>OY987234.1:17813793-19013793 GCA_963920705.1 Odiellus spinosus | reverse complement strand
CCAAAACAAGGTATTACTACGTGAGACGCGATATAATCTCCCAATACACAGGTGTCGATTTTTTTAAAAACCAAAAACCTGTATTAGAACCGACCAAGTACTCTTAAGAACTTGGAAATTAAAAATTCAAAGTAGGAAAAGTTTAATAAAAAAAAAAAAAAAAAAAAAAGTTCAATTCGTCCTTGAAATTCCCCTTTTGGCTTCCCCTTCTTGGAATACGTTAAATGACGTCTAGGGATCCTTTCTAACTTATAACTATTATGAAACGAGCAATGGTATTTCCTTTTCAAAAAGACGAAATAGGTCAACGAAACTCGTTACTACAGGGGAAACTTAAACGTATTCAGAATAGAGCTTGAGGTTTCAGCTTTTACGAATCTAAACCACCTCATCTATAAAGAGTAGACGGGTAAATAAGATCTGTACGTAATGAAAACTAAGAGTGAACCTAGCTATAAGTACTATGTATTTATTAAAGGGCAAGTCTAAATAAAAAAAATTTAGTTTTTCATTGAGTAAACATGGCTAGAGATTTAGCAGACAATAGTGATCACGTGATCAACTTACTGTAGAAAGCCTAGCTTCACACGCTAAGCCTCGTTTACATCAACTGTCTAATTTTTATAACGATTGTAAAATAGGCCAGAAGCCGATGAAACCCTCCTTTGAAGTCTACTACTCCAATGTTCCATATAGCGCTCCTCTCTGTATGGGTAAAATTCCCAATTTTACGAGTTAGAAGGGGTCCTACTTCATCCCCCCCTGTCTACGGAAAATTGGAAATTCTCTCTCTCCACAAACGACGACGTTTTTTGGACGAACTCCAAGGCTGCTAGAGATATTCGCTCGACGAACTCCCGCTCCGAAAATATCTACCGTTAGGAGGCGTACGGATCGCGCCTTTTGAGAATAACCCATACAGAGAGTGGTAGACAAGACCCGGGAGTAATAGACTTCAAAGGAGGGTTTCATCGGCTTCTGAATAGGCCTATAACATTATTAAAACTTGCCAAATATTTATTGGCAATTTCCCGGTTAATTATCTATGTTTCGAAATTAGGCTAAAAAAAAGGATGCCAAATTGGTTCACGCGCAGAGGAGAGAGCGAAAGTATAAGCAGCCGACGTGAAAATCAATTCAATTGAAACAGAGTTTGACATTCTTTTGTTTAATTATCGACTAAAATAGTCAATAAATTTCACGAGACATGTCCTTTAAGATTTTCTGGATGGTTAGGCCCTGAAGGATGACATTTTTAACCCCATATATCCAGGGGGTATTTTTCAAAAGGGTAATAAGAGAATAGCGTGATAAGTTATTTTTGTACGGAGCTTCCCCCTGGTGATATAAACAAGAATTATTTTAAATTCTAGCTAGGATATCATTCTAATTTTAGAATAAAGACTAAAACTAGTAATCTAAACTTGCAGTATAGCTGTAATGTACGAATGCATTATCGGGTATCATTATTATTATTGAAATTAAACTTTCACTAATTTTAGAGTTCTGTTAAATTATATTTAAATTTTAAATAGATTCTGCTCCTGGGAGTTACCTTAAAAGTTGTTCAAATTAATATATTAATGACCAGAGGACGGTCTGGTTATATACAGATCTTAAAACGTTGTAATAAGTACTTAAAATTGACATTAATTATTATTTTAAAACTAAGCGATCTACAATAATTTTAAAAATTTTTAATCGACCTAAATTCGACAGATCGTTTAAACTCTTCCTTTAATTTGAAAGGTGCTAAGCCTAATTCTTTTAAAACAGTCTCAGTTCCCCTTCTGCCAATCAATAGAATCATTTCGTTTACGTTTTTCGCTGTCATAGAGATTAGGCTTAGCACCTTCAAGACGTCTGATTATTTTTGACATAATAATTTTAAATGGATTAAAATTATATTTGACATTTTTCACCCTATTTACAAGTTTATCTCCATAGGATGTTGACGTATGATTATCTACGTTATTATTTCACCTTTAAAATAAATTGGTATATTTCGGAAGCTCACGATATTACGTCGCTATAATATTTGGCATGGTTCAGCCCTCTTTGGGCCCCTTTTCCCTCGAACAGTTTTCAAAATAGCGAAGGCTAGGGTAAATAAATACACTGCTTTTTAACAGGATTGACGGAGGATAATTTTTGAACTCTAAGACGATAGTGGAAAAATTCTCTTGAAATTGATTATTAAGGGGAAATGAGCTCTATAGCATACATATATTTAATTATACTTATGTTAATACTCCTCCGGTTTTGAAATTTTGCGAACAACTCTTTAATAGTAGCATAAAAGTATATATTTTTTGAATAAAGTAGAAGAAGCAGTTCATGGTGAAATCATAATTGTATTTTCTGATATAAATAAATTGAAAATATTTGATATTCGTGAAAACTTGGAAACTTATAGAAGAGATAGACATCTCTGAAAAAAATCCTGTTTACATATTTCCAAACGGTTCAAACTAAGCTACAACTAATTCCACCTAGAATGGTCAACACAATCAAAGCTAAAGGCCCCTTTATCTCAAAGATAAGTAACAGAAACAGACCGTGTAGTCCCAGCTTCCTAAACGTGGCAAATTCAAGTTGGAATTCGCAATAATCCCACTCGAGTCAGCTGGGCATTTGTAAACAAAAGGATTTTACGTGTATACGGGAAATCGTTATAGAAGTAAAATAGAAAAAAAAAAAAAAAAAAAAAAAAAAAAAATGACAAAAAAAAAAAAAGGAAAAGTTATACCATCGCAAATATCCAACAACAACCCAATTTATCACTATAACCAAAGCTATTTCAATAAAATTACTATTGCATCAAAAAATCATTGTCATAAGCGTGGGAAAAAGAACAAATTGAGACAGACTCCAACGCAAAGATATGCGCAAGTAAAATAAATTGTTTGAATTATGAAGTTGACAGCGCTTATAAACTACTCAATAAAACAAGATATAAATAACATTTAAAGGGAAACTTAGAGATAAAAATAGAACAGCTAAGGATTAAATTTTAAAACAGGTGTTTAACTATATTGTACTCTTCCAAAACTGAGAGTGATAAAGATTTTAATTCAATATAAAATAATTTTAAATTTAATATTAATATAATTTATTAAAATAGAGACATTATAACCTTGAAAATTATAATTAGCTATATAAGTGTATGCTTGGCTAATTTATGGTCTGCCAAGATTTATTTAAGATTCGTGATATTTATTAGAGTTAATAAAACGCATCTAATACGTTGTTTTAATTCCAAAATTTCATTATTTTGGGAGGATGTTAGAGTCTCATTGATCTCTTTTCGAAGATGCAGCTACATCAATAACCAATTTAGATTTTCAATACATGCAAAGCTACACGTACTTTATCTCCATATAAATCAAACCATAAAAACCAATACCCTAGCTTTGTACGCGCTGTCAAATCATGGTGAAATAAACTATATATCTAAAAAAACGTTTCATTTGAGGAAACTCCATTTAAAGGTTACTAAAGCGCAGTGTGGATAACAAAACTATATAGGTACGTACTAGCAAAAAAAGGTTCAACTTTTTTTCTCTATGTAGTTTAACATCGCGTATCCCTCCGCCATACCCTAACCAAAATAACATTTCAGAGTGATCTTTTATTAGTTACAAAGTAAGTAGTATACGTGGCGTCAGCCTGCGAGAACATTAAACGAATTAGGGAACTACTGGAAAGCCAGAGGTCACTTTTAATTAGTCGGCGCACCGTTCCACCCAATAGTTAAAATAAATTCAAGTCTACAGCGTGTCCAAGGCTTAGAGGTACCTTATATCTCAAAGAAATCAATTAACATCGAGAAATAAGGTATCCCAGGTTTACAGGTACAGCAAACTTAACTTGTTTTCTAACATTATCCACCATCCGCGTCAAAGTAAGGAGCTGTCTAGCGTGGAAATGGTCGAACTAGTCGAGCCTCAGTGAGGGGTGGTATCCAGAGCGTGGAAAAAAAAAAAAAAAGAATTAAACCTAGGAACCGTGTAGGAGGAGTAAAGGAGTGGGTAAAGGGCATTTACTTCTTCTAACTGATCACTCTTTTATAGTATAACCTCGCGTAAAAAAATATATAAATGGTCTACCATCACGGACAAATTGGAAAGTAATTTTCGAGACGGGCATAATCGGTAAGGCGGGTCAAGTTATTTGAAAGGAGGTGTACATATTTCGGTGTTAGCATTTAGGTTAAGACACGTGAGCGCAACCCTATAGTGGTTGTAATGACACTCGCAGGGCTCCCACCAAACTTAGTTAGTTTTTCTCGCTGTCAGTTTTTCGACTTCGGAAAAAATTTGGGTTCAATATTATAGGACGCCACTACTTTTAACCAAATTGACTAGAAATATGGTGATTTTGGGACCAAAAAACACGATTTTACTGTGATTTACGGACCAAATCACGATTTTATGGTGGTTTAGGGACCTAAAAAAAATTAGGGGGTTTTAGGTATTTTAGGGACCTGGTGGGAGCCCTGCACTCGTCTTCGGTATGTCTAAAGATTAATTGCAGTTCCAAAATTACAATTACTTTGGAAATTGTTAAATTACGCGGTAATTTATGGTCTCACAGTAAAT
Organism: Odiellus spinosus; assembly: GCA_963920705.1. NCBI lineage: Eukaryota > Metazoa > Arthropoda > Arachnida > Opiliones > Phalangiidae > Odiellus > Odiellus spinosus. The sequence continues at coordinate 19,009,192 of OY987234.1, read as the reverse complement.
TATAAAATATTAATTATAATTAAAATTTAATTATAAAATATTATCTTGATTAGTGCTCGGTTTTTATGGTGGGAACCATGTTCATATTTTAAATTTCCCCATTTTTCTCAGACTTGAGGTTTTGAAGAAAAATAAAAAGGGGGCCAAAAAAAATCCGAATATATGAATAAACAAATAGGATAAGAAAAAGAAGAAGAGCCAGGTTAAGGGAATCGATTGGAAGTATGACCCAGTAACAACCAAAAAAAAAAAAAAAAAAAACAGGATTGTATTACGGCGAATAGGGAATTCGCGCGAAGAAGTGGGTAATTAGGTATTCAAAATTATCTTTGACGCCGTATAAAAAATGAATAAAAAGAGAAAGGTACTAAGAACATTTAATTATAATTAGCGTTTATACATTAGGGAAATCATATTCTAAAGCTACGATCATAAACTAAGATTGGAATAAAAAAAGACCAATCAACATATTTTGAATATATATTATAATTAAGAAAAATCTGGTGGTACGTGGCTTCAAATATACTCAGTATCAGAAGCCGATGAAAACCCTCCTTTGAAGTCTACTACTCCAATGTTCCATATAGCGCTCCTCTCTGTATGGGTAAAATTCCCAATTTTACGAGTTAGAAGGGGTCCTACTTCATCCCCCCCTGTCTACGGAAAATTGGAAATTCTCTCTCTCCACAAACTACGACGTTTTTTGGCCGAACTCCAAGGCTGCTAGAGATATTCGCTCGACGAGCTCCCGCTCCGAAAATATCTACCGTTAGGAGGCGTACGAATCGCGCCTTTTGAGAATAACCCATACAGAGAGGGGTAGACAAGACCCGGGAGTAATAGACTTCAAAGAAGGGTTTCATCGGCTTCTGTCAGTATCAGTTACCCAAATGCCCATAACCTCTCTTAAAACGGTAAGCCTAAATCATCAAGCTTAAACAAAATTATAACTCGAGCTTCTAAAGGACTACTTTTTCCCAAATTGTGTATTAATTCGCTACAGCTTTTCTAATTTGGTTAATGTCGAGTTAAAAATTTTAACCTTAATAACAGACTTGTTACATGCATGGAGAATAATATATTTTGATTCTTGAACAAGAGTGTAGGAACTTGCGAGCCGTATTGTCTAAATACCTTTTTATCTAAATATTCATATAAAAAATAAGACGTTCCAACCCAACAAAATAAGCTATTGTTACCAAATATATTGATTCAGGGAAAGAAGAATGATAAAAAAAATGTGTAAAAACATCCCAAAAGTAGAAAATAAACCGAGATAGAGGACATAGAACTATCGAAAACACTATAGAAGATATACGTAAAGTACCAGCGCATTATTTGTCATAGATTGATGTAATAAAATCCCTCGTATTCTAGGATAAGGAGGAGAAATCTTCCCCAACCTAAGAAAAACAAGGAAAAATAACTCGGAAATCAGCGCGACAGTCGGGAAACAAAAAAAAAAAAAAAAAAACGACCAATCACTATAGATGGTAGTATACCTGAGATCTATATTGTCTTACTATAAAACTAGGAGCACAAACCGCAGTAGATTCGCCACGAAAATACTATAGATTTATATGTATACACACGCACGGCGAGTGAAACCTTTTACGCGACAAACACGAAAACGCTTCGCCGCAAGTGTCCCTCGATACGAACTTACGAAGAAGCCCAAGATGCGACCGAAGAGAATGGCAAATCTTGCACATATGTGCATAAATGTATTAACTACAAAACTTAAATTTACTCAGTCTGATGCCCAAAATGATTATTCACGTCTAATTAAAAGATATTTTCAATTACTAACTATTCTAACTACCACGTTATTATGACTGACCTAATTTCGTTATAAACGAATAACTTTACACACGTAGAAAGCTTAAAACCAGGGACGGAAATAAGCACAAGTCACTGGTCATTTGTCCGATAAATTTTCCAAATGTCCGATAACTTTTTATTTTTAAGAGGGGGTCACTGGACAAATGTCCGATAAAAAAAAGTACTTTTCAATACAGGAAATGTAGCATTGTCTGGTAATTTTGTTAAATGTCCGGTAACTTCTGAATTTTAAAGGGGGGTTACTGGACATTTGTCCAATAAGAAAAATTTCTTATTTCCGTCCCTGCTTAAAACATGTTATATCAGTAATTTTTTTAGACAAGGAGAATATTCTCGATCAAAACAGTCTGCTAAGGAATTATTAACGACCCAAAACTATCACAGTGCTGTTGAAGTCAAAAACCTCAGGTGTTGGAAGAGGGTTTCAGTTTCGGTAGCGAATTAATTTGGAGAAGCAGACGATTTTTCGAACGATAATAAAGTTTATATTATATTGTTCTTGATATCTGTAGATCAGTTTCAATCTTTGGTTCAGAGGTTAAACTTTGGGGGCCCAGGCACATTTTGGAAATAAGATTCAAAAGCCAATGAAATGCTTTGATATGTGGCGGTTGTGAAGAGTCCCTTATATAATCTACAGATATTCTTTACGATAATTCAATAAGAATACAGTGACGGAGATATTACATTTTTGAACTTAGATACGTCACAGTATTATTATTTTTTTTATTTTTTTCCCATATCCGTTCAGTTGTTTCTCGTATCAACATATCGAAATAGAGGAGCGCCAGCGGTTCGAACGATTGATGCGTCTAGAGGTTGTCCCGAATATCATTCCTTTGTATCTCAGACTATAAGATTATATTCGAACAAAGGAGGCGCGACTAATTTCCTTTCGAGGAAAATATTGGTAGATAGAAAAAAATATGTTCTGGTATCATTCAGAAGGAAGTTAAGCCTAAACAACGATGAATTCCACAATAACACTAGCATACCGTTTGAATCATTTCCCACATCTTTACTTCATTGCGGAAGACTTATTTTCGTTTTAAAGGGAGAATGAAGAGTGATAACAAGTGATTTATCTTACTGACTAGCTATCGGGTCGTCAAAACAGTCAAACGTATCCCTAGAGAATTATATTTTGTTTCCTTATCGTAACACAAACATAAATTAAATATCATTACAGACAGTAAAAAGGTTAAAAGTGAAGAGCATTCGCTCCATGGTCGGAAACTCATTACAGGTAAGATACTAAACTCTCCATAGATCCGTGTTAAGCCTACTTGCCAATTGATTTCAAGTCTTAATAACTTTGTATACATTCTCAAAGATCAAATGGATTCTATCACAGATTTAGAAGGGACCAAACTCCGATTGGAAAACGTGATTTTTAAATATAAATTAAAGTTCCTTTCAAAGCTGTAACTGTATAAGCAAGATGATCAGTAAGAGTTAAGAGCGTATCTTTATCAGGCATTGTATACTAGAAATGATATAGACTGTAAAACCAAAGGGATGAAGAGCATTAAGTCTACTTAGGATCTTCTATTAGACAAAAACCATATGGTCTATTCTCTAAGGTATTTCCGGTAAGGCCGTTTGGGAAATTAACGAAAAAATCGACCTCAGGTTCAGACTGATAAAAAAATATATAAAAACCCGAAAATAAAGGGATTGAGAAAATGATAACTTTTAAATTTCTGAAACTTACTAAAAAATATCTCGGCTTATTAATTATCTAGAATTAGACTTATCAGGGACACTAAAAGGGCCGGAAATTTATCTTATAGTTATTTAGGCTGGTTTAAAATTTAGAAGAGGTTAGCGCCGATTGGTCGAAGGATCTTAATCAAACGAGTTCGTGTGTTTTTAATTACTGCATCTTAAATTAGGCTTAGCAGGGTTTGAAATTTTAAAACTAAAAATAGACGGAACTGGGATTATAGACGCGGGTTTGAAATTTAGTAAGCCACTCCTGATTGGTAGAAGATTCTTATATGGAAGTTAATCTTACATAACCTCTACAGTGACCTTTCAGCTAAATAAACAAGTAGATCAAGCTAAAAGGAGTATTTTAAATAAATTTATCTATTAAAAAATTTAATCATCCTTTTCTTTCAACCTTTAACTATCGACAAACTATCCCTTTTCTAGTTGATGCAGCGGTCGGATCTCCGATATTCGGAAACATTCCGGCAAGGCTTAATTTCTCTTTCTTGGGTAACAAAAAGAGCTTAGAAAATCTACCGCGTGGTATAGGGGTAGTGATGAAGTCTACTCTAGTTAGGTAAGGTAAAGACGTGCCTCTTTTAAAACGTGGGAGAACAAAAGGTTTACCCATCAAGGGACTGATTTTATAGACAAGCATAGGAACCGACCATCCGGGCTAAATTAATCTTTTAACAATAAACGCTCGTTTAACGGTAAATAAAATTAAAAAAAAAAAAAAGCTTACTTATACAGTTTTAGTAAAAGATTAATTTAGATTTACACGTAAATAAAGATTTATTTTACCCTCTTGTTCATAAAAAAAAAATAAAAGGGAGGGGGCTATATTAAAAGCTTTTCTAGTAAAATTTTTATACAGTTACTTTTAAACTGTAATAAAAGAAGTAAATGATACTAACGTGAAACTCTGAGCTGACCCCGTATCACTCGGGCAAATCCATTATCTGAGAAGTTTACTATCATTAAATGAAACATACTCACAAAAATAATGGTTAATCAATAATAAAATAGAAGTTACTAGGCCGAAAATAGATAGCTGTACAGTAATAGTTCTTGAATATTAGAACAAGCAGAAGCCAATGAAACCCTCCTTTGAAGTCTATTACTCCCTGGTCTTGTCTACGCCTCTCTGTATGGGTTATTCTCAAAAGGCGCGATTCGTACGCCTCCTAACGGTAGATATTTTCGGAGCGGGAGTTCGTCGAGCGAATATCTCTAGCAGCCTTGGAGTTCGTCAAAAAAACGTCGTCGTTTGTGGAGAGAGAGAATTTCCAATTTTCCGTAGACAGGGGGGATGAAGTAGGACCCCTTCTAACTCGTAAAATTGGGAATTTTACCCATACAGAGAGGAGCGCTATATGGAACATTGGAGTAGTAGACTTCAAAGGAGGGTTTCATCGGCTTCTGGAACAAGGTATAAGCTCCCCTTTTAAATCAGAGCTATTAGTTGGATGAAAATTTGACATTATATGACATAATAGCCTAATCCTAAACTTTCTTGGCATAGTCTAACATTAGTTTGTGTATTTGACCTATTTATTCAAAGGAGAACTTAGCTTTGAAATGGTAAAATTTAAGAAAATAATTGAAACCCCAAATGAAAATCGATAGACTGATAAATATCTTCTCTAAAAAAGTATACAATCTATTTATTCTTGATATTAGCAATACGATCCTATAATCATCTCACGTATAACCAGATTGCCAAAAGAGTTATGATTTTAACCCCTACACGCACCATATCCCATTCCATTTCCCAGTCTTTCTGGTCTTCCCCGCCACCCTCCAAGATTCATCGGAGAAGCGTTGCTCAGATCCGATTAGGCCATTACCAAAAAAAGAAATCAAGAAAATACGGAGCGCGGAAAAAGAATTTACAGAGAATATATTTTCTTGGATTTCTAGTATTTCGGATACTGCAGCAACTAGGAGGGAAAGACTGAAAAACGAAAGAGTTTGGACCGAGCTCCGAGAATTTCGGGGAAAGACGAGTTTCCATTAACTGAAATTGTCGAGAATTGACCACATTTTCGGGTCTGGAAACAACTAAAGCTAGGTTCCCACTTGACCGAAAATAACGACCGAAAAAGTTGTCGCTGCGGCAAAAAATGTCTATTAACGCAGAGCCCCGACGGTATAATTTTCCATTGGTTCACACATACGACCGAAAACCGCGACCGAAAGGAGATTCGAGTAATCACGTGGTGTGACGTAAGTGTCTCGTATAATCGCGAAAATAACGAGACACTAGAGTTCTTGACACGTCGTTTGCTTAAAGTCTGTTTTTGAATTTACCGCCAAATATTTTTTAAAAAACTAGGCTGCAGCGCCATCTCTGACGGAAGACCTGCCAGATACGAGTTTTTCTGTTGAAATAATTAATACACTATGCTTATTTAATTATACAATGCTTTCGTATCTTATGTACAAAAAGATTTCCAATATTAAACGAAGACGGTTTTGGATGAGAGATATTTTTAAAAGAAGGCGTGCTCAAGGATTTCAAGAGAATTATCTTTCGATCGACTTGTGCGGTAAAAATAGAACACAGATTCTGTCCGACCGAAATCGTTTTCGGTCATCTTGTGCAGAAACTTTTTTACCGCAGAGGTGTTAACGCAGTGTTTCGGTCGTGTTTTCGGTCAAGTGGGAACTAAGCTTAACATTGAATTATCTGATAATCTTGGTTTTTGAAACATCTCTAAATATTTTTTTTAACCTATTTTAGTCTATTTTCTGGCAACTGGTTCCAATTTATCATCTATCTTATTATTCTATACTCATTTCATCTATTTTTTTTCCTATTTCTAAGCTATTATTTTGCGATATTAATAATCGGCATATTTTTAAAAATAAAACTAACATTGAAAAAAATTACCCCACCAATCGCGGGCTAGTAGCAATACCTCCAGGTGTCCTTGAGCGTAAGGTGCAAGGTTATTTCCTGCAGACATGTCGTTAATTGGAAGAAAACTCAATTATTGGTTAATTTAAGAGATTAAAAACCTTTCATTCTAATTAAATAGAAAAATAATATAATGTTATAGATATCGTTCGAGGCGAGAGTTTACTGATCTAAATTCGACATGAAAACACACCCTTAGGAATGGAAATGACTGGCTGGAAGAAAGAGAAAGGCTGAAAAGAAGATTAGACCAGGAGTAAAATATGATCCCTAATATTGGGCCAGCGCCCGTAACAACCTAATGTTTATTGTTTGCGTATAGACAGATATTTTTTCTTTTTTTGTATCTCTCTCGAAACTCTCTACGAAAAATAAAAATATAAAGAAAAGTGGAGAAAAACATTATGGATATTCTCCCATCCCCGTAATATTTTAGCTTGATATAGAATGTTCGGATTTGGACGTCTATCTGACGAATGGTAGTTTAGGCGCGGGAAATATCCTATTTCACAAAGAGAGTGCAATAACGATTTTATCATAATTCGTATTTCAAATTCCCTCAATGACTGTATTGAATTTCGTGATCAGGGTTCATACTACATTTGAAAAATCTATTTCACTTATTTTTCCCGGTTTTACCAGTAAATTTTCCCTGATATTGCCAGGCATCCCAAATGATTTGCAAAACCCTAATAAAAACTATGAATTTAGCTTGATGTTATTGAAGTTTATCCAAAAAGAAGGCATTCTATTTTTAAGGTTAGATTAACTAAATCTATTCGTACTGCTATACGTGATAGATTAAGAATCCACAAGGAGGCATTAATACGGTTTTGTTTCATATTTAAGATCACTTTTGGATTGGGGAAACCAAAAGTAGGCAATATTTTTAGAACTTGTGGATTCAATAACGTTTCGAGCTTTGCTTGGTGGATTTTGGGTCCGCAAAAAGGATTTAGTAAATAAAGTTAGTTATATTTTGAAAGTCACTTCTTGTTGAATTGGAGATCAAAAACAAGGCATTAGAATTTGATATATAGATTAATATAACTTTGGTGATTAAGAGTCCTAAATTGGTGTATTTTAAAGAGCATTTGTTAGATAGGGGATCCCATAAAGCATTCTAACTAATCTGGGGGTTTAATTAACACATTGGGCATAATTTTCAAATTCCCTGACCTTCTGGCATAATTTTGAAATTTACCGACTTTCGAGGTTTCTCTGTCTTGTGGCTAACCCATCAAAGAACGCAAATTACTATAATTTCTTAGATTACTCAGGTAATTAATAATAACATATGTATGGTAATTATCACCTAGAATATTCTACGCGCGTATGATCCCAGATACGAGCTTAAACGTACTCACAAAAGTATATAGGTTAAATTACAAGGATTAATAAGAAACTTAAGTTCACCTTCTACCCGGAAAACAATTATATAGCGACTTCTCATTGGCAACACTGCAAATTAAACGCTATTGGAGGGTGGAATAAAGTCTCTCCACCCGTAAAATTCAACAGAAAAAAGGTATGGGGCTGAAATACAGTTAATTTCACTTTAACCTATAATCTTTGACTGAATGAATCGCACGCCTTTAAAACTTATATACCCCATACGGTAAGATGAATCATATTTCATACAATAACCACAACCTACAACATGAACACTTCCGCAATCAATATATAAATATTCATGATGGGTTTAACATATATAATATTTCACCTTGAATTGGCAGTAAGTACAAAGTTAAACAACCCAAATCTACGAAGATTTGATTATTAAGAAATATTTTAAACCAGCTTCGCGCGTGGTGCCAAATCAGGGTACCAGTCTACATTGCAACCTCCAAATGGTACAAAGATTCACTATAGGTATAGGTATAGAAAAAGAGAGGGGATTGTAATGTCGATCTATTACCCATAGACATCTCGGAACAAAATAGCTTTACGATTATAGCGGCAAGAATAATAAATGATCCTCACTGCGCCCGGACTTCCCTGCATTTCTTTTTTCTTATTTTTTTTTTATCTTTACATTCGTTTCGAACGATGTAACGTGTATAATCCTAGGTATTCAGCTATCTCTAATAAATTAAAAAGCCTACTGAAACTAGGTACTATGTTTGGCAGTATTGAGTCGAATACTTGAAACGAAATGTCTACGTTTTTCACCCACTCTTATAGATTTTTTTTTTTTTCTCTTCCTTCTCGGCTTTTATGCTATTTCTTTTCTATTTCTTCTGCTCCTATACTGTTTTCTCGAATATTTTTTTTTCTGGTAGATATATTCAATTCTATAACGTTACGTAAGAAGGTGAATTTTAAAAATTGGTCTTTTTAGGTTTTTATATAGATCAATTTGAAGACTCGAATTTGCTTGGAAATAAAATAGGTTTCTATTTATATATCCAATATATTTTTAGTCATTAGTATCCACGATTTATCGGTAAACGCATTAGAAATACTACTACAACTATTTAGCTAAGGCTAACGACTATTTATTCGAGTGTATTGGATCGTCTGTTAATCGTGTTTTAAATGAACTCTTAAGTATGTGGATTTTTTTTTTTTTTTTTTGATTAAATTAGAATTTCCATAATTTATATTCATATTCAAGTGCTACGGTCCATATTTTTGTTGAAGGTATAAGGGCTCCTTTTGAATTTAGGATTCAAACGGCGTTAGAAATTCAATAACACCAGAGGTATATAATAACCCCCTTCGGGGGGAAGTATGAAAGGTAGGCAAAATCGACGAACAACGAGTGCCCGGCGTAAATCGCGGCGGATCGACACACCGCTTTACTCCCAAAAAATAGTTACACCATTTTGAACCTCACTAAATTTTCCCTACGCACACTTCCGGAACTCGCGAGCTGAAGTCAACCTTCGACTCCATTTTAATAGACAGCCTGACTCCTGAGACAGGAAGTTCTAAACACAAATCGAGCCGTCTTGTTTATACAAAGACCATTTACTAGAGTAGCGACATTGAGAAGTCCAGCGCGAGCTAGTGGCCTAGATAGTCAGCAGCGGGCTCTTGTTCGTGATTTTTAGCATTGGTAGTATAGGGGCTTTCATACTTCACCCGAAGGGGGTTATTATATACCTCTGATAACACTTGCTTCAATAACAATATAAATGGCCTATAATTTAGGAGATTGACTAATAACACTTCAGGTAAAATATAAATATTTTGAAAATAACAGAATACGAAGCTATATATAGAAAGTTATTTTTTAAACTCAAAATTCCCACGAGATTGCACGATTTCTTTGCTATGCGATTCGAGAAATAAATATTAAAACGTGGCACAAATAACGGCAGCGAGAAAGAAACCAAAACAACAACTCGCGGATACGTAAATATTTTCGGCTCAAGCATCCCTAAAGATTTCCCAAACATTCAAATAACAGAAAATAGAATTCCCATTCCCAATAAAGCAACGGTGCATGATGAAAAGATATTTTGTTTTTCTTGGATTCGTTTATAAAAGTAGATTTTGGACGCAATGTTATTGCATTTCGTACTAACGAATGTTTCATTTCTAGCACTCCAGTGAGCAAAATGAAAACCCCAAATATTTTAGGAAAATTGGTAATTTTCCATCAATTAGATTTTAAAATCGAAATGCTAAATTTCAAGCCAATTAGAAATCAAAGCTACGCGTGATAAAGTACATTAGAAACCAAAATAAACTTTCATTTTGATACAGACACCTTTTCTTAGTCTACGACTGAAACTAAAATCTGAATCTTTCCCGAATTTGAGCCTAATTTTTCTTAAAGGGAGAATGCAACCTAATTACAAGTGATTTTTTATCGATTCCTTATCGTTTAAATAGGCCTAATCCACCGATAAAAAGTTTACAATACAAATGTTAAACTAGAAATAAATTTAAAACTTACCCTGAAAATAGGCTTAGCGGGATTCATGGAGATCCTGAATCGCGTCCGTGTAAGGTCTAGCGACCAATGAGCAAAGGCCCGTCGTTCAAGCGAGATCTCCACGAGGAAAACAGGACCTCCATGAATCCCGCTAAGCCTATTTTCAGGGTAAGTTTTAAATTTATTTCTAGTTTAATATTTGTTTGTAAATATTTTCAGTAGTGGATTAGGCCTATTTAAACAATAAGGAATCGATAAAAAAATCACTTGTTAGGTTGCATTCTCCCTTTAAGGAAGTAGATAAAAAAAACACACGCAGCATTTATAAGTTTGAATTCGAATAAAAGAAGATCAGATAATAGGGCCAAGTCCCTTTTGGGCATCACTTGTAGAAGAACAAGAGACCACCTTTTTCGGCCACCATTCTCTTTGGGATAAAAAAAATCCTAACCTCACTGAATCAGAAAAAGTTCGCCATGAGATTTTTTTAAGAAAGAGATGATTCAGCTATTTCTATCACCACTTTGCGAAAAAGAAAGAAAAGAATCATAACTTCATAAAAAAAAGAGTAGATTTTTATACCAGCTTTCAAAATTCACTTAAAAGGGGTTAGGACTAGGTATAGGGATCAGGTTAAAGGTCACCAACCTTATAGGAAGTCTTTTAAAGGGGTTAGAGCGCGATGAATTAAGAAATATATATTTTTTTTCTCCCCTAAATCACGGATTTTCTCCCCAAAAAGTTACTGAGTCAGTGACCGATTAAGTATCGGTTGATTTAATATTTTTCTTCAAATTTAATCAAGCCTGAAGTCGAGTAAAGAGGGTATAAAAGTTATCCAAAGAATTTTAAGGGGAAATGAAATATAACCCAATAGAGTATCAAAGATTTGTAGAGGTTCCCTTTCAATTTAAAAATTTATCGATATTATAAAAATAAGATTGAAATTTAGGGGAAATTCCCTAATCCTATAACGTATAATCTAAGCTACAAGATTACGTCACAGTGTCGCGAGACGTGGATTTAAATATTATTAGTCGCGAATTCCTTTAAAGGGGGAAGAAGTTGTTGGGCAAAAACTAAAAAAAATGAGAAAACTGGAAGTTATAGGGGCCGCGAAAAGATGGGAGGGCTACAAAAAAATGCTGGAAAGCAGGAATTTGGAGGGGAATTGGGTACACGGAGCGCGCCAGAGATTGTTAAACGATGAAGGACAAGCCTTATGAAAACTATCTCAGATTATGGATCAGATACAGATCGCCGAAGGTTTTAAACGAGTTAAATACAAGAAGTGGAAGGCAGTGTGTCAATATACCCTACTTCCGTTCGTCTGATTATGTTTTTTGGGCAGGAAAAACCAAAAGTGTAGTAGTTTTTTGGATAGTTTGTTATGATATACTAGTATTTAAAGGTAGTTGAGGTAATGGTCAACATAATTAACCTTAAAACAATTGTCAGAACAAGAGATTAACAGTCATCCTCAAAAATAAAAATTCAAATTATGAATTTTCCCAAATAAACATTCAAAAAAAGTTTGCATATCTGATCTAAAGCAATCGAAATCCCTCAAAATCCAAGTCATAAACTATAAAAATGAGAAATTTCAAGTTTTCTCTGCATATATTATAATTTTCACGAGACATTACCTTTAAGAAGCAAGGTGCGCGGCAAATGTCGCCGGAAAAAAAAAATTGTATAATTTATAGGTCTAGCCAATACCGAAACTTAAGCTCCTTCACGTGCGAGACACGCGTCAAATGGCGCGAATATTTGGCGGGAGTATAGACGAAATACCAGGTACTAGACCTAATTAAAGAATACATTCTTAACACCGAAGACGAAGTAATTCTAATGTGTCAAATACTTGAATAACAAAAATAAAACGGAGATTAGATACATATTTCCCTTAAAAAAGTAAAATAAAAATTTTTTGGGGCATTTTATAGAATCCTGAATAACCATGAACCCAAATAATGAAAGGAATAGAAGGGGTTTCCCTCGGGTTATCCCACAGTAAAAGGTCAACTGTCAAAAGCTACAATTTTCCAGAATAAGACCCATAAGCAAAAACGAGAGGGTATTGGAAAAGTGTTTGTTATCCATAATCTTTCAACATTAACAGGAAGTTAGCCAAACCCCTTTTTTATAACAAAATAAGACCAATAAACTTGCATATATTTATCTAGTTTGTGGACTATTTATAACCTTTAGAGTTCAATATATATCTGTAGTGAAAATAGGTATAATTTCAATAAAACATTTCGATCTAGTTTTCTTTAAAAATTGCCAATAATAAAAATATTCCGTGCCAATTTTAGGCAATAAACAAAATGGGGTAGACGTTTGAAAGACCACCAACCTCTCTATCAACCTAAAACAATTACTAGAATTATATTTATATATACTATTTTTTTCCCCAGCGATATGAATACACAAAAAAATTGAGGGGGATGTCAAAACAATAGAGGCGTTAAAAACACGTGTATTTCCGGGAATAATACTATAAAATAACAATTAATATGATCATAAGTAACACGATAAAGATATAAGCATGACAATTGTTTAAATCTTAAATTTTTTGGTCAAGGTTCATTTCACTGTGATAGATAAATCTTTCATCTATCACCATTGGCTCTTTTAAAGGGTACTATCTGAAATTTGTAGCGCCCATTATATAACGCCTTTCATTTCTTGCTTAGCAGACGACGTTTGCCATAAGCAGGGTTTATGCAACCTTTGTAATTCCATAAATTTCCATGGAATCCCAAATCTTTAAAGAGTTTTCCTGATATTTACCTAAGCTGATATTTACCTAAGCTGATTCACACTTATCTCTATTATATTACTTATGATAATATTAAAGCTTTATTTTTTACGATCGTGCATAAAATTTAGCTAAAAATATTTCTAATTCCTTTTTAAAAGCAGATAAAACAAAGTAAGAATTTTATACTTTGTTAGAATCTTGAAAGGTACTGAATTCAATGTTATAAAACATGTTTTCCCAAATTTAATTATAATATAGACCTCCATGAAAACTTTACGGTTAAACTAAGAAATTTATCTCATTTCTTTTGACCTAAAATAAACTAACAAAAAATAATTTAACGTCGTAAAAATAACGAACGTATAATTGAAAATTTTCCCTTCATAATAGCCGAGAAAAAAAAACAGTAAATTCGGTGAAAATAAAAGTTCTAGGGGGTCGAAAATTATTAACGATAAAAAAATGACTGGCACACGAAAATATAAAATGATGACACGAAAATACTTTCCCTATCGTGTACTGAGATATTAAAAGAATTATCCCCCCCCCATTCTTCTAATAATTTCTTAAATCTATATAATTTGATGTCATCACATATAGCAGGGGGAAAAAAAGTTACAGCCAAAGTTCCGGCTCGAAGTTACATAAGATACAAAAAATATAAAGGGAGGGTCAAACTTCTTTTTTAATTATCCATAATTAATTTAATTCCTAAAAGCTACGCTAAAAATCACATCAGCTTTACGTAGTTATAAACCTCTTTAATTATAATATGAAAATTCTTATAGAGCTAGTTAAAAGCAAACCTCACTGCAACAAAAAAGGGAATAATAATAAGCACACCAAGGTCCAAAATTATTGGAAAAAATATTAAGGGGCGTGATGTTGTTCATTCTTAAAGTTTGCAAAGAATCGATTTGTACGGTTTTGCGTTTTAGCAAAGGGTTGGATTGAAATATTTCACTTTCCCTTTACCTTGCCTTGTAATGAAATTAGTTGTCAAACCCCCCCCCCCCCTCCACAAAAAAATATGCTTTAAAAATGTCAAATGTCAAAAGAAAACTTGAAAGTTAAACAACCCCAGATTAAAATTCGGTTTAAAATAGAGGGCAAATATTTTTAGGCAAATTTCTGTCCCTTCTATCCCAAAGACTTCAAAAGTTACAGTCAAAGTCCCTATTCTAGACGTCAACTTTGAAAATATAATTTAATAACAAATAATTAAATTAATTCCCCGCCTGTAATTATAAAACAAAAGCTTTTATCCCATAGTTTTAATTATATTAATTATTCTTCACTTATAATTAAAATCTCTTAAAAGCCATTGCTGTAATTACAAGAATTAGGGCCTCTCCATTTTTTCCCCTCTTATAAAAATCCTTAATTACGATAAAGATAATGAGAAATATTTTATAAAAATTAATTAAAAACGATGACCATCCTAGCTTCTATATCAGTGGGACTTTTTTGCAGTGAATTGGGAAATTTGGAAGAATACAAAAATTCAAATTATGTTTACCCCCTAAAAATCGCTACACAATCCTATTACGCAACTGATTACAGCCTTTGGTTTACAAAATTAAAACCTAAAAACAGATTCAAACAATTGTCACATCTAAAGAGAATCCCTTGATTAAAAAGCTCGTCAAAAGATGTCTGAAAAAACGACATTGCTAGCTAACTTCATTTAATAAGTCTAAAATAAAATGGGCATTAAACGAAAGACAATGGGGGGCTTATTTAATTGATTTTTTCACCACTGTTGCATTGTCTAAAAAATCCCACGTCAATGTGGGCCAAAGAATATCATTCAAGGTCATTTATTACAACCCAACCTCGACAATAAGTATATTTTTCCCCTACTGTCTAACAATATTTAACTATTAAGCCTGCCATTACTTTATAGGAAAGTTCAAAGGTTATTATATAGATATTAAACTATGAAATGGTTTACGGCGGTGTCTAATTAAATTTAAATACGATTTAAATTTTAAGTTTTAAGCGGAAATGTAGGTGTATGGTTATTAGCCTAATTGACAATGGTATTAATTATACCAAACCATTAGAATTTTAGTTGCAAACAAATAACAGGGGCAAAAAACCTTGAAACAAAGTTTTGGGAACCGAATAAAATAATGCTCAACGCGTATAGAAATAAGAAAAAAATTAAGTATTCCAAAAAAACAGGGCTTCTTAAGAAAAAAAAAGCCCGTTCCTTTTTAACGGGTTGGTTAGGCAAGCGCCAAAATATGCATCAATGCGTGCATGTTTTAAAGGTGTTATGAAATCTCATCATTTACATAATTAGACTATCCTTCAGAAGAAAACGCCATTTATTTAATATTTGTCTGACTTTAGTGAATGCGCGTCATAGTTCACGACCCCCTTCTATGGGAAGGGGCTTGGTTCCCTTTGGCAAAACCTGGTCGTAACCAGGGCAACCTAATATGTTTTTTTGTTACCACTCCCATCAGTTCAAGTGGGCTAAAAAATTTACAATCTTACAACTTCACTTAAAAAGGTAGGGCTCGGAAAAAAAAAAAAAAAAAAAAAAAAAAAAAATCTAAATAAAAAACTATTTGCCGAAACTAGTTATTTCTTAAAGAAAAGATTTAATGAGCGAATTTATAATTTAAAAGATTGGTAAATTTCCTACCAGGAGCCGTTTAAAGTTAACAGGTTCAATTACCGAACAAAATCCACAGGGTGGATAAAAGCTAAGACTACCCAGATCGTTTTGAGAGGAAAAATTACCCTAAGTCATTCAGTTGTCATCCCGAAGACCAGAACGACCATACCCCTACTACCCCCTACGATTTTGGAATTCGTCCAAAAAAGGGTTGAATAACGAAAAAATTCTAAACAAAAATCGACCCAAAAATATTTTTCCCCAAAACGAAATTTTCAATCCCTTCTAGATTTTTCGAACCTTGTCCCATCGCCCTTTAAACTTAAAAAAATAATAATAATAATAATTTGTCATACTAAATAAAGAAAGCGTAAAAAAAAAATAATGGCGATTAATTATTGCTACGAGCCTCTGCCTCGTGAAAGCAGAGCAAAGGTTCCTCACGTATATTAATCCGCCCCCCCCCCCTCCTCCTTCCCAGAGGGGATTTTTTTTTTTTACAAAATGAGATGGGATCTTTAACCTTGAAGGTTCAAAATTTATTGCGTATAAATGTTACGATTGCGGTTTAGCTTTTCGCATTATTTAGCGGCATAATTATTGCTAATATACGATGATTAAATACGATTTACGAAACTAACACATCGACCTCATGGTTGTCATTAAAAAACGCCCCCCAAAATTTAAGCCTACTACATTTCTATGCCCGTAGGTAATAGACATAGGCCAATATGGCTTCCAAGGCTTAAGAAAAACGTGTCTACTAAATGGTGAGAAATAAGAATTTCTCCAAAATTGTTCGTTTGATCACAGGAACCTAAATTATTTAGTAAAACACTTTTCATTGCCCACTTTTTGTAGCACTGGTATTAAAGAGCATTGAATTTTAAACCCCCTTATTACTCACTGACACGCTGGTTGACAATCTTAACAAGACGAAACAAAATAACGTAAACTTATGACTCACCGGTTTGATGAACCAGAAACCATGATAGAAGGAAGGTCGTTAGGTGCCATAATCGGACGGTGCTAGTAGGTGAATTTAGTAAATGATGAGCTTTCCATCTTGCGAAACGAATGATCTTCTTAGAACGTGGTTTCGATTGCAGACGATGTCTGGGTGATTCGGGGAGCCGCTTCGCCATTAACATCCGATGAATAGATATTTTGGCCGAATTTCTTTCCCCAAAGTCCGGCTCCACGCGAAAACGCGGCGGCGGCGAAACACCGGTTTTTCACAACAAAACCTTAAACAATTTTTTTTAACGATTTCCGTCGTTGTCTTCAGATTTAAAATTAACGTGGCGCGTAAAAACCGACTCGAAAAACTTCAGACGTTCAAAAATTGTTATACGTTCAACTATTCAACTATCGAGCCCCTTTCCGGTTTTTGACACCAAAATCTTGCACTTGGGGGGGCTAAAGGCCGCGTTGGGGGTAGCACAAAATCCAAAAGAGTGGTGGAGGGTATTCTTACGTCTCCCGTCGAAAATTAGAACCTCGTAGTCTCGACGAAATATTATGGCAATCGCGATTATTGATTCGATACGATTCAGAGTAATTGAAGATGGACAACGATACGAAAATTACTCGGAATTTAATATTTTCGCGGTTTAAATTATAGACACGGGACGAGGCTTGTCTGATCTTTCGGCGTTAAATTTTCGAGCTTGCCTCGCGATCACACCGCGGACGTGCCAAAGACTGCTCTAACCGCGCTAACGAAATGACAGGCTGTACTCAACGCCGGTCTCTTTCAGCGCCACCTTTTCAAAGTCTATACCGCCATCTATTAGAAGTTACGAGTATATTTTAAATTATTTCGCGATGTTACGCAACACCTGTCAAAAAAAAAGGTCAAGAAATTAATAGTTAATTTAATTCAGATAATAAGTACAATAAAGTATATAATACTTCTCTCGATTAAACTAAAAACTAAGAGACTAATAATTATAGAAACAAATGAAAGATTTGTTACAATATCGAGATGGTTTGTATTATTTGCATACGGTTAAAAGTGAAAAAGAAGTGGCAGTCTTTCTCGATATTTATAAATACCAGTCTTCCCAATCTTATTCAAAGTTAAAAAGATTAAAAGTCGTAACTGTTTTATTAACTAATTTAACCGGAATATGTGCGGGTATCGTGCGTGACAACAGGAGTGAAGAAGGTATTAAATCATTCTTCATTGCTGTAGAAACTAGGACGTCTCTTAACCAAGCTGAACATCGTTTGAGAATCTATAGAGTTGAATTCGAATCGTTTGAGCACACTTTACCTTCTTCCATCTCTTCATTCAGTCGATGTCAATTATCGACTACGTCTTTTAAAAATAAACTAACTAACCACCAGTTTCTTCCCGGACCGTGTTTATTATGGATTACTAACTATTCTAACATATCAGTTTTTCATTGTTATAATTCCAAACTATTTACTAGTCAAATCTCTCAAGAAAATGACGTAAAATTTGTTCTATTGCAAGCCCAGCTTGTTAGTTCCAATGATACAAGGAATGTCCACGAACAAATCTTACTAGTTTGTCAAAAATTGCACCGTGATAGTTACCAAAATTATAAAACTTCGTTAAGCATCTTTATACTGTGTTATGATCGTGAAAACCTTCAAATTAAAGGTCTACAAACCATTTCCACAGACTTTTTCATCCCATCAGAGTACGAAAATATTACTTGTATGACTGTATTTTTGCATCCATCTACGATGAAAGAAACTTCCTTAAAGTGCCGTACCGAAAAATGTGCTTCCGATTTTGCCATATTAAAGCGCAATTGTAGTATAGTTACTACTAATAACCAGTTTTTAGTCTTCATCGAAGGGTACCCAAAATACTGCTGCCAAATTCCCGGGCTAAACTATACTAAAATGTTCAAAATAACGCAATACAATCCCTATTCCTGCTGTTTCGTTTTGCAAGCTACCAACGGTATTTGCATCGTGCAAAAAAACAATGAAACTGGAAAGATTTCGGTAAATTAAAAATATTACTAATAAAATAGCGTATATTGATGATTAAAACTAATATTAATTCAACTTTTTTAAAGGCTAATATTTGGGACAAAGCTACCAACGCAGTTTTTGGAGATTTTCTCCAAAACGGCGAATCTCAAATGGTCATTCTAATGAAAGGATTAAAGAATGGATCCCCTAGTTTCATCATATCCGATGCTAGAAACATCTCTTGCGTATGTTTCCAATTCAATTCTTAAGAGAGTAAACCCTCATTGTAATGAAACCCTTCGTTACAGCAAAACTTAACGAAACCTCAACTTTCCAATATAGAAGAGGCGCTTCAAAGGAGGTTACAGGTTTGTACCTTTTTTTACATAATTATAATTCCATTTACGGGGTTATTTGTCAATCATCACTAACACTTACCTTGTAGTTAAGTCAAGCCGCATTTAACAAGGTAGAAGAAAGCTTGAGGGACAAGAGAGGGATTTTAGAATCAGCCGTGGCAAGTTTGAAGCTCGCTCAATGTTCTGGAGAATTACCAGCATGCATGAAAGTCCCGGTATATTAACTACGATAAAGGAAGCTCAATTAGAAATATAATTTCAGTTATATTTCAGGAAAATTTAGTTAATTTTGATAAAGAGAATATTGAGGTTGACTCCGAGCAATATAAATTCCTTAAGAATGATTTGGATATGTGCCTTAAATTATTATCGCAGTGGAATTGCGTGTACGTTAATAATTGGACAATTGGAGCTACTTTTTTCAATGAATCAAATAAGTATGGTATATTTTATTTCCAAGTGACCTTAGACTTCTTTAACGTCTGAGATTAAAAATCCACCATTTTATAATTCTCCAATATTAATAATATTTTCCCATAATTCTAAATATTTCGCCTCTAGATATTTTTCTAATTATTTCTAATTTATAAAATTCTCAGGGAAATCCAAAATATAACCGGAATCGTTACGACAGAGGATCAAGACTTGGAATTTATTTGCAAGACGTTTGGCCATCAGATAGCCGATATCCCTAGCCAACCAGAATTAAAGATAATGAAAAGTGCCTTAATTAAACCTCATCAAATGATTTCAATCGTCCTATCGCTTAAAGTGCCTAAAATGCTAACTTCAACCATTACTGCTAACGTAATAGTTACGTGGTCGTTTGAAAATGACCAAAAATTAATCACGCAACAATTGCCAATACGTACGAGCATTAATTTAGAAGATATCGTATCTGGACAAAAATTATTCGGTAATTATTACGATTACGAATGAAGATATTTAAATTTTAAAATTTATTCCTCGTTTCCAGAATTACCAATCACGTTGAAATTAATGTCTTTAAGAGCTACGCAAGAACTCGCCGAGCTAAGTTTAATCAGTACCAATCTCTCATCAAACCATTTAGAAAGAATTCTCGTAGAGAATAAAAGGAAAAAGGATTTCCCTGATGTTTATAACTTCAACGAACAAACTCATTATTTGTTTTCGGATCAAATTTCTATTTTATTTGGTCTAAATTTTGAAATAGAAGTTTTATCAGCGAGTGAAGCGAACCTATTAGTCTTTGGAAGGTAATTCAATGTTTATTCTCGTATTTGGCTGATATCTTAATTTAAACAATGAATGCTTGATGAATCAAAATTGATATTTTAGTATCCAATTCAAATTTTCGCACTGAAAAATGGCACGAGTGGTAGCTTCATTAGAATATATTTTCTCTGCTTAAAGTGATACTTAACTAAGCGATTTTGATTGTTAAAATATGCGTAAAAACATTGAAACTCGCCATAAAGGTTTCGTTATTTACGGTTGATTATCATTTAAAGTCATCAACTTAACTCGCCTAGCTCGAAATTTTAAGATTGAAAAAATCTTGAGAAATCTGAGTTGCTGATGAACATTAAATATCAAGACGCTTAACAGAATAAATCGTGTCTACTATCACTTTAATTCAGAGCCGCAAACTGAAAGCTCAGTGCTATTTCAAAATCCATCTAGACCCATAAATATTTCTCTCTTTAATTATCTTAATTTCTATTTCTTCAGAGAAGAAAACCAACTTCTCGTTTTTGTTCAATGGATTTACAAAGTATTACCAAACGGATTCGTTTTAATTCCTAATGAAAATCAAAAAGGCCAAGTTTGCGAAGAATTATATCAAGCCATGAAAGAAGAGTTGCTGTGTATCGAACGATCTTTACTAAAAGTTGATTCAGACTATTCAAACTTAAGAGAACCTTGTAAAAAAGTGCAAAAGAGAACTAACGAAATGATATCTAAATGGCAGGAAGAAGAGAGTGGTTTCAATTACGAGCAATATGTTAAATTTCGAAATACTTTACTAGAGTTAGAAATCATTACTGATAATATTTTAGCTAAAATCCTACAATAAAACCATGTTATTCCCGCAAAAACAACAAAGCGTTATAAATTCTAGAAAAATCTACTACATAATAATATTTTTATAACTTTGATGATTGTAACGAGTGAGAATGAGATTTGTAATAAATATTAAGCAAAAAACACATTGTATCTCGTATATTTATTTTCATAAATTGCGGGAAAACTTTTAACGTTTTCTGCGCAATGACAAAGTATTACGACGCTTCCAGTTAGCGCGTCTAGAACCACCAACCGTCTTAGAATAACGGTGGCCTTTGCCTAAACCTCTAGATTTGCGACCGGCTGATGTTAAGCCTCGCAATTCTCTGTGCTTATGCACGGGGTCACAAATCCAATTGGCTTTAGGATCGCGTCTAATAGCCTTATGGAAGGTATCTATCAAAACTACTTCAAAAAATTTATATGTAGCATCGTTGGCTACCCAGTACGAGCCTAAAACTCGAAGGCCTCCACATCGGCGACCAACACGTTCCTAATGAAAAAAAAAAAAAAAGGAAAAAAAGATGAATTGTTCTATTCATCAGGATTTTACCTATTTTTTAAATCTATTATCAGACAGCCAAGGGAACATTGGTTCATATCATTGAAAAAAAGCTCATAGCATGTTTTGTCATCATATAAAGATTTGAAATATAGAGTCGGCTAAGGAAATTCTAATTACCTCAGCGATAGATTGATGGTTACGAGTAGGTTTAAGCTGGTTTATTCCATGATTCTTGGGTTTTCCGTAGGTGCAGCCCTTTGGCACTTGCTTCTTACGACCTCCACGACGAATACGGACGCGGTAAATGACGTAGCCTTAAAAAGAACTTATTTTAACATTCTATATATTATTCAACTATTAGCGGTATTAACACGCAAGATCAGACATCCAAGGAAGATGAACAATCAGCGTGTATACACTCACATCTAAAATTTGTCATCACATTAACGTATTCTAAGCTGCATAGTAAATAAAATATAAATACCTTGCTTGGCTCGGTATCCTAGCCTCCTGGCCTTATCGGGACGCGTTGGCCTGGGAGCCCTATGTACGGCGGAAAGTTGTCGATAATACCAACATCTCATTCGCAATAAAAATTGCATGACATCTGACTGTTTCTTTCTCCATAGCTCTTGCATATATTTGTAGGCTCCCATATTGAAGACCGGCCTCTTCTTTCTGTTTGCGAGATGTACGAAAACGCCATGAGACAAGGCCTAGCGCGTGGCATACTAAATATTACATTAACAGCTTTTTAAAATAAAATAACTATGAAATAAATGTACGTAATTGTGAGGAAACATAATATTTATAGCCTGTATAATTCATCTAAAATTAAGGGGAAAAGTGAAGCTGATTCAAAAAGATTCATTTCATGTACTTACCTTACCTCGTATTCCTAACAAAATGGATGTCCCAAATCTCAAAAATTCAATGGAAGTGATAAGCAGAAGGGTTCGGGTTCGCCGATAGGAGGCTCTAATAACAAGAGGTCACGTGCCCTGCGCAGAAGCCAGTCGTAATTGTTGTGCAAATCATAATTAAGCCTAATTTTGAAAAATATTAGTATTTATCCCGCTGGCCATTTTTAAAATTAGAAGTAACTTATTTTACCAAAATTATAGGTATAAGTCAGATACAGCCTGATGGCTTTTAGTTTTGGAGGTTCTCAGCAACCTAACCAGCCCCAACCAGGCGGTTTCAGCTTTGGGCAGGCTCCAACTCAAACTACTGGTTTCAACTTTGGAACTCCAGCGACTAATCCGGCTCCAGCTCCAGCTGGTAAGTTACTTGTTAATAAACGTGGTTCGAAGAGTTTAAAAATAATTTCTTGTAGGATTTTCCTTCAATACATCAACCCCAAGCTTTAGTTTTTCTAACACACCAGCTGCGGCTACTGGAACCCAAGCGGCTCCAGCTTTTGGTGGTTTTGGGTCAGCTACCCCCGCTACTTCTCAGAGTACCTTTGGGTTTGGATCCACAAGTACCCCAGCTTCGACGGGATTAGCTTTTGGAGCTCCTTCTAGTACACCAACGATTTTTGCTAAGCCTAATGAACCTATGGGGTTTGGAGCTCCAACAGCCCAACCAGCGGCTCCCGCTTTTGGTCAATTAGGTACTTTTGGAGCAGCTGCTCCAACAAGTACTCCGTCCTTTGGCTTTGGATCATCTACAACAACCACCCCAAGTTTTGGAAATACAGCAGCTGTTGCTCCAACCTTTGGAGGAGGAACAGCAAACCCATCTCCCGCCTTTGGTATAGCTACTGTCGCTCCAAATGCCTCCATAGCCCCCGCATTTGGAGGCGCGGCTTTTGGGAATAAAGCTAATTCAGCTCCTTTTGGAAACGCAGTTGCCCCTCAATCAGCTTTTGGAGGCACAGTTAGCGCTGCTTCTGCTTTTGGTGCTTCACCCTTTGGTTCCAATACAACATCAACTCCGTCACTATTCTCTGGTACCCCTGCATTTGGAACCTCAACCACTTCTACTTTACCAAGTTTCGGAAGCATAACTAGTTCAGCTTCCGCAGCTCCACCAACATTTGGCGCGGTAACTAGTTCAACTGGAATAACACCAGGGTTTGGGGCTAGTACAACCCCAGCTTTTGGAACGACTACTACCTCGGCTTTTGGAGCTTCGACTACTACAGCTTTCAGTGGATATGGCGCTTCTACACTTCCCCCTACTACCGGAAACTCTACTGGCTTATCATTCGGAGCTCCAGCCGCTAATCAGAGTCCTTTTGGAGGTACCTCAACCACCGCAACTTCTTTGGTCACTCAAAGTCCATTTGGAAACACTGGTTTAAACTTAACGAGCGCGGCACCAGTTTCGTCTACTGTAACATTTGGCCAAACCAGCGCCCCTTCTTCAACACCATTTGCCTTACCAACTGCGGGAAATATTAGTTAGGGATTTAATTTTCAAATTGTAAACATATTGATGATAAACTGAAAACAATATTTTAATTTTTAGATGCAACCACCACTACCGCAACCCCAGCAACGTTAGGGGGTTTCAACTTTAGTACCATACCAACACCCACCACCTCCGCTCCTGCCAAAACACAAGCTGGTGGTTTATCATTCAATTTTGCTCAAACTCCTAAAACAACAGCGACAGTGGCTCCATCTTCGGCTGGATTTTCCATCGGACCAGTTTCAAAATCCAGCACACCAGCTTCTTCAAGCGCTACGCCTTCACTTTTCGCTACAGTCACAAAAGCAGCGGAGATTACAAGTGCAAGCGCTTCCATTGCCCCAACTACGTCTATAACTCCTTTAAGTTCAACAGGATTCGTAACTCCCTTCTCTTCTAGTTCAACGACCCCAGCTACGAGTACTGCAGTAACTGTTGCTGAAACGTAAATTTTAAAGTTAACACCATTCAAATAAAATTCTTAATGATGATTTTTCTGGTTTTAGGACATCTAGTTCTTCCGGTTTAACCTTTCGCCAACTGGAAGACGCGATTAACAAATGGAACCTTGAAGTATCGGAACAAGAAAGAATCTTCCTTAATCAAGCCACCCAAGTTAACGCTTGGGATCGACTATTGATTTCTAACGGAGAAAAAGTATTTTTTTAATATATCCCTTTAATGATTAAATTAACAACAATGTTTAAATCTTCCATAGATTACCGGATTAAACGAAGCGGTTGAAAGAGTAAAAATGGATCAACAACGTTTAGAACACGAACTAGATTTCATCGTAGCCCAACAACGAGAACTCGAAGAAATGTTAGAACCCTTGGAAAAAAGCGTAGAAATTACTCCTTGTTTATCCATCCAACAACACGCTGATCTTGAACGAGAACATACTTACCACTTAGCTGAAAATATCGACGGTCAACTCAAGAGAATGTCTGATGATATCAAAAAAATCATTGAGCATCTTAATACAACGAATACTAATCAAGATGATAATGATCCGGTTAGTTTCGAGCCAGAATTTTTCTGTAAACGTATATATAAAACCAAAAATTAATTTATATCGTAAATTTTCAGATGCAACAAATATCTAAAGTTCTAAATTCTCACATGGATGTTTTGCAATGGGTCGATCAAAACACCGAAACTCTTCAAAAGAAACTAGACGACATCAGCAAAGTTTTTGATAATACTAAAAAAGATCAAGAAAAATTAGTTAGAATTGGTTACGAATAATATATTTTATCTTTTTAACGATTGTATCACGTTTATACTTTTTGATTTATGAATAAAAATATTAATTGAATTCAATTCTCATCTTTTTTTCAAACCTTATTCTTTCGTTTTTCTTCCATTTTATTTTTTTGTACATTCTCTTCTCTTATTTTTCTTAAAAAACAAAAATCCCTTTTGTTATAATTACATTTCGCATTCCCAAGGGAGTAGGTGATTCTATACTCCCTTTAATATTAGCTAACTTTTATAATTAATGTTTAATACAGGCCTTCTTTCGAAAAAAACGAAACTAACTTAACCTCTAAGTTTACTACATTCGACAAACAACGATATATACTTTTTTTTTCATCCCCTTACTCGTTTTTAAACAACAAAAAGTTTTTCAATTATAAAATGTTATATACAGATGGAATGATATCTAAATGTAAATGATTATAAACCTAAAATGCAATAACTTTTTTAAACTTGTAGAAAAATCTCCATTAGTCTTAACTTTGCAGAGGACAATTAACAACCAGTTAGGGAAGACACCGTTTGAAAAGGTTCCCTCCATAGCATATGGTTCCTTTAATTTCATTTCTGATATATCACTTTTACGCAAAGATAGGGGCACTGTACCCATAATTATCGTAATTTAAACTCAAGTGCAGTTATTAATTTAATGCGAGTATCTACTTTATAACAATTAGAAACAATTTAAACATCTGGTCTTTCAATTAACATTGAAAAGGGAATGCAACCAACAAACAGATGGTTTTCTATCGTTTAAATAGGCCTTATCAAGAACTCATTTGTGCACCTAAGGAACAGGGTGGGGCAAAGATATTCTAAGCCCATACTTCCTAAAGATTAATGTTTTAGTAAAAAGTTTACCAATTTTTCAATTTTTAACTCAATAAGAAAGTAGGCTTAGCAAAAATCCATGGGTAGTTTGAAATTTCAATGTTAAACAATCTTCAGCCAATCACGTGAGCACCTTTTGCTCATTGGTCAGAAGCTGTCTAATGTCAAGATTACAAACTTTCCAAAGATTATTCTTAAGCCTACTTTCAGGAGTAAGTTAAAAATTGATTTCAATCTTAATACTCTCTTTGTAAATTGGTTTTTTATTAGTGAGCAAGGCCTATTTTAATAATAATTGATAGAAAAATCACTTGTTAGGCTTCATATTTTAATTATAGTATTTCTATCTAAGCACTGCGGTGATATATCAGAAGGAAAACTATGTGAACCTAATTGAAACAACATTTTTACCGTACACAATAATTACTGTTGTTTTAATTTGTTTATGAAATAGGCACATCGTAGTTTTTCGCTATAAACTTAGGACTAATAGAGAACTTTCTTTTTTTTTTTCAAAATTTTCTCTAAAAAAATGACGAGGGGAGAATAAAGGGGGTAAACCTGTATATGGCAAATTTGAATAATTATTGTTTTACATAAGTATAACTAAACTCTATAAATAAAATAATGCTGTCTTTGCAATGAAGGTGCATTCTAAAAATTAGGGATTATCTCTTTTTAAACTCTCGACAGAGTTTAAGTACATTTTTTTTAACTTTTCTCTTTTTTTCTATAAAATAACAAGGTTTCTTTAGTAGAATTTTTAGCGTTGTTGGCCAATATCAATTACCAAGGCTTAACTCTTAAGTGATATTTTAGGTTTTGATATAATGTTTTTGGTGGAAAAATTTGAATATCAACTCGAAATTTAAATTTTTGCGCCAAAAACTGATGTCACGCGCGCCATCTATTTTAGAATATTGATAAATATATCAGTTATTTAGGCGAAAAACCTTGATATCAGTTTAGAGGTTTCAGACCCATCACTAAAAGGTTTTAAGCGCATTACCAATATTTTTCTCTCCGAATCTAAATAGAATTATTATCACTCAATATTTACCGTACGATGTTAAAGAGTTTTTAGAGAGTTTAAATTTGGTTTGCAGATGTTAGAGACGAAAATAAAAATGATATTTTTTAGATAAGGCCACATAATGTTTCAAATTTTAAATTTTCAATTAATATTTTTTTCTGGATGGCTTGACAATTAATTAGTAAGATAATTTAAGTGAAAAATTTACCAAATAGTTAAATTCACGTCCTCGTTATACGTTTTGATTTTAAAATTATTTTAAATATATATATTTTTTTTTGTAATACACGACGTTAAATAATTCAAAAACTCTTTAATTTGATACGAATCCTTTAGAAAAAACTGTGTCCCTGTTTTCTACAAAGACTTTGTACAAAAAGTTTTAATTGATAACCATACAGGGATCGCGTAGGATGGTTACTTATTTACTTAGTATTACAAAAAAAAAAAAGTTAACAGGGCGGGAGAAAAACAAAATATGTACAAATGTCTTCGATACTTTTTCAAAGCTATGTACAAAAAACAAAAAACTTTTAGGGCGTTATTTAAACAAAACGGGCATTTCTAGTTTTTAAATATTATATTATATAAAAAAAAAGGGAGAGAAAATGAAAATAACCGGTAGAAATCAACGTAGCCAACGTTAATGTAAACTGAAGCCAAAAAAAGTTACGTAGTCAATAATCTTCTTCAAAACCAACCCCCAAAGTTAATTGGATCACAGATTATAAAGTGAAGTTCCGAAAAAATGATCGGGTGTATTTTTAGTCTTTTTTTTTTCATACCGTCTGTTTAAAACAGAAAAAAAAAAGAGGGGGCACGGCTTTTAATATGCTTTGAAATATTAAAACGGAGAAGCGTTGGACTGAAGGAGATGGAAAAGAATATAGAAAATAAAAATCCCGTTTTTCTAATATTAACTAACGACCTTTCCGTGTTCGTATGAGATGAGATTAATGGCGACGACGAAACAAAATTTAAACGAGTGGTTTTGTCTTTTTTTTTTTGACTGTTACACAATTTCTCGTCTCCTACTTCCCAATTGATTCCTTTGCGATCTTCTCGTTGATGCTTTAGAATCTTTACAAATCTTGCACAAGAAATCCCCTTCGGGTATGGCATTTCTTTTAACTTTTGCACAACTAAGGTGAAGCCACGTTAAACACGAGGAGCACTCTATCATTGGTCGGCCCGCGAATGGTTTCATACAATAACACGTTATTAAGTCCCACGATTCCGCATCCCCTTCTAAATTAACGTTTCAAGTATAAGAAAAAACAAATAAACAAAAAAAAAAAAAAAAAGATTATGAGATGGAAAGTTTTTATGGAAAACGTAGTTGATAAAAAAAATTAAATCATCTTACCAGAGTCACTATCTGTTGAGGTTTTAGGATCTGGTGATACAGCACTACTACTGCTGCAATTGCTATCAGATAGGAAACTATCAGCGGTACTCCCCATTGGACTCGAGTTGTTCTTTAAACGAAGTTCCTACGCGAAGAAAAGTGTGTACGTTAGACATTTTATTGCAAAATTTATTTTTATCGAGATAGGCTTAGCAAATAATCAATTTAACAAACTCACTTCTTCCTTCATCGCTTCGTAGTTTTCATATTTCAAAACAAATTGACAAAACTGGAAGAAATCTCCAACTGTTCTTTGCCTTTTTGCTGGTGGTTCGTTTCTCTCAGATTTTATGTTGTGGTTTAATATTCTATCATTTGATTCTACTAATAGAAATTTAAGGAAATTTTTGTCAGTAAGAAGTCAACAAATCTCTACTTCGTTATTCAAAAATTTAGGTTGATGATATACTAAGTAGCTAAGCCTAAGCATGTGATTAATATTAATATGAAGTAATTTATATGAAATGTTCAGTATGGGGCCATGCTGGAAAAGCAAACAATATCAGGAGTGGAATTCTTATTCTACGAAAGGCTGGTAACTATTTTTAGAAAAGATTTAGTACTTCAGAGGTCAGAATTGTGTCTAAACTTTAGCTTGGACCACTTGTACCAAATTAAACAATTAAATAAAACGTGATTTATGTTAACGTAACATGATAGTTACGCAAAAAGTGGTAATCAATCAGGCGTACCTAGTGATATTCAAAGTTAAGTTACTACTTCTAATACCGCATATTAAAAAGCCTACAAATAACATCTTTTAAGACATAAAGAACGTGTAATTAAAAGCCTTATCTAATAAATTGGATATTAGGCTAATTAAAGATCAGAGCTGAGGGCTGGTACATGGCCAAAGGCCAAGCCTAAAAAGGGAAGCTAAGAATTAGAACAGATAAACTTTCGGAATTCAATGCCTTTAATATCCTAACGAAATTTCGAACAATGCGGCTGTTTAATGTTTAATTACAGTATACTAATTAAGACTATTAATCAAAAATTATCTCCAAGAGACGAGTTAATAAAGGAGGTTACCACTTGGGATCGAAAACCAGATTAGGGCCAAGATTATTGCGAAACCTTGGTGTAAATTAGTCTATTTTAAATTAATTTTTAAATGTAACTTAACATTACTGCAAAAAAAGTTGGCAAGAAAAAAGATTTTCAAGCGAAATAACTCACCCTTCAAAGCAGTCTCCATATTTCAAACCATTCACCCTCCAAGAGTATGGGGAACGTTTTTAGCCTCAAAAAATGGTATAAAACTCGAAATAAGACGAGCAGGATTATTCTAAATACGTTCTTTCGCGAACCAGATTGTTAAAACTTTAAAGTTAATTAATTAACCGCAATAAAATGACAAAGTAAACCTTTGTACTTGGGGAAACAACAATCATATACGTGATTCGTCCTGAAATGGCTACTCGCGACAGCGCGTTATCACTGCTTGTGATACAATTCTTCCTAGTAAAAATTCAAAAAGGCACCTTTCCTACTACATAATTCCTATTAGTAGCTACTATGGCCCAATACACGAGCGGGGAAGTCCGAGGGGGAGGAAAACATTCCCTTCTATTAATAGCGCTTTACATCTACAATGATTCGAATGTTAAAAAATCTCAGTGTATTTCATACTGTACCTAGTAGGAATAATTCTAAAGAAAAGGAGTCCCTTTTAGGCGGACAACGTTCATTCTACATTTGAGGGGTGTTCATCGTAGAAGCCTTGTCTTTACGGAATGAACTAATCCAAGTCGAGGAAACTCCCTTTTAAATGACATCAAAGTTCGGATGAAAGGGGACCGACTTGGTGACGTAATAGTAAAAGAAACATATGGAAGACGTCTCAAGAAAAGTGCAAAGTTTGTCTGTCTTTCTAGATTGAAGAAAAAAATTATCTGTTTAAAAAGTCATTTAAAATTGGGTCAAAATTAAAAACCAGACTTTTTTTTTTACCTGTTTCTGAAAATCTTGAAATTTACACAGCACTTACTTAATCCACGGTAACCTGATTAAATAAAAAAAAAAAGAAGTAAAATACTCATTTAAATTCTTTTTCATTCTAACTCAAAAAAGTACAATTAGCCCGATCTACAATTTTTTTTTGTTCAAGCATGACAAATATATACAATAAATTTATCATCTTTTTAACATATTTTTAATTTAGGGAAACATGTCAAGATGCTAGTCTTTAATTTATTTTGTATGCGTTATTTCTATTAAGATTATTCTTTCGTGTACCATTAATAAATAACTCTCGTTCCCCCCACTTTTTTTTTTTAAGTTGTTTTTGAAGTACTGATAAGTTTATTTCATTCCAATGTACGTCCTTCAAAAACATTATAGAGACTACTTTCTCTCGAAAAAAAACTCTTAAAACTGAATCGAATATAAAAACTTATCAAAATAGTAATGTACCATTAATAAGTACATTATTCTTTTTGTTCAGTGACTAGCCGTGTGAATATAAAAACAAAATGATGGCAGTTAAGTGATTTTTACCATCGTTACTTTAAAATTACCGGTAAAGAAAATTATAAAATAATATTTAAGAGTTGATGAAATTTGTAACTAAGCTTAACTAATTAAATGAACAATTATTTATCTAAATGAATGGTTAATTCACTTAATTGTTGAATTAGTTGTTTTTTTTTGTTTCATTCTTTTCACATGAACTTTACGTGTGCTTTTAAAATGTATTAACAATATTCACAATATCTTCTGACAATATTTAAATCCTAAAAAGTATTTTACTTTTTTTTTTATTCATAATTAAATAAAAATTTCCGGCGACTCGAACCATCGTACTCTCTTTCAAAATAATTATTTTTAACGTATTTTTAATTTGGATTATTTGACGATAGATCATTTAACTTAACCAAACTTTGATTTATAATAATAATTAGTTAATAGCCATTAATTTGGTCTATTTATTCTTAAATATTATTTTTAAAACTTTATAAATGCGTCCAAAGTCTATTCAACTCGGGTTGAGCAGAAAGAGTAGCTTAAAAAATATCCCCCGTTACTTTAACGGCAAAAAAGGCGAATTTAGCAACCAGAATACTGCTACAATAGTGCGGATCCAATTACTATTAAGCGATTGCACTTAAAAGTAATGGCCAAGATTCAATAATTGGGCTCCATTAAGTCCTTCGAAAATTTCTCATGTTGCTAACCTTAAGGTCCTGTGACTTTCTCTAAATTTTCCCACCTTTAGATGCGGCTTTAAACTTATTATTTATTTGTAATTTATTACTTTACTGCGCAATAATTGGTAATCAAGTAATTGATTACTTTATCTGGTAATTGTAATAAATTGATTGCTTCCCAGGTAATCAATTACTTTAACCAGAAATTGTAATCAGTAATAAATTGCTTTACCCAGAAATTGTAATCGATTATCAAATTACAAGTAATTGGAATCAAACCAACACTAGGCCAATTTTCACAAACATGGCGACGGTGAAGGGATAATCTGGTGTCATATTCTTTAAACATTGACGCTAAATTAACAGAAATATTTTCAGAACCCTTACTAATCAAACCCCGAGCATGAACCGATTCTGAAAATGCCAAAACATTGTCTTTTTAACAATTTATTCTCAATCAAGTCTGAGTTTTAATAAAAATTGGCGATACTTTGTCTTTTTAAATACAAATATGTACATTAACCTAAACTAAGATAAAACTTAGTTAATATTAAACTAAATGCAATTTAAATGTTCATTAAATTGAGAGAGAGTAGATTGTTTTGTTTAAAACTTTACACAAAAACGTTTTTTTTTTTTCTTTTTCGTTATATTTTTCGTTACCCCACTTATATACTATTTAATATTACAAGAGGCATATATATTTTTTTTTTCCAAATCCTTTTTTTCGACACAGTTCTTTACTATTTTTGTTGTAACTATTTACAAAAGGTACTTTTGGGATCAAATTGAGGGGATTAATGAGCATGCATTGCGAATCTAATGATAATTATTTTCATTTTATAGTCATTTCGTAAATTCACTGGTAATATTTTATATTTTGTTAATATCTTTTTTTTTGACTAAAATGTTTGAAACGTTATTTTTTAACGATTACGTTTTAAGCCATATTGTTTTATTATAGCTAGATCTAAATTATGATTATTATTTCGTTTATTCAATGCGATAATAATCAGAAAATCATTTCGCCGTTAACGGAAGTTTTTTAAATCCAGAAATTTATATTTCTTAAATCCGACGGAGGAAGCGAAACTAATAATGTCAAGTTAAAAACAACATAAAAACAAGTTTAACAGTCTTTAAAACTAATAAACTTTGATGGAACGAAGCTCGTATAAAAATTATACGAATATTGGCATCAATTATGATAAAAGTTCCTTTTCATTTTTTTTTTTTCATAATTAAAAATTAAAAACCAAATAATTGCGTTATTCGGCGGTGGTTTTACAACTTGTTTGGCACCTAATGATAAAATATATCTTCGGCAATGTCACGAATCATGATCTATGGAACCAAAATGATTAGTTTGTTTTGTTAAAATCATAGTCTTGGACTTCAGAGAGAAGATTTACGATATTTTTGGAAGATATAAAAGTTTTGATTTTTTTTTTTTGGTATTTTTTGAATGCGGTAGCGAGAAAGAAATAAAAAAAGTAAAAAAAGATATGTATAAGAAACGCTGGTTAGAAATATTTGGAAGGCCCAACATGGTTGGAAATATTTTGCAAAAATGCTTAATATAGGATAATATATTATATCGGTTTTTACATTATCCCTTCCATGTAGCTGGTATCCAAATGTTGAATTAATATTCGCATAAACGCCATTTCTTTCCTGGTATTTTCAAATATGATTCGTGGATCGTCAGACATGCAACGTAGACAATTCGGTGCCATAACCATCGCCAAGTTACTCGCATCCATTTTTGTTACTGAAGAATTGGCCTCGGCCGCAAATACCTGATTAGAAAAAAGAAATTTAGACAATAAATCCTCGTTAGAAGAAATATTTCCTGTTCAATTCCTCATATTTTTTCTCACCTGAAGAAATCTAACTAAATAAGACAGAACCATTCTATTTATCTCTGGCAGTTTTTGTACAATTTGAACGGCTACTTCGGGTTCGTTACATTGATCAACGCATTCTTGATAGAAGACGCTCGGAATTAAGGGTTCGTACAGTTCGCGATACCAAAGTTTCAACAAAGAAGCGGGTACGTGGGGATCATTGGCTTCTACTTCTTCCCATTGGTCCATACGCAGCTTCATAGCATTCACTTCGTCAATATCGCCCGGTACCCTGAAATTACCAAAGATTAAAGAGAATCACCTACCTAATGACTCAAACGACTAGAAATTAAATATACCTAAAAATTCCCTCAGTTTGAGCACCATTTAATTTCAGTACGGCTTCGGAGAGTGTGGTTTGTATCCATGGTAATTTATAATGCGGATAACGATTCTTTTGAATAGCCATTACTTCTTCGAGAGTATTACCAAACATGGAAGGTCTAAAGATTTGAATCTGAAACCAAAAATTAAACTATTATTTCAACCTACACTATTGAAAGGATACTAGACCCTGATTAAAAGTTATTTTTAACCAACGTGGATTGTTAAAATATGTGCGGGCGTTATAAAAGAAAACTAGAGGGGTGTGTGTGCACTTGGGGATGATAATAATGTAGGCCTAAGATGTTAAGCTAAATAGAGGCCAAACATATTGTAACATTTACAAAACTTTTTTTTAATAATTACCCTAGATTGGTCTATTTCCTCTATCGTAGGTTTTCTTAGTCCTTTCTTGGCACCGCTTTGACCAATTCTTTCGAGACGTTTTCCGCATATGGCGGCGTAATGACTGATTTTCAATTCGGCAGTATCGAAAGTGGTGTCTTTATGACGACCGATATAACTTTCGAGATACGGTTGAAATTTGACTGAAGGTGGAAAAAACGTCAAGCAAATGGCTAAGAGTTCCCAGCCTAAGAGCAACGACTCCCTTTACAAAAAGAATAAGGTTAAACAAATATTTTTAGATGAAATTTAACAAAACTAATGTCCATTACTTTCTGGGATTATCCGTTGTTTGTCTACAAATCTGAATGAATAACTCGTCTCTAACAGCGGCTTTGCTCCAGCCCCGAGTCGCTAAATCCAAAGCCACGGAGTCTCCCGTTTGATTCCCTTTAGACTTTCGGTCTCCCATGTAAGTCAAAATTAACTTAAAAATCTCGCAGGCTTCTCTCTTCAAAGTTTTATCCGCAGTCATGATCATTGGCTTTCGAATAGGGTCCTTGGAATTTAAAAAAATAATTAAAAATTAAACATTCTTCGAATCCACTATGATAGTGTTTATTACCTTCGACCACGATAATAGTTCCTGAATAGTAAATTTCTTTCGAAATATTCCTTTCTTGTGACGATTAAGATTATCCTGAGCGTATTTCTCAATGTCACTCTCGGAGGGTGGTTTCTTGTCTTTGAACATAGCGTTTCCAACTGGAGCTCCCGGCTTCAATTTAAGTAAATATTTTTAAGCCACATAACTCAAAACTGTTATACTTCAAATTTAATCAAAGTAAGTGTACTTGTCTTTGTAGCGATCCCGTTACAGGATTAGTGGAAACGTTAGATTCCGTAGTACTAGTTGCCATCAAAGATAAAGGCCGATGGCCACCTCCTTGCCCCATATCGGGTTGAAATGACTAAGAAAGAAGGAATTAGTCCCATATAGATATTCTTCTTAAACCTTACTTTCGTGAGAGTTATAAGCAAGGTAGCCCAGCCACATATTTCAATTCCTTATAGAAAATATGGGATTATGTTTTTCAAAACATCGGATTATACAGGACACAAAATTGGGTTTTATAGGATAATGTAAGGCTTAAAATATCTCAAATAAAGGATTTTATAGCCATCTGGGCTGGCTGCCTCCTAGCTTCAGCTCATTGATAAATCGTTTCAAATATGGCTCTCACGAAAACTAGCCTTAAAAAAAATTATAAAATATATCTACTTGAGATTTTTCCAAGGCTGGCGATGGTCCAGATTGACTTTCGATTCTTTTCCTCCTCAAAGACGCGTGTTGAGTGGAGATATTTCCACTCTGACTTACTGGATTGCGAGGAGGAAGAACGGGTGAATTGGAAAACAAACTGCTATTATCGCTCTCCGCACAATCTAAATGATCTAGCCGATCTAGGCCTATACATTTTGTATGAAACAAAACGCAAAAAACCATGCCACGAAACAAGATTTAAAAGAATAAAAAATAAAACATTGAAACTCAGTGATAATAAATTAAGATAAGAAATCATAGACCAAGGTTGAAATTATCACCTAATTTATGACTAGCTTTGCCTCTATGTTGCGGAGGAGGGCTCATCGGTTCGCAATAAGTTTGCTCCTCTTCCTCCTCATCTTCGTCGTCTAGGAACCTAGAGTCATCGAGGTATTCTTGACTGGAAGAATCTTGATGACTCATTCCCTCGTCGTCGGCGAAATCATCCTCCTCATCTCGCCGACCATCGGAATCATCGTCACTCTGAGACAATGAGTCGCGATCATCGCCGATGAAGTCTCCAAATCTACAGCCTTAATTTGATTAAAAGTAGAAAAATTAAAATTTGGTCAACAATTTTACGTTCTTCAAATTTCACTTTATACCCGATAGTTTGGCTTGTTCTAAGAGATAGTGTTGCAATGGCAATAAGTAACTTTGATTGTCAGATTTCCTATCAAACAAGTACGGGTAATCTAAGTTGCTATAAAGCGGAGTGGGTTGCTCGTTTAGCCTGGGTGAATCTCCATTCGAAGTTCTATTTTGTTTCTGGGAATCTCCAAATATGGTATTGTGAAAAAAAGAGCCGATAGAAACCTCGCTGCCTTCTCGACTATGAGCAGGTTGCTTTCCCCCGCTAACGTTCATTTGGATGTCTCTATCGAAAGACTTCGAAGAGCTTCTAGCTATACGATTCGCCGGCGACGTTGCGTTACGATTGGAGGCTCCCGTTCTTTGTTGACTCTCCATAGAAGACATTCGACTTTCCAGCCCACTGTCCATGTTTTGGTGGGAAGAATCCAGAGACAAGGGAGAACTATCCTCCGAGGCCTGGCGGTTGGCGTTTAGATTTCCTCCCCGACCGGAATCCCCGAACGTCAAAACTGCGCCATCGTTGTCTCGCGCAACTTGAACATTCGACATTCCCAAAGGACTCTGAGGACTCGACATACTCGAGTCAGTGCTCCTTGAACTGCTTCTCGCCCAATTTCGCCTATTGGAGACTGGGGTTGATAAAGGATCGAGAGTCGTTCCATACTCTTGATATCCCAAATTATCTTGAGCACTGGGAGACGTATCGTGAATACGCCTTTGTAGTCTAGGAGTCGAATCTACTGATATAACTTCGGGCATCCGCCCACCCAGACCCATTCTCATTGAACTACTTCGGCTGACTCCTATAGGAGAGTCCACACTACCTTGCCTCCACATCAATTGATTTGAACCTCCGTGAACACCGGGATGTTGATCGATATCCAAAGATCTTTGACGACCCGATATGCCAAATTCAGGGGGGTGACTGGAACGATGTTCGTACGCTGGCAAAACTCCATTCTGATCAGACCCTCTTCCCCGCGCAGCAGCATCTTGTCTTTGCGAGTTAGCCGAGCCTCCGCTTTCATTCGAGCAACAAGAATCATGCCGCCTAAAGAGTACGTGACCGGGTCCCTCCAGGGAACTTCTACTTTGTGAAATGGTGCTGGAATCACTCGATCGACTAGATCCTTTCGTCCCGACATTGCCACCAGTCTGCTGACTTTGACTTTGCTGCCATGAACCCAAGGTCGACTGCTGACCTCTCGAATGAAGACGGTTCTCGCCATTAACCGCATTATCATCCTGTTTTTTGCTACCAGGTGGACCGACGCTCGGCGATGAAGGACTGGATCCTCTTTTTAAGTGATGATGATGATGATGGTGGTGATGGTGATGATGCTGAAATAATTGAGTTAAAATTTATAAATGATTTATGACTAAACTGGGAAAACTGAAGTCTACCAAAAATTAGAAAAGAAAATGTCAAAAAAAGTAAAGTAAAATATTGAGAGGAAAAACTCATTACATTACGGAAGGATGGTATAATTCTTTAAAAACTAACAAGGAAGTCAAATATCCGCAGCTATCTATGAGAAATATCATCTAAGGAGTCTTCTAAGGGTTAGGAAAACTTCAACAAAAAAATGACAGGAGGAGAAAGAAAATTTCGACCATAGGGAATAATGCAGGTTAGGGGAGAATAGCGTCAGCCTGATTAGGATGATGGATTGCCCAAGATTAGAAGAAAAAATTTGGGTAAAATTTTTATATTACTTTGCGACGTTCCCTCGGTGACGAGGCAGGGCTGGTTTGAGTGGATATAGTGATGGAACGAACGCTTCTATTGCTATTATTTGACACGGCTTCTCGCACCTTAAGGAGTAAATAATGTGTTTTATAATTATCAACATTGGCATTATAAACAGAATCAGAAGTCGATGAAACCCTCCTTTGAAGTCTACTACTCTAATGTTCCATATAGCGCTCCTCTCTGTATGGGTAAAATTCCCAATTTTACGAGATCGGAGGTGTCCTACTTCATACCCCCCTGTCTACGGAAAATTGGAAATTCTCTCTCTCCACAAACGACGACGTTTTTTTGACGAACTCCAAGGCTGCTAGAGATATTCGCTGGACGAACTCCCTCTCCGAAAATATCTACCGTTAGGAGGCGTACGAATCGCGATTTTTGAAACTAACCCATACAGAGAGGGGTAGACAAGACCCGGGAGTAATAGACTTCAAAGGAGGGTTTCATCGGCTTCTGACAGAATTAAAAAATATTATTATTATAAATTACCGGCGCACGAACCAGTCCCTTTGTATTGGTTTGGGTGGCGACAGTCTCTTTTTTAATATTAATTTTATTGTCTTCTTCATCTTGAACCTCTGTATTTTGTTTTAGTGTCTGTAATTTATATAAAAACATGGGGTTTTGAATAAATTAAAAATAAATTAATGGATTATCAGTCAATTTTAATTAAGTGAGGTTTGGGATCATTGGACATGTCTTTAACTTTGAACTGTAATGTCAATTACAACCAGGAATCAGGGTCCCTTTACCTTAAAGACAACTATTCCCGCGAAATTTAAAATCTAAGTCAACATGCTTATATGTTACCTCTTGATATTGAGAATATATTAAGCAATGGTGAAAGAGTAAACTTATAAAAACGTCCCAATAGCGAAAAGTGTGAGATAGCACTTTTGAAAAAAAAAAAAAGAAATGAAAAAATATATTTTTCTCTTTAAGAGGAAAGCCTTCTAAGGAGTAGCTCTCCTTTCTGTTACATTTTTATTTTATTTTTTCTTTCTTTTAAGTCTCTAATGAGAATTCCGAAACACGCGGGGGAACTCTTTTGGATCACTTTTCAGTTCAACGTGATCCAAATATAAACTTTTCCCTTTCTTTTAACGCGCAAGGCCTCCAACCCCTTGTCCTGATAGAGAACTTGGAGAAGACCCTATCCCTTTTATTTCGGAAAAAGTCGTCCCCAGCTTCTCCCAATCCTCCTCTCCATCTCAGGGAGGGATGCAGGAACCGGGTTCAACCCCTCTCCTCTTCCTCTATCATCAGTAAAGGGGGAATTTCACCTCAAAAATTCGGAGTGGCGAAGCCCCTTTCCCAAGGGGTGACGCAGGGTATAAAAAGAGAGAAAAAAGTTTTTGGTTAACCCAGTAGGCTAGTCCTTCTTTCGCAAGCCCTTACACCCAACCAACCAAACACTCGTAACTGATAAGGGGGCTAATAGACCACCACTAGAGATTTGCAAATTTCTGACGGGTTACCTTCAACTGTTCAACTTATCATCATTCCTTCTATATTCAATTTCATGCGCAGTTTTCTAAGCATAATCCTTGATAATCTACCTTATTTTAACCAACTTTTCGTAACTGAAACTTGGCTTATACCTAGCTGGCTAACCCTTCGAACCTAAGCTTGAACTCGCTGAAAACGCAACAGACTATGGTAAAATAGTTTTTAAAAGCCAGAGGGTAAAATGTTCCTGATTTTCTACAACCCTTTCCTGTGTTAAAACCCTAAAACCAATTTGGCGGGGAAATGTGATACATTTAGGTTAAGACCTACCCATGGTGGTAGTATAGTAGAAAGCCCAAAACAAAGCGAGAACGCCAAGAGTAGTAACGCATGGGTGCCCCTTTAGAAACCGTTTATACGCATGACTTCCGAATATGTAAAAAAGGCGGCCTCACCAGGTTCGAATGGGAAAACCGTAACGCGAAAATTGTTTGCGATATAATAAGTTAATCAACGTTGAAAAAATGATAACGGTAAAATCTAATTTTGGATAGATGAGGTTCCCGTTATTAAAAGTACAGTTTCTATGAGGAAAAAATTAGGTCAAGCGGAACATTTTTGGGTAAATGCCGTGTTTAAATAGAATCCCGCAGATGTAATACGCTAAAAATTTATTAATTTATTGGCAAATTCATTCCGAGATTTAGCGGTTACAAAATAATTTAAGCTATGACTTCATATACTTGCTTCATTTCGTAATAGTAGGTTAATACAAAGGAGAATTATCTAATTTAAAAGCACCAATAGGTTGTTTTCACCCTGAACAGTGAAACCTAACATAATTCCAAGCACATTGAATGAGTGTAACTCAGTTGGCGATCAGGAATGAATTTACTTTTCACGAAATACATGGAATCACTTTTTAAAAGCTTATTTAAAGTGACTACCTGCTTTTTCTAAAGCCCTTTTAAAGTCTCCTTCTTTTTCTTGCTGATTTAAAGCCCAAAATAATACCATAAGTAACATAATTAACCTCTATAAGTCTAAGGGCGTAGGATGGTTTATTATGTTACTTCTGGTAATAGGCTAATTTGCTAAGCAAAAACTTTATAAATCGCTTAAAATTAAATAAGCTTACCTGTAATTTGGCGAGAGGAATGATATCACAGTTTTGCGGCCTATGCCAAACTGTTTTTTGACTACTGGCATTGTAGTAGTAGAATCGAGCTGTATTTTGGTCGTAAAGTTCCCACCACTGGTTGTCATCAGTCTTTTTTCTAGAGCAGTAAAAATGAAAAACTTTACTTTAGACAAGCAGTAATAAAAATACCAATCCCATACAAAAATCGTAAAATAAAAAGAAGAGGGTCGTTATTTTACCAAAAAAAAATCATCTTAGAAAACCGCATCAAATCATTGTAAAATTTACCGCACCTTAGCCCGGAAATAAAAACAATCCAAGGGATACAAACTCGGGAAGGATGGTTTTGCTAAAATACTAATTCAACTATTTTATCTATTATCACGATTATGTTCATTTCTGCTATTTTAATTTTAAATTATTGAGAAGATAAACAGCCAGACAGAAGTAGAGATTCATTAATTTGTTAGGCACTTATTAAACTCAAATATCCGTGGCTGTTACGAAAATATTTTCTAATTAAATTAAGCACTTTTTTTCACGAAAAGCTATTAAACTATCAAAAGGTGAGCTGAATTAAATAAAATAATTAAAATCTATACTTTTAATTGTATTGTATTGATATTTCCGGGGGGCAGACACTCGCGAACTCAGGTGTATGAAGTTTTTTAACTTTTTGCACAATCAAAGCTGAGCTCAGAGTTCATGAGAGTTCGTACTCAAAGCTGAACTCAGGTGTACA
Organism: Odiellus spinosus; assembly: GCA_963920705.1. Classification (NCBI taxonomy): domain Eukaryota; kingdom Metazoa; phylum Arthropoda; class Arachnida; order Opiliones; family Phalangiidae; genus Odiellus; species Odiellus spinosus. The sequence goes on along the minus strand of OY987234.1, from coordinate 18,967,883 downwards.
GCAAATTCAAGAGTGTCTGACCCCTCGGATATTTCAATCATATTTTAATTTACCGCCCTATTTTACCAGAAAATGCCTGCTTTTTAATTGTTTTAATGATATCACTACGCGCATGGAATTTCTTAATCATGCTCTAAATATCTACAAAGTCCGTAATATTTATTACATTTCATGCATAGTGAAAAAAGCTGACATCACAATGGTAGCGAGATAAAATCAAAACTTTTACGGAATCCTTCGACATAAAAATTTAACTCACACCCCAAAAAATAGTGGTGATATTAAAAATAAATTTCATCGACAGGTACACACAAAACCAGGAAAGTTTCCAACAAAAAATAGAAATGTATAAATGGAGGAACGAAAAGATCAAAACCAGTAAATAAATGAAGAAAACATAGGATGTGTAAGGGTCAGGAGGATCATCAATTCTTTCCATCTATACCATGTTTCCTCCCGCTTTTTCTTTTGATCGGTGTGGGAACAATACATCAATATCATAAACCCCCTAAAACCCCAAAGGAAGCTTACATGGCTATATAAAAAAAGTAACTTTTCTACAATACTGATATAGTTTGTTGCTATCTCGAAAAGAACACGAATTCATTACGAAAACCCATATTTTCCGATGGAAAAATTACATTCTTCAAAGGCTGCGAAAAACTAAGGTAGCGCTAGCGCGAAACATTTGATTATACCCTAAGTATGACAGAAGTAGAATTTTATAGCAGTTAAACCACTTTGCGTTGGGTTTTAGTATGGTACATTCGTTCTAATGGAGTTTACAAACTTTATTTTCAGGGTGTACAATGATACGATGGATGAAATCTCTAACCCCATGTCATAGAAAAAAGCTATGGAAAAATTAAATAATTTTGATTATAGAAAGCCAAAGATGACTAAAATATGTCTGTGCAAACTAAACTCGAGGTAAAGCACATAAAATCAAATGAAATTTTCAAGTTCAACGAAAAAGTTATTACTTTAAATAGTCAGTCATTGGTGAAAATAAGCAATCGCAAAATTAAACAATGTCATCCTTATATATAATCATTTATTACTTATGGTTATAGTTATCGCAAAATAGAAAAAAAAAATAGAAACTATAGGGGTCTAAGCTTCGCAGTCTGGTGTTATCTTCATCATCATAAGGAACTAAACGGATCCTAAGAGACATCCCACACAAGCGGTAAAAAGGCGGTATATCAGCAGGTTCCTATACATCCCACGGCGCGCAAGGTACTACTACGGAAAGATATCAATGAATGCCATTTTTATGGAAGATAGGGCCCAAGAAAGCGAAGGTTACCGGCTCAAAGTGAATAAATAAAAGGAAAAACCGCGGCCGGGCGAATGGCGCAATCCCTTGGGTGACCTATGACCCCGTAGCCTTTTTGGAGAAGCCTCTGGGCCTTCCGCAACTACATTGATTGATTTTATCCCAGCTGTCTCGAGTAATAATGGAGCGTAACCGATCTAGCGCTAAGAAGAATGATCAAAATCACTAGCGAGATTTCAGCAAGCCCAAAGCTAGGATACCTAATATTCCTATTACTTGGTCACTTAGAGATAAAGGGGGAAATATATTCCTAAACGCACAGTTCTGAAAATGATATTGACTAAACAATCAGAATCACCCGGAGGATTAAAATCGTAAAAAGATTGGATGATCTCTAGTTTCACGATTTGATGTATTATAAGTAGAAGCGAATATGCCTCTGAACAAGCTGAAATCTCAAACTGAAGATAACTTAGATAGTCCACCAAAGCCATTTTAGGCATCGAAGAAAAAGAGAGCTTTCTGTTAGCACCTTCAACCCAATTCAACTTAACTAGATGGACAAAATATAATATAAAGAAAAAGGCCCAATTCGTTACGAAAGCCAATTCAATTGGTTTAATCAAGAGAAAAGATTGTACTTTTTATTTCTTCAGACAACCTTCAGTATCAATTTTAGCGCGAGTGAAATAGCGGCTGCAAGTTTTATGGGGATTGGAGACGAAGTTTTTTTTTATCCATGAACAGTATTAGATACGCTCGTTCAAAAAGATAATGAGACGTATTAACTCGTTCAAAATTTATTTAAGTGGCGCCCAGTTACCACCGAGTTTTGCGTAACGCCTTTTAAAAGCGCCCGGGTCCCGACGGGAGATAAATTTGATTTTCATTTTTACGAAAGTGGATGAACTTCAACAAGGGTAATGTACTCTTAAAAATTACGTAATTATCTTATAAACTTTAAAACTTTAACTCATGGGTGCGTTTTTTAACCGAGAGGAAACTTGGTGGCTTCGTGGTTTGATGGTACGCGGAAGAGAAAACAAAATAAATGGGATATTTGATATCCTAGTTTGGTATTATTATTTTTTATTTTAAATACGTGTTGTGAAATTATGATGCGTACTTGATCTTTTAGTCAAGAATTTTTAGTAATTAAGTGAGGTGGAAGATTCGGACGTAAATACGGGGTAGATTCGGACGTAAACACGGGGTAGATTCGGACGTAAACACGGTGACACAATCAGAAACCAATAAAGTGGTTCTAACGTAGGGCCTCAATATTTAAGATACGTATAAATATTGTTGAATGTTTAAAAACGTTAATGTGTTAACCTGCCTTTATTCCCCTTTGAATATATTTAGTTGTACTTACACTTGGACTCCGGGTGGAGGATCCCAAACGCATTCTCCAGTGGTGAGGTTAGCGTACATGTGCTCCTTCGTCTTCGGCTCAATAATCTCCACCCACTCCACCCTAAACAAGAAAAAGATGGAAAAGAGAAAAAATATATTAGAGTTGAATTATTTATTCCATATATATATATGTACTGAGCGCGTTTTATGTACGTTCTCCTTCCGGAAATGGATAATAAAAGAGTAAATTGCTTTTCTAGAAAACCATCTTTCCAACCGAAATAAGTTTTTCTGCCCAAAAAAATAAGAAGAAAAAAAAAAGTTGAAAAAGGAATGAAACCCCTGGAATTTCGCGCAACTTGATGGAAATCGTATCCCCGTTAATGTGAAAAAAATAATTCGAGCAATATTGTAACGACCGTCACGTTTTCAAATATACCATTAAGAGATGTAATTATTTCTAAAGTATCACGCCGAACTATAAATATTGTAGAATTCTTAATTTATAGAAGCAAACTCGGACCTTAAATGTGATGTAACTTTTATGTTTTAGAGTTTAAGGAAGAGTGAAGGAATTTTTTTCTAATTTTCAGTAAAATGTTCAATGTTTTCATCCATTTTATTATCCCGCTGAACCCCTGTAAGATTGCTTCTCCTTGAACAGCAATCATGAATATGTATGGTTGAATTTTAATAATTCACAAATTTATGCGTATATCGTTTTTCCTAGCCACCTGTGACCCTTTCCTGTGATGAATAGGGTTAATATACAACACAAACAATAAAGATAATTACTCTAAAAGAATTACAAAGGTAACCGAAAGCTTTTTTATCAAGGAAACTCTCCAGAAAAACATCAACCCACCAGCTATTTTTATCCAATATTTGAAAAATAAATTTTACAAATTTTTACAAGTGAATTTTTCCCTGATATTTCTAGATAAGTCTGTACATGCACTAATTATTTATAAACCCCAATTAAAAAGGTTACGACAGTAAATGAGTCAAAGTAAGCTCGAGTTAGCAGACGATGTTATGGTTTAATAAACCAAAACTGTTTAGGATCATAATCAAATCACTTTGAATGAAAAACAGTTGCTAACATTCCCACGTAATAACGAAATAAATTAGCGTTAAATGACGCTATTATGAATGAAAGTAGGTTTTATACGACCATCTATAAAATAACTACAAATCATTTCCAGGACGCGGTAATAATTACCTCATTTTGTCATCAAACAAACCAAAACTTTACGCGTTACGCATATTAAGTTGGTGCGTTTTATACACTTTAACGTAGCTTTAATCACGATCGAATAATAGTCAGAAACTTTCGCTTAAATTATAGAACAGCGTTCGCGCAAAACTAACTACACCCATGTTAATTATCAAGTCAGAAACGTCGTTAAACACACACACTCTCGCATCGAAGGCGCTAAACCAAATACCATCAGAGCGAGCGAGGATCTCCTCGTAGAATGGAGGAGCCCGCGCTAGAGCCGTATTGTCAAAAACGAGGTTACTGTGGTGAACTGTGAACGCTCCAGAACAAGGGAGAACTACTCTAGAACTCTAGCGAGTGAAATATAAAACACGAAGATTTTGGGATATAATTGCGGAGAAGAGGAGAGAAAAGGAAAACGCGTTTTTTTGTTTTTAAATAAAACAGAAACAACCTCACTACGATGGAAAATCCAGACAGACAGGAAGTAGCATCATTAAAGCGGATAAAACGCGTAAGGTTATATGGAAAACAAAGGAAAATAATATATAGTTTGTTTTACCGTATCCTTCTAATATTTTAATGTACTTATAGTTTTATGTTTATTCGCCTGGAAAGAACTATAGAGTGGAAAGCTAAATAAAGGGTTACGCTTTTTTAAAGCATTTTTCTTCCCTGCCTTTCATTTCACTATTAATTGAAATACAAACGATCATCAAAAATACGCAAAATAAAAATAATGTTTTACATAATGGGCATGAAATGACTGTTGGCTTGATTATTTGATGGTTTACTTAAGATATGGTGCCTAGCTTAGTAGCTTTACACGTGCTAACAAATCGATGTTGAATAGATTTTGGAACTATATTCGAAGATGGTTAGCAAAATTGGAAAAAGCTTAGGTCCCTTGAACTGTGTATATTTCTTTCCCGCCTTTCCTTTCATAAACTAGTTCTCCACGAATATATATGGGCAACCAACGTAAAAGCTTTTTAAACAACCACCATGAAAATCTATCATATTCTGAAACCAAAAAAGGAAACTACGCTTTCCGTGCTTTGAAAATTCTTGAAATGGTTTTTAATACAGAAATTTACTAAAGGTCCATAGCGAGTAACTTGGTAGACCTATGGAAACACGCAATATTATAGTCGCTATATAGAGGATATAGTTTTAAACTAAAGACAGAGAGAAGAAAAAAAAAGGGCTACGATTTTTAAAAAGTACATATTTTTCTATGCCTTTAACTCCCTTGCGTCTATCTCAACGGACAGGAAGTTGGTAGTACATGGATATGATACTACTGTTAGAAAATCGATGCTTTTAACGAAAGTCCGATGCCATTAGTGTTTTTTTCTTACTTCGTTAAAACTCGTTAGTTGACCATAGATAGTGGCCCTTTAAAAATTATCTTAATAAAATGGTAAAATTTAAAAGGTTGGGTTCTAACCTAACTAGGTTTTCTACTTTTCTATCAAGGTACCTTCACATTTCAGCTACAGTAAGCCTGTAGTTTTGATATAAAAGTTTTGAAATAGTTGCTTAAACTTTAAAACTAGTCTTAGCTGACAAAGGTTTAAAAACTAGGCTTATACCCTCTTCAGACGACGCATAATTAGCCGTGGTTAAATCAGATTTAACCGAAGTTTACATAGCCTTCTCAGTTCAATAAACCTCGGTTAATTGTGATTAAACCACGGTTAAGTCTGAATAAACCGGCTAGTTACGCCTCTTCTGAAAAGGGTATTAGCCGACAATGTTTTAAAACTAGGCTTAGCCGCTGACAATGTTTTAAAACTAGGCTTAGCTGACAATGTTTTAAAACTAGGCTTAGCTGACAATGTTTTAAAACTAGGCTTAGCTGACAATATTTTAAAACTAGGCTTAGCTGACAATATTTTAAAATTAGGCTTAGCTGACAATATTTTAAAATTAGGCTTAGCTGACAATGTTTTAAAATTAGGCTTAGCTGACAATGTTTTAAAATTAGGCTTAGCTGACAATGTTTTAAAATTAGGCTTAGCTGACAATGTTTTAAAATTAGGCTTAGCTGACAATGTTTTAAAATTAGGCTTAGCTGACAATGTTTTAAAATTAGGCTTAGCTGACAATGTTTTAAAATTATTCTTAGGGACGATAAAAGCATTAATTAAAGTTTTAAAATTAGGCTTAGCGACAAAAGTTAAATTCAGGTTTGGCTTTTTAACTTGTAAAGACATCCTTAAAGACACCACGATTTTGCGGGTAATTTGGTGAGAGGTCAAAAAAATAAAAATAGAAAAAGGTAGAGGACAAAGTGAGAGAGATGAGAGAAAAAAGATAATGGGATAGCCGCCGGCGGCAACGGAAACTAAGAGTTTCCGGCGAAGTTTCACCTCCCCTCTTTTTGACTCCATCATTTTTTTAAGCGAATGAACAAAATAATAAAATAAAGGTAGCTGAAAAACTACGAGCGCGATTAATAAAGGATAATCCTTTGCGCCTTGGACGGCGGGGAGGGTATTAATTTTTATCAATTTAATAAAACGACTTCTAGAATCCTAGACCAATTTATTTTATTTAGAAAAGCAATTAAAAAGTACGCTCTTTAAAACAAATATAGTTTTTACCCTTTCAATTAAATTAAATTCAAGACTCTTAAGCAATTTGAGAAAGAATGTGGTAAAGGGAAGATGAAACATAATTGTGATCCTAAATATTTCATTTCTCAATAATTAATTTATTTCCCGCGCTTTTCCGAAACATTCTTATAAATAAAAATCTATCCATTTGTTATGATGCACTATAGTAACTTATCGGCTGCGAAAGAGAAAAAATGCAGCACGATAATATGTTATCAAAGATTTGATAAGGTTATTCAATTTTGCGGAATCTGAATCGTGGCTTAAGTTATACCGATTTATGACTGGAGCATACAATCTATTGTTAAAGAGTTGTCGTGGGAAATTCTTGATTAAAACTTGTGATTGGTCTATTTAGATTCAATTTTGAAACTTTGAAAACTTCCACTACATACTACAAAATTCTAAGATCTTCCTCAAAGGGAGAATGAAAGACCGAAACAACCTATTTTTAATCGATTAAGATTGCTAAAATAATGAGAAAAACAATAATATAACTCAACTAAAAATTTTTCGTTATTTTATAATCAATTTCCAAAGTTCCGAAACTTGCAGATGCTAAGCCTTGGCTGCCTAGCTCGACCTGCATTTTTTTTTAATATTCGCGGCTGTTCTACTCACCAACCACGAGCGAGTACGCGTATCTGCAAGTTTCAGAACTTTTGAAATTGATAAAATAACGAAATATTTTTGGTGATTATATTATTGTTTTTCTCATTATTTTAGCATTTTTAATCGATTAAAAATAGGTTTTTTGGCCTTTCATTCTCCATTTAAACCTAGCTCTTCGTTATTGCGGTTATATATAAGGCGGCTCTGGTCAAAATACAGAAAAGTTAAATTCCACCAAGTACACACAGGGGATCATGTCCCAAAATTTGTTGAAATTTCGTACGAAAATTTAAATTCATAGGAAAACAGTCTAATTTAAATTACTCCGGTTTCCAGGGTAATTTTCAAAACTACTTTTACCTCCTATTACGATTAACTTTAAGCGTTATTACGCTTTCTCTATATTGTAAACTGCCCTTGAAAAAGATAAGCAACTGACGTGGGTTTAAAGTCCCAAAGATGATCCCTCATTTAAATAAAAATGGGGCTTCGGAAAAGGTGATGGCGTATGTAAAAATTGCTCAGAGGGGGGCTAGTTTCGAAATGGATTTTTCAAAACTTTCAGTAGTATTATAGTACATGAAAATAGTAAGAGAATAGGGTTAGAGAAATTTTAGAAAGATGGTTCGGGGGAGAAATGGCGCGTGGCATAACCCAGCAGCTGTCCCCATTGATAAATGACAGGACCCCAACGAGAGCAGCCGCTGGCACAGTGTGTGTCTGTTCTTCAGGGGGCCCCCTTTACGCGTGCCACCGGTCTCCGTTGGTTTTCACATTGGATATCCACCCACTACTTGAATAATAGTCAGCGAATTTCTACACACTTTTCTATTCTTTGCAAATTTTCGATTCCGAAATGGGGGGGAAAGTTAAATTACGCGTTATATTTGGAACGAGGGTGGCGTCCGAGGGAATTGGTCTATTGTTATAACAACGCGAGAAGAGTGTACCCAAGAGAATAACTTTACAAATTACCGCGCGTAATAGATGAAATTATAAAAGAGGAGGAGCTTACTTATGGCACGTTGCCGTCGACGTCATCAGCTTCGTAATAGCTCGTAAAGCTCTAGCGCTCGTGAGCAACGAGCATTTCTTAAGCTTATTTTTTCTATATCCAGGTGCGCGTGTACGGTCGCTCTTTTGTTATAGGTTCAAATAAGCTTCCCCTATCGTAGTAGTGGTGACCACTTACACTGATTTTCTTATCTTTTTACGCGTTTGTAGTCAGCTAACACCTGTAGCAGTACCGCTGTTGGGTCAATAAACCTTAAAACTTAACAAAAGAGCGACCGTGCACGCGCTCCAGGGGTGGTCAAGCGGCCACGGTAAGTGGGGCTGAAATTTTCTTTGCTCACGTGATTTCGTGACGTAGTTAGCAACATTTGAACAAGACGTCGTAACCACAACTTCTTTTATAATATCATCTATTGTAGTTCCTCTCGATATAATGTAATTTCAAAAACCTGGTAATTTTTTCCAGCACGAATACTTTAGAAAAATAAAAAGTGTTTTTAATGTTATTAAATTAATTATAAATGGATTGAAAAGGTACTATTACACCCGAAAGCATTTAATAAAATGATTTTCTCAACCATTAAGTAGCAGTCTAATTAATTTAATAATATTATAATATTATGGTCGATAAATTTTGGTAAGGAATTTTTTTCTTGTGAGCTTTCGCAATTTTTTATATATCTTCTTAATTTATTTCTGTAGCCCCGATTTATAAAATTGAACTCTATTACACAAGCGTTCGAATAGTCTTAGTGAAAGGTATTTTCCAATACAGCGCTTTTCGGCCTAATAAGCCTATAACACAATTATTTTCATGTTACATAAGAGTGACGAAGACTTTATCAAAAAACAGACTTCAAATTTCTATGTAATGTGGTTCGTTTTATTTCCTGTTTGCTAAAATTTTTTAATAGGATGGTGTACTGTATTTTTAAGTGGAACATCAGATATAGCTACGTAAATCATTACGTCATTACTACGTCGGTTAGATTATAATATACGAATTGTATTGGCCCAGACTGTGAAGCAGGCGACGCTAAGGAGCTAACCTTTTAATGTGGAAATATAATACTACAACGTGGTAGATGATTTGGCGCCAAATAAATAAGAACATATTTCTATATAAAGAAATTGTGGAATCTTAGGTCGCAGTTATACGCTTGACCACAAAGCTATTCACTAAAAAAAAAATGAAACCCACTATGCAAAGGGATTTTTTAAGCCCCAATTGAAATTTAATGATTAATTGTATATTATATCTTTACAGCATCATTCCTAGGTTCCCCATACCCGGTAACAGTCTAGGAAGGTATACAATTCACATTTGAAAATAAGTTTCCCAATAGAAATTTAGTTCCCTAACAAGTTAGTAGGCCCTAATTTTGGAAGAGTTCCCAATAAAATGAATACTTTGGAAAGACGCCAAATTTAAACCCGAAAATGGCGTTTTGAACTTTGTATACGAGATAAAAGAAAACAACACCCCTTCATTTGCAGGGTGATGGTGATGACATTTCAAAATAACTACAAGCCTCATCTTTTACAAGGTTCTTAAGTTCCACTCCCACATAACCTTAGCCTAAACTTGTCCTCCGTCAACTTATCCAGAAGCTAACGAAAGAGAACGCGTTGCTATGACGACACGCAAATCTTCCTGATCCCCAAAAAAATAGAGGTTGGGAAAGAAAGAAAAAAAAAAAAAAAACATTTGGGGAACAAGTTCACGCATCATCATCGTAAAAACACCAACCTGCTGTCGCAGTTGTTATTGTTGTTAACGTAATTAACATTGTTAACATTCTGCCCGAACGTTCTACAACAATTAAGCCACATCCAAGACGAGGACCAAGTCCACCACGATTCTTTAGATCTACGAGACGAATTCCACCATGATGCCAGCATATGGCCGCTAAGCCTTTTAATTTCGTTCGTAACAAAAAGACTAACTCTAGCTCTAACGCGAGTAATAAACTAACTAATATCCAGAGATCACAAAGCGCAAGATCACGTAAAAAGAGAATTGTCGAGTCTCTTTTATAAACTACATTCGCTCGTCGCATCTCGATCCAACCGAAAGAAAACTCTCCGAACCTCGTATAATTTGGGAGCGTAAAAACTTTGTTTTCGACGATCCTTGGTGGTGGTAAAGTCGACAACTTTGGAAGAACAACGTTCGTGTCTCGTCACCGCGAGAGGCCCGTCTTTAAGTTTCCAAAGCATGATGTTAACCGTCCAATTTTAACCATCTAAATCGTCGTAGGGGAACGTATAATCTATGTATATCTCATCACGCGGCGACAAGCATCGAATGTAATCCTTACGAGTTACGATTTATTTCTAAAAAAATCTATAGAAGCCGGGGCTTTTTTTGTAGTTGTATAATATGGTAAAAGGATAGGAAACAGGAAGAGACTGGTTTTCCGGACTTCCGCTTTTTCAAAAAGCAAATTCAAAAAAAGGATTTGTTATTTAAAAACATAATAATAAAATAAATTTAAAACTTCGCGCAACTATTTTGCGTAACCTGTTCTATGGTTTTTTTACGTACAAGGGCGTGAAACGTAAACTTTGAACAAAAGTAACTTTGTTATATTTGAGAGAGGGAACTAATCATTAGCGTTGGAAAAAAGGGGGTGGCAAAGGCTTATCTATGTATATTAATTTTACGCAAACATCCGTGAAACTTTATTCTATAAACTTAATTCTCAAGATCTTACTGTATACTGACGTTAAGCCTCGCGACTGAAAAACCTAAAAATGACAGCGACAAGAAGTTGGCTAGTCTTTTGGTATACACATGATTCATTTGTACACAGGTATAAAATTACGTATATAACGTGATATGGAGCCAATTCCTAGTCATACCGAAATTTCTCAGTAAAAATACCTAGGAGTACAAAAATCGATACAAAAGGTACTATAAGTTTTTCTTCGAATCTCTGTCAAGTCGGTTTTTTTCCCCTCATCAAGGGGGTTAATGTGGCACAATGAATAGGAAAGTAAAAGTAATTTTTGATCGATTTAATTCCAGATAACTATAGATTAGACCGAGGGGTTAATCACTCCACTAAAATCTGTAGACAGATTACGCGGTAACCTAACTAATTACAGCCCATATTAATGTTAAATTCGCACTAAGTTAAGTAATAACTTTAGTACAGTCAAAGATACAGGGTTGCACACCGATTACTTGATCGGTGTAGACAAATAAGGGAGAATGAAATGATCTCTTCCAATTTTCTTTTCAATTAATTCAAAGTTGAGAAACATTCCGACGCTGCTGGCAAAACTAAAATCTAACTAAGCAATAATTTAAGATCCTCCAATCAACGCGGGTGATTAACGAAAGTTAATTGTTCTAAGGATCTTATTGGCACGAAGTTAAAGAAGTTCTTAATTAGTTTTATAAAAATTAATGAGACATTTGTTGAGGGTAATAGGTTTATAATATTCGGTACTAATTAAAATATTAATTGTATTGATTGTATTTTTAAAAATCCATTGAAAAGATTTACTTCAACGATAACAAAAAATTTTTATATTCATATTCAATATCAGTTATGGAATTTAACATTGTGTAACAGTATTTTATAGACGCTCCCCTTACTTTTACATTATTGGGCCTAACCCTTTTATTTTGCACCTGGCTGGTACGGAATATTTCGATTGACGTCACACGTGGTCACGCTTAAATAGCTCGTGCCACGTGTGGCAAAAGCCTCTTACGCTTACTCTCCGTTCCTGGCTGGTCGCTGACCAAGATTTTCCCTGGTTGGTCTCTTCGACCGCGTGGCCCTTCGGGGTTCCGCGCTTTTTCGTTTTTAACGTCGGACTTGGAATCTTCCACGCCGAGTCGCCGAGTTAGGCTAAAATATTTTAAAGTGATGTGTGCGTGTTTTGTGTGCGTTATCGTATTAACTTTCATCGGAGAACAGTAAGAACTATAAATATTTTATATGCCAGCCAGGGTCCATTTTACTATAGTGTTATTATTATTATTCTGTGTTAGTGCCTCATTAAAATTTATATATTAACTAACAAAAACCTTATTTAAGTTTTCTATTAATTATCTAATGATGACGAGACTTATTTATATATTTAACTTTAATTCCCCTAGACATTTAACCGACCTTTAAATATTAACTAATCTTAACTAAATCCCCATTAATAAATAAATCTCGTCTCATTTTGGGGGTCCGTTCCGTGATCGAATTCTATATAGTTAACCGGGTATATTATATTTGTCCTTTATTTTAATTAGTTTATTTTATCTATTGCCATATTATTGAACATTATTGAACTTTTAAGATTTTTCTGTGGCATTAGAATCGATTAGAATTTTGTAAAATTTCAGGTTAGCTTTATTTTTGTATGTTTTATCGTAATTTTTTTTCTATAGTTGTGTATATTTTCATACCAGTTTTAATTGATATTTGCCAAATTATAATTTAATCATTTGGAATTTTGAATGACCTTTAACGTAATTTTAGGTTATGGATTTTTAATTGTTATCGTATTTTATTTTGGAAACTTAGATTTCCGTTTTTTTTGTTTTAAGTTAGGCGCTTAAATTTAATTTTAATTAGTTGGTCATGCTTCCCGTTTAAAAATCACCTTTAATTTTTGTTCTCGTTGGGTTTTTGGTGTGCTCCTAGGACTCTTAATGTGGTTATTTTGAATGACCATTTTATGTCTAGTATCGCAATATTAGAATAAAAAATTCTACGTTAATCGTTAAGTTTAGGGCCCCTTTATTAAGTTTCTAGTTTTTGTTTGTGCGGAGTAGCTCATTAGAATATTTTATATATTTAGCACTGCTCAATTAAAATTTCTAGTCCCCCTTCGAATTTTATGAATTTTCCATCCAATTTGAATTTTTTTTTTTCCAAAATTCCCCCCTGTAAAACTAGTTTTCATGGCTATTGTTAGCTCCTCGTGGAAAAATATTTTTCTCAAGTTTTGGTTCTTAGCGCTAAAAATGGACGCATTTTCCCCGCTGGGCCTTGCAGGTGTTTTCGGACGCTGGTAGTTCGGAAACATTTTCTTGGAAACACCTCTCTAGAAATTTCCCCACGTGTGCTTAACCCTAGTTTTATTTCTTAGATTTTTACCCCCCCCCCCCCGTTTATACTTTTCATAGTATGCCAGTTTGTTAAATTTAAATTTTTATTACCCCATTTTTTTTTTTTTAATTTGCAATTCCTAATTTAGCCCCTGACCACTATTGTATGTTATTTATTTTTCCTTTGGATAGTATTTAGAATTTTTTTTTGAAGGTAGTGTGCCTTTAGTTTACCCCTGTGTAGGTTTTGTACTTCGATTTTTTTTTAAGGTATTATGCCGTTAGCTTATTTTTTTTTGATTAGGTAATTAGGATTTAATTTCCTAGTAATGTAGGTCCTTAGTGACAGAATATTTTAACTCGTTCTGAGAATTTGTTTTTGATAAGTTTTGTATTTAGAATTTTTTTATTATGTCTTTTGTTATTTTTCAGTGTAGGTCCTTTATATTTAGTGTAAATTAGGTTTTTTTTTCTTCATTCGTGTCAGGATTTTATTCCTTCGTAATTTTCGTATGTCAATAGTGTCATTTAGTCCTGCGAATTCACTCATCTCAATGTTCTGACCTTAGCTTTTACCTTAGGATCGTGTATACATCCGAAAAGGCCCATCGCACACGAGGCAGGCATAGATTAATTTATCGTAGATTTGGAGTTATAATGACTTTTTAAGTTTTTTTAAATGAGGGTTGGTATTGCCTTTCTTTAGTCTCAACGAGAACACCAATTCCACCCTTTAATTTTGTTTTCCTCTTGTTTATGTGGCAAGTAGTGAGTTTTAATTATTCGTATTTTCCTTATTTGTAGTGCTTAATTAGCCCATTAGTCTGTGTGACCACCTTTTTAATGTTGGCTTAAGTCGTAAGGATCATATTTGAATCTGCCATTATAGATGTGGTTTTATTCCATGGCATTGTTTTTGGGTAGGGAACCCATGATTTTTGAGTAGGGAACTCTGAATTTTAACCTTTGAGTATTAGGTCAACTCTGAATTTTTAACCTTTGAGTATTAGGTAAACTCTGAATTTTTAACCTTTGAGTATTAGGTAAACTCATGAAATGAACCGTCAGTAACGTTACAGTGTGTATACCTGTCGTTCTATTTAAATTTTTGTATAATTGTATTTTTATGGTAGGCCCTATTATTTTTATATTGTTTTGTAATTTTTTTTTGTGTTTATGATAAGTTTTTTTTTAAATGGAATTTTTCTGCCTTTCGTGATCGAGGTAGTTTTTTTTTTAAGCTTTTTATATGTATATTTTTCTACCCATACTTAATTATGGTAATTTTGATTGTCCATTTTATTTTTTTTTCTACCCCTTGGTAGTTTTTTTTTTCTTGTAAGCTCTTGTTCATAATTTTTTTTCTGCCCAATACGTATGGTAGTTTTTATTTGTACAATTTTTATAATTGTTTTATTTTCTGCCCTCCGCGGTAGTTTTTGTTTTGGTTGTGTATCTTTTTTGTATTTTGAATATTTTATTTTGACTTTTCTTGTACCCCTTTTATTTTCTGCCCTATGTGGTAGTTTTTGTTTATGTGTTTTTTTTGTTTATTTTTCTCATAATGAGTTTTTTTATATATTAATATTGTCGAACGAGGACGTTCGAGATTAAGTGGGGGAGAGTTGTAACAGTATTTTATAGACGCTCCCCTTACTTTTACATTATTGGGCCTAACCCTTTTATTTTGCACCTGGCTGGTACGGAATATTTCGATTGACGTCACACGTGGTCACGCTTAAATAGCTCGTGCCACGTGTGGCAAAAGCCTCTTACGCTTACTCTCCGTTCCTGGCTGGTCGCTGACCAAGATTTTCCCTGGTTGGTCTCTTCGACCGCGTGGCCCTTCGGGGTTCCGCGCTTTTTCGTTTTTAACGTCGGACTTGGAATCTTCCACGCCGAGTCGCCGAGTTAGGCTAAAATATTTTAAAGTGATGTGTGCGTGTTTTGTGTGCGTTATCGTATTAACTTTCATCGGAGAACAGTAAGAACTATAAATATTTTATATGCCAGCCAGGGTCCATTTTACTATAGTGTTATTATTATTATTCTGTGTTAGTGCCTCATTAAAATTTATATATTAACTAACAAAAACCTTATTTAAGTTTTCTATTAATTATCTAATGATGACGAGACTTATTTATATATTTAACTTTAATTCCCCTAGACATTTAACCGACCTTTAAATATTAACTAATCTTAACTAAATCCCCATTAATAAATAAATCTCGTCTCAATTGTATATCAATCCGCCTTTGCTTTCACTATTTTCAAAGGGGATTTTGGTGGGTTTTATGTAACGAAAGGTCGCGAGTGCTTTCATTTAGGAAAAGCTAAATTTATACAGTTATGATTAAGGAAGTAAATGAAAATATGATATTTCTTTTTTTGTTAATTTTTAGATTCGGGACAATCATTTCGCTTTATAAACCACCTCCACGCTTCGTTAACATAAAATAACAATGAAATTCCATTGTTAAAAGAAGTAATTAGAACCTTAAGAAGTTAAATTTTGATTCAAATCTTTCTTTGATTAGGGGTAACGAATCTTCGCGGGTGTATGAAATATTAACGATCACAAATTAACTTAGGTCATTTCGATTTAGCCGAAAAAGAGTATCTATAATCCACCCTAATATTTTTTTATTATTTTTTAAAGGGTATGTGAAACTACGCGTTGATTTTGTTAAAATTAAATAGAGAAATTATACAAATTTAATCTCAGAGGCTTTTACTTCCTGACACTTAAAAGTGTTCGGAGGGAAGGAAACGCGTTCAAGGATGAACTGTTTGCGTTGTAATTCTATATAGGGCCTGTAGATATAGCTAACCTGTCGCGCACGGGAATTAAGAGTGAAACCAGCCTTCAGGGATAAAGGTACTATCAAAGATATAATGCTTTATTTTTCCCTAAATTAAAATTATTTTTCTGCGCCTGCCAGAAGAAAACGTCTTCTTAAAGACACGTGATATAGCCAGCCAATAAAAATACATTTCGATGAGGTAACTCTTTCCACGGGAATATCTCGAGTCTGAAGCGAAAAAATATCTCTCTTCTCTCCGCACCCGCAGACAGGAATTATTTGGATACTACTACGTTTTTACTCAGGAGATTAGGCAAGGGGGTTGTAACGTTTCACGAACTGGTTTTTACCCCTCACAGAGGCGCTCCTCCTTGATGGCCCTGTCCTAGACTTTTTGTTCTATTTATTTTTGATTACATATATTTTCGCCTACCACTACGCCTTTAAAATTAAAAGGAATAAAAACTGATACACCTTAAAAATTTTAAAAGCCTTTACAAGCATCCGAACGCCCACAGTTTCAGCTACAAAACCTATGGAAATTCTGGTCCGAGCGACCATACGCATTGAGATGGTAATTTGACGCCTACGTCTTATTAAAAGTTTCATTCTCTTTCTTGTGGAACTGAGAAGCTGTTTATATATAGGAATAATTTTTAGGTTTCGCGTTACGTCCCCATTTTATAAACACCGTCGAACAGTCACGCTATAATAGTCAACCCCCATTCCTTTCCAAATTAATTAATTAGCGAATCGCCTGGTTGGCGGTCCCAAAACCCTCCCTCGTCCCTACTTTTGCCTAAAACAAGCTTATTTGCCTAACAAATGACTCACAAAGTTGGTTAATTTTCCGTATCTACGCTACTAACCCTATTTAGCTCCATATAGCTATAACCCCGATCTTAGTAAAGTCAAAATCGATTTGATATTTCAATACGTGAGAAGTTAGCTAGCGCTTCCGTGGCCCTGTATAATCTCCAAGGAGCAGTAAAATTCACCACCTCTAGCTCATAAGGAGTCCATTGTTTACAATAAAAGGGATAGTAACACGATCCGGAAACACTTTGAACTTGGAATAAAATAAATGGTAGTACCTATAGACAATAATCAACTTATAAGGGATAAAATTAGTTATGCAAACTGCTTTAATTGACCTGAGTTACGAATAACTTACAATCTGGCGTATCTATATATAATATAATATAACTAATAGACTAATTGAATAAAATTTCAAGGGTAGAAATAGCCTTGTTCAATTAATATCAAAGTGATTACAAACGTACATATTGGTAGACCTATAACTTAAAATCGTTCAAGGTAACTTTGGACTAATTGAATAAATGTCGAAGGGTCGACGTTGGTGTTAAGCGTTCCGAGTATATAGGGCATCGCCGTTGGAATCTAACGCCCATTCGCCTAACGATTAAAGGGAGTATATAACCACAATTTTGGGCACAATTCTCTATTTTCATTTTATATTTTTCCGCGTTAGGTTACTAGATACAAATTTCAACGCGTCTTTCTATCAACGCGAAGTAGTTATTTTTGCATGTTGGTCGTTGCTTCACGAGCATGATGTGCTCATGGTTTGAGGCGAGATCGTGTTACTATCCCTTTAAGGTAACGAAATGAAAGGTTGAATCGAACAATAACGTAGAAATTTATCGATCGATTTGAACAATACCTAGACAAAGGAATAATTTCCGCGGGCTAACTTTTCACTATATACAATTGTATATTCGAGGAGAATGGGTGAATGAAGAGAATCCATTATCACTTTACATCTCTTTCCGTTTCCAAAGGATGCTCTTCGTAAAAGGGATTTTCGCGTATTAACTTTAGGGATGCTGACTTCCAAAAGTTGGGGTTTGGAAATTTTCATAATTAGGTATTACGCTTATTAGCTTAGACGGGGGAGAAAATTTCCAGGAATCCGATTGTGAATGAAAGTAGAGATAATCAAGCTGGTGCCGGGGAATTTATGGAAGAGATGGCTAAACAATAATAATTCCCATCTTAGGAGTTACAGGGGAGAGAGAACGCGTGGGCTTGATTAAAATAGGCGACGCGTTGAATGGTCGCTCGGGCTTAGTTTTCAATTACGATTCCTAGACTTAAGAGAGCTTAAGAATTGGAGAAAAAAAAATGTTCCGGGAATGGATGTAAGAATCTTAGATAGTCTTAAAGTTAACAATGTCTGGTTATGACAGTTAAGTACAAGTTTGCGTCTAATATTTACACGCAAATTTAAAGGAAGGTTTTGAACCTAAGTCTGACACTTCGAACCACAATAATTCTGTACAAGAGCTTTACAAAATGGTTAAAAGTCATAAGGAAAATAGTATATAGTCGTTGATAACCCATCTTTAACTCGAGTTACTATTAATTTAGGTTAATGCACTGTTAATTTTGTTAAGACAACATAAAATTTTAAATTAGCAATGATTAGAAAACTTATGGGTATAATTGACCTTTCACCCTACATAAACAAGAAAGCGCGACCCTGAATCTTCATTCGGCACTTTAATTCTGGTTCAGCGAAACTAATTATTGTTAAATCATTAAGTTCGCAATTAATAAAGCAACGAAGAAACTCAAACCCACCCAAGGACTTTCGTTGATTAATTAGTTTTTACAGAAGGGAGAGGCGTATATAGATGTTTATCAGAAAAAAAAAAAAAAAAAAAAATCCATACCATTGTTTGATTAAACATAAATCCAAAAGAAGAACAACTGAACGAGACAACTTGGCAGATCTTATTTTGGGAGATGAACACGCGCAATCAGGAAAAAGTAAGTCACCAAGCGCGATCTGAAGCAGACGACTTTTAAATTGGATCCAAAGTCACTAGCCACGAATATTTATATCAATCACGATCTTAAATCCAAGGAATAATACGAAACTCAAGATTGTTCGCGCTACAGAAGAAATTCCAATGAAGTCTGGAGATTTGGAGACTATTTCGCGACTCGAGGACTGAGTTCCTCAGTCGCGACAGCTATGATCTTTAATAGAAAACTAACTGAGAAACTTTCTCGCCTCTAAAAAAAGCTTTTTTTCCCCAGTAATAACAAGGATTTGGGGCTGAAAATGAGGAGAGGGGGAAGTGTGAGAGAGGATGGAGAACGGAGGGTCAAATATGGCACATTCCCTTCCCAAAAGTTCCCATGAAACATTTACAACAGGGGTTGAAATGATGAGAGACGTTGCAGACCGGGTGCCCCGCGAGCTAAAAAACAAGGATTCTTTGTGAAAATTTCTTTCCTATAGTTTTTCAAGCGTGCCAGTCGTATTTGGGACTGGTTCTCACTGCTAAAAATTCGCTAAGCCTAATCAACCGATGGTTGTACTAAATATTATATTAACCATAAAGTAGCGTGGTAT
This sequence comes from Odiellus spinosus, assembly GCA_963920705.1. Taxonomy (NCBI): domain Eukaryota; kingdom Metazoa; phylum Arthropoda; class Arachnida; order Opiliones; family Phalangiidae; genus Odiellus; species Odiellus spinosus. The sequence goes on along the minus strand of OY987234.1, from coordinate 18,948,528 downwards.
AGAAAGTGTATGGATGATAAAAAAATTGAAACTAAAACGACTTCCACATCCTGTGAGCAAATTTGAGTGTGGAGGGATTTAATGATCTGAATTTGAACTTGAAGCTATGGTTTACAATTAGCCAAAGGTTAACGCTTCTACGTATAGTTTTTGCAGTAACGCAGAGCTGGATTAAAGGGAGTGGCATGGCCCCATTCAAATGAGGGTGCCTTAGTTTTCATGGGTGATAAACCAAACATTCCATGCTTGGTCGAGGACGCCATTTGTCTTAATCGGCCCTTTAGGTCAGTTTCAATTAATTTTAATCACCTCCTTTCCACTTTATTTGTTTCAAATAATTCTTTTGATTTAAATTCAAACCGAAATGTTAGTTTCGGTCTAGGTATGCCACGCGTGTTACCATTTCCTACCCTAATGTCCCACACTAAAATGAAACAAATTTAAGAAAGGCATAACTGCAAATGTGGTAGTAAACTCCGATAGATAATACTAATAAGTCTTAAAAGATCCTCCGAGTAGTTTAAAGCGCGTTGAACACTTCAGATGATATGATCTATTTATTAAGTGCCGTTTTAATTTAGGCCTATAACTGGGATTTAAAGCTCTCAAGTTAAGCGAGGAAAACGGAGACCTTATGCGTTCCGGAGGGATTGAGAAAAAAAAACCTTAACCGGAAAACACTCCCGCACTCGCAGATGTCTCGAAAAACATTAAAGGAAACGTGAAAAGTCAAATAAGTAAGAACATTCGTGTACCAATCAACGGACACTAGGCCTATTACGTATTTTAGGCTTTTCTCTATAATCGACAAGATATTTGTTAGTGGTTTATTGGTCCATTCGTTCCTAATTTTGGATTAATAAGGAAACGATTAAAGACGAGGAATTTTCCCTTTCACGCTTCATTTAAACCCCTATCCAGAGTTACTCGACACTAGAGGTAATATTAATACGTCAGGAATAAATCAAGGCTTCCGTTTGGTAAAGTAACTCGAGTCGAAATCCGGTCCCCAACAGGAAGAAGGCGAGCGAGCTAGGCTAGGGGGTAAACCGACACCAGGAGACCGATAAGTACGCCACGTGACCATAGACACTATTCCGTATACTAAAGGCGGCTTTATTTATACGAAAAAATACCGTGTAACGTTACAAAATCGAAATATATGTAAAGCTACCGGTTGTGGCGGGCCTAGTGTATTGGACCTGGACTCTCAGAGACTCGATGGAGCCTGTACCGATGCCGTGTAAAAGCGGGGGTGGATTGCAGTGTAAAAACTTGTTATTAAGTAAGGGTAAAGACTTTATAAGAGCGAGAGTGAGGAATGGGCGCATAAAACGGAAGGATTTTACCGCCCGTGGGTTCGGGTTTAACTCCGAGTAACTGCTCTTTTAAAGGGAAGGCGAAATACGAGAATTTATTTTGAAAGTACGTTAACGTTTTCCCCAGATACTCGTAAAATTTCAAACTAAGCCAAATTCAAGGTTTTTATTTAAAAAATACGAAGCCTTACACTGAAGATTTACTATGAAATTAACTATGATAAATTCCTAAAGGTACGTTACTCTGTAATTCGTTGTTCAGCTTTGATAGTGCACTGAGTTCAAACTCTAGTGAACTCTCGAGTTCAGTTTTGCTGGCGCCAAGAGTTCAAAAATGTTTTGTACACCCTGAGATCTCAATAAAGTCTAAGCCCAACTAGACATTTTACTCTGATAAATGCAAAACCTAACTGACAATATTTAAGCCTAACGAGAGGATTTACAGTGATTATTACTAAGCCTAAATCGAAGACTTAAACTGATCATTGCTAAGCCTAAATCGAAGATTTTAACTAAAATTGCTAAGCCTAAATCCATGATATACACCGATCATTGCTAAGGATAATTCTAAGCCTACCCCGAGGATTATTGTTTAGATTAATTAACTCCATGATTTACCTCGAACACTGTTAAGCCTATACACTGATCACTGTTAAGCCTAACTTCTAATTTCTAAACGAAACGCAGATTTATATTAATCAATAATTAACCGTAATTACAGTTAAACCCACAAAAATGGACGAATATCTGGACTTCACTGTTAGATTAAACAATTTTCAAACGATCCTTGATTATTTCACTATCCCTTAAAAATCAAAATATATCCGAATAAAAATCAGGAAAGAAGATTGAGGTTTTAGAAATAAATTTCGGAAACGTATTAATCGGTCTCGAACCCGGATCAAAATTCGAAGAAAATATAAATTACGAATATATCGATTTTGCTAAGAATCAAAAATAAATTACGTAAGAAGCATGCAAGTTATGTAAAGGCCAGATACACGCATCAATCGAGAGCGAGTTAATATATTAATCTCTTCTCTTTCATCTTCTTTAAATTGCGTGACGAGAAGAGACATTTTTTGTTTAAATTATATATTCTAAAGCGTAACCAATTTATCGCCTAGAAACTAAATCTGACTTTGAAAATGGGAGAGAAAATTGATAAAAGAATCCTTTCTCTTTTTAAATCTTTTCTTTTACGTGGCAAATAAGATGGATGCATTGTTATTAACTAAAAGAGCGAGAAGCCGAATATATTGGCATAAAGAAAATCGGGAAAATTAAAAAAAAAATTGGGCGTTACTCGTTTACGCTTAAAATATTTTTACGGCGGAGTTTTTCAAAACACGGCACTTTTTAACACATTTTTTATGCCCACGTTAAAAAGCTACCGAATGGGGGTCAAATATATTGGTTAGGAACTTAGGATTATCGATAAAAATCTAGTTTTTGCCCATTTTAAGTCATGTACTGTTAAAAAAAGGTATATCTTAAGATTACTACAGATATCTTGGGTGTGAAAAATTATCTGTACTACTAAGATTTTTGTATAAAATGTGGTTGTGCACAATATTCACCGTGGGAAACATTCTCCTATTTATATTCGTGCTGGAGGTGATCTTTGTCAAACTAAAGTTCTAAAATTAACTTAATTTTGGAAATTTGTGATTTTTTCGGTATAGTTCACAATACAAATCATATTCTTATATTACAGAACTAAATCAAGAGAGACATTGACACGCAATAGCTTTCTCTCGTCTGCAGAAATTCAAAATAACGATTAACATTTGACCTGAGAGAAACCGTGACTAAACGTTTTATTTACCAAAAAATTGTCAAAAGGGGAAAATTTAAATCATAACCATTAAACATATTTAAACTTTTCATTAACGCGAAGTAATCCATAATCAATGGAACCAAATTAGGGTTTAAACCATAGGTAAACAAGGGCAGAGGAGAGCAAAAGTTCAATTATTACGAATCCTTGTTCAATTATAACCCCAACCCCCTTTCACCCTTTTATCGGCAATCAAGCAGCCGTGAAATCTCGAATTTATAACAATATTCCCCGTACGCTTCCATCACTTTCCGATATATAGAGGGATATAGAATTTATAACCCGAGAATATGGTTAGAATCGACCCAAGTTATCTGCGAATACAAACCGCGCTTCCCAGCTTCTCTAAGAGATGCGTTTTCTGATAGAGATAAAGAGGGAACTAGGATTTAACGTGGCGAAATCACCGATTAACTTGGGCCGTAGCTCCTCGGGAAAATTTCCCTTTCGTTCTCAAACCCATATACGACATAATATTCAGAAGGAGATTTCAGTATGCTCGGAGCTCGACTCTAATCTATATTTAAAGGAGATGTCTCGCGAATATTATGAGCTAGAAACATTAGATTTGCTTTCATTTCAGGCTTGGAACAGTTTACAAGTAGTAGCCTAACACGGGCCTTTTTCTGAGCTTCATTTTCGGGTTCTTTAAGTAACTGACAGCGTTGTGCCAATTCAACTAAAATCAAGTATTAGGATTGGAATACATAATAGAGATCACATAAATGAAAGACCCGTTTTTAAAAATTAAGAAACCTTTGTGTTTGTGGACCGATTATGATGCAAATCGATTCATTTTAAAGAACTCTTTCCGATATAACTAAATTCTTATCTTGAACCTAGAACTTCATTACAAGACTTGACCTTTAATAAACCTAAAAGCCTAGGAAAAGCGGGTTTAAAGTTTAATCCCACCGAGAAATGAAAATGAAACGAACTGTAGTTTTAAGCCAATGCCGCGCGGTGGCCGGAGGGAGATTTCGGTGGAGAAATCCTAAAATTCAATCGGAAATCCCAACACGCCGATTTCATTCCTCTGTCCTCTCTCTCTCTCTCTCTCTCTCTTTACTCTCCTTTTTCCAAAACACATTTCGATTTCGACCGGAGCCGAGTGAGGTCCTGGGGGGCAACAAAAGAGCCGAGAACGATAACGGTTTTATACGTATAAATCGTTACCAACGCTGGGCAAAACAATTTTATCTAGAGTTTCAACCAAAGCCAAGTCAAACTTCGCATTTTTTTCAAAGGTTAGCGCGTTAGGTTTTCGCAAAGATAAAAATTCTGTAGTAGAATCTCGTCTTGAAAAATTGGAAGAACATTTCAGGATAAAAAGGGGAACCACGTCGGAGAAGAGAGTGAACGGAGAGTGAGAGAGTTGAGTTAGGCTTCACCGTCGGGTCAAAATAATAAGGGGTGACTCAGAGAGAAGGAAGGGGAGAAAATGGAGGATTCCGATGCAATTCCTAGGTTAAATAGTCGCCATGGAAGCCTAATAACAGCTAGTCAAAGAGCAAAGGCTTATATAACTAGTCTAGAAACTCCGAATCGCTGAAAAAGTGAAATGGGGAGGAAGTTTGCCTTTCCTTCCACTTACACTAACATTTCCGGGTGTCGAAGGAACAGTAAAGGGACTTAGTGTGCGCGTCGAAATTTGAAAGTATTTTTCGATAGGGAATAGAGGGAAGAACCCTCGAAATTGTAAAGGAAATCGAGCTAAGGGAACTTCGATGCATGTCCGTTGCATGAGGGAGAACCAAGTGTAATTTTAAAAGGAAGATGAACCCTCAAATATAACAGTTTTATTAGATACGAAACTGATTAGATTATCTAGAACTACATATAAGAAAAATTATAATGAAAATCAGTGGTGGTAATCCACTCCTTGGAAAACAGCTCACATTTCTTCCATATCAAAGTATCAAGATAACTTCTTGAAATTTATTTCAACTATTTTCAACAGTTATTTGAAGCCTAGTTTCTTCGAATTGTTTTTTAAAATAGTTTGACCTCTGACCCATTTCAGTCTAATTTAATTAAAACTTCGATGTTAAGTTCGATTTACTGAAGTATTATAATCTCCTTAAATTGTTCAGAAAAACTGGTGGGCCTATTTTTAAGAGTAATACAAATTAAATTCATTCAACAATTTTAGAAAATAACATTTAAAAAGGTTTATCTTCCCTTGAAATAAAAATCGTATTGGAGAGGGCGATAGTGCGGCTGGAGAGGAGGAGAAAACTAAAAATTCCTATATTTTATTCCAGAGCATGTATCTTTCATGATTCACGCCCAACCAAGAACTAACAATGGACAGTGGCGGTGCTAGGCCTCTCTTTGTATAAGAAACGATCAATTGTGCTGCACAAAAAATACACGTTTTTACACAGGTTTCGAACCAAAATGCTAAGCCTATTTTGTGAAATTTTCCTTCGCGAATTCATTTTTGTTGACCAGTTTAAACTCTCGAAAACCAAATCGAGGTTAAGATAAAAGCCTACTTGAACCCCTTAAGTGTACCAAGGTTTCAAGGAAGGAATTGTTCACACGAGAGCTTTTAAAGAAATACTTTTTTCAAAATCATTAATATTTCAATAATACCACGAATTCATTTATGTTTACAAGAACTGAACACATTAAGTACTCTAACTTCCCATTCAGGGACTTCTTAAACTTGGTTAGTTTATTTTTCACTATATATACCAAGCCAAGGCTTACGATATCAAGAATTCCGCATTTAAAATAACATATATTAAAATACAAATTTGTGAATTTCGATAAATTTTAGACCTTGCGGTTTAAATTAGGTAGCAGAAAAATAGTTGCCCTCCTAACTAGCTATAACTCCTTTTAATAGTTCTTCTAACACTAATCGTCCGCTGTTCCGATTGATCTAGCTAGAACGGTACCGCCCATCCCTGAATCTCAAGACAGAAATCCAGCAAAGGTTAATGATACAGAAATATATTCATGTGTATAAATAAATAAATTCATCCATTTTTTACTCGATACATCACACATTTAACGATATAAATGGAACTTTTTCATTTATTTTTCTTTCATTACGAGGGTTGACACTTAGTTAAACGAGGCAATGAATAATGAGGGTCCCATACCATTAGTTTTCATATTAAGACGCAACAAGAGGCCAAAGCTAAACCTAAGTAAAGATGTATCTCGTTAAAACGTATTTTTCCTATATAATCTTGAAAACGCTAACATCTAAAAATGATAAATATCGCGCGTTCCTTTTCCATAAGAAAGCCCACGCAAAGGGTCTGTTTATATGTCAATGTTATTCACACTCGTTCAGAATACACTTTTAGGTCAACGAAACTTTACAGCACAGTTAAAACTAAAGCGGATTAATACATAATGTTAATTCTCACAAAAGATTAAAGTCGTTTTCCCAACTGTATAGCTAGAAAATGAAAATGGTGGTTATGCGCCTTATACGCAATTTACACCAAGACATTTCTGTGACTCAGATTTCAACACTCATCTTAATTCGCAACCCACATAACGTATAACCCATAAAATATGAATATCCATAGCATAGTTCCTTCTCTGTCTGGGGTTTTTAAGGGGTTCTATCAAAATACTTCAGAGCAGATTCAGTCAGAGATATCAACTGGTACACAAAGTAAGACATCCCGACATTTCTAAGAGACCAAGAGGCAATCAAATCATGAAAACTGCGCTTTGTAAGTGGTGAAATCTATCCTAACTCTTCAACAAGATATCAGCTTGCAAAACTACTTTATACTATATTAGTTTTAATATTTAATATCAGATCCGCCTATTTCGCCAAGTTTGCAAACTGATGAAGATCTAAGAACCAAAGCGTATATAGGGAATTAGATATGCATAGGAATTCCGGTCGGCAAAAGTTTGATTGAGATTAAATGTAAAAGCCCCCACAGAGAAGGGGAACTTGTTATAATAAAAGATAGAGGGCAAAACGAAGTCTATATATATTAAGAGAATCAGTTTGCAATAGGTTTAAAACTATTGTCTACCTTGGTTTCTTGTATTAGAAACGAAGTACATAATCCAAAGTTCTTATCTGTTGAAAACTAACTCTGTTCCTGATTATACACAGTAAGAGAAGCCATCACAATGCTCGCAGACATATGACGTCATTTTAAGTCTAACTTCCTCCTCTCCAAGTCAGAATGGAATACGTTAATGTAAAGGTAAAAGGAAGTCCCGCGCGCTTTTATGTAAACCTATGTAAAGTAAGTTTTAGCGTCGTCGATATATGAAAAGAACCCTATTGAATATGTCATTGGACCTGCCATGCACCATCGCGAGTCTAAAGGTGACGTCATTATTGCATGACGTAATCTTTGAAAAGGTAAATTCCGGAGAATACTAGTATGATAATGTAATCGGCTTTTTTAACTTAGCGAGTAGAATGTAAATGAAATAGGAAACTGACTGAGGTAAAAGAGGTTATACAGTTTTATCTAAGCCAACATTATTTTGGCGTAGGTTTCTATCATCCAGCTTAGCTTTGCCTTCATTAACTAGGTCTCCTAGTACGGATAAGGTTTTCAAAGTAAAAAAAAATTACGTTGCTAATTTTAGGTATATTAGGATGGAGGAGGCTCGACATTTTTAGAGTTTGTAGATGTCATTCGCGATGGACCAATTCATCCTAAATTCTTTTTCGCGACTTCAGTTAGTTTGAAACGATTTTAATAAGTTAGCGATGTAAAAGGCGGGGACTAGGTAGCTCTAACCATCCATCGAAAGGGTCCATAGTATAAATCCGCTACGCAGGGCCTCTTTATGGAACGTGGAAGAGCGCGGAAAGAATTCTACATTCATATTATGAAAGAGAACTAGCGAAAAACCGACATTAATAAAAGCAGCAGTCGAGGAGAATACTCAAAACGAGTCATTCGAAATTATCAGCGTGTATAAAACTGTTATTATCTTTCTCATATCATAGTGAAATGTGGAATTTAGGTTAGTAAGTAGTGAAATTTACGATATAATCAGACTTAACGTTTATACACAATCCACGATTTATGCCTCCATTCAAAAACTAAAATATAATCGCCTTGAATCGAGGCTGTTGACGAAATTAAGTCTGTTCCACACGTAACCCACTTTTGACCCGTTTGAGGAATGGTACTTTCTATTCGGTATAGAAAAGTTTCAATTTCATTTCAAATTTCAATCTAGACCACGTTTGCTTCCACCCTTCCACGAAAATGCCTCACACAACCAATTAATGGACTCTTACCCGTGTTAAATCAACTTTATCAGAAGCCGATGAAACCCTCCTTTGAAGTCTACTACTCCAATGTTCCATATAGCGCTCCTCTCTGTATGGGTAAAATTCCCAATTTTACGAGTAAGAAGGGGTCCTACTTCATCCCCCCTGTCTACGGAAAATTGGAAATTCTCTCTCTCCACAAACGACGACGTTTTTCGGACGAACTCCAAGGCTGCTAGAGATATTCGCTCGACGAGCTCTCGCTCCGAAAACATCTACCGTTAGGAGGCGTACGAATCGCGCCTTTTCAGAATAACCCATACAGAGAGGGGTAGACAAGACCCGGGAGTAATAGACTTCAAAGGAGGGTTTCATCGGCTTCTGACTTTATCAAAATGCAACGCGTGGTAGTGCCCCTGAAGATAGTGATGATCTCCAATCTAATTTATTTCCACACGTAAACGTTCTTAATTCACCACTTATCGCCGGTCTTGGTCGGGGTTTGGCGTGTGGTACACCTGGTCCGACCAAGACATCGTGTGGAAAGATATTAATACACTATAAGTAAAGAAACTACTTTTTTCTCAGTAGAGATAAACGTAACTCCGCAATATAATCAATGATTACGTAATTTCCGAATCCTTTAAAGTTTGTTATCGAGAGCAAAAACGGAAAAGGGGTAGATTGTCGAAAGAGAAAAACCATGAAAAACCTTGACGCCTTTCATAAAACGAAAGAAATGACATTTATACAATAACATCATATGAAACTTCATCAGTCTTAAAACAGAGTAGTATTCTACAAGAAAACGAGTTTTTAAAACGGTAAAACGGTTCCCTTCTAAGATTGCGTGATCCTATAGCGTGGGATTTTCCCCCCAAAAAGAGTATTATTAAGCCTTTTAAACCCAAAACGGAGAAATGTCGACAAAACGGTAGGGGTGTAAATATTACGTGGCTCTTTCTGAATCTCTTTTTAGAGTGTTTTAAAGCGAGAGATTTTAAGCCGTTACGCGTGGGTGATTTTCGCTAACTTTATTTTCATACCGCCAAAGAAAATTACAACGTCGGGCTTGAATAAAAACTGGTTTTATCCTAGACGCGTATAGTCAAAAGTAAACCAGCCACGAGGCTCTCAATTTATAAATAAATATTAGTTATATGGCGACTACCGTCTGTTTGCACACTCCTTGGAATGTTTTTTTTTAATACAAACACAAGACTCAAAACCGTAGCTAATGGAATTACCCAAAAGATAAGGCTTTTTCATAATCTAACTACAAAATATTTAAATGTAAGCTATAATTAATCACCCCCTTTTCTTATTTAACTCGCCCCGATAAAGTAACAGCGGATATCGCAATATCAAAAACATATCTAAAAACAAAAATGAAATATAAAATAATTTTATATAGGGCAGAGATAATACTTGGAACTGAGAATTAAAAGTAAATCTTAATCAGTTTTTAAATACTTTTAAAGCTAAAATAAATCAAAATTAACAGTACGAGATAAAAATTAGAAACTAGTATTGAGAGCAAATAAATCTAAGTGTAATTAATCCGTAATTTTGCCCTCAATTACAGTCTAATAAGACAGGGAACTATTATATTTATATTCGTATAAGGTTAAAACAACGAAACTGATAAGAAAATCAATCCTAATTTAAATTTCAATTAGTAGCGAGTTAGCAAACCCAATTTTAAAATAAATTTCCACTGACAATTAGCTTCAATACAACACGAGCACTAAATTTACTATGATATTAGATATAATACCTTTGAAAAACCAATTTCCATGAGTTTTCCAGGTTTTATCAGAGAATTTTGCCCTAATTTTTCCAATTACAAAACATAATGAAAACTATGATCATGATAAATTTCCCTGATTTATGCCATTTTTTTCCTTGATTGTTTAACAACATTCAAATTCCCTGATATTTCCAGGTAATCCAGGTTTGTATGAACCCTGTATATGCTTTGATGGGTAGAAAACATCTACACGCTATTATTAGAATTATAATATTAATGAAATTCATGGAAAACTATCGGGTTTTAGTTCTAATTAACACAATATTTAATTTAGTTCTGTTCAGTTCGTGTGATTTCGGTTTTGTCATATATAGAAAAAGAGAGATCTCAAGACAAAACAAAACGAAAGACTTCATGGCGTTGAAATAAAAAGCTTATTTTCCAACATCTACTTTAAAATCAAATCAAATGGAAAATAAGAAAAAGGAGGACCTCCGTCCAAAAAAGAAAAAAAAAATCTAGAAAATCAGCACATTTGGCTTCCGGGGGAGAAAAAAATTCCCAAGATGGAAAAGGCAAGGCATAGGAAGGAAAGTAACTTACATGTAAAAAGATACAAGAGCAAGACGATAGAGAATCAAAACGCGGTGGCGTGCATGGTATGGTGTGTGGTGGACAGACTGCCGTATGAGGAGGACGGTTGACAATCTTTACACGAGTGTGGCAAAAATACTGAGAGAAGGCCCTAAGCTAGAGATTCTGCCTAAAGAGGGCTCCGAACTAAAGCCCTATTCACACGTAAATGGTAATTTAATTTTCTCGCTACACAGCATTTAATTGTACCAAGAATCCATTCAGGTTCCATAAGAATATGGGAGCATAGCTTTAGCCTCTGGTACCATCCTCCCAAACTTTGTAACAAAAGTTCGTCCGCAATTTTCGCAACATTTGTACGCTTAAATCTTTTTTCGGTCGGCTCCATTTTTATTACCCAAAATATTATGTGGCGCGGGTTAATAATATAATGTCAGGAGCGATTTACTTGAAAAATCGATTCGAAGCAGACGAACGTTTCTTACAAAGTTTGGGAGGATGGTTATTGAATCGCGGCCCTCCCATATTCTTATGGAACCTGAATGGATTCTTGATTGTACTTAGTATTTAATGCTAAATTTATTCAAAAGAAAGTAATTGGTTCGAAAGCTGTCCGAAAACTTAAATAAATTGTTTTTCTCTTGTCAATTAAATTAAATATTTTATAATATTAATCTACTATTTATGATAATTTCATATATTGTGACGATTATCTGGTATGGTTTTAAAATTCATCCGATTAACAGCTAGACGTTATACGGATTACGGAAGATTATACTGTATAAATAATTTGTTTTTTCGGGATTCCAATACTCTCGGAAAATTGTAAAACGTAGTATCAAGTCTTTTTAAATATTTCGTTTCATCCGAGCCTTAAATACATCGTGTGAATGTAGCTTTAAGGGTAGAGGAAACTATCCTATATGCGAGCTGGGATACGAGAAAGCAAAAGCATCACAGCCACGACGTTACGGAAGACCAAGAGGTCACAAACTATACTCGGGGAGAAGGCAAAATATCGAACACTGAATTTTTCGCACCCCATCTCCCTCTTCTCTCCTTTCCATCCTTGTTTCCCTTACATCTTTTCACTTTATCACCAAAGACGTGGTGGACATACAAGTCCATCCAGGATTATAAAACGAATAGAGTAAGAGCCTGGATGTTACTCGCAATTCTCTCCTTTCGTAACACTTGCACTAATTCAATACGTTATCATGGACAAGGAAGGTAGTATATGGAGAAGAAAAGTTGCATAAAGAAAATATATTTTTCGCTATTGCTTTTTAAGAAACTTGGCGTTCGGAAGCGGAGTATACGCTTTACCAAGCGCGAAAATCAATTCGTCCTCCCACCAAAGATTTTTTTTAATAAAAAACTTTTCAACACGTGTTTAGCAATATCTGGTTGGACTTGAGCTCAAAGATCTTGGTAGTGTATGGGTGGGACGTGATCATTTTTTTCCCTTCGCTTTCCTAAGATTCTATTTTAAATCTTTTTTACGCAAGGGTCTTTTTTGTATATATATAAAAAACTATCGCGTATCATGATATCACCGTAGGGAAATTCATATAGATTTTTCTTCCTTTCATGGTTAATTATATTCATGGAATTTGATCATTTTTAAGAGATTGCGATTTTCATTCTGGTTTAATATTTCAAGAATCTACGGGTATCAAAAGAAAGCTTACGATTAAAGTGACATTAAAGAGCAAGTTTAGAAAATCAAAAGTTCATTCAACTATAATTAATTCTGTTTAAAATGGTTTCGTTAAAATCAGAAGTAGATGAAACCCTCCTTTGAAGTCTACTACTCTAATGTTCGATATAGCGCGCCTCTCTGTATGGGTAAAATTCCCAATTTTACGAGATCGGAGGGGTCCTACTTCATACCCCTGTCTACGGAAAATTGGAAATTCTCTCTCCACAAACGACGACGTTTTTTTGACGAACTCCAAGGCTGCTAGAGATATTCGCTCGACGAACTCCCGCTCCGAAAATATCTACCGTTAGGAGGCGTACGAATCTAACTACGAAACTAACCCATACAGAGAGGGGTAGACAAGACCCGGGAGTAATAGACTTCAAAGGAGGGTTTCATCGGCTTCTGTTAAAATTGATGGTAAAGCTAACGTGGATTGACACACTTATGATAAACATCAAAGGGAAAAAATAGTTTATGCCAATTTATCAGGGCGGTTTTGGCCCTGGGTCGGTTATTCGATAAACTAACTAACCACTGTTTCCCATCCTCGTTAACTTTATTGCAAACTTCAAATTCTTAAAATTATTTCCAACCTTCTGGACATGGATGGGCCAAAAATGATTAAAATTTAATATTCTCCTTTCCAATAATATTTATCGATTGATCTTTCATAATATAATAGACCAATAAGGGGTCATATAATAAAGAAGATGGATTTTTAGTTTATAAAGTTTTGGATTATATGAAAGATAAAAAAACTAAAGTATTTTAAGTTCAGTACAAGAAATATATATGTATTTGAATTAACATATTTTTTCATGGTTTTCCAGGTTAATGTGGAAAATATTCGATTTCGAAGCATACGGCTGTTAAAATGATTAAATCAAACCCACTCTCTTAAATAACCAATCACTTTCTGTGGTAGTTTAAAACCATTAAATGGCCCAGGTAAAACTAATGGTCAGAGAGATCCCGTATGAGTTAAACCCTTCTATATAGGATTATTTTACGATTGCCTGCTGAAAAAGCGAGGGCTTCAAAAAACAGAAAAACCCAGTCTGGGGAACCTCGACTCTTCGAGTAAATACTATTCTTTGCGCAAGAAACAAGTAACTAACTTAAGAAAAAATAATTATGTTAATATTAACTTTAAGAGATCATCATATGCTATTTTTTCCTCCTTAACTGAAATCTAGCCGACAGAAAATAGTCATCTCCTTTAAATGAAAATAAATTGAAACAGGAACCAATTCAGACTATTGACTAATACCCTGATGCAAATGATCTGTTTTTATTATTCATATCAGTTCCTAGAAAATTATTTATAATAACAAATTGATAAAATATTGTCATAACCTAAAGTAAAACTTATCAAAAGTCATCTGTTTATTTTAAACACTGATTTCTGTAGATCTAAACACGTCGTAAGAGTACGACAACTCATGTTTTTGACGTCTGTTAGAACAATAATAGTTTCCCTCCAATCAATCAGCATCGTTCTTCTTCTTTTCAGGCCCCTTTCGGCGTGTTTGTATGGAAAAAAAAAAAAAACAGGTGTTCCTTTTTGACTGCAGGGATTGTTTCGACATAAGGCTTAGTGCATAGTATATATTTAACCTTTCAAAACATTGTTCAAATGAGCTAAAGATAATTACGGTCGGTTTTAATATTTGTAGCATTCAAAATCAATTAAACTTTATTGTCTAACACTAATCTCATTAAAGGGAGAATGAAGAGCAAAATCAAGCGTTTTATAATCGACTCTACTATTGAAAATAAGACTAATTGGCCTCACAAAATTCCAAAAAGAGGTCTCAGCTTATAAATAAAAAGTCGGCTAATTTCGAGACAATTACGAGGTTTTTACTATTTAAAGGCCCAAAAAATACAGGAAATTGCTAGTTACTATAGTTTTGCTTTCCAAATGACGCATATATTGGTTGCGGAGTAAAAATAAATTTCCAATAAACGGAAAAAGGGGAAATGGGATCCCCATCCTTCCATCTTCGGATACAGCGAGAGAAAAACAACCCGTAGAATACCAAACTCTGCTCAGCTCTGCTCGGAATGCCGAGAACGCAAATCGACCCGATATATAGCGCACCAAAGCCCAAATAAAAAAAGGGGGAGGGGGGAAACTGCCTAAACCGGGGATTATTGAGATTCGAAGCTTTTCGGATGACCCAAAAAAAACCACACCACAACCATAGCCACAACCATTGCAAAAAGGCAAAACTGCCGATGTTACGGCGGAATATCACAAAATGTTAAGTTTCGTAATGAAAAAAGTATAATACAGAAATTTCCCGATTTCGCGACGATGTTTAGGCTTTATTGAACACGAGAAAGTAGAAAGACCATAAAAATTACGAATTCTAAACTCGAACAAGGTGGGAGTGTTTCGCGGTATCGTGAAAAAAACAAGGAATTTTGTTCGGGAAAAATACAAGGGAAAACTGGAATTCTTATTCCTATAACTTTACTGAGTAGCGACAACTTCCACCACCATTTGACAGTACTGTCGTTAATAAAGGTTTAAAATGGACTGCCATTTTAATATTTAAGGCTCGTCGCAAAAACTAGAACGTTCTAAATTTCTAACAACATAATCCAAAAAAAATTGGACCAACCGGGCCACTGTGAGTCTGTGACCAACCGGGCCACTCGGACCAACAAGGCCACTCGGACCAACAGGGCCACTCGGACCAACAGGGCCACTCGGACCAACAGGGCCACTCGGACCAACAGGGCCACTCGGACCAACAGGGCCACTCGGACCAACAGGGCCACTCGGACCAACAGGGCCACTCGGACCAACAGGGCCACTATTTACACAACATTTTTTAAACCGTCTTGTACGACCAGAAACAAATTAGTAAAGAAGAAATCAGACGCTCTGAAAGGTTGGGAAAAAAGCGCCTACTTCACTTAGCGAAACGTGTAACTGACCAATCAACGCGTTGAAAAGAAATAGGGGTGGAATGACGACAAGCAACCAACCGCTCCTTACCCCGACTGGGGTACAAGCGCGTAAATAACTTCAAACAAGTTCAGCAGTCTGACTTCGTAAATAAAGAGCGTTGCTTCAGAAAACGAATTTCTTGTTTTCTACGAGTTCCTGGTACATATAACTATTTCTCCTCTTTCGACAATCCCGACATCTAAAAACACAGCTAGCTCTCTTTCGAGTAAGACGATATGCGGGTAAAGAATAGTTCTTTGAAAACCCGGAAACGGACGAAAAGACAGTCCCATTTCCGTCATCAGAAACTTTATACGTGTCAGAGTTCCTTAACGATTACTTTTTTTTTGGTGAAGTGAAACGTATTTAGTATACCATTCCGCGAAGCTTATCCTTCAGCGCGAACTATGACCCGCTGTTAAAATCCCCGAAAAAGAGCGGGAGGAATGGAAATTATCTAGAATATACGCAACGAAACGAGCGATTTTTAGCCCTATAACTAAAAACTGAATCGCTAAGCCTAACGTATATAGCAAATACGATAAACAGTCGTCAAAATTCCCCTTCATTGATGACGGATTTGTGATTATAATATCTCATCTCACTTGGGGAGCTATAAACGTATGTTCTTTTTTGGAAGGACATCAGGCTATATGTGTAGGTGAACGGACCAAACAAAACTATCTACAAGAAGAAATCTAATTGATTTCCCCTTCATCTCTTACCCTTCCATCCTCCCCGCTTTCTCTCTCTCTCTCGTTGTTTCCACACGATAAATGCCCTTACCAGGATAACTAATTAACAGAAAAGGGAACAAGACTGCTAATTGTCCCGGAGAAAAGACGATTAGCGAAATTAAGTCTATTACAAACTTGTCCAATAAGTGATATTATACTTTTACTAAAATTTCTCATTCCCCACTTTAACGAAACGCGTTAATTAATACGAAGATTTAAAATCGGGGGAGTTCCTATACTAAATTGCTTTGATTTTAATAAAAGTGATTAATTTTTAGTTTTAATTCAAAATACATAATTATATCTATGTAACGGTGTGATAATGTATACCGTCGTTTTAACGCTAATAGAAGAGTTTTAGCGACTCGTTAAGTTAAACTTCGATGCAAACGCGTTATTTTTAATCGTTTTAAATTGTTAAAATATGCGTAAAAATATTAACAAAACTAGCCAAATGTCTCCTTGAAAGTCACGATTAATTATTAAAGTTACGAAATTAAGCTAGAGTTATTTTTAAATTTGTTTCAAAGGGCCCAATTGTGGATGCGCATGAGAGTTTGTCTTTGAAATGGAAATTCAACCGAATGATATGTTTGTTAGAAATAGCGCGCGTTTTAAAGTTATTAGACACGTTTTAGGTCTAAAGTTTGGTTAAGTTTTAATGTAAATTAAGTATAAAATCGAAGGCATTTTTTGCTTTATAGAGAAGAGAATTATGTTTGAATCTACAAATAACTAATTAATATAAGGCTGAAATTATTTCCGACATTATTGAACCCTTTTCTGAAAATTTCAAACAACATCCGGATTAGTAATGAAACCCTAAACACCCTGAACTTGTCAAAACATTCGAGAGAAGAAGAGAAGGAAGGGAAGAGATTGGAGAATTGTAATCAGAGAATTAATGAGAGCTAAACTAGGCCAATTAATATATAAGAAGTACTTATCAAAACAAAATGACTTTAAAAATACTATTTTTTTTTTTTTTTTTGTTATCGCTAAGCCTAATGACTACATAATAGCTTCTCTTATTAGTACAATGTACAATTATTCTTTCCCCCCTTTACACGATACCGCCGCTCTAAAACTTGACCTTAGGAACCCGTTTAAAATTTAATTAAACCGCGAAATCTACGGGAGTTAAAACAAGAAAATAAAAATCCGGTTTGAAACAGGAGCCCGTTATATCCGAAAATAATTATTCGCGTTAATGTCCTTAAGGGGAAACCGGACATTTTTCATTTTCAAAGGATGCGTGAAATATAAAATTTCAGTCATCAGGGTTGCCACCGATTTTTCAGATTGAAATTCCCTGACTTTTCCAGGATTTTCCCTGACCGTTTCAGCTAATACTACCCAATTTTTAACCTTTTATTTTTTATATAATCGCGTTCGCCAAACTTTTTGCACGGGTATCTTTGTTCTAATCTATACAACTAACACGGTCAGCTTCAAATATTTTCTGCAGATAATGATTGTAATCTCCTGCCTTCTTGAAAGATCTTTAAATTCCCTGACTTTTTAAAACATCTTAAAATTCCCCGACTTTTTTGGTTCATCTTCAAATTCCCTGACTTTTCTCTGTTTTCCCTGACCTGTGGCAACCCTGGTTATTTTTTAAATAATATTCTTAATTTAATCTTAAATTATGGCCGAACAATAAACATGTCTCTAAAATCAAAAATAACACTTATTTCTAACAAATAAGTCATCCTTGAATTTAAAATTATCTACTTCACCCTCTCTTTAAACTAAATACAACCACGTAGACCAGAAATGATTTTTTTTTTTCTATAATTTAAATTTCTAGGTTCAGTATACGTTTAGGTATTGAAATTAACCGGAATGAAGTAATAACTGACCTTGAAATACATAAATTATGATAATTATATTATGTAGAGTAGAAGAAAAAAATGGAATATTATCCCGGTTTTGTATGTACGACGTTCATTTCCTGTGTTTTAACTTTTCCCTGTATTTATTTAACTTTTTTCTCTCTTTTATTACTATTCCCTAATTTTTCTCGATAAAGTCTTCGCGGAAAGGGATCGTTTCCGTAACTATAGCAACGAGAAGAGGGGGTTTGGCACGAAAAAAAAAAATCTTTAGTAATTACTCAAAATGAGTTTACGAAAAAAGAATACTAATGTAACGGCGCTAAATCCTATAGCTTTACCTAAATTATGGGGAAGCCAGTTTAAAAAAAAATTATCTCGAAAGAGAGGCAATGCCCCATGACGAAGTATATAAATATATATGTATAAATACAGTGTATAGTTTTCACTAAAAGGGGGATCATACTGCTGTACATCAGTGTTGCCAGTACCTTTTTGAGTCAAGCATGAAGCAGAGAGAAATAGCGAGGGGGCAGACACTCGCGAAACTCGGGTGCACAAAATTTTTGAAATATTTGCACTATCAAAGATGAACTCAGAGTTCAAAAAGAGTTTGAACTCAATGCACTGTCAAAGCTGAACTCAGTGAACTCAGGTGTGCAGCGAATTCAAGAGTGTCTGACCCTTCGAGAAACATGCAGGCACTTCTAGAATTGGCAACGCTGCAATGAAGGTAAAATGGAGGACTAGGGGGTCAAATTCTATTGAGTATAATCAAGAAGGATCAGACAAGGAGAGGAAAAGTGGGGACGGCGCAGTTCCTACTGCGTCGGCCTAAACTCCCACTCTGGGAGAA
The DNA here is from genome assembly GCA_963920705.1 of Odiellus spinosus. Classification (NCBI taxonomy): domain Eukaryota; kingdom Metazoa; phylum Arthropoda; class Arachnida; order Opiliones; family Phalangiidae; genus Odiellus; species Odiellus spinosus. The sequence goes on along the minus strand of OY987234.1, from coordinate 18,929,706 downwards.
CGGGGGTAGAGATGTTTCGTGGTAAAATGTTGTCACGTGGGTAAAACGGATCCTTTATCAGCTTCGTAGTAGCCAACGACGCTAGTGACCACGTGACAACAGTTTACCTCAAGAATTTCCTATCCCCCTTTCCACCCGAGTGGGAGGTTGGCTCTTCTCTCTCTAACTCAACGCAGCCCTATTTTTCCTCTCCTTGTCTGATCCTTCTTGGTATAATCACGTCTACAGAAAACTCGTTCGAAATGACTAAAAGCTAACTAAAACGCGTCTTATCGACCCTGACCTTGCCCGTATTGGCGCCAATATGCACTCTAGATTATGTTTACCTTATAAATAATCAAAAGTAGAAAAAGGTAAAAATGGTATTAGGTGGGAACTTATCTCAAGTGGCACGCGACGTTCTTTAAGTCACGTGAGAGTGGGTCGCCCTAAAATAATCTAACTCACGCGTTAACTTTCCCCGCAAGACAGTGAATCATAGAATGGCGCCCGACATTGTTACACCCCTAAACTAGTCGGCATCGCCCAAGGTTCCTTTGGATCGAAAATATAATACCTTTTTCACCAAACCCTATAGTTACCAGTTATTACCATCAGAAAGTTACGAAAAATATTCTTATGTTAAATTGCGGCTTTACTCAATATACATTCTTAGAAATAATATTAAATTTATCCTGCAAATGGAGTGCTTAGTGATGGCCATATACACCCGCGATATTTCAAGAAAATATAACTATCAAGAATTTATTATCTTATATAAAGGATAAAACTCGCAAAAAGCATGTTTAGATTTTCCTTTTTGATAAATTATTAATATAAAGAAGGTATATTTACAATATTATTAAATTCGAAGTGTACTAAGTTATGTAATCATTTTCATGGTTCACTTAAAGCTACAAGTTTGTACACCGATTAAGTGAAAGAGTGATAAGCCCTCGACATAATAGAATATTTTAAGTGAGAAAGATGTGGAATGGATACATTTTTGATATAGTATTCAATCAGAAAGCAATTTAAATTATCTTTTAAATTTCGCAACTCTTTCAGGATTCGTTCGTTAATTATTCTTTATTGAAATATTTATAAAGCTATAAGTCATTGACTTCTTGCTTTTTTTATAAAAATTTTTAAAAAAAATTTATATTTTCATAGATAATATTTCAAAACCACATTTTCGTATTTTTCAATTTTGGCCTATTTTGATGTTCTATATTTTATACGTCGTTCTTATTTAAGTTAAGTAGTCTATTTATTCTATACCAGCTTATAACGACCATTTTCCATGAGACTTTATCTTTAAGGGAGAAAAAGGTATTACACACCAGAATAAGAAAGAGATCAACATGGTTCTAACTGCATATGCAGTTTCTCTTCGCCGTTATATATTTGATAATGGATTCGTAGCGTGCACCCCTAAAAGCTTGGGAGATTTATTTCTAGAATCCGCGATAAGAAAATCCAGAAAAAGAAAAAAAATCAAGGGGAAAAGAGGAGGGAGTGAGAACAGAAAAATGAATAAGCTTGAACTCCAGAGCTATATTTAACCCTTAGCAGCCCCGTAGTTGTCGGTGACCTCTCTGACCCTTAACCCCGTGCCTGTCTTGATGGAATGATAGAAACTTTAAACTAAACCCTAGCTTTATCCCCCGTAAAACGGTTTTCTCCCCTTTCCTTTTCCTGAATCCTGAGAGAGAAAGAAACATTTCTAAAAACCATAAATTATATCGTTTTCAAAAAAAAAAAGGGGGTATAGTAGATTTTTTTAAACACATTCAAAACTTGGAGGCAGAGGGGAATTCGGGAAAATTTAAAATCCCTTCAATAGCCTTTTCCCTGGAACTCCTTTGAGAATATTGAGAGAAAGGGAAATTCAGAGCATGTATCTAAATCGATAATATAAGGTGTCGGCGACACGGTTTGGTTTACAACAATATACCTCCGAGGGGAAATATTCTCAAATATAGGATATCCATTATTCTAGAAAATACGCGATATAACCAGCCAATAAAAAATAAAATCTTTCCCCGGGAATATCTCGAGTCTAAAGGTTCACGGTCTAGCGTAGCAGAACGTGGAAAAACTATCTCTCTTCTCTTCGAGCCCGTGTCTACTATTTTGAAAGCTCGTCTTTAGGCAAGAGGATGGGACGAATTTTACAAAAAGGGTGTTCCCCCATCAAAGACTTATTTAACCTAAAAATCCATAAACAAATGCCCCGACTTTACTCTGAATTTATAAGAATTTCAGTATTTTTCTTATCACATAATTAATCAATTTAACATTATTACTTTAGCCTCGTTAGAAATGTATATATTTAACTTTTAGATATTACTTTAAAGGCTATTTAATTGAAATGCAGGATAATATAGGATTTTATAGGAATTATATTACCACTGGGTGGCCTGTTCTAATTAAGAATTCTTAAAATTAATCTCTCAGAGCTGTGAAATATTTCGAAAAACAATAATTGTTCGTATGTATTTCTAGAACATGATCTGTCAGTGACACTTTGAGGTGTTGCGTGGAATCAAGGTATATATATGGACATTTACAAACTCTCTCTCTCGATTTCTGGTGACTGTAGTGAATCTTGAGAGAAAGAGGTGATTTTAGCTTTCGCGAAAGAGTAAAGAGAGTCTATATGAAGGGCGAAGGATTTCTGTGGAGAACTAATTAGTCGCAAAGGTTAGGCTTCTCCTCCTTTCCATACAAAATTAGAAAGGGGTTCAATAAATCAGGAATAACCTATAGCTCTCCATCCTAATCAATTACAAAGCCGGCTATTCAGGGACAGGGCCGGGTTAGTCGAGTGTAATTTGACTTTACAGGTTTTTTACGGCGAAAAAAGAAAGTAAAATGTTTTCCCCATAAAAAAAAAAAAAAAAAAACACTATCGTCTGCAGGTTTAGCTTTAAATGAATAACTTCTTGGTTCAACAAGATCCAGACCAAAGCCACACCCACGGCGCCTAAATGATTATGATCGACTATAAAAAGGAACCACAACCCCGAATTTATAGATCTACAATTATGGTTAATATTTGATAAGAATACGAGGGTTCCAATATGACCGGCGTCTAAAAATAGCTCAAAGAGAGAGTGAAACTTTTTTTTTTAATAAATGCCAGGGAATCTACCCTCGATTTTATTTTAGAACCTCCCTTTAAATTAAAATAAGACTGGAGAGAAATATTTCGGGATAGAGTCTAAGCTTTTGTTAAATTGGAAAAATGGTTCCTTAATAAAGTACTCGCGAGCGATCTGTCTGGACTTGAACTGTGTCGGGCGCCAAATTGACGTCATATCATAAAAATAAAAAGGGGAGACACTTCTAATAAAATTATGATCCAAGGTATTTACCGTAGTATAAAGTTCAGGAACTAGATTTTAAAATTATGTGAAAACGAGTCCGAGGTCATCTTTCTAACGCGATTAGAATTTCATCACGTAATGAAATAAAATCACAAAGTATTCGTGTAATTTTACGTAAACTTTGTTTGGTAATTTCTTGGAAACTTAGTTTAGTAAAAAAATATATAGAGAACAAAAAGTGAAAGGAGAAAGCAAAAAGGGAATTTGTAACCAAGAACAGTTCTTGAATGAAAAACTAAGAGCATTTCTAATATCTATCCTAACTCTTTTCTCTTCTAACTTTATATATTATCATGACATTGGACAATGTTATTTTATATTTTTCAATGTGGAATAAATGAATAAAAGCCATTTTTTTATTATATGATATATAAGGGTATAAGAGGCTTATTCAAATTTTTTTTTGGTTCCCAAATTTTATTTCTTCTACGAAATATGTGAGCCAGAATAGAAAGTACCGAAAGTAGCTAATGCAAAACCCTGGAAGCTCTTTCAAATTTTTTTATATATAAAAAAAGGAAAAAGATTGGGAGTAAGGGGGAAAAAGTGTGTCCAGATGTTTTTAAATAAGATCAAGACTACAGTAGGGAAAGGAGGATAGAAAATGCACCTATGTGAAGACCCTACAATGTAACATCCGGCTGAATTTTAGGGGTCTGTTACAATAACAAGTTAATCATTTTCTACAAGGCAGAAAGGGATACTATTTATACAAATATATCCTTTCTCTCTATTCATTCAGTTGATTAATTAACGAGGACAAATATTTACGTAGAAAAACTAGGATACTCGGTAAAGGTTTTAGCCCTAGATCCAAAAATAGAATCAGAATCAGACGATCAGTGATTTTTATAGCTAAGCCTAGAAACTTGGTTTTTCAAACTTTGCTCTTAAATATTTCAACACCCACGCGATTGTAATTCTATTACGCCACGTTTAATAACAAATTTTGGAAGGGGAGACTATGACAGCCTAGGAGCTGCAGACCGGAACTTGCCCAGTAGGAACCAACAGGGCTTTTAAGCGGGTATGTGTCTTTATGAAGACCAATAAGAGAGGAGGGTGAAGGACCGTCATAAAATCCTCTTCCAAACGAGTTGGGGGTAAGTGAGAGGTCAAACTCTGACCTTATCCCTAGAGGAGAGGGAGGTTTTACAAATTATTTTTTGATCTACCCGCGTAGAAGAGACCCCAGCCCGCCCTAAGAGCGTGTCTAATTCGAGAACGGACATGAATTTTCAATGATGTTTCTATAATGTTTCTACTTAATAAACTTGGGAGGTTCCTTAGGATTTGCGCTTTTGGTCAACACCCAAATTGTGCGTTAAATCAGTTCATGTTCTTCGGTAATTTATGTAATGGGGCAGGAAGAAGCGTTGTTTTCTTACAGAGGTAAAAGAAGATCATTAAGCCAAATATGGTACTATTAAATACATGGGGAGTTTAGTATAGTGGAATGCTAGCGAAGCACTTCGCGTGAAGCGCATCACTAGCCTTCCACTATACTAAACTCCGTGACGCATGCCCATCAATGGAATATATCAAGTTTTAGTTGACTAAATTTTTATTCGCTCATTATACCTCGGATTAATAAAACGCATTAGCTTCTTTATTAAGCGAAGATTATATTAAGAATATCCTAATCTCAGTTACGGAAACATTACAGTTAGCCTTGGGGTTCATTAAAAACAGTTGTTGTATATGACATTACCACCTCAATTAATTTCTTTACGTTCACTTTCAACCGATACATATGCCTACTCCTTCAATAAACATCCCTACATCTCCAGGCGCGATACCACATTTTGTGATTTTGGTCTAAATTCTAGAAGTTGGGAGAACCGACTTTTTGATGAGGAAGCCGAGGCTTAGTATATGCCTGCCTACTTTGATCAACGGATCATGAACCCATGCTTAGGTAGTGAACGAGCGATATTATTCTTTGCGTTTAATATCGTACTTCATGATAATTATATAATTAAAGGGTGTTTTTACCTTTCTGTAGACGACATTTTGCACGAATCTCCATACAAAGATAATCCTATCCAGGTGAAAAAGACGAAGACATCACTTTATCCGCCCGCCCGATTACGTTGCCATACGAAACTGGTCCATTTTTGCGTCTAGACAAAATGTCAATAATTTTAGATTTTAGTGAGATGAAGCGACGCTAGGGGCCAGCACTCGCAAGATCCTTGGCTCGCAGCTGTTTTGGAAAAATAATTATATATAAACTAAACCATTTACAATAAGTACGATTAACTAGGATGTTTAATTAATAAGGCTTAATTACCTATCGTCGTATCCATTTAGGCTATTTTACTAAAGAGTAAAGTCACACTGCTTCTCTTCTGTTGAAAGGAGGAACTCTAACCTGTAACAACACGAACGGCTTATGAAAACTCTAGGTGGCAGCACCGTACACTGCCAGTTTCTTACTCTTTGCCAAACAGAGTAGCTGGAGGCGAAGCAAATAACCGGTCTTTAGCATCGTTACTCCAAAGTTAAACTCCATACTTTATTGCTCTTTGGATGTAAAAAGGGAAGGGGTAGGGGTAGAGCGGCCGACTGTTTTTGATTGGTTTAAAATTTGACCCTCCCTGACCTTACGTCAAGTCCGTCAGTCAATGTATGCTAGATAATAGATTTAACAAAATTGTTAATTGATTTTCGTTTTAATTTAACATAAGTGTAACCTAATTAAATTAAAAACGTGTAATAAATTATATAGCGGCGAAGGAAGTCTTCCATAATCTGTAAATAATTGACAAATGATTGTATCTTAAGCCATTTCAACGAAGCTTGCCCTTGGAGAAGACGCGTAATTTTGAACAAACAAAATGACTACACAACACATAAAATCCAGTAAATAATCACTAATATTTTGTGAGCACTAATAATTACACACCTTCTTAACCAACGTCCATTCTTAGGGTCCAGCAATGCTGTGGAGAAGCCCGATGACATTTCAATCGATGGTTGGAGGAATAAACTAGAAACGCTCCATATACAACGAGCCGACATGAATAAATTGATAATGAATTACTTAGTTACTGGTAATTTAAAGACATCATATTACTTTTGATCTTTAAGGACTAAACCAGTATAAATTCTCAGAAGGTTTTAAAGAAGCTGCTGAAAAGTTTAGGATGGAATCAGGAGTTCAACCTTTAGTGGAACTAGATACCTTAGACGAGAGAATTAAGATCAGGGATGCCATCCAAAATGGAAAAATTCAAGAAGCGATAGCTTTGGTTAATAGACTACATCCAGAGCTTTTGGATAATGATCGCTATTTATTTTTTCATTTACAAGTAATTGACTAAAGATCATCGTTAAAGTTGTTACGAATTTTGTATTAATTATTTTTTTCTGGAAACAGCAACAACATCTAATAGAGCTCATTAGGGAAAAAAATACGGAAGAAGCTTTAAAATTTGCCCAAGAAGAGTTAGCGGAACGAGGAGAAGAGAATCAAGAAGTCCTGGCTGAATTAGAAAGGACCTTGGCTTTATTAGCATTTGATGAACCTGAAAAGTCCCCTTTTGGAGATTTGTTACATCGCTCCCACCGACAAAAGGTTGTTTAACTCTTCGTATCACAAACTTACGAGATTAAAATCCCAAAACTTACATTAGGTTGCTAGCGAAGTTAACGCTTCGATCTTGGATATGGAGAATCGTGAATCAACGACACCGAGACTCGCTATATTATTAAAACTCTTGTTATGGGCGCAAGAAGAACTTGACAAAAAGAAGGTTCGATATCCGAGAATGCTGGATCTCGCTACCGGGCAATTGGAAGAATCTAAATAACTAAAATGATATACTGACAATTTGTACTTTAGTCCCCAAAGTTCTTTTTCTATTTAACTTTTCACGTACAGTGGATTATAATTTCAAAGTGAAGTTTTTTTGTCTCGATCATTTATCAAACTTTGTATAAAAAAAAACCTTTTTTCTATGGCTTAGAGATTCATTAAAAATTTAAAATTAAAAAAGCTTTTTTTTGCGCTGTGCTCATATATATTTCTTGTAAAGTTATTTTTAATTAAAATTTTTTAATACCCTCGAGAAATTTAAAACAATCAGAATTTAAACATTTGAATTTTGAACAAATTAGTGGTATCAAGTTTAAAATTACGTAACATGATCGGAAATCACAGACCAAACATGTAATCCATTGTTCGAGATAATAGATTACTGTTTTTAGTTGGTGTGTTCGATGGATTTTGAACCTTAAAAAATACAATTATTTTAACATGCTAAGAAAACTCTTTTGATCCGATTAAGAGTACTCAGAACTGGCACCAATAAATGCTAAACCTTGACCAAAATTGGTGGATTGCAATAGGTTATAACGAAAAGCTTAAGTTAATTTTCTTCATAACCAGTTTGTCTGCTAAAACTAGGCTTTTATTTAAGAACATCTGAGCAAAAATGTTAGAACGTGGTTTTACTCTAAAACGAAAGCTTTCTGAATTCTGTATTCGAATTGATAAGGAAAAAGTTTGAAATATTTTCGACTATTTATAATTATTACTCGTGAAAATTTGGAATATGTAAATTTTAAAACAAATATTCGTTACGCCTACTCAGCGAGTACTCAGTGGCAAAGGCTTAAGAGAGACGAGATATAAATAATACACGGTTATTATTCGCCAGTGACTTTCTTACAGCTAAGCCCGATTATTCAAATTGAAATTGTTAATACTTACATTTCTTTCATTACTTGACACTTTGTAAGCTTGAGCCAATGGTCTTATAGAGCTTGCTCTAGAACTATCTTCGGAATGATTAGATCTCCATGAAATCGAATTTTCTTTCCCTGATTCGTCCATTATTTTCTTTAGTAATAAAAATAAGTTAAATTTGTTAAGACCCGAGTATACACTGTACTATCTTGGTCTATTAATCTCGAGCGAGACGCACCTTTTCAATGCAAGGTTTGACACCAACCATCACAGAGGATCCAAATACCCTCCCGTTTTTACTCAAAGCTTTTTTCGCTTGTAATTTTGATTGATAATGAATGTGCATCCAGTTTCCATTCGGTTCAATCTGAAAAATGGGTTGTTTGGATTAATTTTGATTAATGGTAACATCTTCGTCGTTACCTTGTGCTCGAGAATAGTTCCATATTGAGAAAACTGTTGCAAGATATAAGAAGCAGCGGCTGATGGAAATCTAACAGTTTGATTAAAACATTAGTACGGTATAATACGAACAGGATGAGTTTTTTTCATAAATTACCCAAAAACGGTGACCCACTTCTCGTCTAAAAACTCCTCAAATTTTTCCTCACCCTGGGTATAAAAAGGATCAATTTGCGCTGGTGACAATCCTTTACCAAGATCTCTCAATGTTTCTTTAAATTGAGAGCTGGGAGTACCAGGAAATGATCCAGGCCCGTATGACTCGTTCATCTGAAACAAAGTTTAGAACCCTTATTTCTAAAATTATTTAAAAATCCCTGAACTTACGTTAGAATCATTTAGGAATTTTCCTTCTCTATTCCCTCCTATAGGGGACATCATAGTTTCGAGAAGCCCAACAACAGGGGGTCCAGTACTGGGTTTGTCTCCAGTCAAACGACTCCCAAAAGTTCTCGAGGGAGTCCTAGCAGACTGATTATGACCCATTTGATGGATTGATAAATTTCCTTGGCTAGCTGGACTCGGAGGGGATGGAGCGAAGCTTCGTCTCTGTTTACCCGGACTTCCAGCCATTGGCCAAATACGAGGACTCGACTGAAATATCAAATTTTCTTTTAAAATTTAAATATTACGAGGGACATTGAAGTTATTTACTGGAGCAAAACCTGCTGATGGGTCACCGATTAGATAGCTTGGAAGATATTGGTTTATTGGTCCAGCTGGTGGACTGCTGCCGGGTGAAAGTGTCATTGGCTCGGTTCGAGAAGTATTTAAACTAGTATTTCCTGAAATAAAGCAGTCTCTGTAAGCCGTAAGGGTGGTAAATCTAAACAATCTGAAAGAGCCCAAATTTTCTTCTCAAAAACACTAATTACGTAAAATAATTAACTTTTCAATATTAATTTTTATTGTCATTTTTGAAATACAGTTGGTACAAAGTTTAAACGCTATAATAAGTATTTTTAACATTATATTCAAATGTAGTCTTACACAATCACAAAAGTAAGTTAAAAGTTAAACAGAATATTTATATCGTTGGTTTTCAATTTTAAATCTTAAAAAAATTAAGCCATTGTTGCAATGGATGTAAGAAAATATTTCTCAAGATGCTCGGTTTTGACTGATCGGGGCACTCGTCTCAGATACAATAGAGATACATGCAAAACCATTTTCGTAATATAGACCCATTCTTTTCTTTCACGCTGGGTTAGAAGTGTGGCACTTGAAATACCCACGATCCAGTTTCTGGTCGATACTCGATAAACTTGGCGCCTAACTTCTGAGAGGCTTTCTCCAGATTCTCTTCAAATTTGGTGGCTACAATCTTCTCAGGAATAGTGATGGGCAAATGAGTTGTCTTGTCAACAGGAAACACGTGATCGAGAGTCACTTGGGCCTTTTTATTGAGACCTTCTCCAATCGGGGGTTTGTTATCATCATCCATGTAGACCACAATTTGCTTCCTTTGGAAATGAATGATTTCATCCAAATTCAACCCAGCTACATTCGTTACTCCGAAGAAACAGACATTGCCGTAGTTCTCTCTTCCAACGGCAAAGTTTTCTACGTAGCAATTGCCATCTTTGTCCACCATGTTGGCCAATGTATCCATAGGAGGAACAGTGAAATAACCGGCTCGAGTTAGGACAATCCCAGCCGGATGAGAAGTTTTCTCTGAACTGTTGTTATTTTTATCATTCAGGTTTTCGCTAGCGTCGTCGATATCTTCATTTTCAGTGTGATCGCTCGATATTGAATGAGCCACCTCAAATAGTTTGGTATTTCTAGGTTGAAGCTCGCTGATTGTGTTTTCCAATGCGGTTAAATTTCTACCGCTGTTAAGCAAGTCATCATTATTTTTTGGCGAGAAATTGGGTTCCCTGATTGGAGATTCTGAAGAATTAATAGCCGGACTAGCGAGACTTTCTTCCAACACCTTATTTTCGGGAGAAAGCCTAGGTTTGATGGTCAGCTTTTTAATACTCTGGCGCGGTACAAAAATGTCATTTGTTAATGCCAGAGCTTCTTCTTCCAATCCTTCGAACAAAGAGACTGAATTATTCCCATTTACAAGAGGTTGTATCGGTTTAGGTTTCAGCTTCCCAACTGGATGAGCTTCTATCTTAGGACTGTTCATCATGGCTTTTTGGGCTAAAGGATTGGTTGGTTTCAAGATCTCTTCCCTCTTGTTCGTATCCCTAATCAAATTTCTGAAAAGTGGCGAATCACTGAAGGGATAGTTAGCTAATGCCAAAATCTGTTGCTGGGCTTGGGTTTGATTAGCCACATTATTAGCGTTGGCATCCATACCCAAACCCATTCCAGTGCCAATTCCAGTGGGGTTGAAAGGAGCCATTGAACTGGTTGCGGATGGGTTTCCAAATGAAAATGGTTGAGAGCTGGCCCCAAAACTAAAGTTCAGAGGTTTATTAGCCGTAGCTGTATTGCCAAATAAGGATGTTCCAGTCGATCCACCCAGACTACTTCCAAAAGTTCCAAGACCACCGATATTGGTTTGAAGTCCCGTAGATGTTCCAAATCCAGGTGTGGCTCCAAACCCGGTGGTTGGTTTTTGGTTAAAAAGTCCAAGCCCATTGCTAGGAGTTGTTGAAAAACTTTGGAATCCAGTTGAAGAAGGAAAAGTTGTGGCTGTTGCTGTCAACTTGGGTCCAAAAAGACCTCCACCAGAAGTGCTGGTATTTGTTCCGAATGAAAATGGAGCAGATGCTGTTGTTGTAGTTGCACCAAAAGCCGGTTTCATTCCGAGGATACCAGTTTGTTGGGCTGGTTGACCAAATCCAGTTCCAAAGGCTGGTGTACTCCCAAAAACGCTCGATGCTTGTGATGTAGCTGGAGCTCCAAATAGCCCCGTAGTTTGAGTTTGGCCAAACATGGGCTTCTGCTGAGTAGCCTGCCCAAATAGAGGTGTGTTCGTTGAACCTCCGAAGCTAAATGGGGCTGCTGCGGCTGTAGTCGTCGCTGTACCAAAACCCAAAGGTTTGCTGAATAACCCTGTATTAGCGGGTTGGCTGGTTTGGCCAAATAGACTAGGGGTGGACGTGGTTCCAAATGTACCAGGAGTTGACGTCCCAAACAAAGAAGGTTTATTTTGATTGGCGTTGAAACTGAATGACGAAGTTGCTGGTGTGCTTCCAAAAAGGCCCCCGGTGGCAGGGGTGGTAGCTCCAAATCCAACAGATTGGGGTCCCTTACGATTAGCTAGGTAGTCTTCTGATCGGAGTTCTTCTAAACTTTTATTTTCATACTCTTTCATGCAAGTTATGCATTGATGGCGAGTGTTGATGTTAGTAGAAGTACCATTCTTCATCATTGTATCGGTACCAGTTGGTGGGTTAAACTTGACAGTAGTTCCGGAAGTCATAGGCTGTGCGAAACCACTGGATCCAAATAGCCCGCCAGTTGATACGGAACTTTGCCCAAAGAGACTGGCAGTTGGTTGGGTTTGAGTTTGGCCGAAGAGGCTAGGAGTTGAAGCGTTGAAAGTTCCTCCACCAAAAGACGGCCTGGGAGTTCCAAAGGCCGATGTGGCCGAACCTCCAAAAAGACCAGCTCCCGTGTTAGGCTGGGAAGTACTCCCAAAGAGAGTAGACGGTGTAGTTGTTTGACCAAAACCACTGAACCCAGTATTAGTTGGAGCTGCAGCAGCACCAAAACTTGTGGTTTGGCCAAATAATCCAGTACTAGCCGTGTTTGTAGTATTGTTAAACATATTACTGGTTGCTGGGGCTGTGGTAGCTCCAAAACCTCCAAATACAGGAGTGGTTTGTTTGACTCCAAATCCTGGAGTGCTTTGGCCAAATGTATTGGTTGCGGCACCAAAACCAGGGGCTCCAAAGGTTGAAGTTGTTCCAAATTTATTAGTAGTGCTTCCGAACATGTTTTAAGCGATTGAAAAGGCTTTATCGCGTGTTGAAAATATTCAAATGATCAAATCCCAGTTTAAATGAAGATCGACATCCCTTGTTAGATCATGCCTAAAAATGTTTTTAGAAGAAAATTAGGGCTCTTTCGATTAACAGCCCAAGTTAATGTTAATACTATGATAATTTGAGATAAAGGCTCAACAAATAAATTACACGCCGAGAAATACACCAAACTTGTTTACTGTTAAACATTTCGCAATGCTTCGGTATTTAGGCTTAACTTAACATGTTTACGACCTAAGTCACTAAAAATAATAACTAGTAAACACGCATCCAAGGCTTAGCCTTTAAATGCAAAAATCTTCATAGTTAAAAATATAATATAGTAAAAAGTTATATACCGGAAACCATAGACTCGTACGTAGCAGGTGAGTACATCATAACTCGTATTCAGAATTTTAAAATTAACTAATTTAAATAGGCAAAAATATAACTATTAACGATAGAACTTTTGCGTGCAGCGTTAGTAACTGTAATACTAATGGCGGAAAATGGTTTCTCAAATCTCAAGTTCTCAACCAGTCAACTTGAGACAAAATGACGACATAATAACCACCAGCGATTAACCAATCAGAATATTCTTACCAAAATCGTACCCTCTGAAATATTTCGCGGGAAATTTAAATATCACTTACAATATGAAACAAAAATTAGTTTGCCTGTAGAGTAGTAAATAGTCGAAAAACTTCAGAATGGCGAAAGAGTTTGATAAAGATATTTTGACTCCTTATCCAGAAGCTCTTGGAGTGTTTTATTTTAGCGAAAAGATTGTGGAGGGGTAAAGCTCTTCAATATTAAGTTCAAGCAACAAACAGAACCGAGATCCGGGAAATGCAATTAATTGAGATAACCCAATCTTTCGGATATCCGTTTCCTTTTCACAATGGGAATAAAGAGAAAACCGGCATTTCTTTTTAAAGATTAGTTCGGGCAGGTTTATAAAATCTAAGCTTATTTAAATCGATTAAAAGCAATGAAGAAATCAATCGTGAGTTTCTTAGGGTTATTTTCGTTGTTTTTCACGATGACGTCTATTCACCAAGCGGACTCGAAAATGCCGCAAAGAAGCTTTCGAGGTAATTTTGGACCGAAACAAGGTAGACCTACTTACCTTGTTAAGATAATGAATAATTGTAACTTTCAGGAGATCCAAATCGTCGATCGTACGTTCCACCTCCGAGTTCGCCTTACAATGGAAAATGTCCCAGACTCCGATATATGCTGAAGAACGGACAAGTCAAGTTAAGAAACCGAGGTCGCATAGCCAAATTTACTTGCGATCCAGGTTATACTTTGCATGGAAAGACATTTGCCACTTGTCTGAGGACACAATGGAACGTTCCTCTACCCATTTGCTTAAGTAATGTCTTCAAAATATATACGCAATTTTGAAGAGTGAAAAAATAATTTCTTAAAACTTTTGTAAAATTTAGAAAGCGGTTGCCCCACTTTAGACGTTCCAATTAATGGCGGTTACAATATGCTATATAACGGAGCGTTGCTCCACTACTGGTGTCATCCCGGCTATTCAATGTCGGGATCCCATTCAGTGTATTGCGATGGCGACACGTGGAACGACACTGTAACACCAGCTTGCCAAGGTAGTACTCGAGTTAATATTTTTTAACGAACCAATCGAAGTAATCGGGTTTCCATTATTAGTGTCTATACAAAACCCTCCGACAATGTGTGACTTTGAAGGGACCGACATGTGTGGTTGGGTCGAAGATAACAGCGACGATTTCGACTGGAAACGACACCAATTCGCCACACCTTCTGGTCACGTGGGAACAGGGCCTTCTTTCGACCACACTTCTTCTACCGGACTTGACGGTGAGTTTCGTTTAATCTTAATCAAAGCCCAAACCTAACAGTAACACATTCAGGCTACTATATGTATATCGAGGCATCGGCTCCTAGGAAAGAAGATGATAAGGCTCGACTCTATTCTCCCGTTTATTCGGCCGATCTAAGTTCTGGATGTTTCGTTATGTGGTACCATATGTATGGCGTCAATACCGGTATTCTGAGAGTTTATGTTCGCGGGGATGAACAAGTACTCGATGAACTAAGTCCAGTTTGGGAAAAAAAGGGAGAACAGGGAAACCAATGGTTGAGAGCAACCGTGGATATCGCCGCGCAGACTACCGACTTTCAAGTAAGTTTCTTACTAAGAATCACCAACGATTCGTTCTTTCATCAACTATGCTTTACAGATTGTAATAGAAGGAATTATTGGGAATGGCTACGTCGGTGATATCGCCATCGACGACGTAAGCTTGAGGACGATAACGTGTGACGATATTCGAGCTAACGAAGACGGTGGAGAAATGAATGGTACATATTTCAAAAGCTCCGTTTTGAAAGACCAATACTTTATCTTTGTTTTTTGGCAGGTACTTGCGCGAATCGATGCTTCGAGGATCAAGTTCAAGGTGGGAACGAGACGTGCGAATGTAACGCGCAATGCGACGCGTCTTTAACTTGCTGTTCAGATTATTTGAAGATCTGCGTTCGAGGTTGGCTTTATTCATTGAAATATATTGCTTCGGTAGATTAACTTATCGGCATTGTTATTTCAGGTAACGGAGGACCCAGTTCGAATACGAGCCAGCCACCACCCGATGAAATACCAACTACATTAATAGTAAAATAAATTTTACATTTGGGCAATATTTTACAGTTGCGTTGGTCTTTATGAAATTCCTCTTTATTGCTTCTAGGCACCATCTGAAAAAACAATCATATCGAATATTACGTCATCAAATGCAAATACTACAGAACCAACGACAATAATAACAGATAAAATAGTATCTTATACAACGGCAATGCCAACAACACAAGAGCCGAAGACTACTACAATCCCCACGACTCCAAAACTTACAACTACTACCCCTATACCAACGACGACCACTACCCCTAGACCAACGACGACCACTACCCCTAGACCAACGACGACCACTACCCCTAGACCAACGACGACCACTACCCCTAGACCAACGACGACCACTACCCCTAGACCAACGACGACCACTACCCCTAGACCAACGACGACCACTACCCCTAGACCAACGACGACCACTACCCCTAGACCAACGACGACCACTACCCCTAGACCAACGACGACCACTACCCCTAGACCAACGACGACCACTACCCCTAGACCAACGACGACCACTACCCCTAGACCAACGACGACCACTACCCCTAGACCAACGACGACCACTACCTCTAGACCAACGACAACAACCCCCAAACCAACGACAACAACTCTCAAACCAACGACAACAACCCCCAAACCAACGACAACAACCCCCAAACCAACGACAACAACCCCCAAACCAACGACTACAATCCCTGAACCTACGACGACAGCCCCTGAACCTACGACAGCAACCTATAAACCTACGACAACCCTGAAACCCACAGCTACAACGCCTAAATCAACAACAATGACGGCTATACCTGCAACTACCTTAAAGCCTATCACTCTAGTCCCGATCACTCAATCACCGACAATTACTACCAGTACACAAAGTACAATTTCGATTACCCGAAAATCGGCAACAAACATGGATGACGATTACCATTACGATTACCATTACGATTTGGATCAATACTCGTACGAAGGTCACAACGATCGAAGCAAAGAGATCATTTCGAACGGCGACTCCATCACGCCACTCGTCGTATCCAGTAACAGCAAAGATAATACCAAAACAGAAAGTTTCGTTTGGGGCGTCGTTATAGGCGTTCTGGCCTTGACGGTGGCTTCTACCATCGTTACGATTCTACTAGTAAGAAAATGGAGACGTAACCGGAAAAGAGCGAATGACGAGTTACATACGCGCTTCTTGTCCGACAAAGAGGAAGTATACTTTTCGTGAAAACGGGTTGTTCAGCGGACGCTAATGAACACGTATTACCACCGTAGGCGGTTAATAACATTTTACGAAAGTTATTAACTTATGTTCTGACGGAAAAATACGCGGTGAATTTCTCTTCAATTTGAAAGCGTGCGCAAAGCTTGACTCACTTTATATCACATTAGAGACAGTTTTGAATGTATAAACTAACTTTATATGCTAATAATTATATTTTTTTGACATATGATCTTTACAGCTGACCCCAAAATTTTACAATCTGATCTTTCCAAGACGGTTTCTTAAACAAATGGTCTATCTCTGCACAAGCTGCCATATCAATGGGTAAATTTACTAAATAGGATTCAATATAGAAAGAATTTTAATTAAAATACTTTACATTTATTTACGCATTTTAACAAATAAGGAAACTAAATAAATAATAAAGAACTGTAATGACGTTTAAATTAATTATCGTCAATCAATTTTGTAAATAAAGAAATATAGAGATTGTGTCCGAGAAAAATTGATTTTAAATCATTCTGTGTCGGGTGAACTTAAATTCGGGGCTTGAACTGGAACTACTACCAGGTCGTCTACAAAAAATTCCCCGATTACGCCAAGACGGCCCATCACGAAGGGAATTTTTACGTTTTTCTATCTGTTCATCAAGGTCATCGGAATCGGACAAAAGGGGCGGACGATTTGTCTCTAACGGTGACATTTCAGCCAGATTTGGGCTATACTCGTATACCTGAATGAAATTCCCACAAAACTCAACCAACCGCGTTTTTCTCGTACGACAACATTCTTGCCCGAGTAAATCGGAGGAAATGAACTTACCGACGAAACGATTATACTTTCGGAAGCAATTAAACTACTAGCACTGCAAATATCCTTTAATATTTTTGGAGCAGGATCTTGTTTGGGGGTCGATGGATAGTTTGACAAACCCGCTTGATGAGCGAACTTTGGTTCGAAAACGAATCCGTCTTGTAGGATATCCTGGAACACTTGGTGAACCGACGATTTTCGAGTGGAGTCGAGAGAATGGTGAGACGAACGCTGGCTAGAGTTCCTTTTGGGTTCTTCCACATTAAAGTATGGTACAACTGTCTCAACGATTTCTGCGGGAACCTTTGATTCCTTGGCCCAAGTTTCTTTTAATTCCCGCAAATTTAATAGAGCTTTTTCATAGTGCTCTATAATGAGTTCTAAAGTAAGAACTCATTCGCGAAAACTTAGAGCGTTTGAGCGCGGCTTTGACTTTAGGTTTCATGATTTCACTAAAGCCGCGTTCACAATTACATAAATTTTTAGGTCAACTCTAAAGAGCCTTTATTAAAATATAGAAAAGTTGATTTGAAGATTCGAAACGATTTCAAAGTCTTTAGTGTGAACGTACCTTAACCTTTTCTTTGCCCAACAGCTTCCCAACGTCGCTTATTCTCCACCTCTAATTTGCAGCATGTACACTATTACCTGGTCTCTTAATATCTAATTGGATGGACATAATGGGTGGGCTAGCTTTGTATTTGCTTGAAATTCGAGGTAGAATTAATTTTAAAGGTCAGTCTACAAAATAGGCATGGCTATGGTGATTTAATTATCTATGTGAAATCACGAGATGAAAAAGCGCGGCCCAAACGTTCTCAGTTTGCACGAATTAGTTCTTGTTAAAGTTTATAACCTAAGTTCTCGAAAGAATGACCGTAATGACGTCTGTAGCTGACTTATTATCTTCTCTCATAATTGAAAATATTAAAATTAACATCTAATAGACATATGTTTATTAGAAAACGTCATACTTATTGGAAACTTAAGTTAAAAACCATAAACTTATGACAATATGGATAAAATTAAATATGGATTACCTTCCCCAGGAAATAAGGAGTAATTTTTACCGGTTAAGAAATGATGTAAATCCGTTATAATATCCCGTCTCTTTAAAATCTAAATTATAATTATCTACTATTTAAATTAAGGCCGATTTATTTGATTAAAGTAAAAGTAATTGAGTCAATGATGGACAAGATAGTTGACTCAATTTGTTTCCATTATCATACCTCTTCAGAACTTAGCGTTTCTGGGGGAGTTAATATAGTTTCAGCTTCTTTTGACATATTTAACATAGAGTTGTTTAACTCATAACGCGAATTCTCACGCTCATCCCACCCACACGCTTGATTTTCATCTACTTCCGCTGACGTAACCAGGCTCTCATTATTTCTACGTGTTAAACAATGGATTGTGTTAATTTTGGATTAATTATTGAACCCTGTAGGTTCTTCAAAAATTGCCATAGCCGACGGTATTTCACGTCGTCTCGGCGGGGTATTGGGAAAAGTTTTCAACTAGCAATAGTCGCACCTCGGTTAAACCTCATTGGTTACGACACTGCCTCTGCGCAAAGCTAACGTTACAGGGGACTGGGGAAAGTTCTTAAAGACGTAAAACACTACCAAAGATACCACTGTGCCAAACTGAAACATTCAATATTTATATACAATAGAACATAAAAACCCCCTCAATTAACTTCCAACTCTATAATATCATTTTATGCCTAATACGGTTAATTAATTAATTTTAAATTATACTTAAATATTACGTTATTCGCGTTTTTCTTATTATCCTAAGAGCATTTTTCTCCCTCTCCTCTCTCGCAAACATTACGTAACTCTAAACTCTAATGGCGCCACCTACTATAATTATTAGGAAGTAGAAAAAGGCGGTACTTACGAAACGCCTTTTAGATTTTCTTCATTTGAGACTCGAGAGTTTTTTGAGCATGTTTCTTTCGATTTATCGATTTTACAATTTGAAAACGGCTTCTTTAACAAACTGATTTCCGTGTTATTGGAGCGTTTTTCATTCAACTTGTCAGCTTTGGAGTTTTTGTCCCATGTTTTGTTTGGTTTATCAGAGTGTGTTTCCTTCACTTTGTCATAATTCGGTGAAAAGCAAATACCGCTATTAGAAATAACATCTTCGCTAGATGAATCGTCGCTTCCATCTTGACTAGTTTCGTTGGAAACAATATTTTCTCGATTTTTGTCCTTATTCAGTATTTTTTCTAAATCCGCTTTGACTAATGCTTTGACTTCTTTTGATACTTTCCCTAAAATTATTAGCCAGAAGGACAGGTTTTCTTTATTATATAAAACTTATTTGGTAGCCGATAGACACTTACCTTTATTTCTAACCACAATCTTTGATGTTTTTCCATGGCAAAACCAGCCTGCATTTGTCTATTTGCATTAATAAGCGTTTATTATTAATTTTCTCTATCTCAAGCAATTGTACAGTCATTACCCAGAAAAAACTTTTTTTTTACTGAAATATTGACCCCAGTAGAAAGAGTTTCTTCTGAATATGACTGTACTTACCGTAAGTCGTTGATTTGGAGCAATAAAATTAGACTCAAAATTAGGAATTATATCCATTTTCTGCGCAATACAATCGGAAAACATTGCTATTAGACCTATATATATTTAACCTAATAGGCTGGCTACTTCAGGTGTTTCACGAGGTTAGGAATCTATTAAGTTCCATCTTCCATGCCGTAATTACAAAACCGTGAAAGACCTAACGTACTAAATTATAAATAAATCATACTCTAGTTTTTCCTTTTTTAACTGGTGGTATCTCATTTTGAATTTTAGGTTGTTTAGATGCCCCAGATTTAGATTTTTCTTCCTAATAAAAATGTATTAAAACTTTTTAAAAGGCAAACGCACTATTCCAAACAATTACCGACCTTTTTTCTTTTTTTTGTGTAAATACGCTTACGTCCGCCTAGTTTATCATCCATTTAAAGTAATTTAATATTAATTAACAATATTATATTAAATTAAACGCGACCAAATCATTTGCTATTTCAGTTAAGCCTAAACACGTTTCTTTTAAAAGCCACGCCAACTAGAAGGCTCGAAACTGTAGCAGACGACAGTTAAGGACCTTAGGGTAGGAAATACGCGGAAAATTAGAGTTTGTCAAAACACAAAGCGAAAAATGTCAAAGTAGGCCTACTAATGGCGCTTTTCTTTGGGCTTCTCAGATTGCTCCCGGAGAAATCCAAAACTACATTACATCAATGGATTTCGGAGTCTCCGAATGCAGTTGGAGTACACGCAATAATTCTTAAACATACGCTACTTTGAGCAATGCATACTGTAGATAGAGACTCAAAAGAATTTTTTTTAGATAATTAGGGCGCTGGTATGGTTTTCAAATTTATAAACACGAAAATATTTAAAATTCTTGGAAAATTGTAAACTGTCAAATGATGAAACTAATTAAAAACTATTTTTGAGACTCTTTTACAAATCCTGTAACACTTTAACGAATCTGGAAGCCTAGTTCTTGACAATGTTTTTTTTATATTATCAGGAGTAGATCACTGATCTACTCCTGGAGTGATCTACTCCTGATATTATTCTACAATGGATTCTAATTTTAGAAAATTCAACGTTAATAACTTCAAGTGTATATAATTCAAAAAATATTGTTAAACTACTTAACATGACATTTGCTTAATTTTAAGCTTATAAAATATACACAAACTATTGCAAAACCTTTTATTTTATCGACCTGAAAAAAGGCTGATTTCATCCAATGCAGGAGGTACAGTGGAAATGTGTCTCTTGCCAAAAAGAGAACTAAATAACTCGTTCCTAAAATAAAATTGGATTAAAAATAAATCCATTTTTAACCTAAAGTAGAGGATAATAACCAGTGCTTAAATATGTTATAAATAGTCTAGTGTTGGTTGATATGTAATTTAACCGATATAACAAATTTAAAACAGATATCAGGAGTCAATCGCACGATCCTGTTTGTGATTTACTCCTGCAGATATTGATGTTATTAAACAGATAAGAGATATATTTATGATTTTGACTTAACTTTTACTTAAAGTTTAAGGCAGGAAAATGAAAATTCCTAAATTTTGGCCCAAAATTCAAATTAGCACTTTAAATTTACATTTTCCTGCCAAACTCATGGCGCATCTTTAAATATTGGTTAAATAGAGGCTAAGGGGAGAGATACCTATATCTTTATACTCAAAAAATGAGATAAGTTTCCTATAACAATATCTTTAGACGCAAAACTTAGATATTGATATCTAATACCAATATAATATTAGACGCGGAACTGAGATATCAGTTTCTGATAAAGATATCATATCAATTCGGAGCCATTAATTTTAATATGTAATTTAGACTTACTTAGCTTCGTCTGACATTCTTGAAGTATCATTTGAGGCCATAAAATTGACTAACTTTGAATGTACATCATATCTGTCAAGGGGAAAAATGATATGAAATAGAAACACAGAAAACTTTACAGTAAAATCTCATTATAACTAAATTCTGGGGAATTCTTTGCAGCTGAATTGGCGGGAATTTCAAAGGAATGATATTTCATTATATAAGGAGGTTTTACTATATTAATAATTACTATTTTATATAAAATTATTTATTACCTAATTTTTCTGCCTTTACTCGCTTTAGTATCGACCCTTTTTTTCATCTTTCGTCTTAATTTTTGAATCTCTAGCCATTGTCTGAAATATTTTTCATAGATTTCTGATCAAAGAAATATTGAAATAAACCGAAATTAAAATTGAATGAATTCCAAATACCTGCTTAAAGCTATTGGATCATTGATATCGGCAGTTTTTCTTTCAATTAATTCCCTTAATAACTGGTGATAGAAATCGCTGTCATCAAATATTTCAGAGTCGTAATCTTTGAAGTTGTCAATGGTCTTATTTTGAACTTCCTAAAGAAAAATTCATTTAATTTTAAAAATTTCGAGACAATTTAGACAAAAACTTGACGCACTTTGCCACTTTCAATGTCTTCATTTTCCTTTTCAACGGCTTCATTTTTTCCAAGAATGTGATATAAGGATCTTTTAAGTTGCGTTCTTTTTCTAAGTCTGTCTTTATCAGCTAAAATCTAAAACAAAAAATTAGTGTTCGCATATATCGTAATTTAACCGTAACAAATTTTTTGCCATAAAAACTGATTTCGCGAATGACTTCTACTTTTACGTACTTGATCAATTTGTTTCAAGGCAGACTGTTCGAAGGCTGCGAACGACTTTTGGTTCAGTTTTCCAGAAGCTATTCTCGTTTTTTCATTCCATTTTTGAATCGTAGCGTTACTATAAAATATCAAATCGATTAAATTAGTATTTCAAAGTGATATATTTAACAAATTATTTGGGAAATTAGGAGTGTTTGAGTATTCTATAAGCTCGAGTACTCGTTTCAGTATCATGCCGAGTACTCGGCTTAATAATCCATAAGAAAATTTTGGAATATTTGGCTCAAAAACAAGAGGACTCGCACATCCCTATTTAAAAATATAACTTACCGATAAGGAGTGAAACTTTTGAAACGCTTTTCCAAAACTGTTGGAAATTCTCCGTCTTGATATTTCCTTTTCTTATTCTTTTTGTCAACACTTTTACTAGTTTCTTTCTCTTCTTGTACGATACTTTTCTCTTCATCCGTATCACTTTGAATTTCTTCGTCGCTATTATAAGCAGTCTTTTGAACAACCTTTAGCATTGATCCACCTTCTAATATGGTTTTGGTCTCTTGATTTTGTCTTAAAATTTCTTCTTGTAGGTTTAATAAACTTTCCAGTAGATTTTTCATGTTTTTCTTTCCTTTATTTAGTTGTTCTACGTACTCTGCTCCGCCAATTTCTTGAAATGCATGGTAGGTATCGAATTGGGGTAGTCTATTGGCAACGGCTAACATTTTTTGAAGTTTGATTCGAACTTCTAGAAGTCTATCCCAAAGAGCTGAATTTTAAAATAAATTTAATTCGCATCTGACTAATTTCTAATTAGATCAATAATTTATTTACCTAATTGTGCCTGAACAGCTTTTCCCTTTTCTATTTCTTCGTTGATATCAATTTTAGAAAACCTTTGGATAACATCTTTTTCTCCAACTAAGGGTACTAATAAAAAGGAAATTAATTTATTATCATTTTAAGTTTAATATATTTAATATACCATCATCATCGTCATCCACTTCATCACTATCATCTTCAGAGTCTTTATTTTGGCTTTCATTTTGACTATTTTCACCCTCAATTGAACTTTCACCATCATTTTCTTCGGAATTTTCTGACTGATCTTCAGATTCAGCACTTTCATTATCATCATCATCATCGTCGTCGTCATCTTCATCTAACTCATTTTTATCCTTTCTAATAATATTAAAATAGAAATAATATAGAATTAAACAACAGATTCAAACCTTAGACAACTTTAAATCTGAAGCAACAGCGTACATTTTAGCATCTTTAAGCTTGGCTCGAAATGAATCTATATCCATATCATCATCATCATCATCATCCTCTTCTCCTTCTTCACTTTCCCCATCACTATTGCTTTCCGCCTGATCCCTTAGAACTTTTCGACTAACCTTCTTCCCAGCATATCGTGGATCAATATCGGACAAAAGTAAGGAGTTATTTTTACGTAATTGACTAGCGTTTGATTCCACGCCCGCATTTTCGTCGAAATTATCTACAACTTGAGCAGCAGTCTCTATAATTTAAGGAAACAAATTTATTTGACTAAAAATCCACCATGATCCAAGATAGCACGACTACACGTGTTTAGGACCGAGGCTTAGAGTTAGGAACATAATGTTACCAGTATGTATTTCATCTTCCGGATCATGGATCGTAGGTGCAGTATTGGCTAACTGCGAAAATCTTTCGGACAAGGTACTCATCTTAATTAATAATTAATTTGCTATAAGATTTACATTTAAAATGTCATGATTAAAATATAAAATAGCCGACTTTCGGTTACGTGTAAACTAAACTTGGATGATATGTCTTAAGCAGACGCTTTCTCGAGAATCAATCCTGTTGGCTTTAAAACGATCCAATGAAAATGACTTCCTAAAAGCGGGAAATTCAAAACTTAAAACTGACGACCAAAGGTGATTTGTACATAATTATCGCGAGATGATATATAATTATCATTATATCACAGTTTTACGTTTACTTTTTCGCCAAAAAAATATTTTTAACAATGATTTGAATAATCTGCGATGAACAGAAATTCAAAAATAATTAAAATTGGTGTAACATGTTTAAAATCTTAAACAGTGTCTTACAAAAACTAATTTTGAAATCACTAAAGACTAAGGTTAACCTCCAAAAAGTATCATTTATAAACAAACGTCTAAGTATTATAATTAATTCAATAAACTTTTAAGTAAGAAAATATGGAAAACTTTAAGTAAAAATATCAAAATGCCATTAAATTGTCACGCTAGACTTGTTTCACCCCTAAAAACCTTGCCATGCGTTACGATTACGCAAGTTACGCGTTTACTTCTTGAAATCGCAGGAAACATTCATTGCGCGATAGGTCAAGTTCAAAAGAAATTAAAAAAAAAAAAAAGCAATAAAAGTTTTTTTCGCCGAAAATATATACTAGTCTTCTGTAACATCATTATCAAAGCTTCAGAAACAGAAGCGAAGTTTAATTTTTTTTCTCATTTTAGAAAAAATAGAAATATAGAAAGGGAAAGTTGTCTAACATAATAGTAGCTAATACAAAACTACATTTATCTATATACAATTTTTTTTCTCGTTCCAACCCCCTAAAAATCTTTAACAAAGTCGAAAGAGTCTCAGAGAGACCCCTAAGTCATTCCCCCTTACCTTTTTACCCATCTTATTACGGAAAATACTCGTTTGTTGAGCGACCGAGGGATGGATTCGGCTTCCGAAGTTTTCCACTCGTAGGCCTTGATTCTCTTTCGATTTTGGTTTGGAAAGAAAAACGGGTGATCCAGAGAACTCGCTCTTCTCTCTCCCTAACCTTAAGATTTGGTAAAGGACGTTTCGGAAAAAGAAAAAAAGAAAAATTTTGTATTCATCGTTTACCGGTTGTTTCCTCCGAAAGGAGGAGGTGTTACAAAAAGTGCTTGTGTATATTTTATTAACGTTCTAAACAACATTTTCGACTAAGAAGAAGAAAAGCTGATCTTAAAAGAATTTCAAGAAAGTTTTCATCTAGACAGGTATGTTGCTGAATATTGTTTTTTTGGTTTATATTGCATCGTTGTTGTTATTCAATAAACGAGGGAAACGTGATTAGAGTAGTCGTAATTTAAGAGTTTGAAGAAAAATAAAGGGGTAGTGGAGGACGTTAAGTATTTTGATTTGATATCTGAATCTTAGATTAATTTATCGATAAGTTATTGGGAAAACATCTTTGAATAATAAATGGAGAAAAATAAAAATGTGTCCATGGTTTCAATAAGGTTTTACCGTTTACTAAAACACACAATTTTGTGTTATAACTTAATTGAAAGCGAATGAATAATTTAAGACTAAAAATCCAAGCAGCCACTATTTTCAAAATCTGAAAATGTCATTCCTTCAGTTGGAATTTTAGTTTTTGGCTCAATTGGCCAATATCTATCACTTCTTCTAAAACCCCTTCTAAATTTTTCAGTCAACGAGTTGAATAATATTATGCCCATAAAGTACAAGTTCATTCTCGGTTCATTCACACTCTTCACAAAAAAGAATTCGTAGGCGACAGTGACTTTCTTGTTTAAATCTTTGTAGTCGGAAAGTCTATCGTAGCCCGTGGTTGCAAGCAAGGGTGAGCATGTGTTTGCGGTTATTCTTCCTACATAAAGTTATTTCCCCCACCCTTGAAAGTTGAATCGGAAGAAGGAGTAACTAAGAGTAAGAGAGCATTCAACAGATTAACAAAATATATTTCCCCGAAAAAACTATCTCTTATTCTTTCTTTATGACTGACTCTCTACCGGTTGTTTAAAGGAAAAGTCTTGTAAAATACCCTTTTTGACCTAACTTCTAATCATTAAATACTTAAATTGACAACTAAAATGACTAACACTCTTTTAAAAAGTAACATTTCTAATATTTACGTGATGGAAAAGTGATCCAAACTTTCCTCGTTATTTTAAATTATTCATAATAAATGTTTTAATCTAAGTAATTGGTGCGCAAGCCTATAGGTTTGACTGTACTTTAGTTATTACTAACTGATTACGTATTTAGAATTACCAAAGGCTGTAATTAATTAGGTAATCACGTATTACAAACCAGTTGTTAGCTAAAACCCATATTTATCATGAGATTGGTCCTTTGACACGAAGTTATTCTGGTCGATATATTATCGTCTATTCACCAAATAAGATTTTTACGAAGGCGGCTCGAGGAAGTCAATTTCCAAGCTCAACTCTTTCTTCTATCCTTTATACTCTACTGAGCTTTCTTCATTCCTTCTTGGTTACCGAACGGATTCTAAGCCTGAATCAGATTAAACTTGCAGCGCGATTACATCAATAAACTGCCTTTTATTCCCTTTTAAATCGAAACGTATACATAAAGTGGGACTATAGAATTTTATGTGCTGAAATTTCTAACTGATTCTGACTTTATAAAAACAACTGGACCCAACCCACGCTCTCTCATCCTTTTTTCGCGGTTACTCCGGTTCGAAACGAGCATTCTCGGTCACTCAAGTAGATTTATAATCATTTTCTCTAAGTACCAATTAAACGCTTTTACCAGTAACGAAGAAAAAAAAAAAAAACTTTACAATTTTTCGAACTTGAAATTATTCAATCCAATGAAATGTTTGAAATAAAAATAAAAAAAATTATATAAAAAGAGAACTATTCCGTCTATTCGTAGCCCGAAGGAGATTTAATTCATTTCAAGAGAGTGTGAAATGTAGAAACAAGTTTATGGAAAGATTTCGACCCCCGTCTGAGACCATGTAGCTAAAGACTTGGTTCATTAATAGAAATTGGAATTTCAAGCTTTTCCCGCATTTGTGGTCTTAATTAAAGCGAGATAAAGTCTACAATTATCTTCATTATGTTTGTATTTTACTACGCCTTTAAAACTGACTAATTTTCGAAAGATTTTACAAAATGATAAAGTTCGCGTTCATTAAAATGTCCGGAATTTTAACTACTTAAGATCTTTATAGAAGGGAGTTTTCCAACACGCGACCGTCTCCTTCTGCTACACTTTTAAGGCCACACGGTTAAAAATGATAAATCTACATCGTGGGAAATTAAAAAGAAATCAGTTCCGTATAAATTTTTGACGATATCGGGTTTCTCACGCGATGCTGAATGTTTAGCTTAAATCTTCATCTGACAAAGTTTCGACTTTATAATATAAACAACAATGTTTATAAAAGTTCAACCAAATATATACACACAGAAATTCGTCGCTCTTGTTTTTGCCTAAACTAATTGGCGTCATCCCGACATAGTTTTATCCGCCCTATACACACCATAAGTTTATATCTATCTTCCTAAAGTTTGTAACTTTCACTGTTGGAGAACAAAACGTTAGCAGACGAAACTCTTAAAGTTTACGTAGTATCTCAATTCGTTACTTATAGGGGGCACAATTCGGAAGTGTATATTTGTTGTGAAAGAGGCTTTATATATTTAGACTTATGAAAAACAAGTTAAAAACTTATGGCCTGTCTTCGTTTTCTCTTCACTGAGCTCTCCCTATGCTGTTACAAATATTTTCACCATTTAAACTTTTTATGCTGTCCAGCCCGGGGCGTAACTGGCGAAAGAATGTAAGAGAGGGGTCTCCCTATAGTTCGTCTGACCCCCAAAGTGAAGGTATTTTTTAAATGCCCCTAAAGACTATTACTAGAGATGGAGAGACAGAGAGAAAGACGCTTAACAGATTCTATATATAGGCCTATACCGAACCGAATTTATTCCGACGATGTATGATAGAACAGAGTAGGCCTCTCTATAGATATTTTATAAAATGATGTACCAACCAAAAAACCCGAAAAAACCATAAGGTCAAAATACCGGCCATATGTAATCGCTAGCAGGATTAAACACTAGGGGGTAAATAATGCTTAGGACTCATAGACTTATTACTTTCGTCTATATCATAAGTAAAACGACAAAGATTACGCTATCACCAGAAGTCAATTTAAATACTTCTTGCAAAATATCAGTTCATTGCTAGAGAAATGATTCGTTTTTCAATAATTTATTTTTCTGGATTAAGTATACTTATACCGCGCGAAATCGAGCTTATCACGTGTCAAAAGGCTCGAAAATCCCACTTTAGGTTCCATGATAGACACGCGACCTGATGACGTAGTTTTACTGGGAATCTTATTTTAAAAATTTCGAAAATGGCGAATAAAAAAAGGATTTTTTACTGTCGAGGTTAAGTTTATCAATGTTTCCGAAAATGCGACTCAATTTCCATTTGGAGTAACAGCCCCACTTTAAATCAAGACTGATACCAACTGTGTATTTAATATTTCAAGGTTTTCACGTAAAAAAACTACAAAACTTTTAGATGAACTTACTTTTTATTTATCGATTTAATGGTCGAAGGTGAGAGTCTCGAATGCGGTAGTGATTTCGATTTTTTTCACAAACTAAAAAGAAAGAAAAAAAAAAAAATAGAAATGTAAGGATTCTGAGGTCATTTAACTCTGTAAAAAGCGCATGTTATAAATCTTTGTCATAAAGAGAAAGTTTGAAAGGATGTTAAATATTTAATCCCATTTCATGTAGAAAAAAAAAATATAGCCAAAAAATCTTTTCCGCAATGACTAGACATAAAATATTCTGAACCAATAAAGATAACGGATGACTTTTTCTCGAGCTCTTTAAACCTTGCTTCCCCGCCTTTCCTTACGTATAGCAGTAAAATAATTATATTTAAGTATAGCTAGAACTGATTTTCGTCTTCTAAACCAGAAACAATGCAGACAAACTAAGAAGCCTTGCACTTTTCATATAACAGGCATAAATTTCGCAAGGATTGATTCGATCTTAATATACAGTATACAGGAACCATACTTGAGACATCAGATGTACAATTCTTTTGAAGTTTTTTAAGGCCAAAAAGGGAGGCCTCACATTGTCAGTTTTAACACTTTAGTTTTGAGCCAAAAGCGGGACCAGTTTAGAGCCTTCCTCTAAGCGATAACTAAAAACACTCCCGAGAAACTGGTCTTAATCCGGCCCTGGTAAGCAGGGTCGTTACGCAATTTGAAATCTCAACTTAGTTCTTGTTACAAACTTCTTTAAAACAAAAACAATTTCTTCTACAAAGCTATAACTTAGCGTTACGCGCGTTAGATTCAATCCTTTCAGTTAACCTCTTCATCCTTACCTTATAATTCATTGCTTCTATATAAGAAAAGCAATTTACGGGGCAACGCGTTCAACGGAATCTTTACACGAAACTTCATCAAAACCCGTGTGCTCGATAATATAATTTAAGTACATTACCCGTTGCGATAAAAAAAAGTTGCTGGAGTAGATACGTTCGGTTAGGGTACCCTACCACGAAACATGCACGAAAGAACGATGAAGGCTGCAATTAGATTTGATGATAGCTAACTTGGAAAAGGGGGAGAATCGACCACGCTGCGGGAGAGACCATTTGGGGGTTCTCTTCGAAAGATGATGACCAAAATTCTCGCGTGCATGTGATATAGGGTGGCGGATAAACTACAAATATTAAAAGGTGTGGTTCCTAAGACTTAAAAACAAGATGGTGTAAAGACACGTTCGAAATGGTTTCGCCTCTTCCTTCCCTTTCCTGTAAAACGTCGTCTGCTTAGATTATCAGGCCTTCGATTGGTTTCTTGATGCCAAAGACCGAGCGAGTGTAGGAGTCTATTATCTGGTCTTTAATAACAAAGGTCAAATGCAAGGGCATCGTTTCAGGATTCACGCGACGCTTAATCAACTTTGCGAGTAGCAGTAGGTTACTTCAAGATACCCAAGCTATTCCAAATACTGTATTTTCAAAATTTGGTACCCCTCACTGAGACTTAATGTTGACCGAGAAAGTGAAAATATCTGTAATTTTATATATTCGCGAAGAGAAAATATTTAGGTAAGTTTCGAGCGTATCTAATTCGGTTTCCTACGAATTTCGCACGTTTCAACACTTTTCTCGATGGCGGCGGCATCGTGGAATCCCAGAGTTTTACACTTCGCGGGTAGTGCGTGACAGTTTCCCTTGACAGTGAATAGGACCATAGAGAAGGGGAGATTTCGTTTAACCTCTCAATGTCAGGATGAATTAGACACGCTCCATTCCCTCGAACCACTTTCGATCGCATCATGATGGTATATTCGGGTATTCGCCAGCAACCGCAAGTTTGCTATTAAAAATCTCGAAATTTTGGGCGTGGTTCCATATAACTATGGTACCAGCCACCATGTAGTGATGGCACCCATATAGTAAGAGCCTGGAGATCTATAACTTAACTTAAAGCAACGGGGACAAAGCTGCGAGTGTTCATTTCGACAGCACCTGCTTACTACATTTTTGTCATATCTTCCATCACTTAATTTGCTCAAATAAGATGAACAGAGCAAGAATAACTTCAATGAGAAAGAGGGGCACCCGAACACGAATGTATATACCTTCATTACAATCTTTAATTGAACCATATTACTGATTGTAAACAAGCTCTTTACAACGAGAAAAATGATAATCCTAAGGTTGCTAAAATACTCCAATCTTCTCGATTTAAGATTTCATTGGACAGAATTTAACTAGAGTGTTTTAAAAGCACTGCGGTCGTAGTGTAACTATTGTTTTACGACTGCTGAATTTTTATGGTGAAACAGTCGAGTAAAAAATCTCGATAATGACGATCTTGCAGCTAAAGTAAAGAACACCCTCTAAACATCTTTTCCACCTTATCCGTATTTTATTCTCGAAGAAGGGAGGAATATTGTGAAAGCTTAAGAGAACGATGGTCTCTCCTAAGCCTCTCACCCAATTTTTCACCTTTCGCCGATTTCTTTCAATAAATAAGTAACTGAGAACAATCTTACTATATAACTAGAAGTATGCTGAAGTTTGGCCCTAGGGTAGATCGCATATTCTCAGGTAGGCGAGAGCTGGGAGAGAAATCTGATATATTATTCAAAATAATTTTTCATTCTCTGGCGTGATAAAGGGAGCGTGAAAAGGAAAGTTAACTGGATACTTTTTGGGGATTAATTACTTTAAAAATTCATGTTAATTCGAAATTTTTGAATAAATTTATAATTAAGAATGTTTTGTCTATGAAAAATAGAGGGAAACCGACTATATCGGTAGAAAACTGCCAAGATCGAGGGTGTTGGCTGATTCCCCTTCTGTAAATGGCAATTCCCATATTTTCCCCCTTCACATTACTTTTCTAGAATAAATTATAAACTTTTGGTTGTACACTACACAGGATTAGGTTTTCCAAAGTCATTAATAATTTAGAAGAGTTCTGTGTAGCTACGCGTGGCTAAATATGAATTCACCCTCGGTATTAGTTTTTTTTTTTTTTTTTTTTTGGATTTCCTAAAATATTTTAAAATTTGCATGAAGCGAGAATATTTAGCTTCGATTTTTTTTTTTTTCCCGTAGACTTTGATCTCCGGGTATTATAACATTTAAGTTTTGGTAAGTTTTTAGCTGACGTCACGGTAGCTAGGATCGTGCATTTGCATATTTAATTCTTCAGCTTAAAAAAAATAACAATAGATGCGTATAATTCCTCTTTATCCCCTCCTACTTTCTGTTCAGGAATTGCGAAACTTATTTTTATCACTAATGTAGTTTAACTTAGTGTTTTAAAGTGTTAATGAAGACGAGAAACATGATATTTTTAATTAAATATGAGGATTAAAACATTCATAAATGAATTATTAAAACACACTAAATTACAAAATTGTAATCCGCTAAGCCTTACTCTATTATACTGCAGCTAATCAAAAGACGGATCGATATTCTGACGTATTAACCAGTCGGTAAATTAAGTTATGCTTAGTAATTTCAAATTTCTAGTTTGATTATTAATTGTAATTTAACTATATTTACGTCTGGTATGTTTTAATAATTAAAAATAACGTTATTATCTTCATTATCCCTTTAATAATTTCTTATAGCTTTCGCTATGTTCTTGGACAAAAATATTAACAAGAATCCACATCAAACGTAATTTTAAAAGATTAGATTAGATTAGATCATAGCACAATGCAATTATGAAACTAAAATCTCAAAATGAAAATATATTGTTTAAACGAATAACAATTGTTCCATGATAGTTCCAAGAATTAGAATCTTCCATACGAGTTTTCAATAAAAATAAAGATAAAGGAAGCTTATATGTTCTGAAAATTCTCTTGTTTTTTACTAAATATATCTGGATTATAATATTAAAAAAAAAACTTACTGACACCCATTTTTTTTTAAAAAGTCAAAATCTTTCCCTCTCACGAATGTCTCCTCTATAACATTACTTTCACCTTAAGCTATGCCTTCCCCTTCAGGGTCACGTGATAAATTTCGTAACCAATCAGAAAGGCTGGCGCGATTTAAAGGGAGAGTTCGAGTGAGACAAGTGGAAGAAACCGGGAATAGAAACAAACAGGACGTTCCAAAGAAAACTTTCTCTTCATAATGACTTATTGTATTTTTTTTCTGGGGCAGGAATATTAAGAGCTCCTAGATTTAATCATAATTTAATGAAATTAATTAGGTATTTAAAGAAAACTAGAGCAGCTCACTTTCTTAGATGGAACTAAGGATTCCGGTTAGAGAAAACTCGGTAACTATACTTCCAAAAACAAAAAACCGTGGCTTTTTTTCTATTTAGCTCTGACTTAACAAGTTTGTTAAGTCAGAGCTAAATAGAAAAAAATAGAAATTTTTAAATTACGTCAGGGCAAAAATACGCAATTAAGGATAGAACACTAACACAGGTGTGTTTTTGCGAGTTGTCTCGGAACAACTGTACTGTATTTGTAAACGTATAGGACTACATCATGGAGACCAACGTTAATCGTTCGCTTTTCAACATTAATGTG
Source organism: Odiellus spinosus (assembly GCA_963920705.1). Lineage (NCBI taxonomy): Eukaryota > Metazoa > Arthropoda > Arachnida > Opiliones > Phalangiidae > Odiellus > Odiellus spinosus. The sequence continues at coordinate 18,896,464 of OY987234.1, read as the reverse complement.
AGTTACATTTTGAAGTTTCAACTTTAACTAATTGTCACGAGCATCATAATTCGTGTTAAAGTTTAGTTGTCACGTTGTTACCTTGTTGCTAATGTTTTAGAAGGTGTAGAAGTGTATACAATTTAATTAGACGCTAGGCCTATATCACTATAGTCACATGACTGGTGTCAGATGCAATAAGAGACGCGCTCTTGAAAAATCGAAAAACACGTACACTGAATATTATTTGATATAGGAAAAAGACAGCTCCCTGCTTTTCGCCGTATTAACTCTAATAGAGAAATAACATGGTGTGTCAAATAATGATCCTAAAGTTCAAACGCGAAGCTAATATTAAATAGTTTGAATTAATTAAATTAATTCAATCAATTATCAAAGAAAGTTTATATAGGAAGCTTCAAAACATTTCAAATATCGCATGTAGTAGACTTTTTGTAAAATAAATCATAAATTCAAGATAATTGGACAAGAAAACGTGTATATTTTTACCGTAATAAGATTAAGGCAATCATATTTTACATCCTCTAATTTTTCAAACGTACAACTTGCAACTGAAACTAATTTTTCGTAGATCTATAAACCCCGTATTTGATAAAAAGATCTTTAAATTTAACCCTTATATTATGAAAGAGATTAAAAAGAAAATACGCCAGACTGGACAAAAATACGATAGAAAGAAATAAAAAAAATGTAACTCATCAAAAACTTCCCTTGAAATTGTCACACCCATTTAATTAAGGCGTTGAATATAAGTTGAGTATAAAAAAAGGGTTGGATTTTTTTCTATTTAATTGTTATTTTTTTTTCTAAGACTGCTGGATCGATCCACTTTTCCTTCTCGTAAAACATAAACGTTCCCTTTTCATTTCAAAATTGAAAATTTTCCCTCTAGTACAAGTTGGCGTATAAATTTGTTCCTTTTAAAAAAGCGTTAATTTAAGTCTCAAGGTCGATAAATGTTTTAATAAAAAGTTTGGGTTGGAAGCTTGAGAAATTATGTGGGACTCGCGCCTGTTAAATTAAAACTATTTGGTTGCAAATTTAGTCTCATTTTGCAGGCCCAAATGAACATTAAGGTCGCCACCACCATCATTCGATCGTTATCCTCCTACAATTTATGTCACCATAATTATTGTTTTTAATTTTGATACGTTTCAAAACATTCATTTAAAATTATTACTACTATAAGAACGGTTAACTCCTCTTTTTGTTGGATATAATTCGATTGAAATCGGTCTCAGAATTTCTATCATGATCAGGCCAATATGCAAATTAAATTTGGTTAAAACATTTTAAGCTAGGATTTAATATTAAAATGAAAATAATTACTATGAAAATAGTGTAAAAGAGTTATACCAAGGAGGATCAGAGAAGGAGAGGAAATGTGGGGACGGCGCGGTTCCTACTGCGTCGGCCTAAACTCCCACTCTGGGAGAACGGGGACAGACGGGGGTAGAGATGCTTCGTGGTAAATTGTTGTCGCGTGGGTAAAACGAATCCTTTATGAGACGCGCTAGCTAGCGACCACGTGACAACAGTTTACCTCGAGAATTTCCTATCCCCCCTTTCCACCCGAGTGGGAGGTTGGCTCTTCTCTCTCTAACTCAACGCAGCCCCACATTTCCTCTCCTTCTCTGATCCTCCTTGGTTATACACTCATCAGACGAGGCGTAATTAGCCGGTTTAATCAGATTTAACCGAAGTTTACGTAGCCAGTTCAGTAAACCTCAATTAAATCTAATTAAACCTCGGTTAATTATGCCACGTCTGAAGAGGTTACTAGGGGCAATTAATTAATCCTCGAAAATGCAAATTAATCATGTTTGAAACAAAATCTTAATATATTTAATCATAATCTAATTATTTTATGTCATGATTCAACCGACCAATGGTTTACGCCTAATTATTGGGGTGATCTGTCCTCGGTACATGTGTAGACATAAATTTTTAACCAATTGAAAACTATCGATACATAAAACACTTCTGTCTAGCTCAATTAATATAAATTCGGGCCTTTAGAAATATTCTTTAAATGAGTTTTAGTGCCTCAAGCCACAATTAATTCCTTACGCTTGAAATAAAACAGTAGTCAAGTGTTTTTTTAACTAATAAGTAATCAAACGAGTATATCACGATCATTAAATTAACCTAATGAATTATTTCAACTTGGTAAAAATGTACCATCAACCAAACGAGCTTTTCAAGATGCTATCGTAAACGATTTTCATCAGAATATATCAGAAACATTTTCTTAAAAACACATTAAAAACTCATCCCTCTTTTGAAATAGTTATTCGTAAGTACTTAGAGGTTGCAGCGTGTGTAAATCTAAACGTTCCTCGCTATGGTTAAGAAACCAGATCATGTTGAGAGAAATAACCCTAACTTTGTAAAAGATGAGAACTAGCATTGATTTGAACCAAAATTTCATTCGCTCGGTTTACAAAAACGCAAATAAAACCTTTCATTAATGATCATCGTTTTGCTTCCTCATAAATTATGCAAAAAACTTGAGTCGTCAAATATAGTCTGAAATTTCAGAACGTACAAATCTTGGTATCATCTTTGGCTCCATCTTGATATGATTTGAATATTTGATATTAAAAAGATAAGAGCAAATCTAGCTGTGTACGTGCTGTAATTTCTACATGTTTGTAGTTTTCCTTGTTCAAAGAAAGTTGCTCTTTAAAGTGAAGTTCTCACTAAAAACTTTAAAAACGAATTTAAAATTGTATCTAAATTTTTCACGATTAAATAAAATGCTACGTAACGTAAAGATGAATTTTAACTGTGAAATATTAGTTTAATTTAATCCAAACTAATTACTTAACAGTTTAATAAAAGTTGATGGTGTGATCTAGGCTTTAGAAACCATAAAAAGTCCTTGATCCTGAACCCACTTCAACCTCCAATAATAAAAAAAAATCAGCTTTATATCCCCTCTTGCCCCTACTAAATTTTTAATACGCTTCTTTATAAAGAAGTTAGAAAAAAAGAAAGAAAACGGGTCTAAACGTCTCGTTTATCGATTCGTATCACGCATGTGTTCCATCGAAGGCTCATTATGCAAAAAAAAAAGGGTAAGGCTACATTAAGCCTAAAAAACACGTCAACGTAGAGTTAATTTTAGGGTGCACTATTTCGCGTATATTAATAAATTTGAAATATTTTGAATTTAAAGGGAAACAGAAACCAAAAGTTGATTCTTGCATGGTTCATTAATTAAAATATTATTTTAAATATAATTTTAATTGTGATATAATCAATTATATAAAATTCGCAGTTAATCCTAGCTGTCATGTAAGCTGAGGTTAATCAAATATAGAAGCAAACTTCTATGGGGAAATTTAAAAACTTGGTTTATAACTGCATGTTTCTAAAGTGGAGTTTAATTGTTTTTAAATCCCAAAATTAATATTCTCCTCATTAATAAACTTACCACATTTTTTTATTAAATTCCTCGCGGTTGGTTCTTAAATAAATTGGGAGCATAATTTAATAAATTAATATAGCCCCCATTGATCTTAAAATTTTCAAATTATTTCATCGAGCCCATAATTTTGGCCCATGCTTAATTTGAAGCCAGATTTTCCTCTTTAATATAGAAACACTTATTTTAGAACAAGACGATGTAATTAAACTCAAGGTTTCATTTAACCTTTAATTTAATAACACATTAACGAACGGAATGACGGTCCCCTTATTTCATTTTTTCTCGTTAAAAGATCTAAATTTTGCCTTTGGGTCTTTTTACATAAAAGGAAATTATGTCTGTGGTGATAGGCGCCAGAATTCGTGAAAAAAAGAATACGCATTGTGCATTTAGTTTCTATCTAATATTATACAGGGATGCCAAGTTGAATTATTTAAAGGAAGGATGGAAAAGGTTTTTTAATTATTTAAATTTAAATTGGGCTAAGCCTACTTCCCTAGTACGTTTTTACGTTAAGATGTATATTTCACCATGGTAAATAATAAGTTAAATATACACATTTGCTATAATTTTTGTCTGTTAGTAGCTAGTAAGTTAATATTTTCACCCTCCATTTAAAGGATGTAGATTGAACCAGAAAAAATATAATTTTGTAGAGTAAGTTAGCAGTCACTCGCCGCCAAAGAAAAAGAAACTGCCTGACTAATCTTTGAACATTGTTTTAAACAATAGAATTAAACTTTAATATATAAAGCTAAAGAATAAATGAGTCGGAAGAACTATAACTAAATCGAGCATTATTCCATCAACGCGAAACAATTGAAATTCGATTTTTTTTTTCTCTATACATCGCCATAGGCAAAAAAATTGATGGATTGTGGAGAGTGTTAATTTGTTTTTCATTTTACCCAAACTTAATGTTTTGGGAGTTCTTTTTTAATATATCCTGTCAATACGAAGGATTAATTGTAGTAGTAAACTAGTTATAATCATTATAAATTCAGTATTAGATACAACATATATAAGAGAGGCCCATGTGCGTCGTGAAACTTGTTTTGAAAAACTTTACTACATTGAGAAAGGGCCATAATTTTTTCCTATCATAAAATATTGTCCCATAACTTGAAAGTTTATGATTTAAGTGTAATATTGTTTTAAATGTATAATTAAGAAATTAATAATTTATGAAACTCGAGAACTTTCAAAGGAGGGGCATTTTTGTTTCTTGAAGCTTTTAAAAATATTGCTGTCGGCTTTTATAAGGAAGCTTTTAATTCCGGGTCAGTTTTACATCATGAAAAATTACTGGAAAAAAAATCTAAATCAAGCGAGGAAACAGCCAAAAAGTTTTAGTTAATTTCCCAGGTTTTCCCTGACCATTTTCTAAATAATTTCCCTGACCATTTTCTAAATAATTTCCCCGACCATTTTCTAAATAATTTCCCCGACCATTTTCTAAATAATTTCCCTGACCATTTTCTAAATAATTTCCCTGACCATTTTCTAAATAATTTCCCTGACCATTTTCTAAATAATTTCCCTGACCAATTTCTAAATAATTTCCCTGACCAATTTTAATATTTTACATAGTTTATCAATCAGGGTCGATAATTTAGTCAGAATATGAGAAAAAATATGCAAATATTTTCAACTTAAAATAATTATATTACAATTAATTGGTGAACCAATCAATAACAGTTCCTTGACTTGTACCAAAATATTTAATTTCTTTGACCATTTGGGCTGACTTTTCCCTGACATTTTGGGTCATTTCCAAATTGCCTGACTTTCCCTGACCTTTTAGGTCAATTTCCAAAATTCCCTGACTTTTCCTTGACCTTTCAGGTCGTATACGAACTCTGCCTTTTCATTCTACCTTTATTAATCGTTCCATATTTTACCCAATAAGTAAGATAAAACTAGTTTTGCGGCTTTCAATCAGTATTTGCAAATAAACTTTGGAGACGCATCCTTAAAAACTCTTTATCCGTCGAGCTAGCCATTTCTGGTTATATAAACTTGAAAAAGATAAGTCGGGCGACTCTTTCTTTTTTTTTATTTTCGTGAAAAAGGCAAGATAGATTTAAATCTAGAGTGCCCGGAAAGATAAAGTTTATTTTATATTGCCAATTAAAGGTTCGAAGAAAAGTTAAAAAAGTTAAAAAGAACGTTCCTTAAAATCTTAAAGAGTTTTTTGAACTTCGTAAAATAAAGCCAACACTCTCTAAAAAGAAGTGTCGAAATTTCTATCAAATAAAAGATTTATAACGAGTTTATAAGGAAAGGAAGAATTTTGTGTTTAGATATTCCCTAAGACTAATCTAAACGATTAGACTAATTAAATTCTGATATTTATAAATAAAACATCATTTATGTATCCAGACTAACCAAATCTAGAAAAAAATTCATTTTTTTTAATTGTCTATAAACATCGCAAGAATAAGGAAATATTATTGGTCAAAAATTGCCCCGTGGTCATTTTAAGACGCTATTATTCCCAATATATTCGTCCATTGTGGGCCCCTTTGTGCCAGATATAAAATATATCCTAAAATATGTACCGAGCCTTCTGACATTTCTGACCCTACTTATAAATATTTAGATCTACATTTATTCTTGATAAACATCACTGCAAGATCAGTTTGCAGAACTATTTGGCCTCCTACGACGCTTAATATGACGTATATTAATCCGAATCAGTTTTCTCTAGTTTGCAAACTATGTTTTATCCAAACGATATTAGAAAACAAAAATGATTTCATTTTTTTATTTTCAATAAAAATAAATTTCCTGAAACCTCCTTTTTTTATACGACGAGTTAGAATTAAATTAAATACAAGTGGCCCCTAAAATAAACGACGAATTGCTATTTTTGAAGCGTAAAGATGGATCTAAATATCACTATATACTAAAAAAAAACATTTAATAATTATAGTAAACATTGGGCCCCTATCTAAAATTACGGTATTACATAATTTTTTTTTCTTGTCAAAAGGTGAAACTGAAATTAACTTCCTTCTTAAAAACTTCCGCAATTTATACCATCATAAAAGATGGGAAAGTTATAATAATATCTTCACGCAATCCTAGTTTATCATTTTGGGAGGAGTACTTCTTAAAAATCCTGATTTTTAATCCCTGGAATTAGTTCTTAAACTCGTAGCCAAGAGAGTGGAAAAAAAAATGTATTAACACCCATAATATAAAATAAAGTTTTGTGGTAAACTAAATTTTTTTTTCCGATTTTTAAAAATTGGATGAAAATACAACACTTCTTACAAGATTTCCATTTTCTCGGTTTATGATTTCAATGCAAATACAGGGCGTGAAATATAATATAATAAAATAAAATAGCTCACGGCCACTACCGAGAAATAATATAATTTAACTGGTCATCTTCTCACAAAGTCCAAATAATATTTATATATATTCAGCAGCTATACAAACCTTGTTTTTCATCTAAGAAACTAAGAGAGCATAGCTACAGCTCTGTTTACGCGTAAAAAATATTATTTTGACTTCAGATTGATTGGAAGTACGCAGAAAGCTAGGTTAATTATTAAAGGGATAATGAAGCAGCTATAAAAGCTGATTTTATTACGTCGGAGGAAAGAAATAGGTTTCACTGGTTGAAAATTCGCCATGAAAACCAAAATATTGCAAATTGGAAGCCCCGAAATTTTCTGCGGTCTATTTCAAATTGTCAGTAGCTTCCATTCTTCCTTTAATTTGGTTCGAGTTTTTTTTATAAATTTGATACGAAGAAAGCCTAGTTTTGCGCGTGTTCAAAATATAAGGTGAAATTAACCATATTAATTTGGTCAAGAATAGTTTGCAACGAAAAGAAAGCTTGGGTGGATTAATACGCAGTGTTAATCTTCACAGGGAATAAAAATAGTTCTACAAACATCTCTGGAACATCCAATTCGTCTCTCATGCTTGACCATTCATACGGTACGAAGTATATTATACAGACAGATATCAATGTTTTCCTCATGAATTGGACACGCAGTTACCCGTTTTCTTTAATTTATGAAAAAGGAAATTTGGACATTTTTTTTAAGAAATAAAATGGAACCCAATAATATCCATATTTCCTTCGCGCGTAACTTGTCCCTACTTTTTTATATATCCATATATACGTTTATTTAAACTTCATTATGGACAGGTTATACCAGGAGTTGGGATACCCTAGAACTTAAGACGAGTCCGCTCTCACTGGACCGATGAAGCGTTAATTAAAAACGGGTGAACCTCGATTTTAAGTTAAAAAATATATTATCGTTTATACCGTATACGTTTCATCTGATATTAGAAACCACACCACAGTTTAAGAATCACTCCCCTTGAGAAAATTCCCCGAAGAAAAAAAATATACAAATCGTAATCGGGAACGTCCCCCCAATTTAGATTTGTAATTTTTTTTCTTCGGATTGGTCATTCAAAACCTAGAGACAAGAGTCCGAAAGTCTTCATTATAAATCGGACTTTTGTTTAACGAGGATCAAGTTTAGTTATCTCCCGTTGATTTGTTTTAATTATACGCGTGTGTTGATTGGTGCTGTTTGGATTATAAGTGATCGTAAAGGATATTAACTTTTGGTGACTTCGCAAACAAAATATAAATTCAAGTCCCATGATGGAGGACGATAGTAACGAAGCCTTTGTAAGTTTTAATCTTGGTGCTCCTTTAAAATTTTGACCAATTAATTAAGAAGTTTTTCACTGCGCAAAGAGCAATTCCACGGAACCATGAGCGTTTTAGGAACCTTGCCATGGAACGATAACAACGATAGCATAAGAACATAGATCTTCTGATGTTATCGCTTCATGGGATTACTCTTTTTTGGCCGGTGGAAATCATTGCTTAATATTTATAATACCATTCACTTGCGTTATTATATACACGAAATCAATATCGACGCGAGTTATAAATGAACTATTCACTGTGGTGGACAAATAAATGACCAAAGATTTTTCCCGCCATTATGGCCTTTCTCTCAATTAGCGAGTACATTTTCAAGAGCAGTTTGCGAAACTTCTTTCATTTGCAACGCTATTTAACGCGCATATTCATTCGCTTAAGCTTTTGTTAGCTTGCAAATTGAATGTTGAACAAAAGTTAACCTCTTTATATGTGTAAGTGATTAGTGTGATTTATTGATTTAGGCCTTTTTGAAACCTAATCCCTCTGTTTTGAACGAAAGATGTAAATCGATAATTTTGCGAAGGATATATAACAAACTAAAAGTAGAAATATTTTTGATTCAACCATTACTCTAAAGACAGATAATTCTGTAAAATTAATATTTATATTACAACTTTTAACAAAGTATTCCATCTCTGGATAGATAGCTAAAGTATTGGCCACCCAAGTATTCTAATACATAAACAATAACATTATAATTGTTTATAGTAAAAAAAAAAAATGATTCATTATCTTTATTATTATTTCAGACTGAACAAAAGGCTTTGAATGGCTCGGATAAGCCTTTGATCAAACCGAAGCCGACTCACTTGCAAATTCCACCATCCCCACCTATCAACGAGTATGATCTAAAGCTGGAGTCTCCCGAACGAAGCGGGTCACCGGGGGACCAAACCTCGCGTTACGTGGCTCTCATCTCTCCAGCCACCTTCAACTTGGGACTCAAATCCCCCAACGGAAAGAAACTCTTCGCTGTAGAAATTGACGAAAAGAGCTTACTGTTGAACAACAATAACAATATTAATCGAGTGAACGAAGACGACGAAGTAACGGACGTCAATGGGAACGAAGAATCGCGGTGTCATCAAATCTCCGATAAGATAATCATAGAATCATTCGAAAAGAAATTGGAAGCTCCCGATTTTATCCATTCGGGGATATCGTACCTCGACGACGATTCGGATATGTCCCAAGAGCTAGAACCGGATTCCCTGGAAGATATCATCATCAAAGTGCCCGGTAAGCTCAATTCGACCATCGAACTTGACCCCTCCGATAAGCTCGAAATAATCTTAACCCCGTCGGCCAACGAAAAAAACTACAATTACTCGGACGACGAAACGGATACGCCTAAAAAGGAATTGGTCGTACCAAAAATCGTCTTGGATCGCGTAGACGTTGACGGGAAGATTGTCAACTGCATCGTTGACGAAATGAACAACGGCGTGATCACCACAACCGATGATTGCGTCTCCAATATAAGAGTGAACTTGAGAAGCGTCGTTAATGACGAAATCACTGTCGAAGAAACCGAAGTTCAACCCGTTATTGTTCACGTTGAGGCTAGCCAACCCCATAAGGCCCCCAAAAAACTTTTTGAAGAAGAAGGGGTCGATGAACCGGAAGAGGACGAACCCTTGATGACGGTTAAAGACTTGGAAGCCAGGAAACTGCGGGCGTTGGAACGAGAACGACGTCGTATCATTGATAATCAAGTGGTTCGAAGGAAGAAAATCGATTACTGGGCTTTCGCTAATACAAACACAGCCCCGCCCGAATTTACCGAGGATCAGTTAAAGGCCTTAGCTCACGAAAAAATGGGCTTCGAAGCCTTGTCCCAAGTAGAGATAATCGAGACCAAAGTGGATGGGAGTCAATCTCCTCCTCCTACACCGCCGCCACCCCCTCCTGGTAGCGATGACGTTGAGAATGTAGAGATAGAAACCACCCAGGTTGAAACCCGGGAAGAAGAGGATGAAAACAGAGTCGTAGTTGAACCAACCACGCTTCAAATCGACGTTGAATTAGCCGCGCTTAGAGACGAAGATGAAAAAGATATACTAAGGAGCGCCCTGGTGACGGAAAATGGATTTATACATTACGACGAGGACGGAATGCCATCCCTTGGTAAGTGCATAAATTTTAATTTTGTTGAGTATAAAGTCAGGTTAAATACATTTATTAAATTAATCACGTATTAAGTTAAATTCTAGTTAAAAGAAACTTATCTAGAGGGGGACACGAGTCTCGTTTCTTGTAATGATATCAAAAGAGAGAGAAAGATAAGGAGAACCGAGGGAAACGCGGGGTATTCAAACGGGTTTAAAACAGGTCCCAAGGAAATGGGAATTCTCTCGATAAATCATAAATAAAGTCTTATCTAAAAGTCAATTACTGAAATATAGTTTTTATATAAAATTCCGGTGAATTTTAATGGCATATACACCTCTTCTAAAGTTCTTTATATATTATTTAAATTTAAAAAATTTTAAATTCAGAAAAATAAGGTAGCGCTTTTGAGAGGGCAAAATTTTTACCTTTCTAATCGTTTCAACGTTTTTGTAAAACGGTTGAATGAGTTCTTGAACTTGAATTATGAAGACTACAGAAGCTTAACATTTGACGGACAATAGAAATATTTGCAAAATCTTATTACGAAACAAAATTTATTTTTAAGCATTCCTGTATTCTGAATTTGAAAATTATGTGGGAATGGATAGGATTTGAATAGTTTAGAGTTTTACACCAATAAACAAGCCAAGTTGTATTTATATCACTCAATTTCCTGGGGATTTGTAGAACTATTATAGATTTTTACGTTTTGAAAGCTAAAATTTATGAGCATATTTTTACAAAACACAAAAGTATAATCTTTTGCGACTACATAACTAATTTGAAAGAAAGCTTTACAGAGACACGTTTCAAATCTTGCTTAGTACCTCCCACAATCACATTTAAAAAAAAATAAGACTTAAGTTTCAAATGGGTTAACAAAAACTAAAAAAGAAACGGAAAAAAATACCAATGCATGCATGCTACGACAGGGACAGAAATTTGGTTCTCTTAAAAACCTCACGTTTCAATCCTATATAGTATTTTTATGGTGAATAAATAACCAAGTTCGGTTCGACCCCAAAAAGTTGCTAAATCGACGTTTCTGATTGTGATATATACCGAGATCATTATACGATAAGTATTTTCGGAGCGTGACCCTTTGAAAAAGGTTTTTTCACTATATAGTAACTTATCCTTTATTGATCTCGTGTTAAAAAACTCTAACCTGAATTAATCTCGATAAATCCTCGTCGCATATCAAACCGTTTTTAAAAAAAAACACCTCTTTTCGGTGTAAAATGATTGATATTGTGGGAATTTTCGCTAAACTCACAAAACAGTACTGTCGTAATAAGATAATATGGGTTTATTTTAGAAAATATACTAATTATCGACATTTAAAGAGAGGCTACAACGGTAATTACCGCAACAATAAAAAAAACATATCTTATAATCGCCATTGTGACATGAAAATATCAGAATTTCATTAAGTTCCATGACTGTTTGAAACCTCCAGACAAAATTGGTCGTGCAGAGAAAGGTCAGTTATTTGGAAAATAACGTAAAGGTCATGGAAAGGTCGTGTTTAATTGAAGAGTAACATAGTGCGACTTAAAACTTGAATATTTTATATACCTTGAAACTGAGTCAAATTAACTAAAATTTAAATCTAATATCTTGAATTAAATACTGATAAAAATGCAGTGATTTCTCATGAACTGACGTGACTTCTAATTATAATATTACTTATGATTCCACTCCTGTCAAAAATTAAGTAAGAAACGCTCGGTTTAAAAGAAAAAGTAATCATAATTTTCGCGAAACGATTCAACCGTTAATTTTTCTAAACTTGGTCCGATAGTTAATTACACCGTGTAAAACTAGATTCGCGTCTTTAAACATTCTAATCCCCCCCCAGTATTATCCTCCTTTAATAACACTTTAAATTTAAGTAAAATACCCCCAAATCTGTATATATTTATTCGTCCAAGAGTTCAACAACATAGCTATTTCAAAAGTGCCTTTAAAGTGAGGCTATAACGGATTTTTCACGAGTTCCAAATGGAATTTGAGTAGATTTTTTTGACCCGCCCTTTATTTCAAAGTTAATAACGACCCAGGACACGTCATCAATTTAAAAAAATTTAATATAATTTAATTTTCTTAAAAACCAGTGGTGTAAAATTTTGAAAATGGGTTTTTGATAGTATGGATATTAAGGAAAAATTCCAAAATATTATCACGTGACTGCATCACTTTAAAGCACTTTGAAAAATGTATAAACGAGGAAGAAATTTGAATGCAAAGAAAAAAAGGCACGTGGACTAAAATTTAACACTTTGAAAAATTCAAAACATGGAAGTATTCTGAACTGGAATGAATAAACAATGGAAAAATAAGACTGTGTTATTCCAAATCGTGTGCTATATTATATATACTGGTCATTTTTATGAGATCAAAAACAGATTAGGGGATTTTAGGGCTAAAAGGAGAACAATATATGAAAGAAGAGTTAAGAGTCTTCAAATTCACTGCCCGTAGAAACATGTTTTCCAAGAATAAACCAACGTAATTTTCCCCCAAAAGTTGGCAGTGACTTTAAAATCAAACTATAATATGAAAAGTTGAAGTAATATAAATAATTATCAAAATTATTCCGATTTATGATAAAACTAGTTTAAAAAAAGGCCAATGTCACCCTTTAATTAAAACATAATTAAATTGTCAGAAATTGCGTTGTGGTTAAAATATCATTGAATCAAAATTATAAGATATTATGGGCAAAATACTGGACAAGAAAAATATACAGAATTTTGACATCATTTAAAGACCATTGAACCATTTCTTCCCTACTAGTTGGTCAGTGTCGTTTGCGTATACTTGGCCTCTCATTCCTCCCCATTTAGTCTCCTATGGTCTTTGACATGAAGAGACCAATTGTAGGCCAGATCATGTAATCAGACAACATTAACTAGTTAATATTTTTACAAGGTGGTTCTTTATTTTGCAGATAGGGCCTTCTATAAAGTCACACGCAACAAGTACTACATCATTTATACGAACCTAAATTGGATTTATTTATAGAAATACGAAATCTATGTGTTAGAAGGGGGTTGTTTAGATCTCAATTAGGGTCTCTATTAGCCATAAAAATCTTTATCTATCTCTTTTTTATTTGTTGTAAAAATAGTAAATTCGTGCGGGGTCAATTCGGGTGGTTTAAACTCGCGCACGCTTCAATTTCCCAACACGACTGTTCATAGTTACTTTTCCTAGATAGATAGTTACTTATAAAAGCCTAGTTTATGACGTCACGCGAAATTAAATAGCTCATCTCAATAACGGAAGCCACTGACCTCGTTTAATGTTTATATTTTTTGAAAACAGGGAAAGGTTAGCGCTCTCTTAACTCGTCACAATTATATTTTCCGATTATTATAGAAAGATAAAACTAATACAATCAGCGAATTACTTTTGGGAACAAATAATTTATCTGTTTTTGACCTAAAAATATACGCTGTATGTTAAAATTCCAAGCATTATACCCTTATAAAAGAGTACTAGGCTGTAATAATATTTAACACGCGATCTGACTCTTACGAAAGAGAATTTGTAACGTGACGGCGGTGAAGTTTAATTTTAAATAAGAACAAGTTCAATAATTAAACAATTTAGTTATTGTACTTATAGATACAAGCTAGCTTCATGTACTAGCATGCGTTCTTCACGAGATTTCTCTACACAAACTGTCAAATAGTCTTCTTAAAACAAAAATTACTCTAGGGGTATAAATTTCCATTTTAGTGTACGAGATTTTAGGATTTTTCGGAGGGATTTTGAGATTTCTAGCTGTTTTAGATTTCAATGTTAATTTCGCATAGAGAACGTACAAAAATTTTGGAATTTCGGCCAAAGTTTACAGAATCCCTGAGAATTACTTCAAAGCGAGTTTGTCAGCTACTTATTCAAGTAATCGACATGGGATTTTGTCCAATTAATTGACTTTAAAATGATCGACAATGGCTTAAAGTTAGGTTAATTTTTTGTACTGTAAGTCGGGTCAAAAATGAGCGTGTCATATCGAAAGCATTCCCAAATATTTAACACGAAATAAAATTTGTAGTAAACCATATATTCCCGAAACTATTTCCACTACGTTCCAAAAATACGTCATCCGCGAAAGATTAATCGTTTAGATTGGTAACTAAACATTATAGTATCGGAAACTATTACATTTACGGAACATCAGATTGTTAACAATCTGTGACCGAGAAAAACGGAAGAGATATTTCCTACGAGACTGCGAATTCGGAAATCTATAGATCTGAGGAAATAAGCTCCTTTCCTATGCTGACAAAACATGCGATTCTACATCCAATTGGAGGTTATCTTTACTAACAACGCTTTAAAGTTTAGAAGTTACCAAGCGAAAGAATTTAAATGTTTCAACAAAACTTTAACAGAAACTCGGTTAAACCGTAAAAAAAGGCTTATTCCAAACGTCGTTAAAAAAGGATCTAAGAATAAAAACTAACATGATACCGATATATCTAGGAAATAATTCATCTACCTAAATCCTTGAAAATCTTAACGCTTCAGCCAACCTTATATAAGATAGAAAAGATTGAAACAAAAAAAGCAAGCTATGACACATCAATCGCGTTTTTAATTATCCAGCTTCTTTTGTAATTTAAATTTATATTCACGCATTTTATCTTAAAAAAAAAAAACTTAAGACATCCTTATTCTGGGCCTCATTCGAAGTTAGGTCAAGCTTTCAAGAATTAAGTTTTTAAAGATAAAGACTCGCAAGATTATCTACCGACAAGTCAAGAGGTCATTTTTAATTTTGGAAGTGTATAGGTTACCAGTTTTTGGTCATAAAGTTTCATAAGAATGTAACTGTTTTCGCTCTCTGAATATTTAAATGAAAACCCCCGATTTAAAAATGAAATGCTTGTTAATTTGAATTTATCCCGATTTGTGGAAGTACTGCTACGGTTCTTACACGACCTTGAATACGTGGAAAACTCAGCGAATTTTAATACAGGGCCCAAAAGATCAGTTAAATAAAACATTTCGCACCATCATTCGTGCTAATATTTAATTAAAACCTTCCAAAAAAAGAATAATTATAATTTAGCGCGCCTTTTCACAAATAAAACTCGGAGTTTTCCTTTGATTATATCTAATGTTTCGTGTAAGATTACACCTTTAAACTAACCAGATCGCTGGTTATTGAGTATCAGAGTTAATTTCAACGAGAAAGGTAACCTTTAACGCGGACAAGTCGGTAAAGGAATAATATTATAACCAAAATAATGGGGATGAGAGAATCAGGCGTGAAATAATTCTGCCCAAATTAGGATCTTGCGGTATTATTTAACTTCACGCTAGACGATTCCGAGCTATCATTTTTTGAAGGCGAAGGGATATTTTGTTCGTGGAATTTTTCTACTAGATTTTTACCTTTCGTGAACTGACCCTAATAACGTTACATCGATTTTAACGGTTTTATAACACGAAGCTAGTAGTTTTTTTACTTTTATTTATTTTTGTAAAATTTATTCCTAAGCTAGATCATTGTGGCATTCAAAATGAACAAGTGGCTGATATAGGAATTAAAAAATCCTTTAAAAGGGAAGATGAAAAGGAACAAATGGTTAACTCCAAAATAAAAGACGACTCAGCTTTGGCTTAGTAAAATTCACGCGACACGTACTGCGGCACTCACTCTTTGAATCGCGCATAATCGTGCGTACAACAGCGCGTGTCGCGGGTATTTCATGTAGCCAAAGTTGGGGAGTCTTTTGATTGGTCGAAGGTTCTCCTTTTAATTGAATTCGCCAAAAATTCTGAATCTTATCTGATTTTTTTTAGTACAATTCAGATACATTTCCCCAATTTTTTAATAAACGAACAAGTCTTATTTTTAATAATAGAATCGATATTTTCCATTGTTCTCTTCATCCTCCCTTTAAGAATACACCCATTTTGTCTCTTCTCAGTCTTTCTAATGTAAATTTAATATATTTAACCTTGAGATTTAACGATCTTGGTTAAAAGAGATCCTTTATACTTTACACTTTTTAATAATTTTAATGTCAAAGTTTTTTCCTTCCAAGTAAATGATAAGGTGCTTTTTACTTAATGACAGTTTTTATATTCAATGGCTTTAAGGATGTTCCTCTACTGAAAATGACGTTTAGAGAAAATAAACTGGCCTCGCTTATAAATTTCATTTTTAAATTAATTCTAAAATAAATTATATTTATTCATATTTTTTATTCCTACCGGTTTCTAAAAATATTTTATATAATTAACTGATAAGAAGAAAACAAATTTTTAGTTCGTCAATTGACTAGAAGGTAGTAGAGTGAATGGCAGGTAAAAGGAGATAAGCATATACGGTCAAGGAAATAATTAGAAGCTTATCTCAATTGCATCTGTGCCAATGAATGAAAAATACGCCTGTAAGTTGTTTTCAGTGGTGCGTAATTACAGCTTTACAGGTTTATTTAGACTCTTTTGAATCGGGGCGGTTCCCAAGATGGGAGCTAGGCAAATTAAATAATTAAATAAAAATGGAAAATACGATAAATTTAAAGTTTAAATTTAAAATCACGTTGAAAATTAAATTCAAGATAAATAGGCGCCTGTAAAAATGTCTGTAGCGCAGCACAGTAATGTTCAAGGAAAAGCCGACTTATAGGAACTATAAATCCCATGCTATTTTAAAGGGCGCCTGTAGAAATGTCTTTACTGCAGCGCAGTAATGTTCAAGGAAAAGCTGACTTATAGGAACTATAAATCCCATACTATTCTAAATTAATGCCTTTATTGTAACAATTATGTGCAGTAACTCGATAATACATTAATTTCCATTGAGAACTTCAACCCTTTAAGCATATTCATATTAAAAACTGGGCTATTATTTTTTAAAATTTCTCTGTTTTCTAATTAACGTGGGATTTTGGTGAGGGACTTACCAATCCTTTTGTTGATTAAATCATGATTAAATTTAATTAAAATTATTACTGAACCTTACACATTAATATTTAATTAACTGTCTATTGATTAATCTGATTAAATCCGATTAATTGGCCAATCTTAATCTAAGTAGTCTGTACGTCGACTATTGATTATCGACTAAGATAAAATCAACCAATCAATCACATTTAATTAATTGACGGGTAAGCTTTTAATATGATATGCCTCTTTGGTTGCCTGTTGCAAAATTTATAGCAAGTAACTAATTAAAAAACAAATTATTTGTTTACGATTTAAAATAAAAACATACATCTACTTTCCATATAAATTATAAAAATTAATATTTACATATTTCGTAATCATAATTTACCCCGTCCGAGCGTGAAAAATAACACATTTTTTTCATAGAATTGTCGAAAACAAGAGAAGATTTCTTTAATTTTGTATAACACTATCGGCATGACTGATTTTTCGAATCATTAAAAGGCTCACGTACCATTGAAATATCATTTCCAATTTTTTGCGGAATTTTCTTATTATAATTTTACATTATACTCGTTATATTAGTAACCAGTACACTGTACTCGTAAAACCCAACCCTGACCCACTGAAATCGATTAATTTATTAGAATATAGAAAAACAAAGTTTGAAACTTGGTCGCCAACGGCTTATTTTAAATTTCTTGAAAATTTAAAATTAGAGTATATTTAAACATACTCAAATTTAAAAAAAACGTTCGATGGATCGAACGCTATCGAAAAATCACGAGGAAGAAATTTTGAAAAACATCTAAGAAGGTTTTTTTACGAGTATTAAACAAACCATTTTCGTATTGAAAAAATATCTAAGTGTTATAGAATAAGGTAAATTTTTTCCTAAATAAAGTTTGTAAAGGAAAGAAAGGCAAAATTTATTTTATAAAGATCAGTATCGTCGAATCATGGGGAAATTTTCCTCCTTAAACTCGTACTTTTTAATTGGGAATGAAACCGTACTTGAGAAGGACGTAGGTAAATTTTGAAGCCGCGCCACTCCTTAGTTAAAACCACACGATTTTTTTTATAATATGACTGAAAATTCACAGAAATTTATTTGAGTAACAAATGACGAGTATCGTGGATTTATTTTGTCGGCTAGTCGTGTTAATTCAAGCCAAATTTAAAAGTTATCTCACAGTTATCTTGTTGGTTTTAGAATATTACTGGTACTCCATTGTTTGTAAGTATTATTTATATTTTTAATTATTTTGACGGGTTTTAAAGTATAAAATATATCATGCTTTTAATTTTATTCTTGAGGCACCCGACGTCATCAAAACCCTTTACGGTGGGAGTGTTTGTAAGGGTGAAATAGCATATTTTCGCAACTAAGAGGGGTGACACCGAGGTTAGAGATAGTAAACTTGATGAAGCATTCAAAATTATAAAATTAGAAGCCCCGGTGCAAAGGTCATTTGATTTTCCGTCCCCGGGGGACGTGCCCCCATTACACCTCGCCTCAATCCATGCCTGGATGTACTTGTACATAAATAATTGTGAATATAACTTAACAATGAACATGAGCATGCCATTTAAAGAGTTTAGAATTTTCCCATAGACACAGATCATGGCTGTTACGTGACCCCCTTCCCTGCAGCGATTCCGTTTTAAGATAATTCGTCTTTTCCCCCTATTTTAACAAATATCCATACATTGGCACACTATACGAGACTATACAATAATCATCTTTTTAGCCGTACTTAGAAGCGTATTGAAATAGAAGTGGTTAAGGTAAAAACTATATTATTGAGAAGCTCGTAACCGCATCCTGTGTCGGTGGGAAACCCCCGGCGTGATGGGAAATAAGAACCGACGAATTTACTTTGAATTTGAAAGAAAAAAAAAAGGTTGGAGGCAGAAAAACATGGGAGCAACGGAAGGTTCATACGCGAATGGCGATAGTGTTGGCCAAACAGGGGCATTACAGGTTTGGCAGGTAGACTGGTCTTGAAAAACGAAAATTGCCAAAAAAAAAACAAAAAAAAAACTTATAGCAACCGAAAAGGGACGAAAAGCACGTTGCAAACTGCATCTCGTATTTTCGTTCGTAGTCGTTTCAGCAAGTGTCTTGATATTTTTGGCGTCAGCGAATTGTTTAATGATATAACGCGAGTTATAAATATTTCCACTAATTTATAAACCTTACGTTAAAGTTAGGCTGTCACTATTTTGTTCTAATCCCTATGGATTAAATGTTTTTATTAGTTTTATCACACTATTAAAAGGCCATATTCAAAATTTTACGCCTCTGGGTTGATGCGTTTCAGTTTTCCATCTGATTTTCCACAATAAATTTTCAGTTATTCCTAAATAGTTCATACCTAAACTTAATATTACTTTGTCGTACGAAAATTGCCAAGTTTAATTGCAATATCCTTGTAGTGAACTTTTCCACCTGGTACGGAGTTACGGACTTTAAACTAGGAGCAGGAGTTTTGCCTCTTGAAGATGTTTAAAGAGGGTCGAGAGAAGATATTTTTTCCAACTAATGTAGGGAGGGAAGCAAGGGAAAACTTTAGTAAAAGAGAGGGATAGAACAGGTGGGTCAGAGACTTTTCCAGACTGCCTTCTTGAATGTTCGTGGCTTTGGCCGCTCGGTTCCACCAGGCTGGAGCTATAAGCGCGCACAGCCATCAAGGTAGTAACATAGGGGTTCCTCCGAAAAGGGGATCGAATACTTTTTTGTTAGGGGGGTAAAAAAAAATAGAAGCAAGGAGGGAGAATATTTCCCTTTTTGTATTTTTTTGGCGAAGCGTCGGACCAAAATGCCGTGGGCCGGAAACGCGGCTTTATTGGCGCGCCAAAAGGCCCGTTCTGACAACCAGAGACGGACGCTACTATAGATACTCTAAAACTTAAAATAGTCTACAAGCCGGTTACGTTTTTCAGAAGCTTTAACGACCAGCGCGAATAATAAGTTAAAACGAAAGACCGCCAGGTGGCCAATTACATTTTTAAAATTTTAAATTAAAATTTATCGACAGTCGATTTTTCCATCGAGTTTGTTGTGTTAAACTTTCTAAGAATACAACTATAGACATGGTAGTTTAAAAGTATAAACTGGGCAAGAAACTTCGCTACATTTTAACAAGGAATATTTCGAAAGGAAACCAATTCTAATCGGTGAGTTTCTTTCTTTAAACACTTTAAAAGTAAGAATACTATTTGTCAAATTATAATTTTAAATACTAAAGAAGTTACTACAAGATTAAATTTGGTCTAATAACAATTTTGATTATAATTTAAATCTCGACAACTTTTATCTACTATAAGGATTAAGATTTGCAAAACAACTCTTATTATAAATAATCAAAATTTAAATATAAAATCAAAATCATTTGTAGTGCGAAAAGGTCCTAAATTTAACGAATTTTCAATGCAATTAAATTTGAAATTGTTGGGTTTAGAAAATTATACGTTTTAAAGTTCGTTTACTTTCGTGGTATCCGATCTTGAGAATAAAAAGAAAAAAAAACAACTTTTTTTTTTTTCTAAGTCGGGAAGACTTTTCTTTGTTAGAATTGAATTCCTTTGTTTGTGTTGGGAAAAAAATATGGGAACCTGACTAGCTTAGACCTGAAAGAATGCAAGGCGTCTGCTTGACTAAAATAATATATTACATAGCAACCACCAACGTAAAATCGCCAATATTATGTGTATGTTCTAGCATACGAATAACGATATTAAAAAAATTATGCAAAGTTTCAGTTTATACCTTGAAATCAAGTTTCAAAAATGAATAGTGGTACCAATTTTAACTTTAAAAGCAGTTTTTCCCACGCTTGTAAAATGATATAAAACATACTGCGACATGATGACGATAAATTATATATAGTTATTTATCTACAATTAAAATCAAAATACCCCTATTGTTTAAATTAGTTAAATTAGGTCGAAAAAATAAATTAATTACATATATAGTGACATAATATACCCTTATAATAATTATATTTAAGTTGCAACACACCAAAAATAGATTGTGAAATGGTACGAACACATAGGGGTAGCGCAAATATGTTTCAAATTATTGTACACTTTACATGATTTGTTCTATTAAAGAATGAGTTCATCGCTTGATTTTCTAAAATCTAATTTATCACTTTTACAATGAATGTTTTTACGGAATTTTCATGAGTTTCAAATGGAATTAAAGTAATAGAAAAATGTGACAACCTCACTTTAAATGATATTATAATAGATTGGCTTCCTTACACGTGAAAAGGCAAGAAACTAACGTGACATGAAACTATCCTATAATCGAATTTTATAGAGAATATTAAGCATGAGAATGTTGGCCTTTATTTGGTGTTGAACGTGAATATTTCTATGAACAAATAATAACACCATCCATATAAATGTGGGAGTCAAGAGATTGAAATTTTCAGCTTTCACTATAACCGCATTTTCTATCAACATTTAACACAGTTTGGCAACTCTAGGCGTAGTATCGTGAATTATAAGTTTAAAGCTATCCCCTTATTGTTCGTTTAACAAATCCGGGAAATGGGATGATGAGGGCTCAACCCCAAGTTACTAGTAGTTGAAGCACTTTTACATTTTAACTCTTATGGCCAGGAAGTACAGTTGAATTGGCTTCGCGGCCGCCCAGCACATAGCAAAATTTTTAACCCCACTGCGTATTATTATTATTATCAGAAGCCGATGAAACCCTCCTTTGAAGTCTATTACTCCCGGGTCTTGTCTACCCCTCTCTGCATGGGTTATTCTCAAAAGGCACGATTCGTACGCCTCCTAACGGTAGATGTTTTCGGAGCGGGAGTTCGTCGAGCGAATATCTCTAGCAGCCTTGGAGTTCGTCCAAAAACGTCGTCGTTTGTGGAGAGAGAGAATTTCCAATTTTCCGTAGACAGGGGGGATGAAGTAGGACCCCTTCTAACTCGTAAAATTGGGAATTTTACCCATACAGAGAGGAGCGCTATATGGAACATTGGAGTAGTAGACTTCAAAGGAGGGCTTCATCGGCTTCTGTTATTATTAATAAAAACCGTTCCAAGTTCTTCCCCCTTTTACTAAAATACAACAAAAAGGAACAAATATTAACGTATTTAGCGAGGGAGTGTGTGGTTATTAAAGTGAAGATGAATAAATATTAAAAATGATCTCAATGAGACTGATACTTCATGGTTTCTTGGGATGCCTTTCAATCTAGTCTCATTATTTAAAACAGTTTTAACTATTTAAATTATCATAGTTATCAAACTTAATATAAATGAGTACTTCTAAGTTTATTAGCAATTTTTTTAATTGAATTCTTAAATAAAAATAAGCCTAAAAACGTCACTGATAAACTATGTGAGGCGTAGCACAGTTTGAAATTAAGATACGCTAAGAGGAAGAAGAAAAAAAAATCTGTTTCGCAAAAATATGGGCCACTTTACATCGAAATCAACCGCAAATATTTTCATATACGACAGTACTAGTTTGACAATCAAAACTGAAGTTTGGTGCTTTCAAAATAAATCACAAGATAACTAAAATTTTAATCACCAAAGTATGTTTAATTAAAATAAAATATTTCAGTTTTGAGTTTTATCGAGTGACAATGCTATTACGTCATAAAATGGGTAAAATTATGAAATTATAGGTCTAATTCTAGAAATAAGGAATATATTAATTGTATGTCAATTTTCAATTCCACCCTTACTTTAAAAGTAGAGAAAGTTGGTCCTAACCTCGAGCTATGGTGCGCTTTTAATTTATTCAGGGCGAAGTTTTTTTTGTTCGGGTGGAATTATATGGGAAACGGAAACGGCTTGTATTTAAATAGAAATAGGAAGTCCGAGTCATTCGATATAAAAGCAGACCTAAATATTTGCATTTAATATCATACTCCGTAACTTTTGACCCCGTAAATATTTCTTAGTATAGGGGGGGGGGGGGAATTTTATTTTTATTTTTGGAATATATAATCACGCACGTTCGTGAATATTTTTAACTGGGTCAGATTTAAAGGGATTGCGTTATTGGCTTATGACTTGTGAGGATGGATGAGTGAAGTATAGATGATGCTATTGCAACATTACCCGAAATAGATTTGGAATTTCCCACCAATTTGACGATTTATATCAAGGACTATTTATATATTCAACACAGACCAATCTATCTAAAAATTTCGTTCAAAGACCTTGTTATAAGCTAAAAAAACAATTTGGTGGGCCAAATAAATTTCCAAAACGCATCTGAAGTGAGGCGTCGCTTTTTTAAAATTAATACTTTAATAAATAGGAGAGCTAAAACAAATTATTATTTGTTTAAATGGAAAAAATGCAAATGACGCGATTTCTCCTTCTACTTGATATCAAACAACTTTATAGGAATTAGATTTGCTTGATAATGGCACGCGTCATAACAAGTGGAGTATAAAACAAGGAATGCGGGTGGAGAGAGCGAGAACCATATTTTTCATGGTCGATGGTTTTAAACGAAAAGACGGAAATTTCTTCGTCCAAATCATGAAATCATAATAGTGTCGAAATTGTTTACATTAACTTCGTTTAGTTCTTACGTTTTTATTTAACCCACAAAATTCCCTCTCCACATCTTTTATTTCTAATTAAAGTTCACAATCTTCGCTTTTATAATAAGATAAAGTAGGTCAAAATACTTGAATGAAGGTTGCCTGGGTTTATAATTTAAACATGGGTTTTCGATCTCTTAATATATACACAAAGAATACATGAACCTTCTGCCGCAATTACTACTTGCGAATCAACTGAACTTGAATTCCTTCCCTTCGTTATTGTGATCTCAATACAGTAAGAAATTCGAGATTCATTAAAAATCTTCAAGTAGAGGTCGAATAATTTAAAAGGAAAGTCTCGCGAGTATTTTTCAAGTCTATCGAAGGTTTAAGGACCAAGAAGAAATTTTAAATCTCTATTGAAAATGACTAAGGTCATGCGCTGAAAAAGGCAAGATATTGACGTCATCTAAAACTTTTTGAACTAAATGATATCACGACGAAACAGTTGCTTTATTATAAAATAACCTTGGAACCAGCAAAAAGAGCCGATAAAAAGCACCTGTTTCTATTGAAGATTGCCTTTTTTCAAGGATGGGTCGAAGTATAGGATTATCTATACTTTTGCCAGCCTTGAAAACAACAAAATGAGCCGATAAACAGAACCTGTTTCTATGGAACATGTTGCCTTTTTTGCAAGCTTGGGACCAAGTGAAGTTAACTAATTAGTTTGCTAATTAACGAGTATAATAAATTACAATGCCATTAAATGCTAAAAATTCGGAATTTTCTTAGTTATGGCGTAATCAATAATATTTTTAAGTTTAAATTTAATCCCATCTGCGTCTGCTATTGCTTAAAAACTCGGACGTTTCAATTTTTAGGAGACTTTGACTTTACGAACTTGAAAATAATTCTTTTCTCGAAGTTCCCGTAAAGTCATTGTCAAATATTTGAAAGAATATACAATCAAAACGTCTCGGAGAATGTCCTATTGAAACCACGGACGCGCTAAAGCGTTACCCGCCTTTAGAAATCGCTTCCAGCTAAAAGTGTTTCTTAATATTAAGACGAAGTTAAAAACCCAAGCTTAACGAAGACCGAAGAGAAAGCGGATTTCATTATTTTCTTTTATAAACAAACGTTTTTTTTATCCGACTAATCTTCTATTCCTCGTATAACAATTGAAATAATCATAGTCGGGGATTAGCCTTTTATTTAGACAATGTCAAAAATTCGCGGTTCGCGCGGAGGATGAGTCGGGAAAATAAAATTGATACGAATTTACTGGGGCGAGAAGAATAGTACAGAATGAATGTTTCTGGGTCAAAGGTGAAGATCACTAGGACTTTTTAAGCGCGAGAAGGTTCAAGAACAAGGACACTAGCTCGCATTCTAGGCCCGATTTTAATCAAGAAAATAGTCTAGATTCTCACCAGCTGCCAAAATGAAATTTAGCACGATGCTCATTCGATATTTCCTCCAAAAATAATGATAAACCAATCGAGCAATTTTTTAACTCCGCCCCCTTTATCCCCCTCCCCTTTAAACCTAGTTTAACTTGTCAGTAGGTACTAAAATTTTACGGGAATAAATAAGGGAATGTTATATTAACAACGCTGTCAAGATATATAGGGGCTTTTTTATCTCGCGATATTTTGCATTAGTAGAAGCAATGGACCGATGAGAGTTACATCCGCGATCAAAGTGAGATATAAGGAAGAAAAATTGCTTAAATACAAAAGAGCTATCCAAGCTGACTATAATACTCGCAGCTATAGCTTTAGTGGATTGTCTACATTCTTAGCTTCGGGAGATACTCATCTCTCGAATGCCATAGTTATTTATAACAGTAGACAAGCTATTATTTATGTTATGGGCAGAGTTTAAATCAAACTTTTAAAGTTAAAATAAAAGTAAGAATGAATCGAGTCCCGTGAAAGACAGTAATTGTAAGGCAATCTTTGGAAGTTTGAATAGAAGCGCAAATGGGGTTTCTATTGATAAGTTAGAAGACACGAAATGTGACAAAAATGACGAATGCAATTTCGCAGAGGGGAAAAACAAGAATATCAGCTTTAGAATATCATCTATACTTATACCAGAAGCCGATGAAACCCTCCTTTAAAGTCTACTACTCTAATGTTCGATATAGCGCTCCTCTCTATATGGGTAAAATTCCCAATTTTACGAGATCGGAGGGGTCCTACTTCATACCCCCTGTCTACGGAAAATTGGAAATTCTCTCTCTCCACAAACGACGACGTTTTTTTGACGAACTCCGAGGCTGCTAGAGATATTCGATCGACGAATTCCCGCTCCGAAAATATCTACCGTTAAGAGGCGTACGAATCGCGCTTTTTGAAACTAACCCATACAGAGAGGGGTAGACAAGACCCGGGAGTAATAGACTTCAAAGGAGGGTTTCATCGGCTTCTGCTTATACCAAAAAAAAAAGGCCCAACCTTAAAACTTACAGAACTTTGCATTAATTAACATAGGAGAACATAAAACCATGTTCTCCTATATATAGTGTGAAAATCATATGAAAAAGATATCATAAATTATCATAGAAAATGATGGAAAAGGTGGTTATATATCAAAGAAAATCATAATAAAATCCTGATAACACGAGCGAGTAATTACCAATGTTACGCTGCACCTCTCAAACGTCACGCTAGCTTACAAACTTTAAATTAACGAAATTGTTAAAGTATTTTATCTTTTTAGAAGCACCTTACTATATAGAACCCCTTTCGCTACGCTTATTACTGAAATATTTGACCCTTAGTTCTATATCATTATTTTGAAATATTTCCCTGGAGCTAACATTTAAACTCGGAACAGATTTACGTCAAAATACTTCCTCGCTATTTGACAAGGAACCATAAAGATTCACTTTAGTCCGAATCAGTTTAAAACTTCTGCACGTATTTAGTATATCTCCGTAGAATTAAATAGAAGCCTCGCTACGTAACCGCTGAAAACTAAATCAACTCTTGAAGAATAAGAAAACACAACCCGGTCCCTGATACAAGTTCAAGTTTATGTTTGTTTATACGTTATCATTATTTTCGCGTTAAATAAAATATTTCTCGAAAAAAACAAGCCGTGACCAGACGGTTTATGCCCTTGCTTTTAAACATTGTTGTATTCTTGTATTCCCTCACGAATATAGTTCCTAGTGTTACTTTACAAGATGGCAACTGAACCGAGAGTAGAAATAATACAGTAAAAAGCTTTGATTCGAAACGTACGATTGCGTATACGGCGCCGGTGTTTAATTTACCTTATTTTTCTCACTTTTTCGTTACTTCGCTATGAAATAAATACTAGAATTCATCGAATTTTGTTGTTATGAAAGGAAATCTTTTATATGTAATATATTATACCGCGAACTTTCAATTGAATTTTATCGAGCGTAGATTTCTAGGTATTTCGAAATACGATGGCTAAAATTGGTTTCTTTTTACAATAACTCTTCATAGTTCAAAATACTAACGTATTACTCCAAACTAATAAAGTAATATCAAAGTACTAATTAAGTTATTAAAGGAAGAATGCAACCTAAAAATAGGTGTTCCTTATCGTGTAAATATGCCTATCCAACAGTAAAAATATTTACAAATAAATTTAAAACTTACCCTGAAAATAGGCTTAGCTGGATACATGGAGATCAACTGAACTTTCCGTATAAGAACTAGCGACCAATGGCATTGATCGATGGCTTTTATATGGGGAATGCATGATCTCCAAGAATCCAGCTAAGCCTATTTTGTTAATAAGTTTTAATTTTATTTCTAGTTTATTATTTGTTTTGTAAATTGTTTTACTGTTGGGTTAGGACTATTTAAACGAGAAGGAATCGTTAAAACAAAAAAATCAGTTGCATTTTAGCTTTAACGAGACTGCTACTGCGTGGTTATAAATATAATTTATTAAATAAACGTTCTGGGAAGCTTTCGAAGCTCCTTTTCAACCCAAATATAACGTGTATTTAATAAACTGTTTTTAAATATTCTTGTTTCGTCAAGATTTTCTACTGTTTCCCTAACCGCCCTCTTTTTTTTTTGAATAACTCTTGTATATAGACCGAAGACTGTTCATATAAAAAACGTCGCCATTATGGGGCACATTTTCAGCCTAGAATGGCTGGTCCCACTCGAAAAGGGGTCTACAATCTTAATCGCTCGGGGTTAGTCCTAAGTTCCAAATATAAACAACCACGAATCAAAACGTAAGAAAAAGATAATTATACTAAACAGGAACTCGGGAATTTGATAATAATCGTAAAGTATTTACCCCAAATTTACCCTTTTCCTCTTCAAATGCTATAAAACTTAATCGTCATTTTGGCATAAATTAAATGACACATTTTATGTATATTAAAGAATACGTCCCTACTCGTATTTAGTGCTAAACCGTAACACGTTAAATGGAAGCTTACTAAACTATTTTCGGTCCCTAAAAGATTTGACATTATGTATAAATCCGCTTTAGTGTTAATTCGTTTGCAAACTTCTCAAGCAAGAAATATATCAAATCTTTTAAATATGTCACCTTTTTGTTATCTGAGAAGCGAAAGATGATAAAAAACTCATGTTTATATAGTTTCTTTCTGAAGAGAAAGAATTAATAGGAGGGATTATAAGTTTTTTCATTTCATATATTACCCCTATAAAATGTTTCACCGCGTCACAGAATATTTTAAACATGACGTACGCGTGAGTGAAGTCTAACCTCGAAATTTATTTACGTGACTAAGCAGCACTTCTAACTTGCGCAACTTTTCTCACCATATGTTTGATAATCGTGAAATTTGAGTAATCGTGATAGAACGAGTGATTTCGAAATCGAAAATGTCAAAACTTCACAGCAAAGGGTTAACAAATGTAAGAAATATTTTAGTGTTGTAAATCAACTCTGATATTTTCTCATTTCCCTGACCGTTTGATCATTTTTTAATTTTCTGACTAATGGTCAGACATTTTGTCTTCATTTAAAGTTGTTTAAATATATTGGTATAGTTATTAACTTGTATCTAGCTTGAAAGCCATGATAAAAGCAAAAATCCATGGGAAGTTTACCAAAAATTGTAAGGAAACGTAATATATATCTATTCTTAACGTCTGCGTATAATTTTCACCTTGAACACCAAAGAACTACGGTTTGAACATCACAACCAATGCTTAGAATGATTCAACTGACGCATGATATAAGGTATAGGATGATATCACACGCGCAGCAGCAACCAATTACTTTCAATATTGCGTTTCTTCCGCAGTACATGTTTTGAAATATTTTATCGTCAACTTCCCACCTGTAATTCGACTAGAATTACGTCATTTAGTTTTAGCGCAAAACAATTCTACAACAAGAAACTATTTCCACATTTTTTAACACTCTAAACTAATATTTTAAAGGTACACGTACATGCCAGAAAAATAATAATCGCGTTCTAAAAGAAAGAGTATATTTCAAAACACGCAAAGCAGTTATCTTTTCAATTTACGTTAATTATTAAATATCTGTTATGGCTTTACGAAATTGTCTCTTGAAAGTGGCCATAACGTCGCCAGTAGCGGAACTTTTCATTAGCTACAGAGAAACGATATCTAATCCCCTGGACCAGTGACAGCTCGTTCATTAAAAACACGTCACATGCGGGGTGGTCGCGGGTCATTTTAAAACATTTGAGCATTTTCGTTGATAAAATTTTAAATAATTAACATAAAATGAAAAAACGGTTTCTTTTGAAAGAT
Source organism: Odiellus spinosus (assembly GCA_963920705.1). Classification (NCBI taxonomy): domain Eukaryota; kingdom Metazoa; phylum Arthropoda; class Arachnida; order Opiliones; family Phalangiidae; genus Odiellus; species Odiellus spinosus. Next base: position 18,866,996 of record OY987234.1, on the reverse strand, counting down.
ATTTGCTAATATAAACTATAATAAAAATATGATAAATTATAATTATGGGCGGTCTTTGCCTTTAAACTATCAATTTTAAAAATCTCAACACCTAAAAACGTTAAAATTATAAAAAATAAAAAACAGATTTAATTGCATACCAACCTGATTGGATAATTCTATGATATGCAAAGTCTGACTAAATCTCGATTCTAATCCTATACGCGAAGGAAAAAAAAGTCCAACATTCCATAAATATTATCCCATTTAAAAGTTCAAGAACTTTAATTACTAACAAAAGACAGTACGAGATAAAAAAAGGCTTAATTGAGATCCGTCATTGAAACAAAACACAAGAAACCGGCTTCGTTAAAAAGGAAAGAAAATTAATTCTAGCCTAGATAATTTGTCCATTTGATCTCGTAAAAGTGTCGTTATTTTATCTTATACCCAGTCTGAAAACCTTCCCACCAGAGACCTATATACATTGTCATTATTATTTTACACCCAGAACAGAGAGAATGGGAAGCTAGACCCTGTAATAATAGAATTTTACGAAATCCGAAAAGAAATGGGGGTATAAAACGGGGATCAAACAATCGACTGTATTCAGCGTTCAGTGGTTTAGAAGCAATCGAATGAAATAGATTATCTATTCATTCCGAGCTTAAACTCTAGTGTTTCTGTTTCAGTGAACAGTGAATAAACTGTAATATTTTGCGGAGACCCTCGCGAGAAAAAGAATTTACGAAAAATAATTCTTATCGAGATTTTGAGACGCATGGTTTGATCCGGCTATCGCAAGTTTCATAGGTTTCTAGAGTACCTATTTGATCTCGAGTTTAAAAAGCCGCTATTGTAATAGGAGCTTAATCAGCTATGATATAAAAAAAAGCTTCTAAACGTCTTTGATGATATTTCTAATCGCTCCATTAAAACGTGGCCCGCGGTTTAGTACGTACAGTATCGCAGCCAGTTAGGAGTCATTATTAGAAAGACCTTTAATTCTGATCTCTTTCGTATCAATATGCCTAAGGCTAAATATACGCCTAATATATTTAATAATTAAAATACAGCTTCTATCGACAAATTATTTGCCACACTACCGGTCGTCAAGCGTTAAAATATATAGATTGAGCGAAAGGTTGGCCTCGAGAAGTTTTTATCAGTTTATAACTAAGACGTAGACACGTTAAAATCATTTTATATTACCGTATACTGGCGTAATAAGGTTTTCATAAAAATTGTGTGAAGAAAAGTGGTCGTAAAATCATTACGAAGATGCCTGGTAAGATAAATATTTATTATTTTTTATTATAGTGTTTGTTTAAGTATGATATCCAATTGTTCGTAAAATTATATACACCGATATGGGTATTCATATTTAATTTTCCTAACGCGCGGTTTATTGATGAAAAAACCCATTATGTTAAATATTAGTTTAACCTTGAATATATTTATCAGTTGCTTCACGAAAAATACCTGAATGGAACAATTGGAAATTATCGTATCGGGTGTACGGTTGCCAGTTAATAATCTATGATTTACCCATCCGAATTGTTATCTAAAACGAATTGCGAACGGCTAATGGATTAAGTGCATTAAAATATTATAATGGCAGCTATGGGCAACTCTACTCTTTGGAGAAGTTTGCAAAACGTTAAAAGGTGAGGGGGCGTTAATACAAAATGACAAATAGCATAAGAAAGGGTATATTTGATAACTTCACTTGAAAACAAACATAGGAAAAAAAATCAAGGATATCTATCAATTAACAGAGGAAGTTTACTTTGTTTCAAGAGCTATTGGCAAACTATAGCGAAATAAATGATGGATTAACAAACTCTAGTAAATTTCATAAGGAATTGAAGTAGTATTATAAACAGGTATTGAACCACTTGATGTTAGTGTAGCATTTAATCACAGTGATTTAGAGTATTGGTTTAAAAAATTGCCTTAGATTTTTAAAATATTTCTGCCAACTAATTATTTTTAACTACAGAGGTTATAGAGATACTAGACTAGTAAACCTTTCAATGTCTAATTAAATTATTGTCAAAAGCCACCCATTCCTTGTTGATTAACGATAATGCAAAATTCTATGAAAATAATGGATACAGTTGTAAATAAGCTATGGTGAATACAATTACAAGCTTCAGTTCGGTCGAAATTAACCCTAAAGGTCAGATTTACCCAGTGAACCACTTCCTCAAGTCTTATCGACGAAAACTTACGTGATATATTTCTTAAAGCCATATTGGCCTTTGTTTAACACATAAATTATCCAACCCAACCCATTATTTACTATTTTGACAAGCAAATTAAATTTTCGCGGGAATTTTTTAAGAGGTCATACGAAAACGATACGTATTAAGTTTCAGGCGTCAAAAGGTAACAAGGGGCGCCATTGGAATGAGAGAGAAAGAGAGAGGAAAAAATAACATTTACTAAAAGAGTTTTTTGACCGAGGGTTACGAACAAAAATTAAAGCTTATAAAACTTAAGGGAAAGACTGTATGGGCCTCCCAAAGCGGTTTTCGTGTATAGCTACACTACGTCAATCGGAAGTGATATAACTGTCATAGGTACGAGTAGTGATACACAATGTTAAAGTCAATAAAACAAAAATAGTATGGATTTTATCCGAGTGGATTTGATTATGGAAGCAGAGGATAAAGTATTTTTAGAGAAGGTGAAAAAGATAAATCGGCTAATTAACAAGAGGGTATCTTTAAAATGAGTGGGAGCGCGGTGGCATTACATTTACAACTACCAAAAATATGATACAAAAGTACCATCTCTCAATAGAGCCAATCGGTAAATGATGGGACAATCACGGATCGTGGGCGTGGTTTTGTAGACTGTAGCTCAAAGCACTTCGAAGCATAGCCAGTCACCTAGTTAGAAGTCTTTGAACATTCCAACTTATTTTCCATTGTATTCTTGCTATTAGTTTACCTATGTGAGATATTTAGGAACATGGAAACCGAAGGACCCCTTTGACAAAACATGAGCTGAAAGTTAAAAATAAAGAATTTAAAAAATAACCTATATTTTCCTTTCCACTCTCCCTTTGATTAAGATGAAATTCTTTATACCAACTTCTCATCGGACCGGTTTCCATCTTAATTTTAAAGGAACCGAAAAGCTCGGCATTTTTTTTTATTCCACTCCCCTCTCCCCTCTTTTTATTACTCCATCCTTTCACGAAAACCACTAGTCTGGTTTTTCTTTTAAAATCTCGTGACGTCACGTGGTCAGCAACCTCTTTAAAATATCCGTCGGATAAAATCTTATTTTATTTTTGGGTGCAGACCGACCAGGCCAAAATTCCGGTTATTATAGTTTTCAAAAATACCTATAGACCGGTATACGATTTATTTTCTATACCCTAAATGTTTCAATGTCAAAATTTACGTTTGTATTTTGTGGCGTGTGAAATTATTTTCACACGCACGAAAAATAAACCTTTCCCTCGATTTTTTTTTAATAAATGAAGCTATAGAAAATGAAGGGATGAGATAGAAAGAAACAAAAGATAAAAATATTTGACGGTTCTTTAGAAAAATAAATTTCCAATTAACTGAGAGGAAAGTTTTTCAATTATTTTACAAAACGTTTTTTTTTGCGGGACAATGGAAAAGCAGTTTTACACATTTAAAATACCACTGATCTGGTTTAGAACTTTAGATGTGTGTACAAGATTTTGAGATTTAATATATCTCAATTAAATTCAGACTTAAAATTATGTTGTGGCAAAGTTTCAGCATTTATCAGTTATTGATTGATAAAAAGCCAACTTCAAAGGGTTACGCGTTATAATGTATTTAGCGTTGTACGCCTGTAGAAGTGTTTTACCCTCAAAGTAGCGATAATCAAGGTGAAGATCCTTTCCAGGGTCGAAAACAAAATTTAAAGTTATGTCAGAAGTAAATGAAACCCTCCTTTGAAGTCTACTACTCTAATGTTCGATGTAGCGCTCCTCTCTGTATGGGTAAAATTCACAATTTTACGAGATCGGAGGGGTCCTACTTCATACCCCCCTGTCTACGGAAAATTGTAAATTCTCTCCACAAACGACGACGTTTTTTTGACGAACTCCAAAGCTGCTAGAGATATTCGCTCGACGAACTCCCGCTCCGAAAATATCTACCGTTAGGAGGCGTACGAATCGCGCTTTTTGAAACTAACCCATACAGAGAGGGGTAGACAAGACCCGGGAGTAATAGACTTCAAAGGAGGGTTTCATCGGCTTCTGGTTATGTGTATAATAAAGGCGGTTAAGGTGTTAATTTTAAACAATTAGACGCGTTAATATGTGCATAAAACATTAACGAAACAGGTAATTAACAAAGTTGGAATTTGCGAACACTAAGAAATTTTCAAAACAGATTAAAATTACAGAAATCTTCAGCTAATCAAAGAACGTCTAGAAGTATTTCGCGAATCGTCATACCCTCTTAAATCCGGTAATTTTGTGGTTTAATACTTTTAACCACGTTTTATAAAATATTTGCTTACATTTTGACTAGCGGTAGATTTTTCTGACCTTTTTACAAGTCTGAAAATACAGTTAGTATTTCATCTTAGTGGGGTTAACTAACTTGGTTAAAATCTGTAGACAGATTAGGCGATTTCGTAACTGATTACAGTCTTTGGTAATGCTAAAAACATTATACATAGTTACTTAATCTCTTTAGTACAGTGAAAGCTACAGGCTTGTATAAATAAATTACAAGGAGTGATTAGCCACTGGATAGAAACTTTGATCATTATCTGCAAATTATCTTTTGTAGAAACTAAGATATAATTTAGCTGTTTGGCATTAGGTTATTATTTTAGTTTTTTTGAAGAATTGCAAAATGTAAAATTAATACGCAGTGTTGAACCGCGCAGGAAATAAAAATACTTCCTAGTGCTCGGAATATCAGGTTACCCATGAGAAAATTATTCATAACACATCGTGATATATTTAATTCATGAGCAAGTGTACCAAAACATGTGCAAAGTCACGAGTTTCACCAGTAAGATGAAACTTATCATACAATATTTTCTATTTAAAACTGAATGTCGGTGATCAATCTATCGATCATGCGTGAATGATTGATTAAAAAAAATACCTTCTGGGAAAAAAAAAATCAAAATCCTTGACCATGAATGTTCCTCCCCCAATTTCCCTACGTATATAATAATACTAATTCAAAATTCGCATGAATAACTTCAAGGATAATTGCGCATTAAGAGAAAATTTAAAATTCATGATTGGGTGGAATTTTTTTAAATTTTAAATTATTCTATTGTTAAAAGATTCGATTGCCATCAAAAGAAAATTAAAAATAAATATATTTCGCGCTTTAAAATTAGATAAATTTCACGCTTAAAATTATTTTTATTATCATGGAAATATAATAAAATGGGTCCAAAAGTTTAAGTGTCGGTTATTTTATTTTAAGGTGTGTCCCTTCTTCATTAGAATATCGTGACTCTCAGGAACTGTAACTTTTTTTTATGTACTCCCTCCTACCTTCTTATGAATTGTAATAATAATAAAAATAATAAAACGTAAAAATTTGGTCAGATTTGGGTCAAATTTCCTAGAAAGCAATTTATAAAAATATAAAGAATTATAGTAATTTACAAAATTATCTCTCTTATCTAAAATCTTAAAGGTTGAATGAAAAGTAAAATAAATCTAATTTTAATTGGTTACACGCCACAAAATTAGGCAAGAATGACCATTTAAAGGCATTATTCTTTTAATACGATGAAAAGTTTCTAATTAGGGAATTAGGCTTAGCTGAGTTTGAAATTAAAAACAGTGCAATGCGATTGGTCAAATCTTTTAACGTAATTTTGAATTACCGATATTATTAATGAACTAGAGTGAAATTCGATAATATTAATTTTCAGGACTTAATTTATAATAAAAAGAATTTGAAATTTCTTTTCACTCTCTCTTGAAGAGAAACTAGCCACTTCAACACGTTCGGGGTCAACGCATTCCCAAGATATCGTCCCATCAGCTTTAGAGTCCACCTTGTCCTAAATAATGTTGGACATAATGACCAGGGGCAATAATAACCTTCATTATAAATACGAGAGGGAAAACAAAAATAATAAAGTGGACTTTCGTCTGATAATTAAGTTAAAATTAGCTTTGACAAGGAATAATTTTTTAAGAAGAAAAGTAATAAAATTTAAGCATTCACCTAGATTTTTTTTCTGGGGTAAAAACGGGGCATATATAAATCACAGAATAATTATAAACGTTGACGATAATATCGAGGTTGACGTGTGCGCGAATCATATGGAGTTGGGATACCAGAGGGTTTTCCCGAAGAGAATTATTTACAAGGAAGAACCAATATGTATCGTCGTAAAGATAATGATTTATAATATATATCATTAACGACATTAAAAATTATTAAATTAATGAGTAATTTTGAAGTCCCGCGTTTCATAGCTCCACTCCCCTTTTATTTAATTTAATAAGACCATTCTTTTAAATAATAATTGTAATTTGCTTGATACTAAAATCGTGTCTTATTGACTTCGAATAGTAATTAATTTATTTAAATAAAATTATAATTAAAATGTTTAAATTTTGTTTCGGAGCCATGTTGAATAACTTTCAATCTCCTGCTTCCACGAAGATTTATGGAGCTTTGAAAAGGAATTATTTAAGAATTCATAGAAATTAAAATTTAAATAATTTTGTTAATATCGGTAAATTACCGATAATTTAACCAATTTCTAAAATTAAGGGTAATTAAGGGTAATTAAGGTAGAGAAAGCTAGAAATTTTTCTTTCCAAATGCGCGAAAATCAAACTTCATCTTCCCTTAAACCACATGAACATAATTCGAACCCAAAATTTACATATCAGGGTCAAGCAATTTATTTATACACACGAAACTCTAAAAAAGCACACTCCAAGCATTTCCCCGTAATGTTATAAATACCACAAAATTAAGTACTTTTTAAAATGACAGATTCGGGGCTTTTTAATCTTGGAAAAAAAAATGGAAAACGAGGAAATTTATCCATCGATAACAACATAACTGATATTATTAAAATTAATTTTGAACAGAAACAGGAATACTTCGAGAAGGTATACGTAATATGATTGTTTATATGGATTGTAGCGATATTTATATTGAGACACCGCCCTTATTATAATAATCACGCTTGAATTTGGGCCAACATTCCCATGGGGGAGATGATAGGAAAACGAAATTCAAGTTCAATCAAATTCTTATTCCCAAAATTATAAAAAGAGATGTCCATTATTATTTAATGGAGGATATAATTTTTTTCCCCAAATCACGAGAGAGTCGCGTTAGACAGTCGAGGACGAGCGCGGTTTCAAATAGTGGAATAAATAAAGTAGTTACTGGAATCAACTTAGCGTAACACCTATGGGTCCTTTTGTCTTCGTTCGCGTATCCCCAAAATGTATTACACAATAGGATTATTTCGCTATAAACTTTTCCAAAACTCAGTCGTAGATAAATTCAGACAGCGAGCAAAGGGATTAGTAGTCGGTTGTTCAAAAAAAAAAGGGTTTCGCCATCCTTTTGTACAAGTATTTCGGATGAAAAGACTTGATTTTGTATGACTCTATATATTTGTAAAACTATCTTTAAAAATCGTTATCATGGTCTAAATACGCTTTTGATTACGGAAAGATTGTACCACAAGCGCTTAGAAGGAAAAAAACAACTTCATCTCTCATCTTTATGTCCGATCAGTGCTTGAGACGGTTTAAAGAGTTGATATCCTATCAAATATATACCATCGTCTCGCGAAATATCGATTAACATTCGAATATATCGATTATTAGAACGATTTATAGCGGAATAAAACGGCCTTAATGTTCTTTGGTCGCTGTTGGATACGTAAAAATCGGCAAGGCCAATCTACTATGAAACCATTGTGGAATGTTATATGGAACCCGAGAATACGACAATTTTTTCGAGGTTGGGCACATAGTGGAAACGCGAGGGATAGTGTGAGTAAGGATCCTGATAGCGTCAATGTTGACGGTGAGTTTCATCTACTTAAAACAATTTTTTTTGCAAATTTGTATACGATACTTACAAAGAACTTGTATCGAGTTATTTATCTAGGGGTACGAAGCACGATTCCCATATTTTAAAGATTTCCAACCGTTAGTTTTGAAATCTCAAAATATTAGCTTCAAGTTAGACGCGTTGGAAATCTCAAAATATTTCAATAACTGGCTTTGAAATCTCAAAATATTTCAATAACTGGCTTTGAAATCTCAAAATATTTCAATAATTGGCTTTGAAATCTCAAAATATTTCAATAATTGGCTTTGAAATCTCAAAATATTTCAATAATTGGCTTTGAAATCTCAAAATATTTCAATAATTGGCTTTGAAATCTCAAAATATTTCAATAATTGGCTTTGAAATCTCAAAATATTTCAATAATTGGCTTTGAAATCTCAAAATATTTCAATAATTGGCTTTGAAATCTCAAAATATTTCAATAATTGCCTTTGAAATCTCAAAATATTTCAATAATTGCCTTTGAAATCTCAAAATATTTCAATAATTGCCTTTGAAATCTCAAAATATTTCAATAATTGCCTTTGAAATCTCAAAATATTTCAATAATTGCCTTTGAAATCTCAAAATATTTCAATAATTGGCTTTGAAATCTCAAAATATTTCAAGAATAACCTAATCGGATATAAATGTTATAACGTTTTTAATTTAGCAAATTCGCCAGACCTTAGCTATCAATCAAGATATACTGTTCAATAGAAACCCAAATATTTTTATAAAGAATACTCAAATAACGCGTAGGTTCGAAAAAAAAATGCAATATTTGGATTTTAGATCAAAGAAAAATCTAAAATTCAACGCTCACGCGCATATACCCACTATTTTTCGGGGTTAAACCTTTTGACAGTTAAGACCTGAAGACCGAAACTTTAAAAAGATAACTCAAAAATTCACGTCTTAAAATCCCGTTTTAAATACTTTCTTTTTTTAAGAAAAGTGTATGAAATGCACTAAAAATAAAAATGTGGTAAAGTCGAGTGTAAATCAGTAAGCACGCGTCTACCTACAATTTTTTCCCAGTGACACAGAACAGCGGCAAAATAATCTAGATTTATAACTTTAGGTATAAAGTAGAAAACTAACTTTAAAAAGTGTCACGGAATAATGTAGGCGTTGAAAATATCTATGGAAATTACGTCAGTGAACAATTTACTACTGTATGCCCGTTTAAAACAATTGGATTTAGCTTCGCGCGTTCATTAAAAAGAATCTTATCACCCTAGTCTGTTTGTCTGGCCTAAACAATAAACAATGGGACTTTATGGGTAGCTAATGGTCGTAATTTTATGCCTATCTTTAAGCAAACTAAAGTTTCTTTCTGTATGTGCTAGATTCAAGGCCTCCTCCTCGAGATGGCCATAGAACTTCCTTTGTATATAGATTTTTAAATATTTCAGTTCTTTCCTTTTATTTTAAGAGGCCAATTACGGGCCGCGTTTGAGCAAAGAAGTTTAAAAAAAAATATCCTCATTATGAAATTATATTTCGGACAAACATTCCAAGCTAATGTTGCACACTATATTCCTTTTTGTTCAAAAACTAAAATAAAAGAGGTTTATGTTTTTACACGGTAGATTTTTAGACGCCCGAAATACCAGTTTTCATATTTCTTGTTTATTTAGGGTTTACAATGGACATTTTTGTTACGCGCTATGTCAGGTATAATTGGCCATATTTGTTCAATTAATTATTATTAAAACGGATATGATTCCCAAGGCTAAATTTACAGGAAACTGAAATTTTATTTGTATTCCCAAATCCTTTTGCAGTACGTGCTTTGTTCGCGTGATGACAGTTTTGTTAAAGGGAGAATGCAACCTCATTACAAGTGATTTTTTATCGATTCCTTATTGTTTAAATAGGCCTAATCCACTACTGAAAATATTTACAAACAAATATTAAACTAGAAATAAATTTAAAACTTACCCTGAAAATAGGCTTAGTGGGATTCATGGAGGTCTTGTTTTCGTCGCGTGTAAGGTCTAGCGACCAATCGCGCGCGACGTAAGTCTCGTGGAGATCTCGCGTGAGCGACGGGCCTTTGCTCATTGGTCGCTAGACCTTACACGGACGCAATTCTGGATCTCCATGAATCCCACTAAGCCTATTTTCAGGGTAACTTTTAAATTTATTTCTAGTTTAATATTTGTATTGTAAACTTTTTATCGATGGATTAGGCCTATTTAAACGATAAGGAATCGATAAAAAATCACTTGTAATTAGGTTGCATTCTCCCTTTAAGGACAGATTATTCGATTTTATATCATTTCCAAAACTTAATAATTTTAGTTTCTATATGCTCTGAAGCCAAAAGCAACGAGAGGCCCCCGTAGCTAGGATATTTCACTAAGTAAATTTTTTGAAAATGAAAGTGAGACATTTAGGCTGTTGCCATATTAAATCAGGTTTCCCGGATTAAGGAAAATTCCTAGTATAAGTCTAAATCGATAAGTATCAAAATAATGAAACCTTATAGGTGGGGGCCAAAAAAACTAAACGATAAGTCTTTCAAAAATATATAATATATAATCCATTAATCCCGTCTTTAGAAGGTGTACTATTTCACGTAAGAACTTATAGGTTCGTCATTGAATATAAGGTTACAATATTCTTTTAAAATTTAAGACAGATTATGTCCTCTGTATCTGATAAATTAACTCATATTAGTTAAACTAATGCAGTCATTAATTTCTCACGCAATCTAATTAATTTTCGATTTAAAATATATAAATAAATGGCATATATTAAAAAATTTAAAAGCAAAAATAAAAAATTTATAATAGATGATTATATAAATACACAAACATATTATTTAAACCAAAATGCAATTTGCATAAGCGTTTTTAGGATCCCCTTATAGTATTTCCGGTCGAGTATTTATTAGCTTACAATCTTGTATTTGAACAAATAAACGTAAACCAGAATGAAAATATCAAATCAAAATTTGAAAGTGATTTCGACCAAGAGCTAACCTTTTCCTTAATATATATATAGTCCAAAAAATTAAACACCCAATTTAGAATTTAGATTAATGATATAAGAAATTAACATTCCTTGTCGAATGTCAGTCTTGATAATAATAATAATAATGATCTGAGAGAGATTGCAACACATACAAAGCTACAAGACATTGAAAATAACCAAATGAGCTATATATAAGAGCTTAAACCTCAAAAGGTGCCTGGGATTGTACACGCTGCCAATTCGTCTTGGAATAAACAATAGAAACACAATCGGAGAAGTACTAAAAAGGCATGGGAATGGTCGATTAGATCGAGACTATTTGCTAAATTTCACTCTATTGAAGTTAACATACAGTGAACAAGCTTTTAAAAGGAAGCCATCTTTTTTTTCTTTTTATATATATATACTAAAACGTAGATTTTGTATGACTCGATATCAGATTAACTTGTCAGTACCAACGTAGCTATTCTTCATTGTAATTCTGGTTTCGTTTCACAAAGAAAAGAAGGCAGACTAGGTTTATAAAAGCTAAAAACTCAAACTGATTCTAGTGAAATGTATGCAATGTAGAGACAGCCAAAAAAAAAAAGGCGCGCCATTAAAAAACATTTGGTCCATTTTGTATTTAATGGCGCGGAACGTAATGTTGTATACCAGACTGTGGCACGTTGCACAGTGAAAAAACGATTTTTAAACTTTTAGGAACCCTTTTTCAAACCCTAACTAAACTAATCTCTTACATTTTTCACACCAAGATAAAATGAAAGCGGAATGAAATGAGAAGATAGACGCGTTATAAATCTGATTTAAATAACATTAACTCTGCCTCGTACTTCAGTATCATTTTATATTGACGAAAAAAATCATATCAAAGGTGGAGAAGATATTTCGGGTTTGGTGCTCAACATCACGATGGTACCATGGACGAAAAGGGGGTGAATGAGCGCCAAAGATCTTTCATAAGATTCGGTATAAGAGAGTTGAAGGTCAAAAATAAAAAACATATCTACACCCCCCCCTTACGGTTGTCTACAGTGATATATTATTTGATTCTTAATGGAGTTTCTATCTCCCCAAACCCCCCTTTAAGACGAAAATAAATCGTGGATGGAGATCTAGTAGAGTACAAGTTTTCATGTAGTGAGAGACCAAAAGGGGCAATGGGTAATGAACACCTAACGTCAAGTAACTCCCTTACTGGGAGAATGTTTGCAAGGTCTGATACTATAATTCCCTCAATAAAGGGGGACATAACACCGAAAATAGGAGTATCTGACGTTGCAAGTTCAGGATCGCCTTCGTCCTATGGGTTTCTAAGCACTATCTTAGCTTCACATTAGATCCTGTACAGATTTCTATAGTCAAGGAGGATCAGAGAAGGAGAGGAAATGTGGGGACGGCGCGGTTCCTACTGCGTCGGCCTAAACTCCCACTCTGGGAGAACGGGGGTAGAGACGTTTCGTGGTAAAATGTTGTCGCGTGGGTAAAACGAATCCTTTATGAGACGCGCTAGCTAGCGACCACGTGACAAGAGTTTACCTCGAGAATTTCCTATCCCCCCTTTCCACCCGAGTGGGAGGTTGGCTCTTCTCTCTCTAACTCAACGCAGCCCCACATTTCCTCTCCTTCTCTGATCCTCCTTGCTATAGTGTATCTTCGATTTAAGAAATTAGGCTTACCACTATCTTAAATGAAACCAATCGTACATGTGTGCGACGGGAGTTATCTTTTATATTACACGTATATTGATAGGAGACGCAGCGTGAATTTCGTGCTCGGACCTTCTTCGAAATTCCATTTTATAAATTACGACGTACCCCTAAAGTTCACGATTTTGCACCAAGAAGGGAACTACCCCTTTTTCAACTATAATATAATTCTCTCGACGACATGCGATGATGGCCCATATTTCATGAAATAAATTTTATTTGGTAACGCTTGGTAGGATGGGAAACATCCTCGGGATACTCTTAATTATTTACTGGAATTTCTTTATATACGAACGAGTCTGTTTTATGAAAAAAAAAAAAAAGAGTTTCATAAATTATATAGAGGATTTTGTTTGATTTTTTCTTCTGCTTTTCATTTAAATTTAATAAGTTTAAGTTATAAGTTTAGTTACAATAGGTTGAGGGAAGCATAATCATAAATATCGGTAAATATTTAACAACGTATACCAAAGTTTTGGTTCTTTAAACTAACTTCAAAGGGAGTTCTAAGAAAAGTAAACTTTCAGTTTCTCGAATAACTAAGTTATTAAAAAATCAGTATCTGTCATTACTTAAGTTAAAATAAAGGTGTCGCAGACTTTTCACGAGTTTCAAATAGAATCTAAGTAGTATTTTCGTAAAAATAGTTAAAATCGAATCAAAATATAAAAACGAATCAATTGCAAAGGTCAATTGAACTCTTCTAATAATGGCTCAAAATCACCTTAACTTATTTTCATAACATATCCTTACATGAAAAGATTTAACATAAATTTAATCACTATTTCCTCGTTAGGACCAGATTTGCTAATTTATGTACCAGTTACTGCAAACACTCGAGAGAAAGGGCCAAAGTTTATCACGTTTGGCTGATTTCTCTCTAGAAAACTCAAGCACTCGCGCAATAGGCTCTTAGAAATTTATTTTTTTAGGATCGATTAAACGTCAATCTATATATTTTTGGAGTATCGCGATACGAGTCTCAAAGCCAACAGTTTAATTAAAGACTTGTTTGTTTAAACCCGCAATTTTTATCACGCAATAACACAAAAGAGGTTTTATGTTATATAGAAATGACGAAGGTGTGGTGCCAGATTACATTCGATAAGATATATTGCATTTAATTTCACAAACTAGCACGGACTGACTAAAGAAAGAAATTATATGTAGATATTTTTATCGCGTGGAATGTACAATAGAAGGATTTCAGCTCAATTAAGCCGAGTTTCTATATCCGATTGATTTTTGTATTCGTATTCAATACGACTAATGAGCCTTAATATTAATTGTATATAAATCCGCCTCTGCTTTGACAATTTTCTAAACTGCTTTTGAACACAATTACTCATTCATTAACGCCTGTACAAGTGTTCTATCTGTAGTACTTTGGTGTCCAGTGTGAAGCCGACTTTACGTAAAAGGTTCCCCATACATGAAAAATGTTATGTCTCCTCCCAGATTGGTCCAACTTCTGTACAATAATTATACGAGATACCTTGCTTATTAACAGACAGGACTTAATTGATAATTTACGAGATAATTTATTACTAGGGTGGTGCTGATAATTACCACCTTGATTATTAAATTGTTTTAAAAATGCCGGAATTCCTGATTCTAATGAAAGTTAATCCACAGATGAAGTAATGAGATAAGTTAGGGTTTCCCAAGCTCTAACCACTTGAGATAGTGAGGTCTAGACAATGAGACCATTTCCTAGGAACCATAGGTCTGTTCTTGTAGTTGAACTAGACCAACGCCGAAAATAGTCTCACTTGTAGACCGCGTTATCTTTATTTGGATGGAAACCCAGGAGATCGGTGGTTTAAACCCACCCCAAGACGTGATGTTTTCATCTCAGCCGAGGTACCTGTTTATTCTCTTAGAGTCTTAGTTTACAATCGGCACCAACATCAGCAATTCTCGACAAACTTTAGTCTTAAATTAATTTCTGACAAAAATCCAATCACAATTATCTTAAGTTTATCGTGTAAACGCGTCTTAAGGAGGGGATTAAAAAAAATCTATCAAGACAGAAAAGAAAACGCGTAGGTCGAAAAGCCAAAAACTGGGCGGCAACATTATTTCCATGCAAAATAAAAACCAGTCGAGAACAGGCGTACAACCAGGAACGTTAGTTTTTGAGTATTTACTAAATCCAACGTTATCGAAATATTAGAAGTCGAGTAACTCGCGTCTTACGAGGTCCACACTACGTCGGTTTTATACTAAATTACAGTTTTATAATACAGGGATCATGCAAATTGAAAGGGGGAGGTCGTAATCACTTTCGCCTGAAGCACGTGTCGTGGGTAGATAGATAGTGTTGGCAATTCTAGCCAGGAGTCGCTATAGTCAACGTGATCCAATTAAACAAGGAGAGCGGATAAAACTATACAGACTATATTACCTAACCAACGCGCGAGGTGTAGAGTATTATAGTTTTTTAGATGACGCGAGTTTGAATACAATTGGATTTTTAACTACAAAAAGAGGCCCTACTCTTAAATACCGTATAAAGTTACTAATTCCGGGTTCTTACAAAATATTCTACACGCATAGTATAACTCTATACGAAATAATCATGGATTTGCAGGTAGGAACTGGATTTTATTTTAGCCTGTACATGGAACGCTTCTAATCTCAATTGCTTCTAAAACTGGTTTTTAAATATTTGATTTATTACGAGAAGAGGGGGTTATTAATAAGCAGTTTTTATATAGTTTTGCAAACAGATACAGAAGTTTATAATATTCCTCATAAGTAAATTCTGTAGTAAAATAAAAGGCACGATTCATTTCTTTAGCATGAAAAATTAACAAAATCCTATTTTAATAAAATTAATTGATCTTAATTACAAGTACCGTACCGGTAGTTAAGATTAATTTCAGCCTCGTTTCCTATACCTTTATAATTATCCTTATAATAATTGCGTAGTATAATTAACCAGATGTTTATGGGTTTTT
Organism: Odiellus spinosus; assembly: GCA_963920705.1. Lineage (NCBI taxonomy): Eukaryota > Metazoa > Arthropoda > Arachnida > Opiliones > Phalangiidae > Odiellus > Odiellus spinosus. The sequence goes on along the minus strand of OY987234.1, from coordinate 18,851,288 downwards.
AAAGGGGCTAATTAGGAGGTTAACGAATTGATAAATATATTTTTTTAATTTATCTAATTGCCGTTATGCGTCATCGCCGAACAATGGCTCATCCAATCAGATGATCGCGCTATCTAGCGTAATTACTTTCAGTTTTAGAACCAGCAGTAACAAAAATCACGAGATTTGATTGGTGAATAACAAGCAGATTTTAAAATATTACTCCAAAGAACCAATTAAGTTTTGAAATATATTTACATCGCGTGTGACATTGCGTAAGAATCATTATACGCAAATTATGTACAAATTTTCCAATAGAGTTTAATTTGGAGCCTAACAAACCAGTCTAGACGTACAAGCCCGCGATTATGTAAAAACTAATCACTTTCTCGGCCAAATAAATCATGCAGATTTACTTTCCCCGGAGCCCCTATTTACGACAGACAACTTGAGACAAGTATGACCCCTTTTTTAAAATGAAAATACAGATGTTTGTTCCAGTGACTCATACACGTGTCGTCTATATACCTTTCTCTCCCATAGATTATAACAGCCCTCCAGCCAATAAAATCGATAGCCCTAGATCAACTCGATATATATTTTATTTAGGATCTAGAAAACCGTGTCAAAAGGTAATGCATACAACGTCTACGTTCAATGTAGCTATATAGCTAACAAACACACGACTAGGTAATCAATTTTATTATAACAGCGGCCATAAAAACATAAATAAACGGGGCCCCTTTCCATATATATTAAAAATGATATTCTCTGGAGGTTCTTCAATTCCTTAGACAGTCAAGAATCGCTCGGAAATTACAATAAGTAGAAACCTAAAGATTCCTTTCTATTTCTACTAACGATTTGTTTTAAAGGATAAGTCTAATGAAGAATTTAGTATACTATTGTTCAAGGAGAGTTGGTAGAGACTACCCTCTTCTCTATGAGGTTTAACCTTCATTAATCATCTTTGAAAATACGTTACTACGATATTAGTTGGCTTATTTGAACAAATATGGCTTCCTTTGAAAGCGAACTCTCATTAGACAAGTTAAGACATGGAAGGAAGGATAGTACGAGAAACTAGCTTGTAGTGACAGAACTAATATCACCACGTGACCAAGGCATTGTAAATAGGAAGAATTTTACACAATTTATTTATTGAGCTTTCTCCGAATCATAATTAGGTTTAAGTTAGTCCAAATTTTCGTTATACTTCTCCTTTAAAGATAAGAGCGGGTAATTCAGCTTTGCACACTCGTTGAAATATCCGAATGAATACCAACTATACCTTAGAAGAATAATTTACCTTTCGTTATAAAAAAAAAAGCCGCAAAGGCCCAGTACACGCGCGAACCAACCAGCAGCTGCGCTCTTATTAAAAATATACAAAAGCATAAGAGTACATGCGCGAAAAAATAGCCTACGGCGGTCGGAAAACGTACAATATTCGGCTTGGAACCGAGAAAGGGGATTAGGATAAAAAAATATCCCTATATACATCTACCTGTTTAAGCTGACAGACTGTATATAATAAAGAAACCTGAATTTTGCCTTCTAGACAGAGGTGGGGTGCACTTTTGGTACTATTTACTTTATAACATTTTTAAAAACTTGCGTATAAGAACTGTAACGTGATAAAAAAAGATAAGACGTAAAACTTACATATATATAACGCAAGAAGTTCACGTTTGCTATATTGACAAATATATAATTAAAATTTATCAAGATATGGGTTTGCGTTTATTCTATAGCTTTGATTGAAAAACAAACTCAAGTACCCATTAACTTGGGGAAAAAACTTAAAGGTTGGGAAATTTCTACAATTCTTCTTTATATTTCCAAAGCTGGTTTTTCAGCAAGTTGAAGATAAAAATTAAGTTTGAAAAAAAGCTTATTATCTAGTAACTTTTTAAGTCGTAGAGATTAAGATGTCAAAAAAGGTGTCGTGTGAACCGGACTATAGATTAAGTTGGGATTTAAACTCGGTTACCCCCCATTGAAAGGGAGCAAAATTGAAATAGAAAAAAACGTTTTCATTGGAAATTCATGTTCATTTCAATCATGAACGCAATTAAGTTTATTCGGTGAATAAAATGAAATCCTACACTTTATTTCTAAGGGATAAATGGAGTCCAGTTTAGCGCGTACTAATAAATCAAGGTGGAACGGACTATATATAAATGATGTATATCTCAAAATGTCCTTAAAAAATATGAAACCTGACAGTAAATTTTAATATATAATGCAGAAAAGTTTATATCCTAAATGATATACACAGATAATAATTTAACTTTTAAAAAAAGGTTTTCTGTTAAAACCATTTTTTTTCCTTTTCTTCTATAGAGGTGTGGTTGTAATAACACTTTCCAAAAGTCAACTGTTTCAAAATCTGACATAGTTTTACCTCGTTTACTAATACAATAGACGGAAGAACTACCTTCCCCTTCTAAAGTCAATTGATTTTCCCCGGATTTTCCATTTTCCACTTTTTACCGAAAGATTTAAAATCCCTTATTCAATAAATACAAATCTACCTCAATGGAAAAGTAGGTTTTAATTAAATTTACACCCAATTCATGTACCATGCCTTTTAACTTCGACTTAACTCCATAAAAGGGAGAATGAAGCCTTACAAGTGATTTTTAATCGATTTTCTTATAGTTAAAATAGCAATAATTAACTAGTAATATTTATTATAAGAAAATATTAACTTAGAATTTTTTTTAATTTACTTTGAAAGTAGGCTTAACGAGGATACAGAGTTGATCACTACTCAATAATAATCAAACTCCAACCAATAATCATCATATAAGGACTACTGGTCGATGGTCCTTAGTATGTGTAGTTCAGGATCGCCACGAATTTAAGTTTAAAACTTATTTCTAACTTAATATTTGTTTGTAATTTTTTTACTGGTGGATTAGGTCTATTTAAACCATAAGCAATCGATAAAAAAATCACTTGCTGTTAAGTTGCATTCTCCCTTTAAAAGAAACGAAATAGAATACCAATGAAAATAATAACCTTAACTCAGGGACGGAAATAAGAAATTTTTCTTATTGGACAAATGTCCAGTAACCCCCCTTAAAAATTCAAAATTTATCGGACATTTAACAAAATTACCGGACAATGCTACATTTATTGTATTGAAAAGTACTTTTTTTTATCGGACATTTGTCCAGTGACCCCCTCTTAAAAATAAAAAGTTATCGGACATTTGGAAAATTTATCGGACAATGACCAGTGACTTGTGCTTATTTCCGTCCCTGCCTTAACTAGTTATGGAATGGAATACTTTTACTTATTCTACAACTTTTGTCAAAACAGTCAATTCAGTAAAATAAGAAATATTTTTGCCGTTCATGGATGAAAATCATGATTCTGAACACGTTTTAAATCTAAACGCCTGGTTAGATAGAGTTTAGAGGGAGGAGAGATTTATATATACACTACTTTTTTGGAAGTGGAATATCTAGCATTATATTACTTTCGAGAAGATGAAGAGGGGGGGGGGGGCAGTTTATCCGAAGTTTAACGAACCAATTATATTCCATATAAGCTGAGTTTCGCATAAAATAGGGGTTCCGCATCATTCTAACATTGTACGTTCGATTGCTTTTTAACCCGGTAAAGTTTTATTCAATAATATCCGACTAGATCTAAATGAATGTTTTTTTTTTTTAACTAAATCTTCTCTCGTTATTAATTAACCAAGATAAATACCGGCATTTTGATGACCAATATTTTGACCGCTTATACTTTTCTGATTTTCACGACTTTGGGTTTGAACTGGTTTATAAATTTTCGAATTTGAAAAGTTGTTATTGAAACGAATCAAAATTTTTAATTAATGACTTAGAAGATAAATTTAAATAAGAGCTGATATGAAGTAATTGAAGTTCAATCGACAAACAAATTCAAATACCGGTTTTTTACTACTGCGTTTAGATTTAAAGAACCAATTATTTATAAAAAGGGTGTTCTTTGGTTTGGGAAGTTCACAGATTTAATTTAAGGCGATCCTGTCACCAATTTTTCCGAATACTTAGTTTTTTAGTTTAAACAATTTTTAACAACTTTCGGTTGACGAGTTTTTCAGATTAAAATATGTAGATTTAATTTTACTTTCGCTTTATGACACATAATTAACAATAAGTTTAAAATGAAAGGTAGAATTTTGTGAATTAATATTTGGATTGCTTGCCAAATTAGAGATAGCGGAATTTTAAATATGTAAACTAAAAGAAATCATAAAATATTAAATCATAAACTAGTGGGGATAATTTTTTTCCACTAAAAGTCACTCTTAGATTAGAACTACTTCTAAACATTTAACATTTTTTCATGTGAAATAAGAGCGAAACTAACTATTGGTAATTGAAACTCATTTAAAATTCCCGCAAAACATGAATATATTTAATTACTATCATTCCTCCCAAATTTATATATCGTCAATTTCGTAGCACATCTTTGATAAATGGGGGTTATAGAACTTGTCACATATTGACTAAAAAAATCGTACTAGTATTGAGGTTAAAATATTTCTTCTTCTTAAAAAAATAGGGTTAGTGTTTTTCTGAGCAGCCATTATCCAAAGAGAAGTAAAAATAATTTAAAATTTAAAGTATAGTAATTTACGCGGATGTGCACAGCCACAACTGGGAAGAAGAGGGATAGTTTTCACCACGTACACAACTATAAGTTATGTTTTGTATCTAAGGTTCGGAGAGCGTAACTTAAGACTGGTTCTGACAGTACAATGTTTGAATAATGACCAAAAAATTGGAACTTTTTCCATCGCCATTTTTCTATTTAAGTATACCTCACAAAAGTCTGGGTTTTTGGGTCTAGGTTAAAAGAAAACGCGACGTTCACTATTCGACCATGGCCGAAAATGATACGCTTAAATACACCCACGCGATAAAAACGGCAATCAGAAATTCTAAAAGCATTCTTACGTTAAATCTTAGAAAAAAATTGATATTCTAATAACGCCTTGGATATGTCCACTGACTTCTTTATAAGCGGAGTGAGAGGCCTACAGCCGAGGTACTCTCTTAATAGAATAGACGCTTAAAAATATTTCGCCTGCATGTTTTCTTTCCTGTAGTAGTAGAGGATTTCTTAAAAAAGGGGGTAGAAAGAAGTGGGAGGGTTTCGCAGGGATCAGCCGTGGCGCCATCCTAGTCTATCTTTTTCACTTTTTATAGTTTTTTTTTTCGTCTGCTTCAAAACTATTAGTGGAAATTGTAAGGCTTAGGAAAGGAAACTATTTTTAGGGAATTCTAATTTATCCGCGGTTTTAGAGAACGATTTAAAATAAAAATGAATCGATTAATTGGCAAAGGTGGTTCGGTTTGTTCCGTTAAAAATTGTTTAAGCGTTAGTCGTGGACAAAGTTCGCTGATTAAAAACAAAGCGAGTATGCATCGACTACCTAATGATAAGATACAAAGAGAAGAATGGATAAAGCGTATTATAACTAGTTACGAAGTTGACGACCATGATATACCCGCGAAAAGAGCAAGAATTTGGCAGCCCAAAAAAATACTGTTATTTGTGGACTACACTTTAATAGAAGCGGTAGAAAGCGGATTGAAGATACTTTCCCAATTTTTATTGGCAAGCATGTTTATCCAACAACGTTGTTCCTTTCAAGTGATAAGCTTGATAATGACCCCGAAGGACTTCTGGAGAATATTATCGCTGAAGTTACAATTGGAGAACAGATTGTTGAGCGACTTGATCTCACTGTTGGAGCTGATAATATACCGCAACCTGAAAAGCATTCTGGTATGGAAATTTTTCTTTTGAAACTTAACGGCATCATAAACTAATTTGACAAAATTTCAGATCACACCTATTGCGTCTATGAGGATCCCTTTGTTAGGGCAAAACTGTTAAGTGCCACGCTTGCCAAAAACCAAGAACTTGAACGAAATCATTACAATCTAAAAATAAATTTAGAAAAATGTTTGAAGGAAAATATAAAACTTAAACTGGAGGTGGCCCGTCTACAACGAGAGAATTTGGAAAAGGATTCTAAAAAAGAAACAAATTTTAGATTATCTACCGTGGCAAAAAACCCCAAAACGCTAAAATACTACACTGGATTCAAATCAATAGAAGAATTTAATATTTTGTTTACAAGCATTCAACCAGAACTACAAAATATTAAAATGTATAATAACGGGAGTGGCTATGAAAGAATTGTCAATAGAGCAAGTGGTAGCTCACCAGGCCGACCCATGTCTCTCGATTTTGAAGATCAGCTGTTCTTAACTTTGTGCAAGCTCCGGGTTGGCTTAGCCAATGAAGACCTAGCCCACCGATTTGGTGTGTCAATAACAACCACCAGTAACTATGTTACTACTTGGCTAGACCTCCTTTATAAAAAGCTAACAAAAGTTCCTATTTGGCCATCAAGGAAAGTTATCGATGATTTCATGCCGAATGAGTTTAAAGAAAAATTTCAAAGTACACGGGTGATCATAGATTGTACTGAATTCTTTATAGAGAATCCAAGTGACTACACTGTCCAAAGTGATACCTACTCGAACTATAAAAGGCACAATACAGCAAAAGGATTAATTGGAATAACCCCGAATGGGTTTGTATCTTTCGTCGCTCCTTTGGCCCCTGGCCGAATGTCTGATACGGAACTTACATTAGACAGTGGTCTGATAAAACTACTAGAGCCAGGTGACTCGGTTATGGCTGACCGTGGATTTTTCATCAAAGAAGCATTGGATGAAAAAGGCATTGGACTTAATATACCCCCATTCCTTGGAGGAAAGCCTCAGCTGCCTGTTGATGATGAGAAACGTACTAGAGAGATTGCTGCAGTACGTATTCATGTTGAAAGGGTTATTAAAGAGCTAAAAGACTTTCGAATACTTAAATTTGTATTTTCCAATGCAATGCATGATAACCTTGAAAAAATTTGGAAAATATGTTGTTATTTAGTAAATGTTATTTCTGAACCCCTTCTTGATGTAAATAAATGAAATATTTCGAGGAATTAATTCCAAGCTATTTTTTTTATTAAGTTTTGTATCACATTAAAATCAAAATAAAAAATAAAAATATCACAATAACATATTGCATTCATGAATCAATGTAAAAATGACTAAAGAAGAACTCATTTAGTTTAGGAACCATGGTATTGAAGAATAAGTTAGAATCAAATGATATCCTTTCGCAAAAGGCGTCAGTCCCCGTGTCAACGTAAAAATCACACCACGAGAGTCCTGTTACGCCTAACTGGCCCTGAATCTGATAATAATAATCATGTATTCTTTTTAACGTAACTTTTCCAGATATATCCTTATTAAGGCACGTAGATAGTTTGTTTGAAAATGTTTCGTCTATAGTTAAGCCCATTTCTTTAGCTTTAGAGAGGGTTTTTATTTCCAACAGACCATATTCATTTATTTCTTCGTCATACACTAATCTATCTGGGGAAGCTCCTATGATAGGAAAGCCAGGATTGATGATAAATCCAACTGGATAGGTATGAACTTTGTTGTTTTTAAGTAAATAGTACTTTGACACAGCAAATGATTCATTTTTAATACCCTCTTTCACGTATTTAAGATGGCTTATTGAAGTACCACCTCTAACACTTTGAATAAATTCGGGGGTAACCACTTTTCTCCGTTTGACAATTTTTCCAAAATTTGAGGCTGTTAAACGTTTTGATCGTTCGTTGTTCCATAATTGGCTCTTTGATTGATCCCTTGTGGCTTCTTCTATACTTTTTGCTTCCTCTAAACTAACCTCGCAACATTTAGGAACTGAATTCGTAGATAAATTAATATTTAGTGTTTTGTCGGGTAATTCTTTACGTGGAAACTTTTCGATTTCATTTTCATTAACACTTGTTATTAAAGGTGGTTCTGCGTATTGGATGGGTTCAACTTTAACAGCCCGGTGATTATTCTCTTCCATTATCCTTACCCACATTGGCCTGATATTAATATTCTTCATTGAGGTAGCGAAATATTTGATCATAGGATCTTCCGATGTGGACGGCTCAGTGTTCTCGTTTGAAAATGAGGTGTAATTTGCCACGCAGGTTTTCCTACGCTTCCTTGTTGAAGTAACACCTTTATTTCTTCTCTGGTGTTTCATAAACGTTAAGGAGCTGAAGTATTTGGTTGACAAATTCTTGTTTTGGGGCTTTTGGTGTCCCCACTTCTGGGCTCTTTCCGTACATGACAAATCGTTTGGGACAAATTTACGGTTTTCTAATGTACAATCTAGAATGTACCACAATATCGCCGCTACATGACTACAAACACCTCCTTGGCCACAAGGACACTCACATAGCCCTGAAACAATACTTCCTTGCTTATCACATATTGAAATTAAACAGTTATAACTCTCAGTCGCTTTGTAAGAAGCTCGAACTTTCGCTTTAATATACAAAAGACTTTGACTAGGTTGATGAGATAGAAATACATTGGTGACTCGGTTGGACTTGAACATACGGTAGCCTTTATTTTTGTGCTTTTTACTATTTGAATGGTGCTTCGCTATCATTTCATCCGAGAATTCTTTAGGAACATCTTTAAGGAGTTTAGACCAGTTGCCTTTGGGTTGTTTAGCTAAAATAGCAGCTGAACTCACGTTTAGCCTTGGTTTAAGAGCCAGCCTAAAAACATATTTGCGAATTTAAAAAAACATTTTTGGGTGGAGTGGTCGTCAAATTCGCAAATTATTTTTTTAAGAGAAACATATCACAAAAAATAATTCACTAAATTGAAGGCTGTACTACTTTTAAACATAAACAAACCTTTTCTTTGGAGTATCCATAATCCATTCCCAAAGAATCCCAATAGGTAATTATTCAATAGCAGACGACAGTATACCGATTCCCGAGTAACAGACTGCCAGAATATCTCTAGCAACCTAGAGGGACTGCCACAAGTTTTCGAAAAACTTGGCAAAATTGGCCGTAAATTCCAACCAATCAGAGAAATCCTCATTTCCTCTGGTTCCCGGGGGGAATGTATTACGGGTAAGCTCGCTTGTAGGATAATATTTTTAAGCGTCTATTAAATTCATTCTCAACAAGTTCAAGAAACCCACTCATAAAAATTCTTGGCCACGAAAAGGGCGGTGATTTTATATTCTTATAAGCAAGAATAGGGCAGAAAAAAATTAAGAGGAGACTAAGACTTATAAAAAAATAAAATCGGAGCTAATTTTGGCGTGGGCTGGACCCCATCTAGTAAAAATGGGAGGACATTTACGCACCAGATTATTATATATTATTTTCCTGCCTTAATTCTTTGCCTTGCCCAGAGACTGCTTTTTTGAGAAAACGTTTTGTCGCGTCCAACGATAGACACGGACAAAATATTTCCTTATGAATTTCAATTATATAATTCCCCCAAATTTCCAAAACATTCTCGAAATTTAGGTTGCGGGGCTTCGTGCGTTTTATCTGACAGGTTAAACTGTTATCCGTGGAAATTCCACAAAACATACAAATGGATTTATCATTTTCATTCTGTCAAATCGGATAGGAAAAATAGGATAGTCTTATACTCGCGGATGTCACGAGACGCTAAATTTAGAGGAATAGTTTAGAATTGATGACCTTTAAGACTTACAACTTATCACCCGAAATTTGACCCCTAAATCCGTTATTTTAAATTTAATGATAAAAGTTTAGAGCAAAATATAGGTCATTTTCTTAAGAGAAAAAAATATATATATTATCAGACGAAGCGTTTATATCTATCAGCTTAACATTTCTTATTTTATTTTCTTTGCAGGGGCCGTCGATAGCGCCTCCATCTTGGAAAATAAGGAACGCCTGCGAAATTTCTGGGAACAGCGAATCATGGCCGACCAGGAACTGAAGGAGAACGGTACAATCCCGCCAACAGTTACTCCAACCATAGTCAGCCTCGACGGAGAAATCAAAGATTCGACGCCAACCAAAGCAAAGAGTCAAGAAGACGTCTTTAAAGAAGCAGCCGTCCTCGAAGATTGCGAGCCATCCCCGCCAGATTCGTTGAACGAACAAGTGCCCATCGTCAACGGACAAGCGGATAAAGAAGAGATAGTCCAAGTCCTCGAAGTGACCCCCGAACCAGTTACCGAAGAGATTGTGGAACAAGAAACCACCCCGCCTGCAGTCGAAGCGGCAATTGTTTTGAGTGTAGACGAAGGCGAAGATAAACCGGAAGATATTTCCGCGCTACCGGAAAAGGAGTCGGATAATTCTATGGAAGAATCGGCTTTGGATAGAGAAGTCAGATTAGCTTTGGAACGAGAAGAACAGTTGAAGAAGGAACGCAACGCCGTCGAACTTAGCAGCACGGAATCGTCTTTAACGACGCCCGAGTCCGAAGAACAACCCGAAGACTTTCCGGTACATCACGTGGCCTTAGCTCCAACGGTAGAAGAATCGGAGGAAGACGAAATTTCGGCAGGAAAAACCATCGAAACTAAAGTTTCCGAAGTTGTGGTAGGATGACTAATATTATTTTTCTTTTCCGTTCAGATTTCTAACGAGTTTATTTACGTTACGTAGGAAACTTCGGAAAGCGGGGAAGTCCGCGAAGCAATCACAATTAGCCAAACTGAAATGACCTTGAAAGTTCAAGAGATAATCCCCAAGACTGTCTCGACTACCGAACCCTTTAACGACGAAGTTGTAACTGTAGGAGAAGTCATTTTCGTCGATACGGACGGTACCGCTAAACCAGTTGAGGAAATCGTTCAAGCCAACAAGCCCCAAATCATAGGAGAGACGTATAGGCAGAAAATCTCGGAAGAGAACGTTATGGCGGAAATAATCGAAATTGAAAGCGCACAAAAGGCAACTTCCACAATCGTCGCGGCTCCTAAACCAGCAGTGACCCCGTCGGCTCCACCGACCAACAATAACAATAATCCAACTTCGGCGTTGTTGAAGAACGAGAGACCGACTTACAACCCGAACTCTGACTCCAAAATCGCTTTGGAGATTCGCGAAATGAAAGAACGTGAGGAGGAACTTCGCATCATGCGAGAGACGATCCTAAGGGAGAATCAAAACAATGCCGCCAATAAAGCGTCCGCCGGTTCAACCTCGTCCTTGTCCAACTCTTCCAGACAATCCGAACAAGGATCTGTTCATTCTGACGACGGTAACGAGACCAACAAACTGACCAACGGACAGAACGGAGTTAGTGGATCCAGCAGCCCGATTCAAACCCCGATTACTCGAACCATCTCTTTGGATAACTTACACCCCGGACAGCCCTATAATATCGGCTACGCTTTCGGACACCGTCGCAAAGACGGAGTTAAAGTTAAACCACTAGCTGACGCCGAAGAGGAGAAGCAAGTGTTTAAAGTTTTAAAAGAATCTCCCATTGAAAGAGAGATCAGACTGACCAGAGAACGCGAAGAACAATTGAAGCGCGAGAAGGGACTGCTTCAAGAAAGCGCCCTAAGACCGCAAACGCTGGACGTAACGACGCGTAAGATATAAAATTCACACTTAGAAATAAGTGGCAACTATTATTTAAATATATAATTTTTTCAGCGAACGGTAAACTTCCAGCTTCTAAAACCTCTCCATTTCAAGTGCCTTTGAAGCCGGTTAACGGAGATACGCAAAGAATTATGGCCACTTCTCGTATTCAACAAGAAATTGAGGAACAAACGGAAAGGGAAAAAGCCTTGCGAGCTTCGGGAAAAATCCAAACTATTTCTCAAGTAAGTTAAACTTCGAAATCTTCTTGACAGTGCAATCAAAAATAAATATTCTCTGGACAGGAGCGAACGGACGCCAAAGTAGCTGGTAGTCGACTACGAGAAGTCAACGGTGGTTCCCCCGACTCGGCAGTGGCTCTTTCTTCTCCGGGTCACACCCCACTCAGCCCTTCGCCCTCCCTGTCTGACAGCGAAAAATCTTCGACTAATTCCTCGCCCGCCATCAACGGCAACGGAAACGGGACGTACGTCAACGGAGTCAACGCCAAAACGCCTTCGCCCACTAACTCCACCGTTTCCGCTGGTATAAAAGTCAACGGCAACGGTTTCCAAGCGGGCCGTCGCTTTAGCAACCCGCCAACGGGACGTAACGTCAATATGCAAAGGTTTATCGCCAGCAAGGGCAAAGAGGTCACCTCCGCCTTTTCGCCTTTCAACTCGGCTTCCAAAGAGAAGAGTCAGTCCGTCCTCAGCCTTCACCACGTCAACAGCAGCGACTCCTACCAGATGAAACCACCCAAAGTGCCCAAAGACCTTAAAAACGGAACCACCGCTAACGGAACCTCGCCCGCCACTGGTGTACCCAAAAGATCCTTAACCGCGGAAAGCAAAATTCAAGAAGAGTTGAAAGAAATGCAAGCCCGCGAAGATGAACTAAAGTAAGCTTTAAATCTAACCGAAATTAGACTATTTAGCGCGGATGGATGGACTATTGGAGAGCGCGGATCCCGGAAATGTTAGAATATGATATGTTAAATACTGGGTTCGTTTATTCGATTCGATTTCCGAGAGAAGGTTACCACGCGGGCTTCCCTTTAACGACTGAGAACGCAACGACCGTGTCGACAGCCTCGAATGGACATTTTTTTTTTAATTTTCTTTACAAGAAACTCACTAGAGAACGAAATTAGAAGGAATTCCGAATGTTTACGAATAATTATCTGAAGACCTTAATCTTGGCAACATTTTCGGGGAAAATAAACTGGTCCGGGCAACCTCGCGATATATAATAAGACGCCCTTCAGAAGCAATGACCTTAATTAATGATGAAACTGATAACGAAATTTAAAATGGTCCGTCATTCCGCTAAGGAGAAGCGAGTTTATTTGAAGAACCCGTAACCCACAATTGGAAGTATTATACGCGGCGGGGATTTATTATTATGAATGGATTGGTTCCCCAGGGGTTCAAGGACACCCTTTATAAATTTTGAAGAGAGAGGGGCGACAGGAAACGAGCGGTGAATTGTTCTAAACAAAATTTGTGTCAGTTGAGAAAATATAATGAACTATTTCAGGGGTACTTAAAAGAAACGCGAACTACGTAAAGTATAAACAAACGTTCAAACATCCCGCCAATTCCCAACCCCCAAAAAATCGGCGCTTTTAAGGGTTAATGGTACGTGCTAGTGTGGATGGCTTAGAAGGGAAGTCTAGGGGTTGAATTTTTACAAAATGGTCATTACGACGCCGAAGTTATAACGTTTTCTTTATCCCGTTGATTCCCAACTCGCGACCTTAAGCAAACGGTACGGATGGTCAATCATGCGCGGAAATTAAGAAGCTAGGCGCCTACGGATAATACCTGACTCGGGCGGGAAAAATAAAAAAAAAAAAAGGGGGGGGGGTTCAAAATTACCCCAACGAGTCTTCTATCAAATATGATGAAAAATCACTAAACTTTTCAGGGTTTAATAAGTAGTTTCGATAGAAAAAAAGATTCTGGTTTCGGGGTAAATACGCGAAATTCTGTAATATAGTAGAATTTCAAGATACCCCTCCCCCCTTGACTCCGAATAAAACCTAGAGGGTCAAAAAACTTAAGTCAATTTTCCGTTTGAAATATTAAGAGAGAAGGGGCTCACCCAACCAAGTACTTCGAAAAGAAGTACATACTAAAGATACATTAGTCTAGGTATAGCAATATTCGAGTCGCGTTTGGACACTGAATGAAAATCTCAAATTTGTTATAACCACTCAAAGTGACTTAACTTTAAAAGTTTTCACTTGTTTAAGGTATTATACCCAACCCATGTTCCAACTTTTACGCTTATATCAGAGTTGTTATCAAGTTATAAGCTTACGGATTAACTTATTGTTTCTAGACAACAAAGAGCCAGATTATTGGGTCTGTCCCAGCCTAACCTGACTACTCTCGAAGATGAAGATGCCATAGATGGTAGTCCTCAGCCGCCAACAAATGGACACGATCACTCATCGACGAATGGGTCCAACGGCGTATCCACGCTGGAACGTGCTAGTAGTAATCCTAATCTCCTCGACGACGACGTGGAATTCGTTGGACGAAACAAAAAGGTATACAACTGGAAGCTGTAAAATAAAATAAGAACAATTTTCGTTAATTACTTGATTTCTTTTCAGAACATGAAATTTGTTGGTGGTGGTGGTGGCCCGCGTAGACGGAGCACCCTTATCGAACAATGGGAACAAAGAATTCAAAGTTCAGAAGCCAAATCGTGAAAGGTCATTCGGGAAAATACCAATATTTGCGAGCTGGATCGCGACACTCGTGTTAATTTTTTTTTTTACGAATCTCAACGAAAGTATAGACATTTATTTTGTTTCGAAGGAATTACCACAAATTTTCCTTCAATTTGTTGGTTAGTTTTACTTCATTTTACGATTTAGAGCTATTTTCAGATTAAAAGGGTGTACTCGTTTAATTTTGAAATAGTTTTTCTCCCAAATTTATATTCACGTATGAACCAATTATAATGAAACTAAACATTAATAAATTTTTGGTTGCGTCTGAGTCTAAAATTTAAAATTTGTTTAGTTTGTGCCCCTACTTAAATGTTAAAATATTAGAAACAATGTAAACCTATAAATAATTGTTATATAGTTCCCTAGAGACTAGCGAGAGAAGATTTTAGTTTACCGGTTTTTATCTTATGAAGAAATTAAATTTCTTAAAAATTGGTTCCATAATTAAAGAGTGTCTTCCGCCAATAGAGGGGAAAGGTTATGGTCGAATAATTATTTCAAGTTATCAACCCTTCAAATTCCTGTCCCCCTCCGATAAACAATCGATTTTGTTGATAAAAACTTTAGTTTTTTTGGTTGCCATAATTTAAATGGTTATGTTTTAATGTTTAGTCGTGGTTATAAAAAAAACCGTCAAGTTGTCAAATAAGGGTTTGTATAAAATATGCTTCTTTTGGGTGTAATGATGGATCATTATTGAGAGCCAATAAAGAACGTTTATCTTGAAATTTTGCAGGCTACAATCATATTTTGCAAATTTTTGGGGGGAAAAAAGAAAGTATTAAGTAGAAGTCTAGTACTGATTAACCTTGAATTTCTAAGAAACCTTTGGCGCCTTACGTGTTCTTAAACCTATTTTAACAGTCTATTTAGATCAACAATATCTTCCAGAATGTAGTATCCGTTTAATGCTGTAACATCTTCATGTTAACTAATATTTGTAGAAAATTACACCATATTCTTGGCGTAAATGACTTAAGTTGCATCATACTATCAAGCAAAGGCTTACGATAATAGAAACAATTAGACCAAAGAATCTTATTGACAAGCTTTGTAAGCTTACATGTTATTATGACATTACAAATTAAAATAGTATGTTTAAATGGTTAAGTTGAAACTTACTCAAATCTTGTAAAAAAAGATGATCAAACACTTTTTAACACAGTTTGCAGTTAGTAAGTATACACCTCGTGGCATCCGTAATACCGACACACTTTTTTCGGCCGTTGTCCGTTAACCGTTGACGACAGCTTCAGGGATCTTTGGGGCCGTGGACGTGGTGGTTGACCATCGTGAGTTCGTGACATAAGACCGGAAATATTCAAAAATAAATATGTTGCGATTATTTCCTATTTTACTTCTAGAAACTTCTTTTTCTGTTCGGCAAGTAGCGCCATCTACATATAGCGGTAACAATTTTCGAGTGGAATATTTTGGCGGAAAATTTGATTTTCAAACCATATAAGCCTAGCCATCAAAGCTTACGTGGAAAATATGTCATCACGCGTAACAAGTTCGTTTTAAAATATTCGTAATTTTTCTTGTATATTAAAATATTATTTTAAAACAATCCAAAAATAAACTTACGTTTCCATTTTTTCGGTTTAAAGTGTATTCTGTAATCATCAGTATATACTCTATAAATTTGAAGTTTATCCCCTCCATTTTACAAAACTTTTTTAATTGTTGTTCAGGTTAATTAGACTACCTATTTCTAATTTTTTATCTTGAGGCGAAGGTGAATCAGCTATTAGTCAAGAGCAATGAGGACTACTTGAAGCATCTACTGTCATATAAGCTAATGATACCCTCCAGCATTTTCTAAAAACTTATATTAACCATAGAGGCACTTCCAAACTTATGGGAAAATTTTTATGTATTTTGTTTCACCAAAAATGTTTGTACAAATTCTTTGTCTTTTATTTGTAAGACTTGACTGTAATCTTCCATTTTATCACAGCTTTGTTTATATCATATATTATTTAAAAATAAAAACCTTAGATAACTTTGCTTAAAGGCTTAAACATTAATATTTTTAAGTTAGACAAATAATCCCGTCCACAAATGGAAACAGCAATGATTCACAAAGTCTTCCACCAAAGACTGCAAAGCCAAAATTCGAGAATTTGGCTTTTCAGGGCTGTGCTCCTGATTGAGCAAAGGCTCCCGAAAAACCAGGCTTATTTCCTTAATTGCAACAAGATCAGATTAATTAGCTATATGAAAATAATTGGGTCCTAAGCTATTCAATAGGCCTAAAGAAAAGAAAAATCTAAAACTTACCGAGTGATTACTCTGTTGATCCATAGTTAACTTTATAAACGCATCGGCGCATTTCATGTCAGTTAGAACCTAAAAAAATTGAGCACCCATTTAGCCTCAGAGATAAGCAAAATCAAGAAAGGATAAAAGTTACACTGGGAATTCTAATGTGTCCATAGATTCATTTCTAAAAACACAATGTGTATCTTTTTTTGCTAAGCCTTTGCCATTGCGACCCGTTAAAATTTGTCAAATCCTTTCTTGATAAAAATCAAGATTAGGGTAAATAATTAAAATAAAATATTCAATTTCAATTTACCAAATGTTGGGTATATCCATCGGGTGAATTAAAAATACGACTAGTATTGTTATACTTCGTGAGAATCAGCTTCGACAGATTTTGATACCACTGATGATGCATATTCAAAAATGGAGTCAGATTTTTGTCAACTTCATTAATAGGAACGCTAGTGACCAAACTTAACAATTCTTTAAATTGAGAATAGGTCATAGGAGTGATAATCAAATCTTTCGACTCCCCAGTTCTTGGAAAGAGGCTGTTCCAAAGAAAATCTCGGCAACAGTGTACCCCTGCCCTTCCAACTATGGCCTCCAAATGCTTCCTAGTGCTTTTTGTACGGTCCTTTAGTATATTAAGCATCAACGTTTCGTGACTACTAAAATATCCCAAATAAGTCACTTCCTCGTCACACATTGTGGGTGGAATTATGGCGCTGACTTTACGACTTTAATAGGGGGGAAAAAAGGAATTGTAAATTTAAAATCTGACAGAATAATTAGAGCTGGCAAAAATTTAAATTACCTAAGATCATCTAAGTTGGCTGTGGCTAGGTTTCCATTATCTTTTTCAGTTGACGATATTAGCTCGCTTTGATTTGGAGAAGTGACACTGCTAGTCTTTCTCGATGGAACTCTACTAGAATTTTGGGAACCAGTCTTGGTTCCTCCTAATCGTACAGGTTGGAAGGAACCGAGCATCGAGCCCAAGACTAACTTTGGGTACAGATCTCGTTGGCTCGTTAACAATATATAAAATTTCAACACCAGAATGTGATTCTGATGAGACTGTTGACTGTTAGCTTCTTTATCGTAGGTGACTAAGAGTCCCACGTCAAAGTTATCGATGTGGTTAACATCATTCGCGTCTTTGTAAGATCCTTTGTGAGATGATAGTTCTACTAATGCGAAGTCGGTATCCTAAAAAATAGCACCCTTTTAAGGCGCAGATCAAATAAAAATAAGAAATTGGCTCTTACCATATCTGTTCCTTTGAAAACTGGTTCCATCCGTACCACAGTCATTCCTTTGAAAAATATAAATTAGTGGAAATTCGAACTGGGCGAAAATTTTTAACTTAAAAGTTTATTATACCATAGTGTTGATTATGACTGATGATGTAATTGTACAGCAGGGAACCTTCTACACGAGTGTTGGGTATCACCAAAGTTCCACTTGAGATGAGATTTCTCGCAAAGTTCGGACTCTTTTGATAGTACTTGATAAAGTCATCGAGGAAAGAGGAAATGTGGTATCCTTGACGGAAGAGCAAGTGACGGCCGGATATATAAGAGTAAATAGTTCGAAGATGGAAGTCATAGGTAAACGAATGCAAATGCATCGTGATCTTGATCTTATCAAGTTGATCCAAGAATACTGTTGTAAACTATTGAAACAGATGAAAAAAGAAAATCTTATATCTAGTAAAATGTTGTCATAACAAAATTATTGGGGGAAGAACCCATTTTATATCCACATTTCCTTATAGTTGCTAAGCCTTGTCTTAATTTTATAATAATAACCAAAACTTATACATATCTAACTGGAAAAAACAAAATGGGACTAGTACATTTTTGGGGGAGAATTCCAAAAATTTTGTTATAAGCAGTTTTTGGTTATTAAGTGTTATTAGTAAAATTACCTGCGATCTTTGAGTTGGAGAAGTGGTTAATAGAAGCCTTTTACTCTCAAGAGAATAAAGATGGGCATAAGCGTAAGGGTCGCAAAAACCCACTTCGAAAATCAAGAGACCTCCGAGCAGGTTTTTAATCAAGAAAACTGGAAGACCTTTGTTATTACTAGACCTTAACTTTTTCCCAAAGTCGTGATTTTTTTTAGTATCGCCTTCTCTCCGGTGGCTTTGGGCTCCAGTCTGAATAGCGACGAAGCCCAGTGTTTGTAAATATTCAATATATTCTTGAATGTAAGTGGTACAAATGGCAAAGTGACATTCTTCATCCATCTGACTTCGTCTAGGTTTTTGCATGACTGAAGCTAAGAGAGGATTGACCCCTCCGCTGATTTTCCTCAACCTACCAAAGCTACTACCTAAAGAGTTATTGCTAGATGAAGTTTCGATTGAACTTTTTACGCTAGATCCGCTACTGTGTCTCGAACGCTGCTTAAAAGGTTACATAATTAAACTAAAATTTAGATGAAATAAAAAAATAACTTACGGAAGTTGGAAAAGAAGAATTCTCCTTTGGTTCCAGCTTATTTTGTACTGGTTCCAAAGTGTGATCCCTAACTGGAGCGACTTTATACCTCCAGGTTGGACTAAAGAGGATCGGAGTAAGGCAGAAGTGAGCAAGCCTCGCCAAAGACTTGACAGAATGCATTACTTTGTCAAGATAAGGGATATTGACATGAGGATCGCGAGATTTCCAAACCCGATGTAAATCTTCCATTACTCTTCGATCAAACGTATTTTGAATATCTTTTATTTGCAGGTGAAATCTGAGTGCTATATCTTGAACGTCTCTATATTCAGAACATTGCAGGGGATGATGAGGTTTCCTATCCCTTATTGTGGAATCCAAAATTGCTCCCGTAGCAAAGACAGCTGATTTTCTAACTGGACCAGACTGATGGTCAGTCGAAGGACTAGGTGGTGATGGATTTCCTAATACAACTTCGAGGTGCTTTGCCATAATATGATTGGGTGGAGCCACACCAGCGTAACTCTTTAACAACAGAAGTCCAACATTTAACTTTTACGGCTTCACACACCCCTTTAGGACTATAAAACAGAGCTTAACTTACCACACTTTTGTCTTTGATAACTTTTTTTTCCTGCCGAAAAACTGGTTGGTTGAAAAAGAGGCCCAACTTTTGGCAAACTACGCTAGAAACGGCCAAACTCCTTTGATTAATCCATTCAACTAAGTTATTCAACAGTTTGGAGATGGAGTTGGCAACCTCAGGGAGCCAATTATAGAGATACAAGGAAATGGAATTTCCCTCCAGGATGATGAGGAGTAAACGTTGTCGGGGAATAAAAAGGTTGAATGAACCAAGGGACTCCAAGGAGTTGGCACTGTTCAACTGAGGATTAAAACTAGAAGCAAATGGTCCAATCGATATAGGGGTTGATACTGGTAGTTGAGTTGGGCTACCCAAACAAGAAGTTGGAGTAGCATTAGCGGTTCGACTCAACGAAGAACTCATTCCAGAGTCAGCTCCGTGAATGAAAGGCTGAAACCTTTGGTAATGTTTTTGTTCTGGAATCAATATAAAATAACCTTTAGCCCCTTTGCTACCTTAAAACGCGAAAAGATAAATTAACGGACGTTTTAGAAGAGGCGTCCCCAAATAGGAAGAATGTTCCGGATTTCCGACGAAGGCTTTCCAAAGATTTAAATTGCGTCCAACAACGATAAAGTCTTGCGTCTTACCAGGAAGTTTTTCTGGCCTAACACCAGTCATCAGAGCACTGAGCTGAGTATTGTAAGGCAAGAAATCCATTCCATGCTTTAGGAAAACTTTTGACAGAATGTCAGAAGCCAAATCTTGAAGCTGGATTTGAAACTGATGCAAAAGTATGGGAATTTGGTGATGACTCTTCAAGGTGTAACTACTAGAAACTACAGTAGGAACGCCTAAAATAGAAAAAAAAAAAAAAAAAAAAAAAATACTATAAAACTAGAAAATAAATGTGCTTGAAGGCTTGAAAATTACTAAATATTTTCTTACCAATTGTTTTGCCAAATTCCAAGAAATCCCTCATGGTGGTGCTTAACACTTCAGTAAGCCTTCCTTTATCCCCAGCATCGTAGACCATGTTCCTCGGTTCTGGCTGTAACATCGAGCTAAGTGCACCAATCTTACTCGAACTTAAACTTCCTGTTATACTCGATGGTGTGTCCACATTCATAGTTCCAGCGTACTATCAATAAATATGCTTTGTTAACGAAATTTACCATGCCATTTGTAAGACAAAATTTGAACCTACCTTAAAAAAATATAAACTATCCGTCGGTGATAAAGTAGGGGAGTAAGTTTTCGCTGACATATCAAGTTCTTTGATTTGTTCACTCATGACCCTTCCACTCCGCCTCCTTCCTACAAAACAAGAGAGTTTTAAGTCTAAAAACATTCAAGAGGCACTAAGAAATCGTTACTTTTTATCGGGGTGGAGGGTTCACTAACACTACCACAATTGTCCCCTTCGAGTGGTTCGGCTAATGGCGCTGTCAGTAGTCGGTACTCCATTAAGAGATCCCAAAGAGCGTGGCGCATCGCTGCACCTAACTTTCCTGTTAATAATTCCTGTTGGACTTTACCCACGCACCATATTTGGAATCTTATCAGAGCAATAGGGCCTAATTGAATGAAAATGAAATAATTCTATGTTTCCCTTTAAATTAAAATAAAAAATAGAAAGAACCTGGAGATTTCTTAGAAGGATTCAGTTGGAAAAGAGAAGTGCCTGTCAATTCTTCATAATCATGACTCAACAATGTATCTAAATAAGCGTTAGCCATGGGAATTGGGTTTGAAACGTGTTTAACTGGCCTGCCTTGACCATCAACAAGGGACAATATTATGCAAGCTATTCCTTTATTGCCAGACATTCCAATCGCTTGTTGAATTGAATAAATAAAGACATCTTCGTCAGAAAAGTTTAAAGTGCTGTCGAAGTTCATACTGGATTCCCCATTGTGAGGCTGAAAAATTTGATAAAAGTGTATGAAAAGTCAAAACATTTGGAATAGAGGTCTGATTTGATATACTTGGAAATGGTTCTCCATTTTATTGTCAGTATAGTTAGGGTTATGCAAAAAACTGAGTAAATTTTGTCGCAAATAAAAAACTAAAGGACCCAAAAGTTTAAGAGTATTGCTGTGAATGGTGAAATGCAACACAAATGTGGGTTCCTTTCCAGGTTTTTGAATAAACTGTGTGAAAAGATTAAAAAAAAAAAAAAAAAAAAAGATTACTGCACGTAATTTTGGTGGTCCCTAAATGTATGATTATACCAGCACGTCTTCGGGAGTCAGTTTTGATTTTGTATTTCTAGCCATCATTACAGTAATGGACTCCAAAACTGCTTCGTCTAGCTCATTTTGAAGAACTTTCACCAACTCTTCCTTAGTTACATTGTCTACTTCACTAATTCCGTGAAAATTAAGAGCGATACACTGCTGATTAGTTTTACGATTTGAAGAAACTCTCGAGGTAATCGATATTGAATCGTGAGATACACTTTGATCCTTATCAGAGAGTGCCGAATTCACCCTTGGGCGAAATTCCGTCAACTACAGAAAACAATATAAAAAAATTAACAGAATTCCACCATTCAGTTGAAGATCATGACTTGCGTCTTACGGCAAACTCTTCTTCAGCGTCAATAGCGGTTTTTCTTTGAGGTAAACTATGAACGGATGAACTTCTGGATCCACCCAGATTACAATCCTCCTCGTTCTTAGAACTCCTATGTCCGTAACAAGTTGTTTCGTGGAGTCTTTAATTTACCAATAAACAGGTTAATTTGCGAAAAGCCATATAGCACTGCAATCGAAACTTATAAGCCACCTTAAATAGAAAACTGAGCCACTCGTTTGCTTGTAGACAAACATGTTCTTGCGATTAGTGACAGAGAAAGAATTTAACGCCGCTCTAAGAGCTTGTACGCCTCTAGACATAGTTCTACCAGGGCCCGAACTTAAACGAGGATGAAAATGAAAGTGAGTTGTCCATACAATTGGACAATCAAATGCTCCTGGTTTAAACTTCATCTCAGCCTCTAAGTAATTCTCATCTGACTTTTGTATATTATAGATGTCATCTGGATCCACTAATATATAAAATTATTAAGTAAAAATAAAAAACGCTTGGCCTGGAACTCAGATTCATATAAACTGGCTTACTATCAATGGAATGTAATCTAGTAGATCCAATGTGTCGATTATCATCACTCTTCCAAATATCTTCATTCGCTTCTGGAACAAGCAACTGGTGACACTTAAAGTTTTCGTGAAGATCTTGAAGTAACATTGTCTATAAAATTTGTGACATTACAAAAAGGTTTCTACAAAAATTCTGCCACCCTAAGCGTCCTTTTAAATAAATTCAGGCTTGCCTGATTGATCAACTTAAGAAGATTTTTAATTGTTTTGATGGTTTTTTGAAATAAATCCTTGGCATTTCTAAGTTCATCATCTTGATTTTTTCTATGCCTTGAAGTTAAAACTAATATTTAGCAAACAAATTTAGTCAAAATATACAGAACA
Source organism: Odiellus spinosus (assembly GCA_963920705.1). NCBI lineage: Eukaryota > Metazoa > Arthropoda > Arachnida > Opiliones > Phalangiidae > Odiellus > Odiellus spinosus. The sequence continues at coordinate 18,828,292 of OY987234.1, read as the reverse complement.
TTTTTTTTTACCTAATATGAAAATAAACTGATACTTTGTCTTGATGAATTTTCATAATCAACCAAAATTTTGGTAACAATGATTTCCTGACATTCAACCACCCTAATTCGCTTCCAGAGTCACTAGAATCTCCCTCATATCCTGTTTAATTAATCAAGGTCTCGCTATAACGATGTGTTAATTTAGAATCGAATAATTTGATTATTACCATCTTCAGTATTGCTAACGCGGCCAGCATCACTATACATAAATGGTGTTGAACTGCAAGAGTCGGTTCGACCCAATATCATTCTCCGACTGGGGGAAAACACTTCTTTCCCTTCCATAGCCGACTCTTGGATCTTGGCTACTTCGAGACTCTCGGCTCCTTCTCGAGCCTCTGATGGATCGTATTCTAATGCAGGTGTGGAATTTTTTGAAACCACCCTATTTAGAGCGACTGTGGAATCGCCTTTGCTGGATGATGTAGTGACTGTTGAACCTTCACTATGCTTTTCATCTGAAGTTGTGGTTTCTGTACTGGTGCTATTCCGAACATCATCAGCAGAGTTCCCAATTGCCTGCACCAAACCCCAAAGAAATAAATTAAAATATAAATTTGGGTATAATAGTCTAAATTACAAAGAAATACCTCAGGGGTTTTGCTCATTAAAGTATTTGAACTGCATTCGGAAACTGATTGACTGCTAACAAAACCCCTTGAATCTGTAGTTTCTGAACTTTCAGTCAGTTCATTTTTCATGTTTTTTACTTTAACAAAGTTCGAATTGTCCACCGGAATCTCCATTCTTTTAATGGTACTGGGAGATTCCGGGGTGATGGAAAGCCTTCCTTTGGTGGCTAGGGGCTTTACTAAGATCACGTCATCTTTTAAATTGCTGTCAGTGAAACTAGCAGGTTTATCGGTAAAAGCAGTCTCATTTCCTCCAATAGAAAATGTTCGTTCTCTCGAAGATCGGGCTGAGGTTTTCCTAGTTGGTTTGGATCTACCTCTCTTTCGATTGGCTTCATCTTCTTCTTCTTCATCATTTGTTGTTACTAAGGGTTTTGAGAGAGTTTAACCATTGCCCCTTCATCCATGAAAAATTAACTTACAGCATTCGGGAATATTGCTCAGTTCCTTCGAAAATGATTTTCTTTCGCTAAACAAGCTACTGGAGCTGGCTCTAAGTTCAGAGTATTGAGAAGTAGCTGTAGGTCCCAATAACACGTTTGAATCAAACACGGATGGAATCATAGAGAGACTTCTTTTGTTGATTTCGACAAGCTCTGGGTCATCACCAACAAATGGACTTCTTCTCTGATCAATTGGAGTTTTCCTAGTGTCTAAGGAGTTGTATTCGTTGACGGCGTTACTTTGTTGTTGTTGTGTTACTGGTTGAAGCTCAACGTCTTCATTGCGAACTAAATAGTGGTAGTCCATCTCCTTTTCCAAATGATATCCGGGAAGAGACGTCCAACATCTATCAAATTCTTGTTTGAATTTTATCAAACTATTGTCCACCCCAAAGACGAATTTCAAAGGAACTTCTTCTAAACAACAACAGTCTGTGCCGATCGACTGAGTGACATGATCTATGACCATCTCAATGGTGGACTCTGTCAAAGGATAATTTTGAAGAGCAGCTGCTGCAATCTCATCTTGGAGGAGCCATTTGACCTTCTTGACACAAGTTTGAACCGATTCGTATTGTCTAGGTGGTAAATCTTTCAAATAATCACTTGAATGCTCAGAGTAGCTAAAAATAAAACAAAATAAATGTTATAAAGCTTACTTAGAAAAGAATTAAATTAACTCACTGGGACGCTTCAGCTTCCAATATTGGAGATGCTGAACTACAATAGGACAGAGTCCTCATACTAGATTCTGCGAAATTAATGGTTCTTTCATTTTCCGAGTCCAAAGTGAGGCAGATGAAATCTAAAGTTATCTGAAGATTGGACAGATCAACCTCTCGTTGTTCACCTTCCAAACAATTAATGACTTCGCCTGCAATATTCAGGATAAGATGCTAAGGATGTTTTAAGGATGATGAACGAATCAATACAAGATCAATTTACTTAGGCAAGTAGGTAATGACGTCAATGAACAGCTCCCAACGTTATTCTTGTACTTTAGGGTACAAGTCAAGTGCACAAATAATGGTGCGATTGGTGGTTCATTTTCAATGACAGATTCATTGTCTTCCTCATTTTCGCCATTAAACTTATGGGAATGATTTTGTGGGGAATTTAAATCAGTTTCTGATTCCTTGGTGTCTATAAAGCAAACTGTACATGAGAAATGCAACTGGACTTGACACTAATCAAATATCATTACGGTACCAGCTTCAGATGTGAACTCAATGTCATCTAGTAGCTGATTTTCTTCTTCATTTCCTTCTTTCTCTTCAATAACAAACTTATCCTCGCCATCATCATTTTCATCAGACTAAAGAAAAATTCGATTGAAGCTCAATGTAAAAAGGAAGACCAGACAGTAAAGGAACATTACATCTTCATAGGGGCAGAAGAAGGCGTAGTCAGGATGGGTATTAATTGGCTTGAAGTACTGTTGGATTGACTCGGAAAACTGTTCTTTGATGGAATTATGCAGTTGTTTTAGTTGTTCGCATGGAAGAAAACGTTGCAAAACTTCCAAAGGAAAATGTCTTTGATTGTTTTTGCTAAAGAAAAAAAAAAAGAAATGATTAAAGATACGCTGGGGGTGGCGACAACTCGTAACTTACTTATCATCAGTTCTGTCTTGGGAAGGGTTTTGTTGTTCGAAAGTAGTTCTCAAACGAAAATCTCTAACGTGTCCACATATGACTTGTAGAAAAGGGCTTATATCAATTTCCAGGATAGATTCAACACATATGCTATCAACAGCGGCTTCAATGTCTTGACTGTCTACTCGATAACCTCGCTGTAAACACCTAAGGGGACAAAATTAGGAGAGTTCAAGCGTTACTATGGATTTTAGGGCATTGCAAGTGCGAAATAAGGATTCTTACTTGAAGACGCCTTGAACAAAACTTTTGGAATATATATTTTCTATAACTTTGGAAACTTCCTTCAGCTGCTGGAGAGTAGTATTATCCCACTCAGTTTCAGATTTGGGTTCGGGAGTAGGTTGCTTAGAGCCTTCGTGACTGACGCTACTACTCTTGATATTGGTTGAATCTTCTCCCAAATAATTGACTTCATCCATTTTATAAGAGAAGTCGTGATAGAGATCCTTTGATCTTTTCGCATCCTCCTTGAAAATTATTTGATTGTTTATACTATTCAAAGAACAGTGGTAGCAATAAATTGGTAAAGTCAGGGAGCCGTATATTTGATTGGAGTTTCTTGGTGGGAAAAGGTCCGCTGGTGTTTCAACAGCCTCCACTTCACTGGTGGATGGTTCAGAGAGCTGTACTGATTCAAACAAGGGTGAAGTTTTCGTAGGGTTCCCCAATAGTTTTGCGGCTTCTGAAGGTGGGGGAGAGGAAATAACCACTTCAGAGTATAAAGGAGGAAAATCAGCAACCTTTTTCGTTGAGGATTGAGATAGTCCATCAACAGAGTCTGTCCCACCAAAAGCAGAACCAGCCACATCCTGCTCAGCTCTTCCTTCTCCCCCTGACGTCTGATGAGATTCATCGGCTAAATGAGCATTCTCAGCATCATTCTCCCTCTTGACCACTCTTACTGCCTTATATGGCAAAGTTCCAAGATAGTTTGGCATGTCAGAGCTGGCAGCCGACCCAAGAATTAGAAGTCTTAAATCTTGGTAAGAAGCTGGTAAAATAGTGATCAACAAGTGGGTGTCACTGAGTGCCTTCACGAAACATTTCCATTTCGCAAGCGGGTCAAAAAAAACCTCATCATTCACAATTTTAAGAGTATTCCCTATTTTAATGTCTGTAGAATGATCTTGAGACTTTGCTGGCGATCTTTTGAACTTGGATAGATCGTTTGAACTATGATAATCAGAAGCAAAATCTCGAAATGCGTCGAACGAAATATCACTCGCTGGGAAAGGCACTCTGTATATTTTCGAAGGTCGTTGCCTATCCAGAACATGATGGGGAAAGGCAGCATTATCGTGGTCAGATAGAAGTAATTCTCGATGATGAGCTTGTTTTAACATATCCATTAAATGAGAGTATAAAACTGTATTTGGAACATCTTGACCAATTGGGTTATTTCCCATAGGTATCAAATCTATAGTAAAAATATTTGAAATACGTCTATATTGCGAATTACAAAAGCTCATGTATGATTATAATCGAACCTTGAATGTAAGTCGAAAATATAAGTTCAGCTTGTTGGCAATAAGGTAAAAGGCTCATAAGATCAAACGGGAAATTCAAATTGGATATGTTTTCTTCTACAGCGTGATGGGATTGCAAGGAGGCTTGTGACAAATTAAAATCAGGGGTTGATCTGGCTGCGGACATGTGAAAGGAATGTAAATCGGACACAACGGGAGTGACTACCGGGGTGTTCGCAGAAGTACCACAAGGTACGTATGGTGACTGAACTTTTTCATTGGCACACATCAGTGCAAGATGATGAAAGGTGACCAGCGATGACACACATGTCATGTCAATACTCAGAAACTATAAAAATTAAAATGTAGACCTCGGATGTTGCGAGAGTTTAATCAACAAGATTTGAGTTATAAGGCTTGTGTTTGTTTAGTTTGTAAATAAAAATTTCCCCAGCCCACTTAAATAATTAAGTAATTATTAAACTTTGCCCTTTCTTAGATAAGAACTATAGTGGTGTAGTTGGTTTTGGCCTCACTGAAGTAAAATTATATAATTTTTGAAAGAGACTAGAAGAATGTTAAAGTGACAATAATATTTTTCGCAAAAACTCCAGCTCTAAATCTGATAGATTTTAACTACCGGTGTTTTTTTAAATTAAATTTTCAAGGTCTTTTGGCAGAATCTATGCCACCAAAAAATATTTTTCATAAAGTACCACCTCGTTTAAGAATTGGATAAGAACGTGTAACCAACGTGGCATAAAAAGAAAAACCACTTGAGAGAAATTCATTGTTTGAACAAGATAAAATATATTCTACTATCTAATCTGACGTCAGCCTTGTGCCTTCTCTTATTAAAAATATATATATCTTGATACTTCATAAATTTACAGCATCTTATAAAATATAAATAAGGCTAATACTTTAAATACCAGCATCCTCTGAAAACAAAATTGCGACACTATGATAAGACTAATCAAGAGACAATACTTAAAAATGTTCTTCAACTCAAGAATTTTATATTTAGGGATACGGGAGCTGTAAAAAAATATAGACCTAAAGCGTAAAGAGGTTGGGAAGAAAATTCTAATTCTAATTGGTGAAATGAAATTCAAAGGAAGTTTCAAGAAAAAATATTCACACTATGAAAAATAAATTCAAACTTTTATTTATTGCACTATTATTACATTTTTACAACGTTTTCAGTATTGTTAATATTAGTTATTTTCAAAAGCGAAGGATCAAAAAGTGAAAAGGAATAAGTTGGAGGAGTTGAATCTCACTGAACAAACTTAGTGAAGAGACCACTACTCCACTTGTTCCGCAACCACTTAAAATAATAGTCAAATATTCTTTGATAATTTCTTACAGGGTTTGGATCGATTTCATGAACACATTTTTTTCCAGGGCGTACCTTTTGAATATCTTTGCTCGATGCGTAACAAAAGCTACCACGGTCTGAGCTGGAAGAGTTAGATCTGGCATAGTTGAATAAAAACGTACATGTCGAGATCCCCACTTCCAACTCAAACTGCGAAGCTGAATATGAAATGTCCTCCGCCATTAGGTCTTCCTCCACCAGGCACCCCGTAAAAAAAGAATACCACAGTTTTTCTCAATCAACTCTTTCGAGTTAAATTCGAACTTCTTTAGCCACTTGTAAGTTTTAAAAACTATTACGAGTAGATTAAGAAACGTTGAGCGACGACTCGAAAGAGCAAATGTGTGGGAAACGAGGCATCTGCTGTATTTATGAGAAAAACTGCAGTTATCACTCTCTTCGGAGGGGTGAAAGGTAAGGTTTACTGATAACGACTCGATTACCAAACTAGTTACGTACGGAGTCTAGAGATTCAAAAGGTACGGATCCGTTTTCTTGGGAAAAAAAGTCTCGATTTCAAGTTCTAATCAGCGGCCCAACCCTGAGAGGAATCAGGTAGTCTTGTTTGACTATTGTGGGGGTTTTTCGAGAGTACAATACGTAAAACGTTGCAAAAATTATAATTTTAAATAACTCTAATGGTAAGATGAAAAATTGAGAAGACATCCCTCTACACTGACATGGTTTAGCCCACAACCGCCATTCTCTTGGATACACCGATAAGCGAAATCAATCCTAAAAGTCCACGTTTTTTTGAGTGTTTTCTCAAGTGGGTTCAAAGTTTACTAGATGATATGTAGCGTTCTTAAATACAAGGTGGAATCCAAAGCGGGAAAATTTAACAATCATTCGCACTGAATCAAAAACCGTCATTTCAGAGACACGAAAATTAGATAAGACATCTTAGCTAGATACTGATACTTCGCGTAACTTATAACATTAAAAAAAATTAGATGGACCTTTATCACCTTGGCAGTTATTAAGATTTAAATCTATCTGGGTTTTCAATTTTTCCCCAGGCCATGATTAGAGGAAGTGAAACCTTTCTTCAAACAACAAATTTGTGCAGCAAAATTTTAATTAGATAATCGCTTAACCTAAATTATATAAATTTGGGAGGGGGCTATATTCGATGTCACTGCCACCTAAGACCACTAGCAAATGCTTTAAGAGCCTTCTACTTCCTTTAAAAGTCAAAACTATCACTAAATCAACTAATTTGGGTTTAAAAAAACCTAACACAGACTAGTAACATCAGGATTTTTAAACGATTAGTCTAAGATAAAATTTACAACCCCTCATGCTTTAACACACCACTGCAAAACATATTTTATATCGATTAGGAGTTAAATAATCCATAAAAACGCTATTAAAACCCACTAAAGGTTTCTCGAAAATTTTGTTACTTTTCTGTAAAAATAATAAATTTAATAGTGAATTTCGCTTATTTCTTCAGTACCAATGGTTTAAAAAACCCAAATTATAGTGAATTTAGCTATTAAGGTCGTCCCAACTTAGTGTCATTGACGTTTATGATCAAGTACTCGTACTTAAGCCAGGACTTTCCAGACTACATTTGTTAAATTTTCCATTGTAAATTTTTACGTATATTAAAAGTAAAAAATTTAGAGCTACAGAAAAATTGGGCTAAAAATATGGGTGAGAGCTTGGTTTTCAGGTGCTGTAAAATCTGCTATCTTTTGGTTTTGCAAAGGATTGGTGTAGGAATTTTAAATTGCCTGAGTTTTCTAAGATAATTTTTCCTGACAGTATATTTCCCTTGAAATATATAAATTGAAGTTGTTAAGCCCTGACTTTTCTCCGACCTTTTGGTCCAATTAATAAATTCTCTGACTTGTTTAGTAGGATAATGAGAAGGGAAAAATGTTCGAGCTACTGTCTTAGATTATTAGTTAGTAGATTATAAAAACGGTTAATAAGGTGCTACCAGTTGCAGAATGGTAGTTTGTATGTACAGAAAAAAGCCAGAGTAATATGATTAAACAAAAAAAAAAAAAAAATGGTACGGGATTTTCAAAACACAGATTGATTTTGCATTTACGAAATTAATTTCGGGACTGATTTCTCTATATTTCTGGAGTGATTTCTAGATTTTCAGAATGACTTTCAAAATCATAAGGTGATTTTTGAAATCACGAGAGATTTGTCTCTCAGTGTACAGGAATCTGGCAAGTGTCCAACCCCTCGGATTACCCACACTAAGGTACGAGGTTGTGACACCAAAGTGACTTTTCTAGAATCTACCTATCTTCCTCGAATTTAAAAGAAATATTCACAACTCGGCACCTTAAGCTTAAATATATATGCATTCCATTTTCTAAATTAATTTGAAAATGACGCTGGGGAGAGGGAGATGAATCAAATAAAAAATCCTTATCTAGAACAAACACGAGTACAACGGTAATATAATTTTGCCCGTACATAAAAATTTCAACGGCCTGAATAACAAGTTATCCTCATTTTGTGGGAGTGAGGGGTATTATAAGATTATAAACTTCCCGAATGAATACAAGATGTTTTTATCAGTAACGACTAATATAACAGTCATTGGGTTGATTGCAACACCTAAGAAATATACGTTAAACCTATTTTGTCCAGAATAACCTTTTACTCCAAAGCTTTTGGCTACACAATGATTGCAATAGGATAATATAATCCCCTTTAAAGGAAGAATGAAGCTTGACAACGAGTGAATTTTTATCTGTTAACACCTTATATAGGCCTAAAGAACTAGTAATTTTTTAACTAACATATATTAAGAAACCCAGATTTTTAATCCAGATATTATAGACTTAACACAGATCCGCTGAAACAAAAGAGTGTGACTCTTTAAACCGTACATGGTTTCTGTGCGATATTTGGAATCCTTCTTAAATTAAGCCTACTTTCAAAGTAAGTTAAAAAATAATTTCAAACCTAATAATAGTTTACCCAAAAAGAATTCAAACTATTGTGAAAATTAGTGACTTCTCCAAATAATATTGAGCGAAAATAGTTACCACCTTAATAAAAAAACAAATATTTCAATCCCCACTGCTCTCCCGACCCAAAAAAGGAACCTTGGCTCAGTTCGAGTCGATTATAGTGCGATTTAACAATTAAAATATATATATAACTGATGAGAACACTTTAAATATTTCTATCAGTCTTTGGAATTTATTGGAAAATAGGTCAATAGTTGCTAGTAATGGTTTTATTTCCATTCCTTAAAGGAAGAATGCAACCTAACAAGTATTTTTTAAATAGGCCTATTTTACCAATAAAAAAAATACAATTAATAAACTAGAAATAAATTTAAAACTCGTCCAGCAAATAGGCTTAGCTGGATTCATGGAGATCCAGAATTTCTTCGCACTGAAGGGTCAGCGACCAATCGAATTTTAGTGGCAATCTCATTAAGATCTCTTCTTAACAATGGGCTTTTCCTCATTGGTCTACAACCCTTCAATGCGAAGAAATTCAGGATGTCCATGAATTCAGCTAAGCCTATTTTCCAGGTAAGTTTTAAAATTATTTCATGTTTAATATATTTGTTTGTAATTTTTTTTTTACTGGTGGATTAGGCCTACTTAAAAAAACAATTACATTGCATTCTCCCTTTAAAAGTGAGCTTCTACATTACGAACTAGATTTCCTTCGCAAAGATATGATAAGCTTATAAAGGGTTTCATCAGTTCCCAAATTTGATATACAAAATAGGAGTTTCATCCCACCTCCACTAACCAAATAATAAAAATGCAGACTCACCGATTTAGCCACTTGTTGGAAGGTTAATCCACGCATGAAATCGCACCTGGGTAATCCACCGCACATTTTTCCATCTTGAGGCTCAATCCAGCACTCGGTAATAATTTGAAGTTCTCCATCAGCTTCCGTTGATTCGAAATCCCCATCATCGTCCTCAGAAATGCTATCTCTCAATGATGTATTAGAGAATGGTGGAAAAATAATGTATTGCACTGCGCATGGATGAACTTTTGTATTCCCAGAGTCGACACAATGCTAAAAAAAAATCAAAAAATCTTGAATTAATACCACAAAACATTTAATTTAATTCATTTAGTATTTACCTCCATGTCAATTTCCAAAACCAAATTTATGATACCGGAATGAGAATGAGCAAAATGGAAGCCTTCTTGTAATCGTAGTCTAAATAAGCCAGACAAAAAACATTTCTTAGATATTTTTTGGACCTAAATAGTCTTTGCTTTTTAGGTCTAGTCCCTAATTTTGGGCCTAGATAGCCGATTAACATCACTACACTAGTTAGCACCTAAATACCCAACAAGTAAAAGGTCAGATATGAGCCTAAACCAAATATTAAGACTGCAAGCACCGATATCAAACTCAGCCATAGTCCAACAAAATTTGAGAAATTTGCGTACTTAATTATTGTGTTTAAAATTCCAGCTACAGCGGTCAAAGGAAGAGGAGAGTTTGGTCCGGCTTGCATATTCCAAATCCATCGTTGATTGTGCAAATAACTACTTAAAGTAGTTAACATATTTGTGGCTAGAGGATCACTGCCAGTTGCGACTTGACTCGAAATAGGACTGTGAAAGTCATTTGGCACTCGACAGTACCTATAACAAACCAGAGATTAAACAGCAATTAAAACAAAGAATCAAAGTAGTGTAGGGTCAAAAACGATAATGGATCGGTATCGGCTTCTAATCACCAACACTAAATCAAAGTTTCAAATTCGTACTTTATGAGAATTTTCTCAACTGGTTGTTTCAAAATGACGCAACAATTAACATCCATCCAATCTCTTTGCAAGGGAGATTTGAAATGACCGGGTAAGACTCGATGGCTACTAATGACTCTCACTTCTTTGGCTACTCCGCGACGTGGGAATTTTAAGTTTACAATATGGTTTCGCAGTTCACTGACTATCTGAAAATTAGTTTGCCTTGAGTTAAGAGTCCTTAAAAAGAGCATTAAAAAGCTCTGACGATTTATTTATTAGTCCTAATTATAACCGAATAGACAAACCTCGTTTCGAAGTTTCCCAGACATTCCACCGAGAAAAGCTAGCCTAATAACCATGCAGGGTGCTTTGGAAGACACTCGGATGATGTAAAACGAGTAAGGAGGTTTATCAGGCTCGCTAAAATTAAGATATTTTAATTAATACATTTTTTTAGAGTATTACGAAGGTTGATTTGATTTACCTAGTTAAAAATTTAATATACGAATGATTTTCAATCAGGACGAAGGAACTAAAATCTCTCAATAGAGCGTTAAGCGAAGTCAAAGCTTGTCGGCACTGAATAATGTTGTATCTCCCACTGTTATTTGGAATGTGAACATTTTTGCTTAGGGGCATATCGTGTTCCAAAATTATTCCAATTCGATGGGTATGCATCCATTTTTGCCTATTTAAGAAGAATTTATACGTTACGAATTCAATTACAAAATTACGATTGAAGTTACCATATATTTATGTCGAGCATGCATATCGGCCTCCAAAAACTGGCAAACTGATGATGAGCCAAAGTTTTGGATGATAAAGAAGGGCTAGTTGCGTTTGGTGCCAAATAAAATAAGGGCATCCCATTTTTGACGCTTTCGGGAATCTGATAAAAGACTGGATTTATTCCGAATGATTGCAAATGCACCAAGAGTTGATCAGTGTCTGTTAAACTAAAAATTTGAAGGTAAATGAGTAAATTGACTTAAACTGATAATGATAACAAGTTATTTGAACTATTAAAACTCAATGTAATGTTTTTAATCATATTTTCAGTCTAAAGAACTTGCTTATAGATTATAGTATCCTTTAAGGAACGAGATTGAAGGATTTAGGTTAATATTAAGTATCTCACTTCTTCATCGTACTCCAAAATTGCTTGACAACGGCAGCTCGATAGGGGCTATCAATTTTTTTCTTCATAGTACACGTTACATCGTGCAAGAAATCGTAAGTCCCTTCTACGTTAATTTCATAGTGACAACAAGGGTGTTTGCTTTTATCTTTTCGATCACCGCTGAATTTAGGAGAAAAAGATTAATACTTTGAAATAGAGAGGGGATGAAACTTAATGAAATATAATTACTTTGGTGTCAAGGCTGAAAGGGTGTATTCAATCGAAGCATTGAATTTCCAAGGGAGAGTTAAGGTAATTTCGACGTGATTGTCTTTTAAAATAACATTCTTCACTGTATATCCTTCTCTTAATCGACACGAAAGAACGCTGGACAGAGATACCTGCAAATTCCCTTGTTTTTGAGGTTTTCTTACAATCAATTGATCAAATTTGGTCCCAAAGTATTGATTCCTAGAGATGAAAAAAACTTAATTTAAAATCTCACCAGAGATGATAATTCGAGTAATTTATTAGGTTATTAATAACTTACTCAACTATCCATTTCTTGAGAGGATGAACGTCATCGCGATCTACAATTCCACCTTGAAAATTCCACGTAAGGAATGCCTTATGAAAAACGTTCATTTCATCTACTTCGTTAACATTATCATTCTCATTCTGGTCGACGGTTAGATGTTGATTATAGATTTTACGTTGGTAGGGAAGCGTAAAGTCCCTTACGTAGTCTCGATTGGGCAAAAAAGGGAGATAAGCTCCGAGAGTTGCCACAGAAATAAATTGCATTAGATCAGTGTAAGGGACCTAAAAAAAAGTTATATTTCTTATTTTAATAAAAACCCAATTAGAGCTTAGAGATATCCTAATGTTAAAAGGTGACACTAAGCTTAATCCAAAAAACAAAAAAAAAAAAAAACGAGATTTTATGCTCAAAAGGCAAATTTCGAATCCTCTTTGCGAGAAAACTGTTGAATATTTTTAAGTCAAATCTTCTATAGACACTTTTAAGATCAATTTCAATAGGTTTTGACAAAACCTCTATTGCTACGTATCTCCCTTTAATAAGAAAACAGGATAACTTACGTAACCCAAAGAGCAATAGGGATGGTAACTGCTACCAAGGTGTATAAAGGAACACGCGATAGTATTATTTCTTAATTGCGTTAACAAACTCTCTAGCATAACTGTATTAGGCAATGTTAGCATGCCATCCGTAACAATTATAATTCCAGCGCTGGTATTTTCAGGAAGTAGTTGCAAGGCTAAAATTCCGTATCGCAACCTAAATATGGATTATAATTTTAGGTTTTATCATACTATTAAAATCGCAATATATACAAGATTTCATACATGTTAACGGTATTGATGTCTGGACTAGTTATAGTTATTTGGGGTGCGGGGCTTGGAGTTTCTTTAAATTCGTCAAACAAACCCCCGGTTAAAATATCAGGTGGAGCCTAAAATTAACAATATCGTTACGATAAAATATACATATACTGTCAGATAACATACTTTCAACTTAGCCCGTTCATCGTTTAAATAGGCAGTTGCTTCGACAATTTTCTTTCCAACTTGGAACTGGTTGCAAGCGTGTTTTAAGAGTTCATTGACATTATTGGATTTCAAGCACCATCCTTGTACTAGAACTTGTTCTCCTCCTTGAGCGTAAAAAGGCATATGGGCCATCACCGTTACATATATTTCGGGTTGGAATATGAAGTGACTACTTGGAACGTAAAACTGCGCCATATAAAAAAAAATTGTTTCATCGAAATTTAGTTGAGAAATGTTTTGCACTTACTGGTTGGGCTATTTTAGTAAGGCTTTTCTTAAGGGCTGAAAATACTTCATCGAACAAAATATTTCCATTTTGAAGGTCCACCGCAGCTGTAGATGGGCTAAGATCGAGGCAAAACACTAATCGATAGCACCTTGATAAAAATATCACTCTCGTATCTGGAGAAACTAAGTATTGAAAATCATCACTGGTTTCGATGCTCCAACTGGCAGGTCTCGTTTTTGGGACTGCCGAAATAACGCTTATCTCTTCCGTATATTCATCCTATTTTTATTCATTTAAAAATTAAATGTATTAAACAACATACACCATTGCACCCATTACGTTTGAAAGTCTCATCAACTTACAATCTTTTTCTTTACTCCTGTTCTTACGCATTTGTTCAAGTGACTAAGGTACCACTGAGCCCGAATATTTCTAGAAATACGATATTCATTTTTCATAAGAAGAAATATATAACTAGCTTCCAATATCTCTGGAACAGTTTCTGCCTCCAATTGCTCTTCCATCTCTATTATATTTTAGCACGAAAATTAATAGTCCTTCGTTTCATTCATTTGAAATTTCAATCCTCGACAGTCACCTATGTACACAACCTATAAAAAATAAAAGGAATAAATTATTATTGTAAGATCAGGACTGTTGGTTCCCTATTTAATTGAATAAAGTCATGCTTACATGGAGTCAATGATTGTTTATGGGATCTATGCCTATGGGGATTGGGGATCATCATAGATTTGTTATAGAACTAGCCTCAACTAGCATCTTTATAACATACAAATAAATTAGTCCTATCAAATATACCTGGGGGGGGGGGGGTGAATTAAGACTATCAGTATTTATTATTATCTCTAAAATAAGTAATACTATAAATGTTATACGTCTGGGTCCTAGACATAACTCTATGTAGGTAATACGATCATAATGATATGATAACGCGTCGGATAATGTTGACGAAACACAAAATCTGATATTCTTAAGCCTTGGTCGTCAAACCAAGTAAACAAACCCTAGCAAACACAATACTTAAATCATTAAATGTAATGATAAAAAGGTTCAATTAAAAATATGCTTACCATTGTTTAACCTTATTATCAAACTATAATAAAACTGTCCAATTATTAAAGACAAGAAAATACCGGCTAAAAGCATGGAGAACCGACAGCAATAGCATCTCGTCTGCCCATTCCAGCGGACGGAAATAAGCTTAGCTATATCGGCGCGAAATTTGAAATTGAGGTTGCTTAGAGTTGTACGTAATGTAACCTTGTTTCTCCACATGTTTTACAAGTTATAAGTTTAAGGTATAATTTCAAAATTATATTAGAGAGTGGAAACTCAGCATTAATTGTGGCGTATTTATTATTAACGAAAATGTATTTCGTCGTTCGTTAAAAGAGTAGAGGTCCATAAATTTTGAAACAAGGAGGAAGTAGGCAAGTCGCGCTTTTAATAAATTACAAGTCACAATTGGAAATTCTTAAGATGCGGGAAACATCAAGTCCTCCATTATTCAGAACCAAAGAGAAAATTCAACGAGAAACAAAAATCAACTTGTTATGCTTAAAGGCTTATAGTTAAATGCGAGGGGTTAAATAAAATTATCTAGCCCTGTCGATGTCACGAATCTCTGGAATTTGAATCCTAGATGGAAACAGAAAAGAAGAAGTACACTTCGCTTCGGTGTTTGAATTTCGAATCTAGGATAGAAAATGAATGAGCTCCCATTTAAAAATTTCCTGTAATAATCTAAAGAATAAAATTCCAATATATATTAACGCCAAAGGGATACGGTTCAATGAACTCGCTGATTAAAAAATAAAATAAAAAAGAATTTATCTAGATAGTAAAGACGAAAGAGATTATTCGTTATAGCAAAAGGTTTCGATCAATATTATTTACCATTATCGCCCTTAATTCTAAAAACTGATTCGCCTGACCGCTAAGTTTGCTTAGATCCAACACAACCATTACCAATCACTCTTTACGGTGGCGAAAGAGTCGATTTGGTACAAATAAACTGCACGTTTAGCCAAAACCGAAGGCATATCGAACAGTTTTTCCTTCTCGACCTGAAAAGGTGCTAAGAAGGACATGAACAGAGAGAAATCGATACACCATTTGATCCATAGCAAGGGAGACCCCCTTTGGGCTAATATCTTACTACACTTTCCACTATAAAAAAAATCTGTATAATAATCGATGAAAAGGGAGAGGGTCGAGTTCTCAATCAATCTACCTCCACTAATTAATCGAATGATAGTCGAATAACCGTCACTGCAAACGGGGATACTCAATCAATGAGGCTCCATCCCCTCAGACGTTTTTTAGTCATCAGAGTTTTAAGCAGAGTTTCCATATCCAATTAATAATAAAAATGCTTTGATTTGAAATATGTGCCGCGAACACAATGCAAGTTCATTTTTATTTTGCGGTGTCAGGAATTGCGAGTGATTCGACTAAACCATTGTTTCCCAAACACATTTAAAGCTGTAACACAGATCAAGATAATAGACAAATACACTAATCTCTCAATCACTGTTTCTTTCATATATCACGGCATGAATTGATCATGGTTGTGTGATAAGGAATCCGTCATGCGCACAGCCTAGCTTTCGACTGTACTGTACAATTTTTTATGGTCAATTTCGTCCAATAAGCAAGTAAAGGCGGCGACCACTTTCAAGAGGAACCACAAATTACATAGTCACATAGAAAAGCAGAATTCAAGGCCGAGTTTCT
Organism: Odiellus spinosus; assembly: GCA_963920705.1. Classification (NCBI taxonomy): domain Eukaryota; kingdom Metazoa; phylum Arthropoda; class Arachnida; order Opiliones; family Phalangiidae; genus Odiellus; species Odiellus spinosus. The sequence goes on along the minus strand of OY987234.1, from coordinate 18,812,282 downwards.
ACTCCCTCTTTTACTCTAATAGTTACGCTTATTTTGGCACAAAATTGGTCTGTAACAAGCAAGCGAAGTTTTATATGATAACGCAGCTTTGAAGGACTTGCTTTTTAGGTTAAGCCGAGTCCACCCTCTAGGCCTACGCGCTGTGTTTCTTCGCTTATCGCTCTCTTATAAATGAGTCTACCGTGTTTAACGGAACAGTGTTCTAATGTCTCTTAGGATAAATGGGACTTCCTCGTGCCGGTTATACTATTGTAGAAAAAAGAAACAAAAAACAGCAGCCTGCTCTGATTTAAAGCGCACCACTCCTCTCTCTCTCTCTCTCTTCTAACTTCGTAACCCCAAAATAAAAAGAAATGGAAGACTGTAAAGAAATAAATGTTAGAAAGACCATACCATACTAGCCTGCACGCGTGCGCCCATGTAAACTTTAAAAAATGTTTTTTCGCGGCTACCCGAGGTTTCTCTTGAGAAAATATAAACGGACATAATCCAAAATAAAACAAGATGATTCGTGGGGCAACAGTAGTTACGCAACTTTGCCTACCAAAAATAGTCCAGCCTAACTGCAGATTGGTATTCCCGGGTTAATTTTGGTATTCATAATACAAATTGACTGATTTTAAGCCACGTTTTCAATCAAGGTATTGAAATTTACGACGAAAAAATTACTTTTCTGCCCAAAAAATATCTTGATTGAAAACGCACCTTAAAACTCTAAACATATTACAGACGAAAATCACACATGGTCAGGGAAAGCTAATTATTTAGACAAATTAATCTAGTTATGGAAGTGAGATTAAGATTGTTAATTAACCCAATAAAGACTTGTATATAAATCCAGTATGGAACGAAATAAAAAGACAAGTTCTTTTCCCATTCGCGTCGTAGGAGACGAACGAACGTTGTTCTACGATCGTATAATAAAAAGGACAGGGTGGAAAAGCCGGAGATAGCGGAAGAAAAAGGTAGAATAAGAACCAAAGAAAAGACAGGGAAGAACCGTGAGGAAATGGGGCTAGGATGGGGATAAGAAGAAGGCAGAGCGCGCCAAATAATCCAATCGTGCCAATTGGACCACACGCATTTCCCGCCTGTCTTATTTTTCGGAGTCTCCCACGCCCGAAGAACTGCCCAACTATTTGGCGGAAGAACGTATAGTAAACCATCTTCCACAGTGCCAGCCCATCATAGCGAAAGAGAGAGAAAAGATTTCTCTTACTTGTTTCGGGGCCAACCTAATAACGTTTGTTGGACGTTTCCATCCATATAAGACAGTAATATTAGAAGCTATAGTATAATCCATCTTAGGCATATATAGGCTGACATCATTAAGTTTGATACGGATTGATATGAACCTTACTTTAATTTTAAATATCCTTATCTTCCGATAGAACACTTCTAATTAAAGAGAGCCTGAAAGAATGAAGTGTAATATATTACTTGACTTTAAGATTTCTTAGACCGTAAATACGATCTGGAGCAAAATGAAAATTGTACCTAAAAGAGTTTAATCCCAATAAAACGGTATTTAAATAAGTTGATTTATACTGCCTTTAAGCCAATCTTCAACACTTTACCGCATTCAGTTTCTAACAAAATAGAGCGTTCGTACCTGGCAAAGTTCAATTTTGAAGAGAGTAGTATTAAGGGCTATCTTCGTAAATTTATTTTTATCGTTTTCCCGGCGGTACGTCGAGATCTTCGTTCTTCTCAGTCATTTCCAAGAGACCTAATAATATAGAGATAGTTTAGAGGGAGGTAAAGCTTGGATCTTGCACTGAGAAATCGCAAACTGACTTAGACTTGAGAAAGAAAGAAAAGGGATACCCACTCAAAAGAAATTAGAAACGATTGGAGAACATTTTAACATTTTGAAAAGAGAGGTTTGCTAGATATTCTACAGCGTACCGCGTGACGCGTAGAAAGATCATTGTTAAGAAAGTCCCTTTGGGGCGTCGTAAATCTTCATTTTTGTACTTTCTTTTATTTTTCTTATATGTATACTTCTTTCGAGTTCTCCTTCCACTCTCTGGAAGATCTTTCATACCTACAACCAGGACCTTTCCCGCTTTCCAGCATATACCTTTCGCAGTTCGTACAGGTTTAGAATAGCTCGGAAAAGACATTCTACTTTTAGTTTTATCCTATATACGGATAACGATTAAAGAACGTCGCGTTCACATTGTAAAAAACTCAGCAAGTATATTTTTTCAAATGGAGCAAAATATTGAGTTCGGAATATATAGTATTCCGAATTCAATGAATCACAAGTATTGCGTTTAAAATTGCGGGTGCAGGTTACGAGTAAACTTCGACAATGTAATGATTTAGATAGACAAGAATTCGTAGTACAGATTATGGTCAGCATCATCATTTATAAAGATGTGGGTAACCTTTGACATCGCAACAACAATCCAAAAGCTTAGAACGCGCTTACGTTGGTACTTTTAAGAGAACTTTTTCTTCTAAATCACTGGGAAATGTCGGAAGCGAACGCGACTATATGGGAAATCCGGAACAATCAGTTTCCAACGTGATCCCTGGCCCTAAATTAGAAGGGATAAAGAATTCTCCGCAGTTCCCCATCTTCCGAGAAAAGACCTCTTATCGTTAAGGATTAGGTCTTTGGGGGTTTCTAGGCGCGCGGTTAAGTGTAAGGGATATTGGGAGAAGTGTAGAGTTCTTTCGGGAAGGGGTGAATGGGTGGGGCGATTGATGACCTCGAGACTCTAATAGGTCAGTCAACTGGTCAAAGACTACACCGCTAGCCAATTTCCCCCCTGACCTCGCGTAAGCCGATAGTTAAAAGGCCAACGCCGCTTCCCTTTTAATCCGGATTAGACGCCGTTGAAACTCGACCCTTAGAACCCCAAATAGAGCAACGAAAACTAATAAAAAAGACTTATCGTATTTTATACTTAGTCCGTAGCCACCTTTTACAATGTTTTAAGTCACGTGCCCTCGCAATAGGTTGATGGTGTACGGCTTTACGCAACGCTTCTATATTTCCGGTTAATAATATCAATAATTTCTGATAAACTACATGTACGTAGTATTTTTATCTGTTCAATTGAATATTGTCCATAATGATAATCAGACAAAAACATTTGGTTCAAATAAACAAGGTCTCCATTTTAAAACGAAAACAACGTTTTTCCATGAAACAGCTCAAAACCGGTCATGGGCAAGGTCTAAATGTGTCGGTTTTTCGTATATATATTGTTTAATGTATGTTTTATAATTATATATTTTACAATTTATTTCTGAAAATTTTCTGGTAGCCGCCCTGATCCTAAAGGGTGTATTTGTACATAAGATATGTTAAAATTTATTAACCGGCTTAATCTATCTCCATTGCTAGGCCCATAGGAGCTTAATTTTGTTGTAATAAATTGAATTAAAATTAATAACATTCCGTTTCATCCTCACTTTAAAGGCAAACCCGGTCGGCTAAGATTCAAGAACTTCAAGAATACCGCGCCAATGTTTGATATATAGGCCTCTTTTGAAGTATACATTCATTATTTTACAATTTGTAAAATAAACATTCATTAAATATTCGTCGTATTCTCCATATTATGGAAACCAATCTTTTACCTTCTCAATCTCAAAAGATCAAAGGATCAACAAACCAAAAGACGGTGGAAAAAAGTCGATTATACTGGTAGTAAAAAAACTACGTGGATTTTTTTTTTCTCTGGTGATACAAGATTTACGTTTTTCAACGAAAGTCGGAGATCTTTTTTTTCTAGAAACGAAAAAGATGGAGATGGGGATGGAAACTTTGTAAGTATAAAGATCGAAGTACGAATGAAAAAACTACTTTCTTCTCGGAATTAATTTTCAAAGCTCTTTCATCAAACTCAATGTAAAATGCGGAGTAAGTAGTTTCGTCTTTCTTTTTTTCCTTTTTCTCTCGGCTCTCGGGCGAGTCAACGTGAATATAAATTGAACAGTAATAATTTAGCATCCCATTCCTTCCCTCATTTCTATTCATGTCCGCCATCTTTTTACAGGAACTAATTTTAATGGGACCATTTCAAGAAAAATAAATTAAAGTTAAAGGCTCTTTCACACGACAGCGTCTTTTTTGACGTCTACGATAAGTTTTTACACCGTGACTTTTTACTTGGACATTATAATTGATTTCTTAAAAGATTGGTCAAGATTGACACTACAGTTTAGAATATCTCTACACTATGAATTAGATCAATGTGGTTTTTGAAACCTTTTTCCAAACTGCGAGTCAATTTATCTGTAACAAAGTAAGTGTGTCGCGCAAACTAAACCAGCATCTGCGCGAAGGGAATGAATAGAAGTATTGAAAAACGGTACAATTTCGGTCTACTTTCGATAAAATGGATTTAGAGAATAGAGCGAGTTTTTTTCGTCAATTTCGAATTAAGTTCGCGCCTCATTATGGCATTATTTTAGGAGTGTTTTCCAGTTTTTTAGCCGCGTTGTGTTCTCTATTTTTAAAAATGAACGTTAACTTTTCATCCGTCACTATTATCATGTATATGTTTGGATTTCAAGCGTCGCTTACTTTCGCCATAACCGTTTATAACCAAAACGAAGTCATTTGTGTTAAGGGCGAGCGAATATTATTACTGCAGAGAATATTGTTGGCTGGTAAGTAATGGTTCTAACTCCATATTAAAACATCAAACATCGGAGTTTCGTCGTTGACTAAAAAAAATTAACTAGCGATCTCGATGATAATTAGCGTATGTGTAAAAAAGTATAGTCATATCTTTTACCACCTGCGCTGTGAGTAAAAGGCCCGTGTGCATCCGCCTTTAGGTTAGTTCCGCGACTTGTATAGGAGTAAACCGGAGATACGACCTCCATAGAAAATATGGATACATTAGGCAGCTACCTACCGGAGGAATCGGGTTTCAATCGATGAATACGGCTAATAAGGTGGATGCACACTGACCCATATTTCCAGCGTTTGGGTATACCAGAGTGAAACGCTCAAAAATAAGGAAATTTGCATGCATCTTTAAGCTGGATGAATTTTAAGTCTCAATGAAGATCGCGGATTATATTTCGCAGTAAACAAAATTTTAACATTGGTTTTCAGCTTGGAGCCATGCACGAAATTTCGATAGGCTCATTGACACCCCCTAGTTAGAAACATTTACAGTGTTTTATAAATTAACCAAACAATCTTATATATAGGTTTTGGAAATTACTTCATGATTCAATGTCTCCGTTATATTTCGGCCTCCGACATGACGGCCATACTATTCTGCACGCCGGTTCTGTTGTCAATCGTCTCGCCATTCGTAACCAAGGAGAAGTTTTTGATAAAGAATATTTTTTTGGCTTTCTTGGCCGTGATAGGAGTGGCTGTCGTATGTAGACCATCTTTTATATTCGGAGGTGAAAAAGCGGAGGTCCAAGGTCAAAGACTTATCGGGGTTGCTTGGGCCGCCGCGGCTTGCGTGGATTTCACCTATTTGATCATGGTGATCAAGAAAATGAAGCGGACGCCCGTGCCGACCGCCATGTCCAATGTTGGAACTGTCATATTCGTTTCTCTGCTCGCTGCGACGCTCTACTCTTCCACTTTCCCTTACAATTGCGGGTGGAGCCTTTTTTTGCTGATAGCCGGGACGGTCACTGGCGTGACGTCAACGTTGCTCGAGAATATTTCTATCAAGAAAGAGAAGGTTACGACTTTTTCAATCAGCGTGACGGCGCAAATAGTTTTTATCATGTTGTTAGAAGCCTTAGTTTTGAAGAATGTGCCTAAGTGGTCGGACTATCTCGGAGCTTTTCTCATTTTAAGCTCCATTATACTTATGGTAATTTTAAGAGCGAGAAAACAGTATCGGGCTTCTCGAAATTGCGAACAACGTAATACCAGGGGCGAATAGAGATGTCGATGTTGATTATGTAATTAATAAATAAATACGTAACGGTATAAGAATATAATGTAAAATTACATCACGTCCAAGCCAAAAATCAGGGAACCTGTTGCGGGTAATATTTTTTTACCGCCCGCGTGGCTTCCTGATTTGCTTTGGAAGCCTATCGCGTGTAGTAACGTAACGGGTTCCTCGAAAAGATGGTTTTCTGTTGCCTTTGATTTCCTAGTGCAATTTTCTCTCTTACTCTTCGTATCAATATTTTTAAATGCATATTTTACTCAGCACAATACAGAACCATAATTCTACCAATTAGAACTGACAACTTGTTTGTTAATTCAATCAATCCAAGTCCAACTTTGGAAGCACCTACAGTCCCATTGACGGTAACCTTCTACAAGAGTACAGGCACTTCTAGAGTATGTTAAAAGCTACAGATCATATAGACTTTTGCAAGGTCTGAAAAAAGCACGCTGTTGTGAAACTCTTTAAGTACCGCCCATCGTCCTTGCCCTTGCAAAAACACGTGCAAAATGTTTACAGCGTTCGTTCAAATAGATGAAAAATGGATTTAAGAGGTAAAGCGGCAGGAATGTTGGAATTTTTAAGGGAAAAATTTTCGCCGTTTTATGGGATAACGCTGGCTATTTTGTCCAGTATCGTAGCCGGGTTGTCTTCGGTACTAATGAAAATGAGCGTAAATGCCTCTTCTATGATGATGTTAGTATACATGTTCGGGTTTCAAGCCACCTTCGCTTTAATAACTATCGTCTACAAAAAGAATGACTTGATATGCGTCAAGGGAGAACGCCTATGGTTTCTTCAGAGGCTCCTCTTAGATGGTAAGAAATTATTTAAAAACCCTGTTGTATGAGGCTCGAGTTGCCTATCAACGAGATAGACTTTACTCTCAACAACAAGGGCACCATAAACTGGGTTTTTAAGTCGAAATATAATTACTATTAGTAAAATTTGATTAAAAATAGGCAAATTCCTTGAACTGAAACAATCGCTCGAATTTTAAAATGCACCCTTGCTTTTGTAATTATCAATAATATGTTTTGAGACTTCTAGCTTACCTATAATTAGATTAATCACGGAATTAGTAATCAAAATCTTGACGTTAATCTCAGGTTTCGGAATGTACTTCTTGGCTCAATCTCTGCGCTACATATCGGCCTCGGATATGACCGCCATTCTATTCTGCCAGCCCGTTTTGATCTCTCTTGTTTCGCCGATTTTTACGAACGAGAAATTTAGGGTGAAGAACATACTTTTGGCTTTACTGGCAGTGGTGGGTGTCGCTTTTATTTGTCGCCCGTCATTTATATTCGGAACCGAACCGGGTGACGAAGGTCAAGAAGGTCAACGTCTACTAGGGGTCATGTGGGCCGCCATTTGTTGCGTCACTTACACGTATTTAGCGATAGTATCTAAGAAAATGCCGAGAACACCCGTCACGGTGGCCATGTTCAATATCGGCGTCGTTATATTCATTCCAGTTACAATATTAGAGTTTTACCCTGGAGCAGAAGGTTTACCCTTCTGCGGATGGGACTCCGTAACAGTGATGTCCGCCATGATCTTCGGGGTTTTCACAACTTTACTGGAGAGCGCTTCTATCAAGAAAGAGAAGATCACGACCTTTTCGACTAGTATTACGACGCAAATCATTTTCATCATGTTGTTAGAGGTTTTATTCTTGAATTTGACCCCGTTGTGGTCGGACTATCTAGGAGCCGTGTTTATAATTGCTTCTATTATTCTCACGGTTTTATCAAGAGATAGAGAAGACGATTCTCCTCGAAATTTACATATTATATTAACTAAACCCCTTTAAATTTCAAGGTTGAATTTGGCAAAGCAATGCTATAACTCAAGTACATATGTCGCGTAATACCTATATCCTGTTTGAGATCATCAAAAAGATGCTCTTTGATTTATGTCGTGTATCAACAGCGTCGGATCTTTTTCAACTTTGCAGAATAAGTGTTTCTAATTCAATCTAAACAATTAATAAAGCTCAAAGTAGCAAACGAACTACGGTAAAACCGTACCTTATCATATAAAAGTAATTCATTCAATTTATAATTAAAAAAAACCAAAAAAAAACACTATCATAAATACTACTTTGTCAGAATTTCGATTACGATATATTGTAAATATTTGAAACATTAAAAAAATTATAGCTAGAAGACTTGGGATCAATTTGGCGACACGATTAACCCTACGCAAACACTGCTACCGAACAGAAGCCAGACACACACATACACGTACGATCACAACAATACCTCTTCAAGAACATAGTTCTCTCTGGGAGGTAATATAAGTGTATTTTATTCTAATGTAAAGCGCGCACCAAGGACAAAGTTAATCGTTTTACTTTTTGCCCACAAATTTCTTACGTACCTCGACACGTAGCGGTGTTATCGCAAAGGGAAAATACCTCATTATTAGTGAAGTCGCGAGATGATATACTGTAATATTTCAAGGATGCAGAGGTAGATATCGTCAAGTAGTGGTTAAAAATGGATGTTGCGCGAAACCTAGTAACTATCATGATTCTTCATCTTGATGGAAATATTTTGTTTGACCCGCCCTTAAATCCATAAACGTTTTAAAATTTTTAAACGACATAATCTTTTCGTTATACGAGCTGGAATGGATTCGTATTTTCTATCTTTATTTATATTTAAAATCGTAAAATAAAATTAAAGGGAGATAAGATTTTATATCCTTTATACGTGACCTAGCTCTGTCTAATCTCTGAGATAAATTAATATAATTTTCTCGCGCGAATATGTGATTAAAGAGCCGAATTCGCAATTTGTAAATAAAACCCCAGAGCAACTTAACGAGATGACTAGAAAATAACCCGGAGTACTTCTACTCGACTACAGTACAAGTGTATACGTTATGGTTAAAATATGATACGCCTTAACTATAAATTCCCCGTTGCGCGAACTACACACGGTCGAGAGAGCTTTTAAAACGAACAATTTTACTCCAGTATATTGTTGAAGTGTCGCCATTGTTTAACGATTGTATTACAATTTTGGCGAATATGGATTTGAGTAAAATTAAAGACTTGGGAGATTCGAGTTTAAGAAGTTTGACCCCCTTCTTGGGTCTATCTCTGGCCATCGTTTCTTGTTTGATGGCGGGAAGCGCCAGTTTGGTCATCAGGGTTCGTCCAGAGACTAATCCCTTGGTCATTAATTTGCTACTGTTTTCCTTCATGACCTGTACCAGTTTGAGTATTTGCCTCGTAAAACGACACCCGATGGAATGTGACAGAAACGAAAGGACTTGGCTAGTCCAGCGTCTATTCGTAGCTGGTAAGTGAATTGTTTATTGTCTATAAAATTATCTAAAATATGAGATAATTGAGTGATAATGGTAGAAAAAAAAAGGCGATAAGGGAAAAAGCAATTCCGTGTACGATATCTATTTATATCTTTTACAAAACTGACTCTTCACGATTTAGTCACGATTTTAATTCACTGAATTAATAAACTTAGAAAATTTACGATATATAATAAAATTGGTAAAATTTGGAAATTAGAAACGGGATTTTTGCTAAAAAAAAGTCGGGGGTTTTATGAGATCTGGTTCATCCCTTGAGACGAAGCTTTATATGGTAGATGTATAAATCTAACGATCAGATGAGGCTACTTGTAGCTTTTAAATAGATTCCATTCCTATGTTTATTAATTTTCACGGTATAACTTTAACATGGGAGATAAAAAATTCCTGGATATAAGTCCCCTTCAGTCCGGATAATTTACAAATGGCGGTACCAGAGGAGCTGTTTGAGTATTAATTGACTACAATTTACATAAATGAATAACATGTCACACTATTGTCAGACTTATCTAAAATCGTAAGCTAATTACTAGTTCCACGTACGCTAATATATAAAACGCTTTGTTGCTATTATAATTAATGTATCAACAATTTATTTTTAATGAAAAACAGCTATCGCAAATTTTTCCGTGGTGGCTGCTCTTCAGTACATATCAGCTTCCGATATGACGGCCATCGTCTTCTGTTCACCGGTTCTCATGGCTCTCATCTCACCAATTTTCACGGCAGAACGCTTCCGTTTCCGCAATATCCTGCTGGCGCTAGTCGCCGTAGCGGGTGTCTTCTTCATTTGCCGCCCACCGATATTGTTCGGTTCCAGCGTCTTCGTCGACGACGGAGCGAATCATTTGGAAGAAAATCGGATTATGGGGATTATCTGGTCGATCGTCGGTTGTTTCTCGCAGACATATCTCTCTCTAATCGCCTCCAAAATGCGTCAAACCCCAGTTCACGTCGCTATGCTCGCCGTGGGATTCGTTCTAGCCATCGTCTTAGCCGTCATCGTTTACTCGTGGCCCGGAATCCATTGGCCCGCTTGCGGTTTCGATTCTTACGTGGCTATGGCCGCGGCCCTTCTGATCCTCTCTTCAATAACGTTGGAGAATTTTTCCATCCGTTACGAGAAGCTAACCACGCTCTCCGTTAGCCTAACAGTCCAACTAATCTTTATTATGGCTTTCGAAGTATATTTCTACCAAGAATCATTATATTGGACAGATTTCTTCGGGGCTGCGTTAATCCTTATATCCATATTCACTTTATTCGCCTTAAAAATTAAGGAAGAAGAGAGAAGAGGATTGATCTTGAGTAAACAATCTATCGAAGAAACAAAAAACGCTCGAAACTTGTTGCTAAACGCGGAAGTATCAGTCTTTGAAAATGACCAACTAACGGAAACTAGAATCTGATGAAGATTTACTCCAGTTCTTGGTGGTTAGAACAATTTTGCTGAAATAAGAACACTGAAAGAACCACGAGAGAGAGAGAGAGAGAGCTGATCGGTCGAGTTTTATTCGATTACGTCACGTACTTTATCAAATAATGATGTTTTTTTCTTTCGCGGAGAAAGACAACTGAGCTTAAAAAAAGGAAAACCTCATGGCGCGGCTGCTGATCGTAATGTAATTCGAGTAGAATAAGAAGAAAGCTATGTGGGACCATGGTACTAACTCCTCAATCTCTCAGGGTCTCTATACGGTATATACTCTCTTCGCGCGGTTGCAGACTGCGAAGCCTCGTTAACCGAGATGGACGTTTCCAACTCTAGGGTTAACTACTAATGTCCAGGATTTTCTAGGCCGACTGAATATTCGTCGAGGGTATATAGAAGGGATGACCGTTCCGAAAGAAAAACTAACCATCTCTCTCATTCGTCGTGTCGATGGCCGAAAAAGGCCAGGATAAAAATATAGAGAACCGTTGAATAATTCACGAAAAGAGCCAGATCCATCCTTGCTCGGGGTATACTGCGCGATAGAGTCTATATAACCCCTAATCGAATTGTAGAAAGAGGGTAAAAATCGACTACCTACAGTGTATTATTAAAAGGGACGGTATCCTTCTTCATCCTGCCTCCAGTTTGGACGACTTAAACCGCGCAAAGATTGAAGTGATGTTACTGAGCTCCCATTTCCCCCCTTTCCCCTGTATTACATCATTCACCGAAAATAAGCGAAACAAGTCTGTATTTCGGACCACCTCTTGGCTAACAAAATCGATCGGTATCGAACCGATATCGACTTTTTTTTTTTGCCTTTTCATCCCCGCGAGGCCAAGAAGGAAACAAATTCTTCGCTTATTGACCCGACGAAGTACTTTTTTTTTTGACCAATCCGTATACCTCTATCTTCCTTTGAACTCCCAAAAAGTGACGACTTTGCTATAGTAAACAATCATCATGCCGAGAAGAATACTGATGTTTGGCCCAATATAAGCGTAGAATCAATAAATACGGGCCATTTATAGCTATATTATTAGTGGTTTATCATACGGACGCGGTTGTTAGCAAAAAAGGTGTTACGCTCCTGGTTAAAAAAAATTTGTTCCACCAATACCACAGGTAAATTTTGCACGTAGGCAATCAAAATATAATAAAAAAAATCCTGATTTTTAAGTTTTGCTATAAAATATCATTTCAGAATCATTTATAGCTGCTTATTTGACTAAAATTAGTGTAGCAAAAGAATCCTTTAACTTTTTAAAATGTCTAGTTTTTCGCAAGATTTCACCCATTCAGACTTTCACAAAACATTAGGTTTTCCAACGGCATCGGGGTCATTGGGAGGAAATGGTAGCGTGGCACGAGCGTAAGCACTGGTATACGTGATAGGAACGTATTGGACCGGTTTAAGTACGGGTTATTTGGGAAGGAAGGGGTCCGCGTATAACGGAAAAGATCGAGGAGCCAACTGAACTCAAGTTCGTCCATTAAGGCAATTGATTGAAAGGCTGGGTAAAAAGAAAGATACTCGAATTGTGGTCATGCACAAGCTCTACTTTCTCTACGATTGTAATTGACTCTATTGCTTCTATGTCAGTAGACGGAGAGAATTTTGATGCCTATGGTTTGACCAACCCTGGGACCATTGATCATTTTAGACGGATCGACAAGGACGCGCTGTGACATTTCGGATCAAAAAAGACCTAAACACGCACGAAAGCCTCGAGATCAAGCATAGGGTAAGAAGTAGAAAGAATTTTGGGTCTCCAAAAAAAAAAACTTGTCAGCCACAAGTTGAAACCTTGTAGAAAAACACCATTTCATTAGCTTTTTTACTTTAGCCTCTTTCGTATTGCCCCCTTTCAGTTTTCGAAACTTTTTCTCGAATGCAAGTCTTCAATCTTATCAAGCGGATGGGCCTAAAACTGTTCGTTTTTTAAAGAGGAACAATTGATTTTATAGTTTTGGGACATAGCCAACGGCATAGAATGAAGAAAAATACGCAGTTTTTGACCCCAATTTTGACCTCTAACGGGATTCAGTCTCTAGTTGGATTACTTTTTAAATACCAGTTTTCCCTGGACATTTTCGTGGGGTTTGTGGTATTGACTGTCTCAAATTCCCCCGAGAAAAAAAAAAAAAAAAAAAAAAAACCCAGAAATTTATGGCTCTGTCAAGGATAAAATTAGATACCTTCTCCTTGAAATGCCCAAGTGAAATTCTGGCTAGATACGAGTATTTTTTTTTTAGAAATCTTAGTTAAACTTTCAGTTGTGAAATTATAATACTTGTAAGTTTCGAAAATATATATTAAATTCATTCTGGGAAGACTTAACTCCAGACTTTAAGACTATTTACTGTAGCGCAGATCTATAGCAGGAACTAACTTATGAAACTATAACTTAGATTACCATCTATAAGGGCGCTTTTAGTGACTGAACAAATCTTCCAATCCCAGACAAATCTTCAAATCCGGAAAATATGTTATTAAGATTTATAATCTCCTACCCATTTTTTTTTCCTTCGGAAAAACCAGACGTCTTGGCACAATAAATCACAATTCAATACTCCTACGTTCTCCTGATTTATAAATTAATTCGCGCGGATAATCAAACCCCTTCTAATAGATCCCTTCGCGTTCTGTAAACATATCCTTAGGACTAATCAGGGGCTGAAAAGGTTTAAATGATTGCAAATCACTTCAGTGACGATTTACTAAATTAAATATCTCCCCGTTATTATACGGTATTATAATACGAGATGAAAACGCCGGAAATAGAAAACTGGGTGGTGATATTTTAGAGAGCTATACGTGTCTTAAAGTTTATAGATGCAAATTTCGACTTAAAGACGACTTATCTCTCGACTCTAAATAGAGCGTCGACATTCGTGTCACGCTCGTGGATTGTCAGGATATGTATTTGACCTAGTTTTAATCAATTTGTTAAACCTAGCGTAGGACGAATGAGATTATAATCAAATTTGCGGATGAAAACTCGCCCGAAATCGATTTTCAAAACCTTAACTGTTTTGCTATAGACCGATAGTTTCTAAAACAAACTTAGTAAAATTGGTCAGTGCACAAAGTATTAATTAAATTACGAGGTCGAGATTGATTAAGGATTAAAAATGAGCACCAGTTTAAAATAAGTTTTTAATTTAAATTTTTATGTTGAATAATAAAGGTATATTTAATGGATTCAAAGTATTTTTTTAATGAAGATTGAATTTATATGATAAATAATTCAATTTTCATCCTACTAAAAACTTTACAATTTAGCTTTTAAGAGAATATGTTACAGCGAAGCTTTGAAGTTCAGAGTAATAAGATTTTCGTAAATTCAACTCGAGTTGGAGCCACATATGCAAGAGCGAATCTAGATGGTAACCCTACACAGAAAAAACAACGTTTAGGTATTTGACGTTTCTACCAAGGCTAAACACATTTTAAAGCTATACACTAAGGCTAAACACGTTTTTAATCTAAACACTCAAAGTTAAACAAGTTTTAAACCTAAACGGATGCCATCTAATTAAGTTTTAAAGCTAAACGGTTGCGAACTAAACACTTTTTAAGCCCACTAAATAACCTTAAACATATTTAAACCCTAAACGTCTTCAATAAAAAAAAAATGGTCTAAACGAGTGCATTTGGTTCCTCATCACAGGTGTTTAGTTAAGCTATAGGCATTTTTGTAAAACTGGGGGAAGAAAAGAAGAAGGTTAAAAAAATCAACTGATCTAAACGAAGGTGTTTAGCTTTCTCAATTTTAATGTTGTTTAAGTTGTTAATGATTGGTTTTAAGAAACATGTGCCATTAATTGTTGATTTAAAAAATATATATTTTAACACAGCAGCGGCGCACAGTTTTTTGGTCCAATATATCAATTAATCATTTAAAATTTGCCTAGGTGTTTAGCGTCCTATTAATAGGGATTTTTAATTATCATTGTTATTATTTATTTTTCTCTTGTTAGATATTTGTTGGCCCCCATTAAGCGTAGCTTGATTTGCGTGAGTGGCTTTAGGAGAATAAGTTTCTCCTATGACGTCATGATCAGCTCAAACGCCGTGATATTTTTTCGACGGGCGTGTTTGGTTCTTCAACACAGGTGTTTAAACATAAAGAAAAAATATAAGCCTTACTATTTGCAAAAGGGGGGGGGGGGTTATGGGGGGGGGGGTGTTAAGAAGAGAGCCCCAATTCGCAATCGACAAGAAAAGAAATTCAGTCATCAGTGAATCCATTCCATGTAAACGGGAAACCGCGGCCGCGTTGAATTTCAACTGCGGTTACTGCGCGTCCGCCATTGTCCCTCAAATATTTTTGAAGCAAGTGAATAATAATTTGGTAAGTTGATTAATATTTTTAAATATGCTTACATTTCGGATAGATATCTAAATATTTTTTCTATTATTAGCTGGAATCTCTGTATTTGTGTGGAAGATTTTTTTCTCATTTTTTAGAAAACAGCTAAATAGTAAGTTGTATTTATATTTTAGAGTTTAAACCTTCGTTAAACGTCGAACGAAAACGTCTAGGTCGCGTTGGTTGATTGGTTTAATAGCATTTCAAACTGTTTTCTCACTATTGGTTTTGATGTATGATTGTTACCAAATTTATTTTTATTACAAATCAAATTAAATTTATTTCCGAAAATTAGTAATTCTAATTTATCGTATTATAAGCAATAAAGGTTTCAAACAAATTTTAAATTATTATATGGGCGGATCCTTAACCGTTTAAATCATGAATGTCAAGCCTCGACGTTTCGTTCGACAAAATTTTACAAATACATCCCCGCGTCCGACGTACAATTTTGGGGAATGGATGGAGTTTCGCCGTGGCTGAAACTCTTACTCTTTTTTTTTTTTTTTTTTTTTTCCTTCTAAAAAACTCGTCTTCAACAGACTACATTTCAAATACGAGGTTTATTATATTGTAGCAATCCGCCTCAGCCCAGGCCGAATTGCAAACTCCTTTTGAACTGAAGAATATACTTTAACTTTATTCTGTGCCAAAACCTGGGGTCACGTGGTACTACCCCCCCCCCCCCCCCCCCAAACCGGTTTTCCAAACGTTTTGGCACAAAATAAAGAATATAATTCAGTTCAAAAGGAGTTGACAATAGATGGTTCTATAAAGTAACATATATAATACTATAGAAACGGATAAAAGAGCAGTTAAAAAGCACCCGTTTGTATTGCTAGTGTTGCCTTTTTCCAAGGTTGGTTTAAAATATAGGATTATCTATACTTTTGCCAACCTCGAAACTAACAAAAAGAGTCGTTAAATAGAACCCGTTTCTACGGCAGATGTTGCCTTTTTTCGAGGGTGGGACGTATATAGAGTTTATAGATTCAACTATTCGACCTGCGCTGAAGTGAACTGATACTGAATAATAAACTTACTATTTAAAAAGTAATCACCGTCAACTCCTGTATAAGCATACATTTATTTGCAAGATCACTTTTCAAAGTGGTCAAATTTGAGACTGAGGAAAAACGTACTGCTTTTGAACATACATACAGAGTAATTATTGGTATTTTTCATTAAACTTTAAGTTCAATATGAACTATAGACTTAATTATTTCCAATTAAGTGATGTAGTGTCTCCTTGTGAAAATTAATACGTATAATGAACTTTGCCTGCATTAAATTATAATATCAATTTTAGTTAAATTATAATATCAATTTTAGTTAAATTATAATATCAATTTTAGTTAAATTATAATATCAATTTTAGTTAAATTATAATATCAATTTTAGTTAAATTATAATATCAATTTTAGTTAAATTATAATATCAATTTTAGTTTAACTAAAATTGATATTATAATTTAATTATAATATCAATTTTAGTTAAATTATAATATCAATTTTAGTTAAATTATAATATCAATTTTAGTTAAATTATAATATCAATTTTAGTTAAATTATAATATCAATTTTAGTTAAATTATAATATCAATTTTAGTTAAATTATAATATCAATTTTAGTTAAATTATAATATCAATTTTAGTTAAATTATAATATCAATTTTAGTTAAATTATAATATCAATTTTAGTTAAATTATAATATCAATTTTAGTTAAATTATAATATCAATTTTAGTTAAATTATAATATCAATTTTAGTTAAATTATAATATCAATTTTAGTGGTCCCACCTTTATGGTTGTTATCAACTCTGTATGCATTAACCTGAAAAGTTACGTCATTTGTTTGCAAGCTGACATAGAGTATTTTAATAATCATTTAAATCGTTATGTTTTGTAGATTTATAGAGATTAAGTTTAACGCTTAATGTCGCAACCGGTACAGGTTTGAATTGGCTACGTAAACTCGCTCAAAAGCCAAAAGGGAAAAAGTTTAATTTAATTAGAATTATAGAACAAAATTCGAATTGCTACGGGATAAAATTTGAGTCTCTATACGCTTCGAGCACACGAATGGAGCGTGATGACTAAAACATCAAAAACGGAAGATCTACGCGTCGAATCAATTATTCAAAATTAAAGGCATCCTATACCTACAAGTCTATAAGCCCATACGATCTCCCCGAGTGAAACTTCTAACGGAATGAATTAAAAGTATTTAAACTCATTAACAAGGAGCGCGTACGCGGGAGTTTTCCATTTTCACCTTGGTTTGACAACACGTATAAAGCTAGGATCTTCTTCATCTCTATCATTTGCGGGTTTACATTGTAGTACGAAGGTTACCTATATCTAAGCGTTCGCTGTCAAATCAATTATGAAATAGAGAAATATCAGAAAATACATATTAAATTCAGTTCGTTCTAGAGCTATTGAAGTTCCATCTGTATCTCTCTAAGCTTTAGCTTCGTGAATAAATAACTCTGTATATTGTTGACAGTAAAGATCCGACCTCTATCTAATATTCGTAATAAACGAGTTGATAAAGTAAGCGCGAAATAAGTAAACGAGTTGTTTTTGATGTATATCTTAAAGATATAAACTCTTTGAGATGATACGAACCGAAATTCGATTTTTTTTTTAGAGATGGAATAGGAATATATAATTAAGATCAAAACCTTTGTCCATTCATAGTCTTAGATGCAATAGAGTAAAAATAGGGGAAATACAGAAGCGTAAGGACTAGATGTTTTAAACAAACTTGTATATATTATAGTAGGGAACAAGTCAGAGCTTTCACTACATACAATATAATTGACAGTTGAAAATCTACGCGATTCAAATGTTTGAAGATAAATTGGAACCAGTTTCGCGCGAACTGAAAACTATAGGTTCTTGCTTGAAATAAGATCCTAACATTAATAAAGATGAACGAACGAGATCTGAGAGAATATAATTATAATACGAAGATAATTACCATCTTGAAGCGAGGAATAATATTAGAAATTTATGAAGTCTTATGCGCGCGAGTTATTTGCATTTCTAAGATAAATTATACGGAGTTTTAAAGTTTTCTAGGTAGTTTTGTTTTCTTAATTTCTCAACGGCCTAAGTTTATTCTTCAAATTATAATTTCAACGGAATTAAAACTAAATTATATACACAGCGTATATTAGACAGAATGTTTGTTAAACTAAGACCTTATAGGCGTGCGCAGAATTTTAAGTCAGATCGGACAACCCTATTCATTTTCGCTCCAATACTTCTAAGTTTATACCGCCCATCGTCATGCCAAGGCAAACCCGGCCCTACTGGTGCTCACGCCTACGATTTACTGAATAATATAGCAACACATTTAACTTAACTCGTAAAATAAATAATCTGTAATTGTCTAATTAGGAATTACCTATTGACCAATGATCACCTTCCATTTTTCCACCGTATAGTGATTATCCACTCACGGTTTTGACCACCTCTAAAAAATAAGATTATTTTATTTTAGGTGTCAAATTGTCTATTTTTCAAGCATCTCTTTCAAAAAGGATCAATTGGAGCCAACCAGACAGAGCTGTCCGCGTAACCCGCCTAGACATCATCTGTTGAGTACACCCGCGTAGAAAAAAAAAAAAAAAAACCACACGATCGATTCTATTTATATTATATTCTTCTCGATATTCTCTTGCATTTTTCATATCATATTTCTATGGTCTATAAGAAATCAGAGTAAACATTTTTAAAGACGAGAGAGCTAACAGTAGCTATAGTATTCAAAGGGAGGATGAAATATGAAATATAATTATTTTAAAAAAGCGAATGGTCTGTTAAAACCATTGAAAATTTACGTTTCAAGCGTCTTACGAGTTTCAACAGATCCGTAATTAGTTAAAACAGTAAATAGGTACTAAAGTATTAGATTTACCTGGTTTAAAAATACAAAAGGGATAGCTGACTGAATTAGGTAATGATAATATTCAATTAATTTTCATCGCGTGTCACACTCCCTTTAAGTTGTACTCCTTTCCCATCCTTCACGCGCGAGAAGAATAGGAAGAGCCCCTTTATAAAAAGAAAAGAGCGCGAAGAGCGAGAGGTCGGCTTCTCTCACTCTCCATTTACTCGCGTGTCCTCCTCCGAAGAGCACCCATCTACGAGAAATCCAGGGGAGTCAAGTGTAATAAACTAGAAATTTACTGGGACTGAATTTCTACGTTCCCGCGCTTACCTATAATCTCATTGTCCCCTAATATCGCTGTATTCCGAATTCTCACGAGTCCCCGAATACTTTTCGCCACCGTTTTTTGGCAACCATATATTCTAGATTTTTTTTAATACTTTTTAGGGGCGAAAGACATTGATGGATGAGAAAACGCGGGCTGAGACTGGTCTCTTTTCGCGCCTGAGTTATGGTCACCCTCTTCTATAACCTATCCATCTCTAGAGTTCATTTCTTCCTCCGTTTTCTACGTGATGGTTAAGGAAACCATCTCGTTCTTAAAGGCAGATTGAAAATGAAAAATCAAGCAATTTGTATTTCATTCTTCACTCAATTAAGCCAAATTAAAAACATTTAAAATGTTGTTTAAATACTTGGTTTTATATAAGGGGAGGGGCTTAGCGAAATATATCTACCTCATAGCTCGTGAAATGCCGCGTAGGGATGTTTTCGTTTAAAGGGTATACAGACTGAATTTTATTTTGGGACCCCATGGCATTGACAGACCCCTTAAGAACCGATTTGGCGCACTTCAAATATTTTAGGGGATACACTGTACCACTGTACACCCCCCGTTCATACACCACTGCGTGTGACGTGTCCATCTCTGATATAAACTTTTAACAAATCAAGGAGCACTTTTCATTTCACCTTCCCTTTAAGGAATTTTCAACGCTAGTCATATTCGGGATTAACTTTGATCTTATTGCAACCCCGGCTTGGAATTTATATAGCCATCTTCCTCCCGAGCCTCCGGACATCGTTTTGCGAAGGGTTGGATACGAGAAGAGTGAGATGGGTTAAAATAAAAAATATACCACCTCTAAAAAGTTGAAAAAACCCTTTATACCAGACATCCATTTTTATACAGGTATATAGGTAAAGTAAAGAGTATATAGGTAAAGTAAATAGTCTCGAGTCTTGACTAAGAAAAATACCTTTATATCTCTAATGTACCGCGTCCTGTAGATAGTGGTGTGGGTGTGTACACGAGAAATGAAATATAGCTTTATACTTTTACATACCGGCACACTTTTTTTCGGAATATCCTTATGCCTAACCATGCAGGAAATTGTGACTTTAATATTTTGAACAGTGAGAAGAAGCCAAGATTTATTTCTCATGAGAGAGAATGAATAGTTTGAGATCCCAAAATCAGAGATTAAAATACGTCTCTTAAAAATAAACCAAATCTATGTGGATGTAAGCTAATATTCTCGCTTACAGGTACAGCCAAGAAGGATCAGACAAGGAGAGGAAAAGTAGGGCTGCGTTGAGTTAGAGAGAGAAAAGCCAACCTCCCACTCGGGTGGAAAGGGGGATAGGAAATTCTCGAGGTAAACTGTTGTCACGTGGTCACTAGCGTCGTAGGCTACCACGAAGCTGATAAAGGATCCGTTTTACCCACGTGACAACATTTTACCACGAAACATCTCTACCCCCGTTCTCCCAGAGTGGGAGTTTAGGCCGACGCAGTAGTAACTGCGCCGTCCCCACTTTTCCTCTCCTTGTCTGATCCTTCTTGGTACAGCGAGGTACATCCACTTGTAATTGATAAAATATATATGGTCGCAATTCCATGTATGAAAAAAAATAGAAAGATGCGCAGAAAAGTCAAAAAGAGAAAGAGAAACAACAAAAATAGTCTTATAGAGCGCAGGCTGCTAAAATATTCAAAATTTAAGAGCTAGGGATATAAAATTGAGTTTCTAAAGAATATACGTCTCCATCTCCCCAGGGATTGAACTCGGAGTAGAGAATCAAAAGCGAAGAAGAAGCAAAAACGACATTTAAGATTTCTTTGGAAAAATACCATAAAAGAGAAGGTTGGATAACTTCCAATTTCTTTTTTTTTTTTTTTTTTTTTTTTTTTGATAACGGGGAAGGGGGTGAAAATAATGCTTATATCTTTCCTTTTAGACGTCACGCCTCTTCGCGCTTCGTGAATTTGAATATGAAAATAGTCGAGTGAGAAAGATTCTCTATCAATTTTATATCTAAAAGATGATACCACGAGAGGAAGTTTCACCAGCCAAAAAAAAAATAAAAAAAAAAAAAAATCGAACCTAGTTTCGTCGAGAATATGTGAAGAGTTGATGGAAAAGGCCACAACAAACCAAAATATGATGATAAGCGCGTATATATACAAGTTTAACCCTTATAGCTTTAAATAACTTCAACTTTAACTAGTTTGCAATCTGTTTGTGAATAAAATGTTCCCATAAAGATGGAAATTAGTCCTTAAACGCTTAGAAACGTTTGAAAAAGCTCTAACAATTTAATATTTGTCAATAAAATCTCAATATCATCAGAGGTATATAATAACCCCCTTTGGGGGGAATTATGAAAGGTAGGCAAAATCGACGAACAACAAGTGCCCGGCGTAAATCGCGGCGGATCGACACACCGCTTTATACTCCCAAAAAATAGTTACACCATTTTGAACCTCACTAAATTTTCCCTACGCACACTTCCGGAACTCGCGAGCTGAAGTCAACCTTCGACTCCAATTTAACAGACAGCCTGACTCCTGAGACAGGAAGTTCTAAACACAAATCGAGCCGTCTTGTTTATACAAAGACTATTTACTAGAGTAGCGACATTGAGAAGTCCAGCGCGAGCTAGTGGCCTAGATAGTCAGCAGCGGGCTCTTGTTGTTCGTGATTTTTAGCATTGGTAGTATAGGGGCTTTCATACTTCCCCCCGAAGGGAGTTATTATATACCTCTGATATCCTTGATTTACCACACTGAATATATGAAGTTTATTATTTGGTAAATAATAGGAATTGGTAATTATTCTAGAATTTATGGGACTAGTTACTCTAGATAACAAATTCCCATAAGTTAGCTCAAAATACAACACTAGTTTCTACAGTAATTTCACATTGATTCAACTTAGACAACTCAAAACTAATTCCTGCGTGGTTTTAACTCAATCAGATTCACCTTATCAAACAAACAGTATATCCTATTTGAAAAATCTCAGTCGTAGGAAAAAAAACCTAGTCAGATCGAAGATGAAAAATTGTTGGAGAGTGCGCCAGTCATAAAAATCCAAAAGAAATATTTCCCATTTGATGGACTCTTTCGAAGCGCGAGAAGATACAGTGGTGGACACAAAGGCTATATATATATCTATATCTTTATCGAAACTTTCTTCCATATCAAACCTGTATACCATCATGGATCCCTGATTCTTCCCCCAAAACCCCTTTTGTAGTGAAAAATCGAGGTCGAGTTCGCATTTTTCGAATTAAATTCCATTCCTTTCCGATTCATTTCTTTCGAACTTATATATATCAAAAAATATTTCGGGGTCAGAGACTCTTAAAAGAAAACTACAGTCTATTTTTATAGCTAGACGATAAGCAGACGGTATAATCGCAAATCTGATTTTGTTTCTTCGATAGTTTTTATTTTCCCCAAGTATAAAAGGCCCTTTTAAAGGGATTCTATAACATTATCTATTTTAGTCACACTATCCCATCCTATAGGTGGTGGTGTAGCCTCCCATTTTGTCAGATATCTGAAGTCAGATGTCCTCAGAAATGATAGAAACTTTATAGAATTATTCCCACTAAACAGTAGTTTATTCCAACTACCAACTCGTAAATATATTAATACACCCAAACCACTGTAGGGATTTGTTCCGTCAATTTAAGTTACAACATTGATAATACGGTCATAATCCCCAAAAGGCAGGTCCAGGTGTGGTAGAAGGGAAATGGCACGAATACCCTTGACAGTGACGAACCAGTTCGGTATGCCAAGAGTATTCAAGAAAATAATAATATAGCTGCCTACGTTTTATTTAGAAAAGTTGTATTTTATCTTTAAATTAAGTTTAAATTGAACCTTATAATTTAATCAAGTAAATTATCCTAATTTCGCGTTACACCACTTAAATACACTATTAAAGATAGAACTAGCGAGAGAAAGAAAAACATTGGACTATCCAGTGAGAAGAATCTCCTGGTTTGAAATTAGTCAAGAGGGAGAGAGGGTATGATGTATTTCACCTGTTTTTGTCAGTAGGTACAAACCTACCCTAGCCGTTGTTTTCTTAGAGATGAAGAGTGAGTACAGCTTCGAGCGCGTTGAATAATTGGGGTAGATTAGTATCCATTATTCTTGGTGAAAAACCTTAGACGAAGCGGGGTGAAACTAGGCCTACAACTGGACTCCTAGTATTGATGAGAAGCGAAACGGAAAGCGTTCTCATTTCCTGTAGACTGAAAATTCTTTTTTATCGGAAGATGCCGTCTTCAATCAAAGCCTTCCCTTCAACCCTTTTCTCTTATCTTAGCCGAGTTTAAGTTGCGTATGTATTAGGACCAGCAAAGAGGCGTAATACTTGGTTCCCGCTGAGATTACAAAACCGTGGGAAACGGTATTAGTATTGGAACTGTCTGAAGATCGTATCCTTCTTTTTTCGAAATGATCTATTAGAACTATTAAGGATTGATGAAATCTGTAGATTTCACGTGGTTGTATATGAGAACGTAGCCAAAGTCTCGATACTTTGGTTGGGTTCGTTCCTTTATCGAGATAAGGGGGGAAAAAAGCTGCAGTAAAAGTCGAAATATCAGACGCAACTCCAGTCTTCCCTCGGTTCTTTTAACAATAGACCCTGAAAAACTTGGTATATACCGTATAACTGGAACGCCCTTTCACAAACTATACCTAACGGACCTATAAAAGTCGATTTCAACATTATATCCGGTAGATTTCAACGACGCAGTTTCGGATAGTACCTATTTACTTCGAGTCACTTTTCTATAACTTTCATAGATGTAGCGAGAGATTAGGCTTAGCATTCGTTGAAATCTTGGGGTGAAATAAGGCCATAAACACAATCCTGGGGCGTAGAAAATAGGTTTACTGGTGGCTGCGAAGGAAGAATCGGAACGCAAGAATACTCTCTCAACAAAGATTTTACGGTCGAATGGCTCCTGTAAAGGCAACTTTTCCTTCAGCCGAGATTCGGCTGGCCTTTTATACCACCACTTTCCCTTCCGAAGCTTGAGAATACGTGGAAACTCCGTGAATGAATAGAAACGGGGTGAAAGAGAATATGTTCTAGTTAGGCTTAGCATTCCATTGAATTGGCGGGA
This sequence comes from Odiellus spinosus, assembly GCA_963920705.1. Lineage (NCBI taxonomy): Eukaryota > Metazoa > Arthropoda > Arachnida > Opiliones > Phalangiidae > Odiellus > Odiellus spinosus. The sequence goes on along the minus strand of OY987234.1, from coordinate 18,787,891 downwards.
AATATACGAACGATCTTAATACACAAACCAGGCTTGACGGATTCTCTAGACTGAAACGAAGTATCGGCGATGATAATTCGGCCAATAGACTCATCCTTTCGCCGTCACCTTCGCGAGCGACCAATTTTCCGGGATCTATTCCTTTATACGCGTACTGGGAGGGAAATTATACGACATTTCTCTTCCCTACCCTTTTCACTATTCTCATAACACGAATGCATTAAGAACGAAGAAAAGAGCTATAGAAGTCCTCGGAGGAATTATGACAGAGGAACCAATGACTTACATTTTTCTCATACTAAAAACCGGAAGTTAATGAGGTCTTTTTGACGATTACTATTCTTGGGCCTATACTATACTAACAGTAAGTGGCCTCTAGTTTATAATAGTTGGTATTAATAACCTTGAAACCAACAAAAAGAGACGTTAAATAGAATTTATTCCTATGGAATATGTTGACTATTTTAAGGTTGGGAAAAATTGAAAACTTATACCATATTCAAGCAGTCGGAGACTTCTCTATCATAATCCCTTCAAGAGAAGACTTGAAAGGCCTATTCCCTATTTTTCATCTTTATCAATCTACTAGTCTTAAAGGTCAAGTATAATGCCCTTTGCTGTTATTAAATGGTACCTATGAGAGTTTTGAGTTCAAAAAATGAGATCACGCAAAACAAAAACTATTTTATGGTATTTCAAAGATCAAGGGAGAATAAAGTGTGACTACCAAATACGTTTATATATATATATATTCATTAATAAATCAAAAACAGCCCTAGTTGAGTAGTATTTAAAAGATTTAACTGGAACTATTTTTTTTAACTTGTTCAGCAGTGATATAGTTAAAAAAATAATTTCATATACTCAACTCTCTTGTTACACGCCCTTATACACATTTTTTATCTTATTGGGCAAATTTATGAAATTTTTCATTTTGAAACTGAATGCAACCTTATTTCACATCTTAATAAAACGAGATATTTGAGAAGGCTTGTTCTTTAAAGACGTACAGACTCGCTTGATAGGCTATAAAGACGCGTAGATGGTGGATAGGGATTTGTGATAAGATCTGCAGGTGTATATAGGGGAGGAGTTGGCGGCCACGCATCTAGTATCGGATTTCTTTTCATCCGATATTTCTATGTAGTATATAGACGTTTGGATTATTGCTAGAGTTAACGAGATGTTGCTAGTAACCGATAGATATAACGAGAAGAATAAGAATAAGAAAAGGAAAAGGAAGATCGAGGTGGCGCGGAGATAGTCAATTCCAATCGGGATTGGAGAAGAATCTGGGTTAATCGTCCAAGATTAAGCGCGTGTGGTGTATGGGAAAAAACATCCTTTATCCAATATATACAGTTAATTTCAGGTAAAAAAAAAGGCAAGAGATTTGCTACTTGTCTTCTTTCATGTTTCAGTTTTTGAGGAAGTCGCATTTCGCCACTGATAGAAATGGAGACAAAGGCCCGAAAATAGCCTCATCTTAAAATGGACGTAACATTTCTTTACGACCTCCTAGGCATAAACCTATTGCATCATAGGAAAGTAGCCGTTCCTTAGTTTATTTTAAGACAATCAAAGTATGTTTCGCCACTGATAGAAATCGAGCAAAAACCCGAAAATAACCCCTATCTTAAAAAAGCCACAACTTTTCTCTATGACCTCCTGGGCATAAACCGATTGCCTCATTGGAAAGTAGACGTTCCTTAGATAATTTTAAGAAATCAAATCAGGATTTTGGTTCTCCTTTCGCTTGCTATCGAGGCATCTTTGAGTTGATATTTAGGCCCCTTTTGAAATTTACACGTCGGCTTTCGTCTACTCAGCCTACCCCTGGCGCCGCCAATGAGATGGACGAATTCCACTGACTGAATTTTAGAAGAAAGTTTCCCTCCTTATATAATAACTACTAATTACGAGGTTACCATTCATTTTTGAACGATTGTGAAAAGCGTAGTTAGCAACTCTCAATGGGATAGCTATCGTAAATTGCATTCTATTTCTTCAAACCAGAAACTATCCTGCGAAACGAATAAGTCTTCATTGGTTCAATTTACAAGGACAGAGGTTCGGGTCCCCGATAAAGGTTATTCTTTCTTTACGACAACTTTTGGGCATTACTCGCCCACCCGAGTAAAACTTGTAGTGAAGAGGAAAGTGGCCGAAGAGAAGGAGAGAGGGAGATGGGAAGAGAGGATGAGTAAGTCCCTCTCTCTTCTCGCGAGAGTTCCAACAGGCTCGCTTTATAACTTCTTTCCGAGGAAAAAGCTGACCGGAGCAACGGAAGAATAAAAAGAAGAGTGTCCCCTTGTACGCGAAGACATATTTTGTTCATAGGGGCTCAGTGAATGAAGTATTCTTTGTTCGATAAAGTAGAACTTTTCAAGAGAAACTCAAGATAACTTACGTAATTTAGGTTCGTTTTCTGTATTTAGAAAATTAGTTTCAATTTATAGGGAGTTGGTCTAAACTATAATTTAGATTAAAACGTATTAGTTGCAGAGCAATATTCCGCAAAATATTACGTAGTTTCCCCAGAAATCAAATTCAAGCCCTCAAAGATATTCAAAAATACCGAGCTGACAATCACCAAATATCAGAGGTTATTTCCTATAAGCATGATCGTCATGCTGAGGTCCATAGGACAGGAAGGCGTTCTTAAATTCAAAGCAAGCGCGATCCAATTGGATTATTTCTTTGCCACTTATCTTATACTCATTAAAATTATGAAAGTTTGGTGATATAATGTTTGAAAATCTCAAAATTGGACACTACACTTTCCCTTTAAGATGTTTATTGAGAAACAAGCTCCTGGGAGCCTTGTAGTCTATTAACGGGTATCCCTCGAATACCCACCCTCCTTAGCTCCGTATACTACGTAAGATAGAAATGGTATAAGGGGAGCCACAAATCTTTACTAGCCTTGAGTGCTCTTCTTCTCTCTGAGCATCCCTAGCTTCGGGAGCGAGAACGACCAAACGGGATATTTTTTATTGCTATTATTTCTAGACGGTTACCAAGGTAACCGGGCTTACGTCAATGTTAAACCAGGGTTCAGATCCCTTCGAGAACCTATATACGAGTAAGCTTTAACCTTTTAGATAAATCTTAAGGGACACGTTTCTTTTAGGAAAACAGCTTGGAACTTTACTTTAAAGGAAGAGATAAACGTAAAAATAATTTAATTTTACATAAAAAGGCACGTTTTCATATTTATTCAAAGCTTTAATTGTTAAAAAGTTATTTAATAATCAATTAATGGTTTTCTACTTAGTCATAAAGGTCGAATTAGTTAATCCTTGATATTTTCCTTACAGATAACCAAAGAATTTAGTTTAATCGGAGATGCAACTTTATAAGGCGCCGAGGGCTAAGTTTTTCTTTAAAGTTTTCTTACACTTTCCCTTTAAAACATCAATTATCGATATTTTTCTGTTAAATTAACTGACAACAACAGGGTTTTATGTTTCTAATGTTCAAAAACAACGACTCATTTTTCTCACGAGGCTTAGCTCCATCATTTCCCAATTACCAACTCGTCTTGAACAGTAATGCCCCCAAAAATATCACAGATATATATTTGTTTAAAAATTTATCCGCTGCTTTTCAATATCATCCATAAATAAAGGCGAGCTGCTGTAATTATTGAAGCCACGAACAAACAAAATATAATATTAAGGGTTTATTTTATATTATTTTCTCCAAGCAAGCCTGTACCTCCCAATAAATGTACTTTGAAAGTTCGTGCTAGGCTCGCCAAATATGTTTAAACACGCAAAACGAAACGCTAGGGCTACCGGGGAGATATTCGTTAAGAATAATTTAAAATTACTTTAAAGCCTTTCCCTCGATGAGTAGGATTAATTCGGGTAATTCGAGTAAAGTATAACTTATAGGATCACGAAGGGGAAGAGGGTTAGTAGCGTGCGTCATCCCGTTCAAGAACGATTTAAAAGAACTACTTTTATTCAGGCTATGTCTTTTAAACTCGCGTATCAAATTATTAATCCGCCTAACATTATTCTAAATTACGAACTTCCCTTGATGAAATGCATCAACAGAATTTCCAGTACTGTTTTGCAGCACGAGTAAACCTATCCTCACGCATTCAGGAGAAGAAAACCCACCACACCTTATCAAGAAGGGTCAGATAAGGAGAGGAAAAGTGGGGCTGCGTTGAGTTAGAGAGAGAAGAGCCAACCTCCCACTCGGGTGGAAAGGGGGGATAGGAAATTCTCGAGGTAAACTGTTGTCACGTGGTCGCTAGCTAGCGCGTCTCATAAAGGATTCGTTTTACCCACGTGACAACAATTTACCACGAAGCATCTCTACCCCCGTCTGTCCCCCGTTCTCCCAGAGTGGGAGTTTAGGCCGACGCAGTAGGAGCCGGGCCGTTCCCACTTTTCCTCTCCTTGTCTGATCCTTCTTGACCTTATATAGGGTTCTGATAAAACTAATACAACTGTCCTCGCACAAGCTTAAAAATTAGCGTGAAATATATTTACAATTAAAAAAAGGGCGCCGTTTAAGAGATACGAAATGAATCGTGCTCGGATGACCCCCTAACGTACATTAATAAACAATGCTAAAATCAAATTTGTTTTAAGCGCGTGCTTTTAAAAAAACCAGCTAAATAATTTAACGTATTTTATCATTGAGCATACGTTTATTAATGTACGTTAAGGGGTCATCCGCGCATTCATTTCGTAGCTCCCAATAGGCGCCCCGTACGACAAAACGTCATAGAACAATTTCGTCTTAAAATGACCCATATAACCCACTGTAGCTCGGTCCTACCAACATTTTCGAAAAAACACCCTTTTAGGGTCTAAATTAAGTCGTGGCATTTTAAAATACATTCCCTTTAGGCTCAGTTTAAAGGTAAAACTTGGTTTTCTTATTATAATAGGGGGTGATGGGTTTTATTATTCCTAGATTTCTAATAGAGATACAAGGGAGTTTAAATTATATAGTATATACACTATGCAAGCACAAACAGTTTCGGACTATATGTATTTGACAAACAAACAAGGATGCCGTTTAAAGGGATTATAGGGTTCAAACACGGATATTACAAAGGTTCCCCAAACAAGGAGATACGCGGCTAAGATAAATTATTAAATTACCCAACCTAGGCCCGTATTAAATTAAGCCCTGATGTTTTCGGTATGTTTATTAAGTAGAGCTTGCTCTAGGATTTGATTTAAATACCTTAATTTAATGGTCTACTTTTAAAATTATACGAAAATTATAAGTATAAATTATGTACTTATGCGGAGAGCATAAATGATGAGAAGTTTGGAGTCAAAAATATATTTTACGGTAGCTCATTATGAAAATAATTTGTGCTACACTAAATTTCTGTTACTTTGCGGGTTTAGCCCCAATGGGTGAGCATCTGTTTCTTTTTGTTTAACTAAACCGCGTTCATACTAGGTCTTGGAATCGATTTACACAGTATTATAACGTTTCGCTAGTCGTGTGAACAGCAAAGCCGCTTTTCGAATCGATTTGATTCGATTTCTCGAAACTGATTCGGGAACAATCGATATATGAAGATACAATAAATCGATTTATAAAGAAAATGCGTGAACATGTGACGCTTAAAACTATTCCTGGCGATTTGAATATCGGTTTGATTTAACCGTTTCAAATCGATTAAGAAATGCTAATGTGACCGCAGCTCTAGACTCTTTTAGAGCGGATAATGGGGGGGAGTTAGACAAAGAGTATTCTAAGGAAGGGCGTACTTTGGTACTTTGGATATCATAGGCTTTATGGTGTGCGGGAAAGAATAGTACACCTAAGGTAAATGGTGTCGACATAACCTTATATCGAAGGTGTAGGAAAAGTCACTTCCTCGATTCGAAAAAGGCCATTTTTTTTAGAATATAGGAACAGAATAGATACTCCTCCTTTACCTGGGCTTTCGAAAGATTGAATGCGTGAAGAATTGAGACAGTAAAGACGGTAGCAGCCGTAATACTTTATCTACGACGATTCGAAGGGCAATTAAACCCAAATAGCCATCGTCTATTTCGGTTATGGCCTCGTATAAGTTCTTACAACCAACTTTCTTTATGATATCGCTTCATGCCGCCTCCTATACAATATTCCCACCATTTCAAATGAAATTACTTTTTATTTGAACTGAGAAGAAGGGAGCTAGAAGTGGTTACGGTGTTACTACAGTATTAAGTTAAAAATTCAAAGGACACAGACGAATACACGCACCTTTGCAAAATGTTGTTGTAAAGTCAGAATCAGTTTGATATTTCTAGGGAACAGCTATATATAGGGAGAGGATTAAAGTTCTAAAAGGAAGCTTTATTAATACTTTTTCAAATATTCCTTCCACTTTTAAACTTCTGAGAAGGCGTTACTCGTATACCAAAAATGAATTTCGTGCCTCGAGGTGAAACTAGATATTCGGAAAACTTATTTAATGTTGCATTTTCCGGAACGAAGACGAGAGACCTCGGGGCGAATAGGGCCAAATTTTAGGAAGCAGGAGGATGAACTTATAGTTAACTCTTTTAAGAGTTTATAGGGAATTTGAAAAATAAATGAAAACTGAGATGTCTTTGATGTGAAACTTGCTAAAAGTATTTTTTACTTAATTTTTAAGTAGTTAGATTCGAAAAATTATAAAGCAAATTTAATATTTAATTTCGTAAACTTTAGGGTTATTTTTTAGAAGCTGGTAGGAAGATTTTAAAGGAATAATAACGAAAATAAAAATTTAGTAATTTCTTGATTAAATTAGTTACTAATTAAAATTATTTATAAATAGCTAGAAATACGATTAGCAATATTTGTCGTCGTTAGGTATACCAATCAAGTGTCTTTCATATTCAAACTACGCTAAGCCTAGCCTTGTGAAATTTCGGGATAAGGTCGTAATGAATCCAATTTAAAATATATTTTCTTATTTTCTGACCCTTTAAGGTAGATACTTCACGCTTTGAATAAAATTTATTTGAGTAATGGAATTAAGACGAGACTTAAATAAATTTAAATATAATTAGTATATTTTGAAAAATACGAAAAACGCTTGGAAAACAGCGAATTACTTTGGAAAATATCAAATATTTTATAAGGATCACATTTAACATATTTATTAAGAGCTCAGGAGAGTAAGAAAATACGTTCTATTTATAAGATAAATTATTAACGAGTTGAAAATATCAAAGTTAGGATTTCTCCTATTTTTCTTAAAGGGAGAATGCAACCTAATTACAAGTGATTTTTTATCGATTCCTTATCGTTTAAATAGACCTAATCCACCGATAAAAAGTTTACAATACAAATATTAAACTAGAAATAAATTTAAAACTTATCCTGAAAATAGGCTTAGCGGGATTCATGGAGATCCTGAATCGCGTCCGTGTAAGGTCTAGCGACCAATGAGCAAAGGCCCGTCGTTCACGCGAGATCTCCGCGAGACTTACGTCGCGCGCGATTGGTCGCTAGACCTTACACGCGAGGAAAACAGGACCTCCATGAATCCCACTAAGCCTATTTTCAGGGTAAGTTTTAAATTTATTTCTAGTTTAATATTTGTTTGTAAATTTTTTAAATAGTGGATTAGGCCTATTTAAACAATAAGGAATCGATAAAAAATCACTTGTTTTTAGGTTGCATCCTCCCTTTAAGCTTTTACCTTGGTTCATTTCATAGATATAACCAAGAGTATATGAAAAACCTCCTTAAGAGTATCGATCTCGGGCAATTGCCTGAAGCCACAGTTTGGGCGGGAATCTTTTGGGCAAGAGCATCGGCTCATCTCTTGGGTAAAATCCAAAACTAATAATAAAACAAGATGGTCAAGCCCATAGGAATAGCTAGACCCATGACATTGTAAAAGAGGCTGAAAAGAACCTCTTTAAACAATTTGAATGGCGTTTCGAGATTCCTTTAAACACGAAGTTTTTCAAATCATATTTTTCAAATCATATTTTTCAAATCATGTTTTTCAAATCATATTTTTCAAATCATATTTTTCAAATCATATTTTTCAAATCATATTTTTCAAATCATGTTTTTCAAATCATGTTTTTCAAATCATGTTTTTCAAATCATGTTTTTCAAATCATGTTTTTCAAATCATGTTTTTCAAATCATGTTTTTCAAATCATGTTTTTCAAATCATGTTTTTCAAATCATGTTTTTCAAATCATGTTTTTCAAATCATGTTTTTCAAATCATGTTTTTCAAATCATGTTTTTCAAATCATGTTTTTCAAATCATGTTTTTCAAATCATGTTTTTCAAATCATGTTTTTCAAATCATGTTTTTCAAATCATGTTTTTCAAATCATGTTTTTCAAATCATGTTTTTCAAATCATGTTTTTCAAATCATGTTTTTCAAATCATGTTTTTCAAATCATGTTTTTCAAATCATGTTTTTCAAATCATGTTTTTCAAATCATGTTTTTCAAATCATGTTTTTCAAATCATGTTTTTCAAATCATGTTTTTCAAATCATGTTTTTCAAATCATGTTTTTCAAATCATGTTTTTCAAATCATGTTTTTCAAATCATGTTTTTCAAATCATGTTTTTCAAATCATGTTTTTCAAATCATGTTTTTCAAATCATGTTTTTCAAATCATGTTTTTCAAATCATGTTTTTCAAATCATGTTTTTCAAATCATGTTTTTCAAATCATGTTTTTCAAATCATGTTTTTCAAATCATGTTTTTCAAATCATGTTTTTCAAATCATGTTTTTCAAATCATGTTTTTCAAATCATGTTTTTCAAATCATGTTTTTCAAATCATGTTTTTCAAATCATGTTTTTCAAATCATGTTTTTCAAATCATGTTTTTCAAATCATGTTTTTCAAATCATGTTTTTCAAATCATGTTTTTCAAATCATGTTTTTCAAATCATGTTTTTGAAATCATGTTTTTGAAATCATGTTTTTGAAATCATGTTTTTGAAATCATGTTTTTGAAATCATGTTTTTGAAATCATGTTTTTGAAATCATGTTTTTGAAATCATGTTTTTGAAATCATGTTTTTGAAATCATGTTTTTGAAATCATGTTTTTGAAATCATGTTTTTGAAATCATGTTTTTGAAATCATGTTTTTGAAATCATGTTTTTGAAATCATGTTTTTGAAATCATGTTTTTGAAATCATGTTTTTGAAATCATGTTTTTGAAATCATGTTTTTGAAATCATGTTTTTGAAATCATGTTTTTGAAATCATGTTTTTGAAATCATGTTTTTGAAATCATGTTTTTGAAATCATGTTTTTGAAATCATGTTTTTGAAATCATGTTTTTGAAATCATGTTTTTGAAATCATGTTTTTGAAATCATGTTTTTGAAATCATGTTTTTGAAATCATGTTTTTGAAATCATGTTTTTGAAATCATGTTTTTGAAATCATGTTTTTGAAATCATGTTTTTGAAATCATGTTTTTGAAATCATGTTTTTGAAATCATGTTTTTGAAATCATGTTTTTGAAATCATGTTTTTGAAATCATGTTTTTGAAATCATGTTTTTGAAATCATGTTTTTGAAATCATGTTTTTGAAATCATGTTTTTGAAATCATGTTTTTGAAATCATGTTTTTGAAATCATGTTTTTGAAATCATGTTTTTGAAATCATGTTTTTGAAATCATGTTTTTCAAATCATGTTTTTCAAATCATGTTTTTCAAATCATGTTTTTCAAATCATGTTTTTCAAATCATGTTTTTCAAATCATGTTTTTCAAATCATGTTTTTCAAATCATGTTTTTCAAATCATGTTTTTCAAATCATGTTTTTCAAATCATGTTTTTCAAATCATGTTTTTCAAATCATGTTTTTCAAATCATGTTTTTCAAATCATGTTTTTCAAATCATGTTTTTCAAATCATGTTTTTCAAATCATGTTTTTCAAATCATGTTTTTCAAATCATGTTTTTCAAATCATGTTTTTCAAATCATGTTTTTCAAATCATGTTTTTCAAATCATGTTTTTCAAATCATGTTTTTCAAATCATGTTTTTCAAATCATGTTTTTCAAATCATGTTTTTCAAATCATGTTTTTCAAATCATGTTTTTCAAATCATGTTTTTCAAATCATGTTTTTCAAATCATGTTTTTCTAATCATGTTTTTCTAATCATGTTTTTCTAATCATGTTTTTCTAATCATGTTTTTCTAATCATGTTTTTCTAATCATGTTTTTCTAATCATGTTTTTCTAATCATGTTTTTCTAATCATGTTTTTCTAATCATGTTTTTCTAATCATGTTTTTCTAATCATGTTTTTCTAATCATGTTTTTCTAATCATGTTTTTCAAATCATGTTTTTCAACTTGGCTACCTGTGAACGCGTCTTTATATCTAATCTTTATTAATTTATCTTGGATACCCGTGTGAAAGCGTCTTTATATCTAATTTTTATTAATTTATCTTGGATACCCGTGTGAAAGCGTCTTTATATCTAATCTTTATTAATTTATCTTGGATACCCGTGTGAAAGCGGCTTTATATCTAATCTTTATTAATTTATCTTGGATACCCGTGTGAAAGCGGCTTTATATCTAATCTTTATTAATTTATCTTGGATACCCGTGTGAAAGCGGCTTTATATCTAATCTTTATTAATTTATCTTGGATACCCGTGAGAACGCGGCTTTATATCGAATATTTATTAATTTTTAACTTAGATACCCGTGCGAACAGGCATTTATATATTATCTTTGTCATTTTATCTTGGTTCAAATCATGTTTTTCAAATCATGTTTTTCAAATCATGTTTTTCAAATCATGTTTTTCAAATCATGTTTTTCAAATCAAATATTTTATTTCTGACATACTCAAACCCAACACGCATAAGCTCCCTTATTATCTCATTCGCGACGACTTGTTTGTTGTTTTTGAGTTTTCATTACTGACAGACTAGAACCGAAACCTTCATAAGCTACCTTTTATCTCGTTCGCGACGACCCCTTATTAACAACGACTTGTTTTCTGTATTGTATATCTATGAAGATATAAGGAGTTTTTCGCTAGAGTTTAACCAATTACCCGTGGTAACGAGGATGAGCGTCCAACTCTCGATCGTAAAGCTATGAAGCTTCGAGCGCGACGCGGTTTTTTCCGAAATTCGGGAGACCACTTGGTGGAAAATCGATATCTTAAAAAAAAAAATAGATATTTTAAATTTGTCTGGGACATCACGCCGTGACGTCTGGTGGGTATGAGACGAAGGTTCTTTCGATATATATATATATATATATATATAAAAGACCGAGTTTTTTCGATTCGATGACGTATTTCGTCTTATTGCAAGACGCCGACGCCATCGCCGACGCCATCGCCGACGCCATCGCCGACGCCGACGCCGACGCCGACGCCGCAGTGAATACAGTACCTAGACCCCACTAGGGTTGGGTCTAGCTAAAAAGCCTTAAACCACGTGCGCCGGGGCCCATAAGGCCTTATTCTCCTTCTCGGCCACACTCGCATACGTAGCAATACGGAGCGATACTCTTAAGGATGGTTTTAGTATACTCTTGATATAAGCGAATTGGCAAGATATGAGCTCTTACGTTGGTCCTTGTTTAATTAGCCGAAACTCAACTAACATTAACGTTAAACAAAGAAAGAGGGAAGGAAAAAAAGCTACGTTAGCTAAGAAGAGAAAGAGAGAGATAAAGGGTAACATCGTTTTCTAAAAATTAGGACCCAGCGGCGATTAGATTGAGAAATATTAGTAAAAGAACAAATCTGTTGACTTTTCCAATAGCGAAGTTAGCAATACGTATAAATTAATCTTCCCATTTAATTAGTACATTTTTATTTGACTGAGTAAGATCGTGCTTTGGCTTCACTACGCGTTGCAGACTGCGAATGGAATGAGCCTTATAGTTCTAAACGGAAGCTAAAAGAATTAGTATCAGAATGTATTCACCATAGTGAGCTTCATAAAAACAAAATTCTCCATTAGTAGTAAGTTTAAACCGCTTTGTTTTACAAAGTCAACCAATAGCATTTACTCTACCAAAAGATAATTTTAACCAACCAATTATATTACCTCTAAATATAGTCACGGGAATGAATTTTCATTTTTTTCTAACGAATATTTTGATAGAATTTAAGAATGAAAGTAACTGTAAGATTTTTCTCAAGAACTGTTTGCGTACTATCTAACGTCGCAGCGCCTAACTACACGATGTTAAATTTAATAGGAAAATTAAGTTGTTTCGCGAACTAACATAAAGACCTCGAGGGTCTATAGAAATCTCTGAGAACGAAAAGCCAGAGCCCGGGACTCGCACGCCAAAGTAAGCAAAGAGAGGAATAGACCAATAATAAAACAGCCCTAGCAGCCCACGTTTGTTCCAATGGCAAACAGAATCGGATGACTGTAGCCAAAGCTGGCTCGGGGTCTAATATAAGACGATATATATACACTCGGTGGCCTGGGCCCCCAGGGGCGTTGGAACGACTCCCGACTAGCTAGCCGGTCATTGAACGTAATAAAGGTTATGGCCAGGGAAACTTACCGACGAGAGATTGACCCCCCCTCCACCCCTATTTAATTTGGACAATTTCCCTAGAGGGAACGTTTGCAAAAAAAAGGTAAGCGGGAAAAGACACATTCAAACAACTTCGGGGGTATAAAAAACATTTGAGTTAGAAGACTGTGTTTAACTGAACATTTAGACAAACTAAGATATTGAATGTTGATGAACCCTGGTATCTATTTATCCAACGGTGTAATTAGTTTATCAATTAGTTAACTATCCACTTCTGGAATAAAGAGTTTGAGAAATCCAACGACGAAAACGTAAAAGCCTAGCTACCTTTGATAAAACTAATTCCTATTGAAGCTATTAGGATAATGAACAACTCGGAGACGTTGGTTAGACTCTAGCAGAAGCCGATGAAACCCTCCTTTGAAGTCTATTACTCCCTGGTCTTGTCTACCCCTCTCTGTATGGGTTATTTTCAAAAAGCGCGATTCGTACGCCTCCTAACGGTAGATATTTTCGGAGCGGGAGTTCGTCGAGCGAATATCTCTAGCAGCCTTGGAGTTCGTCAAAAAAACGTCGTCGTTTGTGGAGAGAGAGAATTTCCAATTTTCCGTAGACAGGGGGTATGAAGTAGGACCCCTCCGATCTCGTAAAATTGGGAATTTTACCCATACAGAGAGGCGCGCTATATGGAACATTAGAGTAGTAGACTTCAAAGGAGGGTTTCATCGGCTTCTGACTCTAGTTACGCAACTAAAGCGTTAAAGAGATACACAATGTCTCCCTTCTCCTATATGCTTCGTTTTCTTGTAGATAGGAAGAATTCCATGAAAAACTATACATTATAAAACTCATCTTAAAATCGTATCAAAGCCTTTTTCCTATACAAAAAACGAGGAAATAAATTATAAACTATCTGGACTTCTATAAATACAAATACAAACGTGAATTCGAAACAATGTTGTCTATCTTATGTATACTTTGAAATATTCTGAATATATATTCTACTATTCGCCTTTGTTTACGCTACCGGGACATGATCCAACGGAATTATTCATGAAACACATCTTCAGCGTATCCTTAGGCCTCTAACTATATTATTTAAAAGTGGAATTACGTATAAAGAAGGAAGGTACACATTGCGAAGGATTTGAAATATTAGAAATCTTTACCATCCACCTATTTAAACATTAAAATCCATATGCTACAAATTAAACGAGTTACGGATGGAATAAATTAGAAATAGTTTTATCTCGACTTCTAAGTTTGTATCCTATATAAGAATCTTTCAGAGTTATTTCAGAAATCATAGAGATTGGTAGAAGTTTCTCGATATTAAAAATATGCAGTATTTGCTTAATTTTCTTAATTTCGATTTGATCAAAATTTCTAATTATTAATAAAATTAGCAAAACTTTGATGTTCCAACTAAATTAATCAAAATTGATATTCATAGGACGATATTTGAAGGAATTAATTGAAATTTTTAAGTTTGCTTTCAAGGGATCCTTTTCAATTAAAAGTTCCAAAGCCATTAATAGCAATCTGTTTCTCGATCTGTGTAAACTTACGCGCGGTTTCACTAATTAAACGAGATGTTTGCGTATAGAAATTAGTTTTAAGTCGAATATGAAAATAGTCAAAATTGTCGTGATATATCAAATTTATCAATAGTATCCCGTGTTTGGTGTCACAGGCAGTTTGCGGATATTGAAAATATTTGGTTATCCCACAAAACTCAAGCTAAATATCGACACATTGTAATTTTCGACGTCAAAGAATTGTTACTAGTCAAAATGAGAATTAGGACCTTTTATCCCAACACTTACGATTCAAATGAAATCGTTTTGAAACAACTGAGCTTAAATTTTAACTGACAAGTTCATGACGTCATAGTGGCGAACATAGGACGGCGGGTGGTAAATAGGGTGAGTTTTAGAATAGAGGAATTATTCCCCGCAAAGGGTGGACGTAGATAGGATTGGTAGTCACGAAAGACCAGCTCGTTGTAGACATTCCATAGAGCGGAAGGACCTGTAGGTCTCACGGGACAATAACCAGATTCTGCCTCATAGACATGGTCGCTTCGTAACCCACTGAGTATTACGAATGGTACGAACTGTATAACGATACAGGCTAAAGGGGAACAAAATCTCGCCACTTCCGGATGCGACTGTCAAGACGGCGATGAATGGCGGAAGTAAAACGTCCCCATTCCGCTTTCATCCTCTCTTAAAAATGAATCTTCTGTCTCGAATTATGCCAAAAACAAAGCGAGGGAGGTAGGGGGCTCCAAGAAATGGTTTAGGAGGGAGGACAATTCTAGCCGATAAGACGGGGCCGGTGCCCAACCGACTATAAGACAAAGGGACGGTTTTAAAAGGGGTCGTCGTGCTCCCCACCCCCGCGGAGGATAAGTATAAGTTTTAATATCAAAACCGAAGCCTCGGTTCGCTCCAATAGCCCGGAAGACAAACATATATTTCAAAACCGGCGTTATAGGCAAATTCAATAGAGAAGAGAAAGTAACCCCCTATTCCCACTACCCCGCCAGTCCGTCGAGTCTACTCCGTATACTTTTATACGAGAGACTTTTGCGTTATAGCGAAGGCTGAGGCGTATTAATACACAGTGATAATCTTTGTACGTATTACGTAGTTTCTGCAAAATGATCTTGAAATTAAGTTTCTAAAATAAACTTTGCGCTAATATACTTTGTAGCAAACAACGGGAAAGATGTTTTACGAACGAATGGGATAACCAAACAAAACTCGCAACTAAAACGACTTGAATTTATAATAATAATATTTTAAAATTATATAAATATACGTTTAAAATCTACAGTAAAACTTTAGAGGGAGGGGGGATATTTTCCAAAATATGTATACACATTTTGGAAAATATTCCCGGTCCCCGAAGATTCACTGTAAATTTAACCGGCTAAACATTAGCCTAACTAGAAATTGTAGAGAGATATTATATTTTTAGAGTCCAAGACAGTGGGACTGTGGGACCATGGACTGACGAAACTAAATTTCTAAATATGTGGGAACTCTTATACTTTACGTTTGCTGCTACTGTGATTTAAATAGGAACACTTGATCAGCTAGTCTAGTTTAATTAAAACCCGAAGATTTGGCATTCTCTGAGAAAAAAATTAAAATAAACTCAACGTAATACGTGACGTCGGGTCATGAGCAAAGAACACCATGAGATCTCTCTTTCCCGTCTGAAAGCAGAGTAGTGTTTAATAATTATTCTATAAAATCTTCTTAGTCATATATTTAATTTTTCAGTAACTCTACAGTCGCGTTCACTTCAAAAACGTTTCTAACCATTTTGGAAAGGTTAAATTATAAAACATTGGGGTCAACTGAGGGGGCTGATAGTCTAGAATTCGCTGTAAGATTGGGTTTAGATTTGACAGTGGATTAATTTGAAATTCTAAAATTTTAGTAGGGCAAAGCTGGAGTTCAAATATTTGTACGCGTGAGTTCGCGAGTGTCTGAACCCTAGGGGTCAACTGTTGAGACGCTTTATAAAAAAAAAATTATCCGCTTGAAAGTCAACTTGAACATTCAAAATGGTTTGAAAATGGTTTCAAGGAGCCTGATATTACAGAAAGTAATGTTAGAATACAATTTTAAAGGTGACTAATGCAAACAAAACCCCGTAAATATTATATGACATCGGTTAAAACACGAAAAATAAAATATAATCAATGGGATAAAAGAACTAAACAAGAATCTCAGACTAGATAAAAATATGGAGAGAAGATGGGATGGATCAGGGGAAGAGGATATATAGATAAAAATGTGAAAACAGCTGCCTAGACATTTTAGAAAGAAAGAATATTTTCCTCGGTCTAAGTATCCCGCATCCCCATCATTTTGAACCCCTTACGGCCCTTATATTCGCAATAGGGGACGCTTGTGTCATTTTGAGTTAGACGGAGGAAGAAGAGGCTTTTTTTTTAACTCGTCTTTTCAAAGAAAAGGAACCTTTACAAATTAACGAAAATTTGGTTTAGTTATTTTTTAATATTGATGAGGACTAAAATTTAAATAACTAGGAAGCTATATCTTTATCAGAAAATTTAAGATATAGGCCGGATATCCCATTGAAACCTGACAAATAGGTTTTTGGATGCCTTATTGGCAAAATTTAAAACCCACCAATGGATAATCGCTTACTTTCTAAGGCAAGATAAAGATTAATTTCTATTACTCAATATTTTTACAAAATATATTTAGACACGTGAATATCAGCTGACAGATTCGATCTTTCAGAGTTTTCATTCTTTATTCTTTCGCTTAAAGGCTCCTTTAGTGTCCTAAATCGTGAGCTAACGCTTGCAGGACCAGTCATGGGCCGTACTAAGATTCCAGATGTTAAAGACAAAGATTAATTTCTATTACTCAATATTTTTACAAAATATATTTAGACACGTGAATATCAGCTGACAGATTCGATCTTTCAGAGTTTTCATTCTTTATTCTTTCGCTTAAAGGCTCCTTTAGTGTCCTAAATCGTGAGCTAACGCTTGCAGGACCAGTCATGGGCCGTACTAAGATTCCAGATGTTAAAGACAGGCTAAGGGCAGTCGCTTTCTGCCTCGTCGATCGGACCGATCAGGAAAACAAGTTCTCTTCCATCCACTCCTCTTTCGAAAGAGAGATATTTCTAATACTACACTTTTCTAGCCATTTTCCTCTAAAAAATAGGCGATTTTTCAGAACAGAAATAAGAAAACAGTGCCCTCTTGATAGACGATATAAATATGAAATCGAGATTCAAAAATCTATTTTTCTTGTTTTTCTTTATCTTGAAGGGGGTTGGAAAATCGGTCACAGTTACGCGGCCCGTCTCATAGAAACGGCAAATATCGATTCACGAAGTGTTTGAGACTAGAGTAAGGGGATATATCATTTCCCGTAACAAATTATATATATTTATATAAAAAAAATTTTGAATATAAATTTTTTTTTCGATGATTAATAGAAGATGGAAATCCCCTTCGAAAGCCAAGTCAAGTGAGAAAAGCTAAACGTTTTTGGTTTGAATCAGCTAAAGTAAGATCAATTTCACATTTCTAATAGTCACACTGTAAGCAAAATTAGGCTCCTAAAGAAATAAGTATATTAAAGGGATTGCACCACGATTCACGAATACTTTTCTTCCACGTAATACCTTAACAAATCGCCCCCCGCCTTCCAAGAAATAAGTAATGTTCACGAAGAAGTAATCATACAGGGGCAAAAGATTTAATGTATTTTCTATTTAACCCCTGTAAAAGTGTTTCATCATTCGCTCTTTGAAGTCAACGATGAAGCTACCAATCGATATATTTTAATGACCAAATAATTACACATTTTCTTTATTTTTTCAAAGAGCTTTACGACGACTAGAAGTTCTCAATCAGGTGTATGATTGTAAAATAATTACCCCCGAGATTTGGACAAAAATATGCTGAAGGGGGGACAGCCAGGTCTTACGGAGTACTAAATCTCGTCTTCTTGATATGATGTAAAGGAATGGAATTAAGGTTGAGGGAAAGAAAAGAGATTTTTGTAATACAAAAAGGTAGAATACTATTTATTCGTTTATCCTGTCGCGGCAAATAAGACGAAGCTCTTCCAAGGAGCCTTCCTTCTCGCTAATGAATATTAATGGAGAAAATCCGCGGTGAAATTGGAATTAGCCTTTGAAAAGTTTCGAGAGTGACGGGACGAAGGGGGTAAAGTCCCGAGATTCGAGAAAAATACATTTTTCTACCTCTCTCTCGCTCTCGGTTTGATGGGTCCTTCCTCCGCGGCACGCGCACCTAGGCTAGAAAACGGCGGAGATTTATCGCCTTATAAAACCACCCACAGTAGCGCGCCAGAGCGACCTGGAGGAGATCCCGGGGATTTTACCGACCAGATCTAACCGCCGACTAGCGGGATTTTCCGAGTGAAGTGGGAATAAGGAGTTTTGTATAGGGGACCGAAAGTGGGGCTAAAATCTTTTCTCATTTTAAAGATAAGGTGAAAAACAAAATAGAGACGTGTTAGTTGAAATTTCGTATTTTCTAAATTAAACCCTACAATGTTATATTTTTTGCACTCAATCGTTTCAAATACCAGGTTATTAAAATATTAAACCAATATTATTTTAGTTAAGCCTAACTCTGCTGGAGGAAATATTCTACGCTCCAAGTACTACAAATTATTAATTTAACTGCATTTAGGTTTTGCGCCTTCTTTCCATAGGTATACAAATTTAAAAATCACTCTGGTTTTCCCATTTTACGTATTCAGATGAGAAAATAACCTCTTATATTTTCCCTCCATCTCTACATAGTTTATAAAGTAAATAAACCTACGGTACGAACGCGGTAGATCTCTCAGAATTTTAAATTAATTATTAATAATATTAAGGTATACCGTAGATCTAAGCTCAGTAACAAGGTATCGATTCGAAAAAGAAAACGTTACTTTTTATCCTCCCTTTCAAGAGTTGTGGTACTAGTATACGTGGTTCTTAGAGAGGTTTGGCCTTGTTTTTGATAAATGTTTACGTTAATCCGTGGGCAAACTTCTTGAAAATGTTCCCAGCTAATTGGATTTCTCAGACACGGTCTTCGTTCCTTTGTAAGACTTACTATACGCCAAGTAGGACCCTCCAAAATCCACCCCCTTTTAAAACTCGGTGCTCGAGAGTTCTCGTTAACAAAACTTTTCCTTCCTCTATATTCGAAATTTATACGTACTGGTATAGGAAACTTCGCTCCTTAAAATTAATTTTAAAATCCGCTCTTATCAAATTACCACAAAACGAAAGAAAAGCCGAGATACGCGGTTCATAGCGAGCTACTTCGTAATTTTTAAACGCGAAATATAAATATTTACGATTTAGGCTTAGTGAATCATTAACACCGACAAAGATATTTTACGTGTACACTACCCTACTTGTTCGTTGTAATTCTAAATTGAAGTTAATTGATTTTAAACAAATGAATAAGTTAAAATATAAAATTTTCGTTGGGTTGTGGTCAACATTAAATTCTATTAAATTAACAAGATTTCCGAAATTGCTTATTCAGCTCCTAAAATTTTAGTTTTAGTTTTCTCATATTGCCTATGGAACTAACGTAGGTAATGGCAGAGGTATATAATAACCCCCTTCGGGGGGAAGTATGAAAGGTAGGCAAAATCGACGAACAACAAGTGCCCGGCGTAAATCGCGGCGGATCGACACACAGCTTTACCCCCAAAAAATAGTTACACCATTTTAAACCTCACAAAATTTTCCCTACGCACACTTCCGGAACTCGCGAGCTGAAGTCAACCTTCGACTCCATTTTAACAGACAGCCTGACTCCTGAGACAGGAAGTTCTAAACACAAATCGAGCCGTCTTGTTTATACAAAGACCATTTACTAGAGTAGCGACATTGAGAAGTCCAGCGCGAGCTAGTGGCCTAGATAGTCAGCAGCGGGCTCTTGTTGTTCGTGATTTTTAGCATTGGTAGTATAGGGGCTTTCATACTTCCCCCCGAAGGGGGTTATTATATACCTCTGGTAATGGTTTTACCAAATTGAAATTAATATATTTTAAAATTAATAAACAAAAACAGCCCCCGGAAATTTATATATCGAAGCGTTAGATTTGAAATAAAATCTTCCTCTTCTATCTCTTAACTATTTTAAGATGAGTCAATGTAAGAAATATTATAAAATGACGATATAAGGCTATATAATTTTGAAATCATATTCCCTTGAGAAATCGAGCAAACTAAGATGGTTTTCTTGAAATAAATATATATATAACTTTCGCCAACGAAAACTTTTCCTCTTTTTACCTTATACGTAGAAAAGTTGACCTAGATATTTTGCGGGAGAAAGTTTCGGAAGAAAACAGCCGCGGGATAAGAAAACACGATGTTTAGAACATAAGCAAGGGACGGTTAGAAACTGAGGCTACATTTTTGGTAAAAAAAACCCAAAAAAACAAACATTCTGGGATTTTAAATCCCAGAATTATCATGTTCGAGATGTTTATACAAGAAGAATAATAATACTAGCTCTTCCGGAACGTTAAATTTTCTTGAAAAATAATAGTCTTTATGCCAATTTTATTGAAGAACGATTGGAAAACGATGTTGCATTGAATAAAAGTGGATACTATTAAAGCGATAGTTGCCCATCTTTTCAAGAGTTAAAGCGTTTATTCAAACATCAAATTTTAGTCTTAAAGCGAAGTTTTGATTTTGTATGTTTAAAAGAAGTTTTTATTCGTGTTCCGGAAACAAAAATTCATTCGAGTAGCGTAAAAAAGCTACGGATGGGGTAGTCCGCCCCCCCCCCCAATATCTAGTCGTTATATCTTTCCGAAATTTAACGAACTGTATAGTTGTTTTGGGGGCGAGTTCGACGCTTCATTGGCTAGCTAAGATAGGGACGAAGAAGATGAAGGAACGCTTTCCGCAAAGATAAACAAAAATCACCGGAGAGGAGAAGAACGAGAAAAGAAAACTCGGGATCCGTGCAAAGTATACCGTATATAGTCGCAATTGCAGGTTTGAGATTTCAACACTTAGTAAAGCCGGGCGCCTACGCGTCATTATAAGATTTATTTAAATCAAGATATATATGTATAAAAATATGTTTCGCGTGTATTGAAAACTCAAACTGTTTCGGTCTATATAGTTCGGTGGAACTAGGCTTAGTGGCTCTCGTATCATTTCCGTTCCATTCTCTCACGCCTAAAGCGACGTTAAGCCTACGGTGCCTTCACACGCAAGAAGCGGAAACACAACGCGAATTATCAGATTTATCTCGGACAATTAAAATCAAATTACACTGGGATTCTATACAGTCAAGGTTAGAGGCTTAGTTATTGATTGTCTTTGGATAATAAAATCCATACCTTAGTTCCACTCTGAAACTAAACTGCTATAATCAAATAGTAGACATGTATAGGTGTTAAGTGTTACGTGAGAATGAATGAACGCTCATGGTAAAGCGCCTTTTCACTAAAACGCTCTTCAAACTTAACTTATTGTTGAAAATCTTTTAATACTGTAATTCTGGCGCGTTATTCCCATAGACATCTTACGTTTATTATGACTCCTAGGGGTAGGCAACCCACTGAATCAGACCTGTAAAGGGGGAAGATGAGCTCATGCGCAGCGACGGCGATGTTTCATTCCCCTTTATCTGATTCTGTGGGTTGCCAGCCCCCTTTGGAGGGGTAAAAATAAACGCAAGAGGTCTATTGGATGGCGAAGCGCATCTTGATGAGCCTTATGGGGGAATTGTAATGGCTGTTTTTACCTTAAAATATACTATTTTGTGAAGGTACCCTAGCTATTGCCGTACGGTATACTTATAGAGCCCGGGTTTTCACGTACAATGATTGTATACGTGGTGCCATGCGAGTAAGAATAAATATAGTGTACTAAGGAGCTCTGGGGAGCGAGGGAAGAATTTTTCGCGCCAATGCTTACATCTGTTTATTCTTCGACGACGAATTCGTCTATTTGTTTCACGAAACGTATAATACGAAATACAGAAAAAAGTACCATCTGTACAGCACTCGAAACTATTTTTTATCCCTAATCAGGTTTAACATCGTGTATCATTACGCTTCAGTTTTCACTGTAGTTTGAAGCAAATTGATCTTGAATCTTGATCAAAAATAATCATGGTTTCCAAAAGAACAAACGTATGACATCCCATATATTTCTATGGTTGGTTTTCAACGAGATATAGCGAGCGTAGATTCGCCTGTGTTGAAAACTTTTACTGTGCCTACATTTGTCTTCCCTTTCAAGCTAGAGGGGTTTAGGCTGGGAAAAGAACTGATTATTCGCTTTTTAGTCTAACTTCTTCCTAACAGGGGGTGGATCTAGCTATTACTTTGTTTGCGACGGTGGGGTTGTTGTTGGAAAAAACGGGTGTGGAAGTATATCTCACAACTTAGACGGGAGCATGTGAAGGAATTTACTACAGATTCTAACTTTGGGTTGGCATAGTGGGTGTACAAAACAGTCGAAACCCATTTGGCCGAATTCCATCGGAGGGAAAACTTAACCTGCAAAACTTCGGACATCAGACGAGGTGTAGCTATTTCTATTGGCTTGCGTATCTTGTTTCTTTCCAAAGTCGATCTTTCTCTCGCGGGAAAACAAAAGCCAATACGCGAAACTAGAATCCCCTCCAGCTGAATTCTTCCCCGCTGTAATTTCTTCATTATTACTAGTTTAACCACCCCCTTCTACCCCATCAAGGTAAACTTACGAGTAATTTAGTGATACGCTTGTATCTTAATAACGATTTAAATTGCCAAATATTTTGAAAAATTCAGGTGAAAAAAATTCAAGTGATATAATAAAACTATGGTCCCATTATGTTCCCATAAAAATGATAAAATATTTTAATTTTAAGGCGGGTAGAAGATTTGATAATATATTGTTAGCATAGTCTAAATTTTATCCCTAAGAACCTTAGCAACGCAACTACTCTTAAAAATCAATCAAAATCTTATTTTTCGCTGCGAAAATAGCTTGGTGAAAACTAGCCTTTATACTGAATAAAAAGATTTTTCGATGAACCAGAGGTATATAATAACCTCCTTCGGGGGGAAGTATGAAAGGTAGGCAAAATCGACGAACAACAAGTGCCCGGCGTAAATCGCGGCGGATCGACACACCGCTTTACTCCCAAAAAATAGTTACACCATTTTGAACCTCACTAAATTTTCCCTACGCACACTTCCGGAACTCGCGAGCTGAAGTCAACCTTCGACTCCATTTTAACAGACAGCCTGACTCCTGAGACAGGAAGTTCTAAACACAAATCGAGCCGTCTTGTTTATACAAAGACCATTTACTAGAGTAGCGACATTGAGAAGTCCAGCGCGAGCTAGTGGCCTAGATAGTCAGCAGAGGGCTCTTGTTGTTCGTGATTTTTAGCATTGGTAGTATGCTTTCATACTTCCCCCCGAAGGGGGTTATTATATACCTCTGGATGAACTTATTTCAAATTAAGGATCAAACAGAAAACCGCCCTTTCCATCTCACTCATTGATTGTACAGGAACCCATTATTTTTCTTGGCAAAATAACACTAAAATCTCACCAGTTGCAGGACGAATAAAATTTCTTCGAATATTTCTATCCCTATGCCTCCAGTTACTCGTTATCGAATATAAAAAAAAAACGTACGAAAAGAAAAACGAGAAACTCCGGATCTCTTCCCACCCCTTTTTCAGTTTTTCCTTCTTTAATTTAATATTGTTTTTCTCGAGAATCCCGGTTCGAAGATTACTTTTTAATCTCGGCTTACGTAACTCTCTCTTTCGCTACGATTCTTTAGTAATAACCCGAATGGTTCGTGATGTTTTTCCACACACCAATCTTTCGTCTATTTCTTTCTATACATTTCTCTCCTACAAATTTTCACAATCTGAGCTATTGGGATATATTTCATCGTAGAAACTATAAAAGAATAAAATTCAAATCTTGAGAGGATGAATTTACCTATTTACCCCTTCGCGTGTTTCCTTCGTTTCAAATATCTTCATTAAAGGGAGAATGCAACCTAATTACAAATGATTTTTTATCGATTCATTATTGTTTAAATAGGCCTAATCCACCAAAAAAAGTTTATAATACAAATATTAAACTAGAAACAAATTTAAAACTTACCCTGAAAATAGGCTTAGGGGGATTCATGGAGATCCTGAATCGCGTCCGTGTAAGGTCTAGCGACCAATGAGCAAAGGCCCGTCGTTCACGAGACTTACGTCGCGTGCGATTGGTCGCTAGACCTTACACGCGAGGAAATCAGGATCTCCATGAATCCCACTAAGCCTATTTTCAGGGTAAGTTTTAAATTTATTTCTAGATTAATATTTGTTCGTAAATTTTTTAAATAGTGGATTAGGCCTATTTAAACAATAAGGAATCGATAAAAAAAATCACTTGTTGATAGGTTGCATCCTCCCTTTAAGCCTTATTTCGCAAACAAGACTCGCGTGATATAAAAGTAAGGTTTTCTTTTGAAGATTTTTCCAAAGTTTGCTTCACTCAAATGATTAAATTATACCATCTCCTTCTCGTCTTTCATTTTAAAGGAAGATACATATTTTGATCAAACAAAGTAAAGACCTTCAAAAAGAATTCTCAAATTGATTTGCATTTATTCTAGGGCAAGAAGAGATATTACTATGAGATAAACTAAGGCGGATTGATACGCAGTGTTAAACTTCGTTGGAAGAAAATAGTCGCGACATTTTTTTATTTGAATACGAGGAGTCGCGTAGTTTCTTTTTATATAATATTTTACGAATAAAAGAAGGAAAATGAAAGAATATTCCGTTCGTATTTGCCCGATTTTTGAGGCCTTTTTTCTCCCTCCTTACGCATACAATCCAATTTTAAAAATTATACTTTAAAGTCGAATGTCAAATCAATGTTTCCCCAAGTTTTTCCAATTTTTAAAGATAAAATAAGTTACAATTATCACCATGTTGGGCCAAGAGTGGGATTTGAACTCACAGCCTTCAGCTACAAACTTTATTAACTGGGTAACTAAAATCAGATATTAGTTCAGTTTGAACTCATAGATATTCAGAAGCCGATGAAACCCTCCTTTGAAGTCTATTACTCCCGGGTCTTGTCTACCCCTCTCTGTATGGGTTATTCTCAAAAGGCGCGATTCGTACGCCTCCTAACGGTAGATGTTTTCGGAGCGAGAGCTCGTCGAGCGAATATCTCTAGCAGCCTTGGAGTTCGTCCAAAAAACGTCGTCGTTTTTGGAGAGAGAGAATTTCCAATTTTCCGTAGACAGGGGGGATGAAGTAGGACCCCTTCTAACTCGTAAAATTGGGAATTTTACCCATACAGAGAGGAGCGCTATATGGAACATTGGAGTAGTAGACTTCAAAGGAGGGTTTCATCGGCTTCTGATATATTTTAAGGTCTAATAAATCTAAAAATTAAGTTATAGCTTATTTCATTCAGGCTCCCTTTAATTAAGCAAGATTATACAAATTTACTCTAAGTAGTACTTATTAAAATAAACACGAAGTATAAGTTGCGACTCTTATTTCCAATTTTATCGATGTCCATATATTTATTCTTTTCATCTCTCGAGAGCTCACCTTTTATAAAAAATACTTTAAATGCATCGTTTTTTGCATATTTATGATCAAAAGGAAACTGGATTTGGTTCCTAAAAAACTATTCCCTCGCTCTTAGCCAATTCATGGGATATTGGAAACAAATAGTTTTTCCCCTACGAGGTTTAACAAATGTAGAAATACGCCTTCGGTTTTTCTCATTTTGCGAATTCCTCTTGAACCGAAGAGTAAGAAAGTTTCCGTACTGTTTCTACGCGCGTTTCTTTCTAGGCTAGATTCATCTTATTAATTATTCTTGAGACGGAAAAGAGGTTTCGTCGTCATTCGAATTAGTAAAAAGATTGCGGGTCCCAAAACAAGCCAAATAGACCTATAGATCGAGCTCCATAGCTCAAAGTAACCATCCATCGTATATAAAACATCATACATAATTAATACGTACTTAAGCGAGAGTGTGCCTGCTTAACTCGAGCGCCTCCTATAAAAGCCTATATACTGTATGTCTTTTTATAATTTATTCACTCTGAAAGACCGAATATCAGGGAAGGCGTTAGAGAAGGGCTACAATGTATAAGATATACATACTACTTAATTTTACCTAAGATGCATTCCTTCTTCATTCAATCTTGTTTAAGTGCGCGCAATCTTTATAGTACGTCCATGGAGAAGATCAGAATGGGATAAAAGGAACGAGGACGAATAGTCTTTTCTAGATCGTATTTGCAGCACGTATAAACGAAGTTGGTAAGCTTCATCGAGTTAACAGATATAGTACATGACTCGGGTAATGAGGGGGACGCTGTCTGTCGTCATTTCACCTCAAATTATTCATCGCGATGATTGTCTAGGAATAAATCAGATTTTCCCCCTCTGTTCTTGGTTGGTACGGGAAAAGCTGACTGATTTCTTGTTTATAGATAGTTTCTGCTATTAGGTATCTCTCATTGGGAATGCATTCGTGCGGGGGCTACAGCCATATGTCCTCTATGAGAAGATGAATAAAGGCAGATAGGGGAATAACGGAGCGGAGAGTTGGGAATTGTATAAGAAAAAAAGCAACCCCCTTGGGCCTTCCGCTATATTGAGAGCATCACGTCACACGCACGGATTTTTAGTCGCGAGACTAATGGAATAATTTCGATGACGCGCTTAACTAAAATCCCTCGGGGTCAACGCCGGACTAACTATAGAAACAAGTTCCCCATTAACCTTTTATCTTTCGCCTCCCCTCTCGATCTACTTCGCGCACTCTCTCCCCCACTCTCTCTACTCCAAGCCTCGCTCGTCCAGTCATTAAGACAAAAAGCATCAAACGTACGTCCCCTCTTCCTCGCCCTTCTCATCCCTATCAATGTTTTATCCATTCTGTGACGAACCCCCTTCACCCTTATCAAGCCCAACTTGCCCTTTCCCAAATTCGATGGATGCTATTAATTGAAGTTGACGATTACTTTGAAGTTTGATCCCTTAATCTTTGTATTTTTTTAATACTAAATACGCTCGTTTCGAAGGCAGGCATTTTTTTATGTTATGATTGAACAATAATAAGCAAATTATAGGGAGGGACAGAACCGAATAACCTATTTTCTTTAATGAACAAATTCAATTTAAACTACATATTTTTACTATATATCATATTTGTGTTATGCATTAAATTAAACTTGGTATTCTTGTGTTTATTATGATAATGTTTGGTTCAAATTAAACTAAGAATTCTCACGTTTATTATAATAATTTTGGGTTCAAATTAAATTTGGGTATTAATGTCGATAATATAGTAAGTGTTATCTAAAAATTCAAGCTTTTCAATAACTTTAAGACTTAATATTACATAAATAAAAAAACTATTGGTTTCAATTATTTCACTCTCCCTTTTAATCTAAAGAATTTTTTGTAAGGTTCTTATTTTTATAAAAGGCGCCAAGAAAAATATTACTCGGTATATGGTCTAATCAGTTTTAAGCCCCGACAACACGGAAAAGGGCAAAAGGGATTTATCCTCGCGATTGGCGATAAAACGTAAACTTATGAGAGACAACCGGAGCTGACTCTTCTCTAAAACTCGTCCTTCAGTATTACAAAGACTTTGAAAGGAAAGTCAACTCTGATTGGAGAAAAAAAAACACTTTAGACCAATAAGGGGATAGAAAATTTGCCGAGATTTTCAGATTGAAAATGGTGTTTGGAAAAAGGCTATAAAAGTTATATACAATGTCCTTGAAATTGGAACCAATACGTTTAAAGCCTTATAAGGTTATTTTTTTAAGATTGTGAGAGTTGGATACGAAGAAAGCCAATAGCTTTTGCTACTAAAATATGGTGAAGGTGACTATATAGTCATATTTAAGGGCAGTTGGCATAATGGTAAAAGGTTAGGGCGGATTCATACATAATGCTAATTATTTATTTCTAAAAGATAGGACTGATAGTAGGAAGCCAAGCTTTGTACGTAATGTAAACGAAAACTGATTCTGACTATATATCTCCAATCACCTTTCAATTTTCCTGAAAATCTTTCGCTACATTGGTTCTAGTATCCCAAACGAACCATTGGCGATTAACGTGGGTCCCTGTTACTTTTCCAATCTCATTTTCCCTTCAGTAAACTCATCACCATCTCGCTGCTAACCTCCCTCCCCCATCTTTTTTTTTGTCACTGTCCCCGCGGATGGGTGAAAAATGTTCGGCTCTATATCGCTAGTGAGGCGATAATAGTCTTTTGGGCCCTCCCCCTCCTTCGAAGTACTATCTAGTTGGCCGTTATTCTTTCCCAGCGTCAGATAAGAGTAAAGGCAAATCGCCCGAATGCTAATTGGTCATTTGTTGCCCATCCGCGCGAAGTTACATAAAAAGAGAGAGAGAGAGAGATAGAGGTGATAAAGCTAGTAAAGATAGACTAGGAGGAAAGTCATTTAAGAGTTTTGGTTTAGTACAGTATCCTATCGAAAAATACTTGTTTATTTAGGCCTAATACCCCTATATAGAGGGTTCAACGCGTTTCTGCTTAAATACAACGGTATTGGTTTGAATTGCTATTTAGTTATATGTAAAAATAGTTTTAATACATGTGGGTCTTCATTTTGCTTTACTTATATAATAAGAATAAACAGATGGAAGTAATCTTGTATAAATTATGACTAAGTACCCGCGGTATTCGATAAACCTTTCAATATTAAAATAATTAATCAAGCGAGATTCCATTTACGAGATTAAAAAAAACGTTACTTCTATATTTATTCTAAACTTCAAGTAAAAAGTTATTAGATTAATAAATTAATATAATAATATACTCTAATTTAATTAAATATTAAATTTTGGATATAATTAATCTTAAAGTGTATTTAAATACCATGTAAAGCCACTTAATTTTGAATTCGCACATGTTCTGATAAAAATAACCATATTCCCTGCACCTCCGCTTTCCCCTGAACACCAAAGTACGGCAGTTAAAACACTTCTACAGGCGCCATAGACATTATATGGCAAAATTAAACCCTGAAAGGTAGCTTCTCTTTGAACATAATTTATTATAATAATGGAGAACAGTTTGTGATCAATAAATGTATTGGTTATCCCACAAAAAATCAGGTTGTTTCGCTAATCGCTACAAATAAACTTTATTAATTTCTGAATATTATCAGAGGTATATAATAACCCCCTTCGGGGGAAGTATGAAAGGTAGGCAAAATCGACGAACAACAAGTGCCCGGCGTAAATCGCGGCGGATCGACACACCGCTTTACTCCCAAAAAATAGTTACACCATTTTGAACCTCACTATATTTTCCCTACGCACACTTCCGGAACTCGCGAGCTGAAGTCAACCTTCGACTCCATTTTAACAGACAGCCTGACTCCTGAGACAGGAAGTTCTAAACACAAATCGAGCCGTCTTGTTTATACAAAGACCATTTATTAGAGTAGCGACATTGAGAAGTCCAGCGCGAGCTAGTGGCCTAGATAGTCGGCAGCAGGCTCTTGTTGTTTGGGTTTTTTAGCATTGGTAGTATAGGGGCTTTCATACTTCCCCCCGAAGGGAGTTATTATATACCTCTGATATTATATCCTTTTTAATACGTCATAGAATTGCCACTCCCCAAAATTCGGAACTAGGCGCTTTTCGGAATGTTTTCCTGATAATTAACTGTACGTTTTTAAAACACCAAGCATCGCTCGAGATTCTTTACGAAAATATTGTCGTAGCTATTTCAAGATATTAATATTTAGGGAAAAAGCAAATATTTTGAGGGAAATCTTATATATTTTTCTGCCTATGCGCAATAAAAGCGTTTTCCTCACAATTAAAATTTAACGAGCTCGTGGTAGTATCCCTTTACGAAGTGAAAAGATTTTTCAACAAACTCTTATTGGAAAAAATTCGAGGGGAGGGAGGAAATATTTTTAAAAATATCTTTGGTGGAATAGAAAACACGCAGTATTATCGATCGAATATTCCGATAGCGAAAGAAGCCCCTTCTTTTCATTCAAAGTAAAAGAAAAAAAAACATCTTTTTATCGTAAACACCATCGGAATGCAATTTAAAGCGAAGCTCAGCGTGTCAAGTTAACTTTAAGAGAAAGTCCACCGCGCTCTCTGTGGAACTCCCATCCCCGCCCCTTTCTCCTATCCTTTTTCAGTCTAATAAGAACTTCTTATCTAGTCGACGCGGTGCTCATATAGTGAGTATACCAAATAAAAATCAGACGAGACCTTCTTTACCAAATTGCCAAGGCGAGCGCAAAAATAATCCAACTCCTACAGCCTTTAAGCCTTATTTACTTTGGGCCTAAAAACCCTTTATTCCTTAAAATTGTTCTTTTTATCTAACCTATTTTTTCGTAGTTTCGAAGGTTTAAGAAGAATATTTTATATAGTTAAATATTTTTTTCTTTTCCTTCACAATTAAAGGAATAATGGTATTTATAAAAACAGTTCGGCTTATCACAATGAAGTTGGATATTAATTAAAATACTGTTTTCGTGGCTATGGCGTCTCAATATAGCTGAGACTGATTAATTTAAGAATTTTAATTACTTAAGAATTAAATCATACGCGAAAGAAGTGGGAAGTTATGTCACGAAAACTCCCAACTTCTACATGATTATGATAAGCTCGGAAAATTATATTAAGTTAGAAATCCTTAAATAATTTATCAGTTTAAAGTAAGTGTAATGGCCACATAAAAATTTAAACAGAGAAGTTCGATAAAGAATAATGAAAAATTCTCCCGAACTATTCCCTCGACGCATACATTAGTACAATTTTCAATTTATCCTACATTTCCATGACGTTTTCATTAGATATTCATATTATCTTGCATTTCCCTGTCATTTTAAAATTTTCTAAAAATGATCTTGCATTTCCCTGACCTTTTAATTCAATTTTCAAATTATATCTTACATTTTAGTTCATTTTTTAAATTATCTCGCATTTACCTGACCTTTGAAGCGTTTTTAAAATCATGTTAAATATATCTGATCTTCAAGTTCAATTTTAAAATTAAATTTCCCTGATCTTTTAGTTGTATTTTCAAATTGTCGCATTTACCTCAATGTTTAGTCAATTATATTCTAGGTTTCTCTTGACCCGTGGCAACCCCAGCTTTAAAATGTATCCATATAAAACATTTATTCTCCATCACCGGTTTCATATATATTTTAAAGTAGGATTTTAAAGAAAATAAACACGTCCTATAAAAGATCGTAACGTAAAGATGGAAAAATAATCTTTGGCCAGTATTTTTTTCTTCCTTCTTTATATAAAGAACCTACATAGTTTCTTTACCTTTAAGAGAAAATAGGGCGGTTTGAGATAAAGGTTGTAAAAATATTCTAGGAAGGTACGTACTTTTCTCGAGGACGAACGAGAAAATCCTAAAGAACCGATCTGATCTTATTTCGAAATGGTTCTTTGTCAGTTTTATAGAATACCCACACTCCTCCTTATACTGAAATACAGTCTACAAAAGGACTTAAAACCGTATCGAAAAACAGGTTTTACAATACGAAAATAGATTCTTTCTAAAATTGCAACTGACTATAGTTACCCTCTTTCATTTTTATTTAATCAGATTCACCCCGTGTTTTCATTTCGTACAAAGACCTAGCATTTATTCATACGATTTAGTTTCTTAGGGATAGCGGTTAACTAGGCTAGATTTGTACGCGCTGCAAATTATGATTGGGACTAAAAAAAAAGAATAGCAAGAGGTTTTTGGGAAAAAGTATGCCGTACTCGTTTGAAATTTGAACAAACAGTAAATATATACGGTTAGAGAGATGCGTAACAATATTTTTTTTTTGTTGGTAAGGTTTGAGATAATGGAGTGATATTGGGGGAGTGGTGATCATCGAGCGGATGGTGGCACGCTTATATTATAATACAAACCAGACTTTGCACGAATTGACTCGTACGAATCGAACAAAATTCGTATCAAGAATCAGTTTCAGTTTTCAAAACAACGAAAGGTAAATGTTTCCTCCAATCTGTTAGAGGGGGTTAGGCTTAGTATTGTAAACCTACGACGATGTAAAGACTGGCGGTAAATAGGAAGGAATTTTAGGAAGTATACTTTAAGAAAGAATGTATATAAAAAGAGGGAAGCTCTTATCGAGATGAGTAGAGGCTGAAGAGCGGATACTACATACAGAAGTTCGCGGTGAGAGAGAACCTACGAAAAAAGGGCCAAAACAAGTTTCCCCTTGAATATACGAATGAATTTACCTTTTTGGGGAAAAACTGGCACGCGGCCCTTGAACTTTAGACGGAAAACAGAATTATATATATAAGAAACCGCAATGTATTGAGTATAAGCAGTGGGTAAGAGATGTATATGGCGAAAATCTACTTCAATCTATGTACTCGGAATCCTTTTGAGATGGGACTTGGGATTCCAACAAACACGAACCTATATAATCTATGTCTACAAAAACTTAATCAAAGAGAGATAAAGGAAAGGAGTGTAGTTTTCGTACACTGAAATATAAAACTGATCTCAGTGGCGCGATATTGACTGAACTGAATAGAATTTTATTTTCGTTGTTATAGTAATTTATTGGAGCTAAATGTCATACGAAATTGTGGGCCCTGTTGGTCACGAGATTTGGTTATCTCTTGGTATACTAGTTTATAATATCTCGTTCTATTTCATTTAACTATAGGCTAGAAACCAATATAGTGAAAAGCAGGGATAAATATTATCGGTGTTAATTTTTCTTTTTACCTTGGTTGAAACGTTTAGTAACGGGGGTTAGAATGGCAATAGAAATATTTTTTATCTTATTTGCTTTGTGAGTTCTACTATCCCCTGGTTACAAAGAGTACCATTTAGAATTTGGATCTTTTTTCTGTGGAGCTAGCAGACTAGGGGAAATTTTTTCCGAATTTTGTGTAAATAAAGGAACACGATTCATATCAGGGGACTAGTTCCCTATTTCTACGATGATTGGAATTCAATTTATTAATGGAATAAAAATATGAGGTGGATTTATTTCAGGGTGAAATAAACTTTATTAATTCCCCTAGACAATTTAATAAACAGGGACGGTTCATTTGAAACCCACGAGAATTACCTTTTATATAAATATTATAGTTAACTTGCCTAATTATGAAAATAGCGTAACCAAATTACAAAAATAGTAATTTTTAGTAACCTTTTCCAAAAAAAGTAATTTTTAGTAGAAATAGTAAGTTAATTAGTATCAGCCCTGCCGGAAACGATGATCACCCTTTCTCCAATGCTGGTCTTATAAACAATACGAAAATAGGGAGTTAGAAACTTCTCATGGAAGTAAAACCTCACAAACATCCAAGGACTTCAACAACATTTTTAGGTATATTAAATATGGACCAACCTGACTTCCCTGACAATTCCACCAAAGATGAAAATAAGAACCAGTATGTAAAAACGCGTTTTTTATGGAAATGTAAACTCTAAAAAGGTCGACTCAGATGCGTATTATAAACACGACGGAGTGAAATGAAAAATATATACGAAGAATAATAACTTTGACAAATAGCAAATACTAGAGTTAGCAGCGTTTGATCTTCCTTTTCCACACGGGTAAAAAGATTATATAAAAAATAGAACAATAATTCTATAGTAAAATACGCTACAAACAAGAATAGCGTTGAGAAAAAAACTAAAGCAATCATCCAGTACGAAGTTATTACTCCCAACTTCAGCTTATATGGTAATAAAACCGAAAATAAAATTTTGATGTTCCCAAAAAAAGAAAAAAATTACTTTATTTCGCGAATCTAAACGTAAAACGGAAGTTCGCTGAAATAAGCGAAATGTCAAAAGACTCACGGGTTAATAATATCGATACGTTTCAACGGGAATGGACAATGAATACTTCTTCAACAACAGCTTAAAAAACAATAGAATGTCTACTTCAACTTTATCCATTTGTACCTTTTGTCGTCTATCTGGCGGAAATAAGAGCTACAGACTCTAAGGGAATTGGAAGAGGAAAAAAAAAACTAACTCGAGAAGCTTATATAAGAAACTCAAAATTTCCAGGAGTTTGGAGTCTGAGAGGAGAATAAAAAGAAACTTTGAGCAGCAAAAAATACTTTGTTCAACGTATTCTTCGTTTCTAAGTTTATATTCTTTTATGCCTATTCGATCTCTACACTCTCGGGATTCGAAGAAATATAAAAGTAACAAGCGAAGTAAAGTTCGAAATTATTTATATCCCATCAAAATTCTAAAATATGTTTTGTAAATTTAAGTTTCAGATCAAATTATCAGCGGATAAAAGCAATTACCTAAAATGTCTTCAAGTTTTTCAATTATATTTAAGATCCTAGCAAATGTCGAAAACTCTTCAGACTCATTTTCCTTCATGTATAAATTAATAATTTACTCTAAATTAAAGGATTTATTACTATTCTCCCATTTTCGACGATTTAAATAATTTAATAATGCTATTTGGAACACAAATTAGCTAAATCTTGAGCTACGCTTAACAGCTTTCCCAATTATCAGAAGCCGATGAAACCCTCCTTTGAAGTCTATTACTCCCGGGTCTTGTCTACCCCTCTCTGTATGGGTTATTCTCAAAAGGCGCGATTCGTACGCCTCCTAACGGTAGATGTTTTCGGAGCGGGAGCTCGTCGAGCGAATATCTCTAGCAACCTTGGAGTTCGTCCAAAAAACGTCGTCGTTTGTGGAGAGAGAGAATTTCCAATTTTCCGTAGACAGGGGGGATGAAGTAGGACCCCTTCTAACTCGTAAAATTGGGAATTTTACCCATACAGAGAGGAGCGCTATATGGAACATTGGAGTAGTAGACTTCAAAGGAGGGTTTCATCGGCTTCTGCAATTATGCAATAATAGCCCTTAATATAAAACTGGTTTTGCCTAAGTTAAGCCTAATTTTAGATCCTATGATTGAGTTACGAAAAACTTACAATTATAGTAAAAATAAGAGCAGTTCTACCGTTTTGTTCCTCATTCATCGGTTATATAGATTAGATAAAATAACAAGATTTTGTTACAACAATTCTTTATGAACGTTTCGTGAGAAATATTCACATGGTATTCACGAGTTTTTTTTTTTTTTTTGTTTGTCATTTTTCTTTTAATTGGAGGATATTACGTCAAATACCCTAGAAAACTATAATTAAATGCCTACTAAAAATAACACTTCTCTTTTTGGGGCGGGGGCTCTTTCATTAGGTGTTTTAATATTAATTTTGGTTTTTAGATTTAGGGAAAGGGATGATCATTTTTTTAACTCTTTCGAGTTTTTCTTAATTTATTAATTTATATACGAAAGGTTATGATTGGTTTGTTTTTCATTGTGCTGATATCTGCGCGGTTAGAATTTTGATAACCACATGATATTTTATATCAGATTGGAAACAGGGGGTATATTTTTTTTCTCATAATCTTTCTATTTTTAATTCCATCACTAAACGACCTCATTATTATTAATTTTTTTCCATATTCTTCACGCAACCAACATTTTATAAAATAAACTAATTAGCTGTTGGTGAGAAAAGAGCTGGCTCAATTTTTGAAGCGATTTTTAATTTTCAATACTTGTGGTTAATTAGCTAATTAAAATTAAAATTAATTAGCGCGAGGTATTCAATCTTATTAAACATTTAACAGACTCAGCATAACGTAACGTTTCGTAATAATATTTTATAGTTTTAATATATTTAAAAAAAAGACCCCAATTTATTGAAAAACGTAAGAAAAATAGGTGTTTTTTTGTACGCTTACTTAGTGAGTGTTAAAAGCTTTAACTACCACTTTTTGTAATATATATATTTCCCCCTAAAATCAATTATTTAAAAAATATTCTAAATTTTTTTCTTCTTTGATAACAATATCGCTTGTAATTAAAAGGTTATGTTTATAGAAGCTTTTAAAAGTTTTAGTAATTAATTTTTTGTTTTAGTTTTGGGCTTCAAAAAGATCATGTTTTAGCTAAATAACTAACTACGTCATCATACAAAATCTCATTTTTTTTTTTTCAATAAATTTATAATTATCTTTATTATATCCTCACCCTCATCCCAATATCATTTTTGGTTTATTTTTAAATCTATCTAAATTTTATTTGGCATATTTCTTATTTCCATATTTGTTTTTTTCACCAATAAATACCACCACGAACTCTTTGGTTTGATTTTTTTAAAAACTTTCGGATAAACTGGGATAAATTAGACTTTCATAGGTGTGTTTTTTATATATAACTTTTTTTTCTTTTTATAAACGGGGTAATTTTCTTTGGTTTCCTACTAAAATGTTTATTTTCCTATAAATTTCCATACCTACCTTTTTTTAATTAGTTTTTATTTTCTATTAATAAACACAAGGGTCCTAACTATTTATATTATATAATATATTATCCATACAATTAACGGTATGTTTAAGGAAGGTATGGAATTTAAGGTTAAATGTTTTTCACATAGTCTGTACAAAAACTTATTTTTAAACCTCGACTATCTACTCAACTACAGGCACAGATAAAAATTGTTTTTCTTAACTTTTGGTTCAGCTCAAAAATAAATTAAAATTACTCTGTTGTTGGTTTAAAAGGTTCTAGCAAGGAGGATCAGAGAAGGAGAGGAAATGTGGGGACGGCGCGGTTCCTACTGCGTCGGCCTAAACTCCCACTCTGGGAGAACGGGGGTAGAGACGTTTCGTGGTAAAATGTTGTCGCGTGGGTAAAACGAATCCTTTATGAGACGCGCTAGCTAGCGACCACGTGACAACAGTTTACCTCGAGAATTTCCTATCCCCCCTTTCCACCCGAGTGGGAGGTTGGCTCTTCTCTCTCTAACTCAACGCAGCCCCACATTTCCTCTCCTTCTCTGATCCTCCTTGGTTCTAGGTTTGTTAATTAGGAAATAAAGGTGGGGTTAAATCTCACGTTTGGTTAATAGAAGCCTATACGTAACAGTTTAGTTAGTTTTTTTAGTACACTTTTTTTGGTATAATAGTTAAAGCAGTCTTTTATATGTAACATTAATTTTAACGCAAAATTGGTATGAAAAAGAGATCACATTTTGGTCAACGATTCTTATATCTTTGTTTTTTTTTTTGAGACGTTGTGGTGCGCGTGATGTTTATACGGCATTAATTAAGGGGATATTCCAATCATAATTAACTAAAGAAATTAATTAGAGCACTTTAATATGATTGGCTGAGCGCAACGATGACGTTAACACAGTCAATTAAGGGCTGGAGAAGGTGGAAGGGGTTGTATTTTAACGGGATTAAAGGTTATGATAGGATTAAAGGGATGGGTTAATTCTGGGAGATTAAATAAAACGCGTGCTATATATATATTTATATATATTGTTTATTTGTTTACCATAAAATTCGAGTTATTTTGGTATTTAGCGTCAAGCGAATTACCCTTAATATACAACACCGCGCGAACTCGTATAAAGAAAGACAAAAAAAAACCTTTCTAACTGTACACCACTGCAGATTTTAACCAGATTATGTTGCCTCTAATTTCGAGATTAAACAGTGTTTTATTTTGTTTCTTTGGTTTAAAATTATGTTTTACGAAACTAATTCGCGTTATCTTTTGAGCCACTTTTAAAAATCGCGTGAATTAATAATAAAATAACCGGACTAAGTGTGTAGATCTCTCCCGGGGGGAAAAAAAACTAAAAATTTGAATAAATTAAATCAAATCTTGGTAAAAAATACCGAGAGATTTTCGCGTGGATTTTTCTATTATTTATTAACAATTATCGCTACTAAATTTATTTAATTAGTTTGTTTTAGTTATAAATATTCACAGTTTAACGCGCTGTTAATATATTTCTTCTTAATATATAATTTATATTTATTATCAAGTGAACCGGGGTTTTATTTAAAATTTCCGTTTTTATTTTGTAAAATATAAACCTAGAATGTGGGCGCAATTTTTGTTTGTTTAACGATTGTTTATTTCCACGTTTGGGGAAAAAGGTAGAAAAATGTCTTGATAACAAACGCCGGTCTTATCGCACGCGCGTGCGCGTTCTTTTTGTTTGTTTGTTTGTATTTTGTTTACGTTTATTTTTAGTCGAACGGGGCCAGACCTCATAAGTACTCGACAATATCACACTTAATAGAGGGAAAAGAAGAATAGACCCCGCCACCGGAAGCCGCGTCCCTCTGGTGGCCTGTCCGGTGCGCGGAGGTTCCCTCGCTGACCAACCGGTTGAAAAAAGGAAACAGAGGGGGCAATAGGGCCGGTTCCGCCCTTCGACCCTCGATCACGGACACACCACCGGCTTGAACGGCGCGATCCGTTTCTCCGGCACAGAGCGCGGCACCATTCGCGCTCGTCGTGGTCGTCAAAGGCGACCTTAGTGTGCCCAGACTCTTCGCTCGACGGTGACCGGGTCGAGAGGAGTCGCTCTCTACAACGACACGAGGAAAAAAATTCCATCTCAAATATACTCTTAATTCAAAAAAAAAGTGAATTGCCAAATGCAAAAAGGCTTCAGTGAAATAATGGAATGGAACATTAACGCAAAAAGGAAATAACGGAACTGACAAACTAAACAACAACTAAAACTCAAAGAAAAGATGAATCTAAAAACCAAATAGCTAACGAGCAAAATCAAAAACAGCGCGTGAAAAGCCGCTGTGATTGCAAAACATCAATCAAAAATCCGTTGTGATATAAAAACACCAAATGAAAAACCGTTGATAGAAAAACATCGTGTGATATTTAAGGTAATGAACACGTAAATGACCAACACAAAGTCAGGAGCCAAATAAATCAAAAATAAACTAAATCATATAAGTGCGCAAAATTTAACGGAAAAAGGTATTACGTCAGGGGATTACAATTTTACGTTTCACCGGAAGTGACCCCGTCAAAGATGACCATCGAATAAAGTTATCTTTGACGTTATCTCCCTTGTAAAGTTGTTGTTAACAATTATAAATAAATTTGGATGATACGAAGCTCAATTTTAAATGGTGCAAAAATTATGTGATAAATTGTATAATCAAGCGGTAATTGGCTAATGGGTTAATCGGAACTCGATTCGTGCTTTACAAATTACAACGTGGGATATATTTCACGCTAAGAATCATACACATTCGATTCTCAGTATGAAAAATACCGTGAATATCAAAACAGCCCATCCCTCCCCATAGTTAAAACAACTCCCGAGTCAACAACAACGCCCAACAAAATAAAATTTAAACATCAAAATAAATCAATAAAGTCATTTACGCGTCAAAATGCGACAAAAATTCAACAACAAAAATGTGTAGGAGAGGCCTAATGCGCGGGTTCTAACCCAAAATAACTAAAGTAGCGTGCAATGTAGGTACGGGTTAAGAAGCGTGCTAGAAAATGGTTTTTGCTTGACTTACCCTCCGAATGAGTACCAGGGTCGTATCTGTCAGTGTCCTCCTCGGCCGAAGACGAGAGTCCGTTGACGAATTCGCGTCGACTGTGCGAGTTCTTGATGGCTCTGGCGTACGACGTGTCGTCCGATTCCAATTGTTGGGGCGCTTGGTAGGCGTATCCGTTGGCGGCGGTTCGATGGTTTCCTCCGCCACCGTTGCCACCGCCGCGGGTCCCGTTGCTCTCGCCGCTACCATTCTCCGTTTTGTCTCGCAGGAAGGATTTCTGCGAGTCGTCGGAGTCAGACTCGGCGCCGCTGCTACCGCTTTCCGACGTGTCCACAAACTTGGCCACCAGACTGACTTGGTCCAAAAAGCTGAGACACCGTTTAGGGGCCGTCGTTCCATCGACGGCGCCGTTGGCGGCGTTCAAAATACCGGTTGAGCCTCCTTTTCTAGGTACCGCGTCCACGCGGGCGCGACTTAACCGCTCCTCCCTCGTCGGCGAAACGAGGTCCGGACACGAATTTTCCGTGCGAATACGAACCCGCTTCTTCGCGGACAAGGAGGGTTTGATGTCCAAGGAGATTGCCGAGTATTTTCTGGTAAAATAAAAACAACAACGCCATCTTAGAAACTTAGAAATTCGGTAGTTATTTCCTATAATATTCTTTAATTAACGAGGCTGCTACTTAAAGCGGTTATTTCTGCTGAGATGTTAATTTTCTGAGTAGCTATTTTTAAGGTAACGTAATTAAATTTTACAAATTTTCGGTGGTCATTTGGCCCACGTTGGAGCGCGGCTACTGGAAGAAGGCTAATTACTTTTTCCGAATAGTATTTTTAAATTGTCACTGCCTATTGTATCCATTACAATGTCAAACGTTTACCCTTACATTATATACTTATGGCGTCAATATCAAGGCGATTTCGCTTAGATGTAAGTCTAGGATACTATCCAAAATAAAATAGCGCAACAATGCTAGCGGAATGGGGATATAGAAGGAATGGTATAGGCACCTGTAAAAGGAAAAGAAATTGGCACGCACCTGGACTGAATCTGCTCTTCTACGACGGGGGACCTGTCTTCTTTACCATCCATCGAGTTTTCTGGAGAGGAAGAAAAATGGGCAACCGGATGTGAGAAAGAAGGCCCCGAAAATATACGACATTTGGCAAAGGAAGGAACATGGCGGAGGAGTAGGAAAACGCGCGCGGAAAGAATAAGAATTACTGAAAGCACTTTTCATTTGTCTCACTCTCTAAGGAGTGAGAGCCGGCCTGAACTGAAACGAGCGCCATAGAATCGAAACAGAGAGAGAGAGAGAGAGAGAATTTATGAGCTTTCAAAAAACGAACTCAATTTTCATTTGACGATGAACATATATAGACAGTAGGATCTTTTATATTACGCGTTGAAGAAAACTTTTCTGTATAACCAGAAGCTGATGAAACCCTCCTTTGAAGTCTATTACTCCTGGTCTTGTCGACCCCTCTCTGTAAAGAGAGAATTTCCAATTTTCCATAGACAGGGGGTATGAAGTAGGACCCCTCCGATCTCGTAAAATTGGGAATTTTACCCATACAGAGAGGAGCGCTATATCGAACATTAGAGTAGTAGACTTCAAAGGAGGGTTTCATCTACTTCTGGTGAGATTTATCACTCGCAAAATTTTACAATAGATCTGTTTTTTTATCCTACTTTATTTTAGGGAAACAAAGTTTGAAGCCGTCTTAATTCGCTACCGATTTACGTTTCCCCGTAGGAACCAGATGAGTGTGAAGTTTATGTCGGCGAGTAAAAGCCTAGAATCCAAGTTGAAATTACATTATCGAAAAACCCGATAATTTAGCGGGTAAATTAAAGTATGTTTTCGAAAAATTTATAAAACCGAAAGTCAAGAATTTTGCGCTACGCTGTTCGGTAATTGGTAATTACCGCGGTAATTTATAAGCGTAAGAATACGGTATATTTAAACGTAGGAAAATTACAGATGTTAAATCTCAGACTCATCTTTAGTTTTATATCTATGATTTGTTTCATTTGGGCAAGAGAATTTAGAGCCTATTGAATTGTTCAAATGAACTCTACAAAGTGTTTAACAAAAATAGAAAAATAATGAGACGCATTGATACATAATGTTAAATCTCTAAGAAAAAAGTTGCCTTAGTCTATTGATCTTGAATTAACAAGGGACTCCGCGAAAAAGATGAGAAACGAGCTTGAAATTGATTAAATTTTCATTTTTTATAACCCTCCTCTTTTCGTTGCATGGCATAATTCCCCAAACGTGCTGACTATTTTCTTACATATAGGAGACTCTACCCGAGATAATCCGATTTTACTTCGATATAAGATTAAAGCTCTCGGGAGATTCTATTTCTAAAATAAACCCAGCCTTAGAGACTCTCTTCTTTAGCTTCGTTTTTTGAAAAATGAAAA
Organism: Odiellus spinosus; assembly: GCA_963920705.1. Classification (NCBI taxonomy): domain Eukaryota; kingdom Metazoa; phylum Arthropoda; class Arachnida; order Opiliones; family Phalangiidae; genus Odiellus; species Odiellus spinosus. Next base: position 18,746,007 of record OY987234.1, on the reverse strand, counting down.
TGTTTTTAAAGAGTTTAACGAACCTTCTCTATCTGTCGTCGAATTTTCCGGGGTAGGAGAGGTCACTTCCGGAATAGTCGTGACTTCATGGCTGATAACTATCACAGGCTCGCGAGTTTCGCGTAGTTTCATCAGTAGAGCTTGTATCTCCAAGTTTTTCTGTTAATTAAAATTTAATTTAGAAAAAAATTAGTAATAGGGAAATACAAAAAGATCGTCGTACTGTCAATAATCTGAGGTTAACTACTTTCTTCCATCCCATTGTAAAACATAGCAAATAAATTATAATCTCGAAAACGTAATTAAATTAGGCCTAGGCCTTGTGTTAGGATTAATCAACAATAGGGTACAATTGTAATGAGTAAATAAGGCAAAAATCATTTTACAGCAAAACCAAGTTCACCATTCGATAGAGCGTTAAATTTAGACCTAAATAACCTTTTTAAAGCATCAATAGTTTTCTTACTTTAGAAATTCGAAGAGAATATATCTGACGAGGGTTAACAGTCTGAGTTCTTTTCGCGTGCGCGCAATCGCGCATGCGCCATGCGTTATACGCAGGTCGCGGGAGATTTAAGAATAAAAACGTGTTCGGTGCCATCTCGCGGCGAAAAATATATTGAATTAGGTTAGATTATATTAATTTAATCTGCCTTTTTGAACTCACTTTGCCTAAATCTATTAGAATGAATGTTTTCAACCGGATTGAAAATTAAAAAAAGTCGTGGTTATTTTGGGCCTAAATTTAACGCTCTGTTGAATGCAGTACTTGCCTTTGATGTAATTCTACCAATATTTGAAATAATTTATATCAAACCATTTTGCTGATTAATAAAATTAGTTTCCTTTCATGAATTAATAACTTTCGAAAAATGAAGCTTGATATTCTATTAGTATTTTCAATAGCAAATCTTAAATACTTTTAAGGTTTATAGTTCAAATTAACTAAAATTAAAACATTTAAAATGTAAAAAACAGCTACTATTTAATATTATAATTAATATAATTAAATTCCATTAAATTTCACGAAAATAACACTTCAGCAGTACTAGATCTGTTTTCCCATACACCGCTCCTCTAATTTCGTAAACTATTTTTGCAACCATGGAGCAATAACATCGGGAGGTCAAAGTTTCTGAACAATAATTTAAATCAAGTAGTATAAAACTAGTTTTAATTCCTCCATGGTTGCAAAAAATGACTTCTATCTTATCTGTGAAAATGAGCAAAAATTGATACCTCTTCCAAGGTCTGCCGGTGTCTAAGATTTTCCTCTTGCAGTAGTTTGATTCGACCGTAGAGGGAGAGGTCGTCGGAATTCTTCCGCGATTGCTTCAAGGGCTTGAGAGTAGCTCGGACCCTTTTGTCGCCAGCTTGCGGATTCCGCCTCAATTCCACCAACTGAGTTGAGTTTGTGTAAAAATGAGAACAAACAAAACGACCAAAGCCAACGTCAAGCGTTTATATACGTTAGAAAATGATGAAAAAAAAAATAAGTTTCAATTAAAATTTCACCCCAAAACCCACCACCAATTTCCGAAAACGTCAAAATTATAATAAAACCACGTGTTAAGCAGTTTTCCTAAGTTTAATTTTCCAAAGGAGAATGACGGGAGTTAATTTTCTAGCCAAATATATTACGCGTCAAAATATACTCGTCCAAAGACTAAAACAAAATCTGCGGAACGAAAGTCTTATTTTAAGCTTCTCCGAGGAGATTTCCGTCGCGTCTCAATGTTCCGCTAAATAGATTAGAAACTTGTCCAGCGCGTCCCTCATCCACCATGGCGATCAATTTGAAACCGAGAATGGACTCGCGGGACTAAAACTAGTTCTCTAGTCTTCGGTTACAGTCTAAAGTGGAGTTGATTTTCAATTACGCCCATGCAAGAGGGAATAGGAGCTCTTAACCAATTCCCAAAACACTACGGAGAAACTTAAAATGCTCGAGTTTAAGGGGATATAGAGATGAAGACGCAGCTAGTGTTCTAGAGTTTTCAAAGTAATAATTTGAAATACTTAAATATTAAATCAGAAGGAAATTTCGCATCTTCCTTCAAAGATTTATAGCTATTTCTCTAACTGAAGCGTACGTAAATGAATTAACAGAGCAATTCGTACCGGTAACGGTGCTTATATACTAGATGACCTTTCAAAATTAAAGGGAAAATAAACTGGCAAATATGCAAATTATGATTTACTATTTATATACGAGTATATTATATTCAAATTAATGGGCGAAGCGTTTTACAATTGGATTTTCTCGAATATTTCAAACTTAAATAGTTAGACACCTGACCATTTCCAAACCATTTTGAATTCAATGGATAATAATTACATTTTGTGGCAAAAGGATCTCTACGGTTGAGTTAATCTGCTGCAAAGTCTAGTGTTAACGCGTATGTTTTCATTTCAAGGGATATATTTTTAATATTTCACCCATCCTTTAAAAAATTGGGAACCAAAACGAAGGAAGGAATTAATGTAAATTAATATTTCTCATTTCCCCAAGTTTCGGTTTATATTTAGTGACAAATAATAGAGAGTTTGAGAAGTCTAACGTTAGAGCGCGCTAGTATGAGCGTAGCTAATGATAATTGAACCAACTTTTCACGTGACTAAAGGATCATAGGTGTTGTATATTCAAATTAATAGACTAGCTTATCTAAAACACTACCATGATTAATATAAATTATGGCAGGAGGGCGTTACTGGTACATCAACATTCTAATAAAAGGAAATAAAATCATTTTTCTACATTTGCATCAATCTATTGAACATTATGTAAGGTCTAATTCAATCGATAGCTATCAGACGACAGTATTGTAACAATTATAACCTTTCAACCTTTTAACCTGTGAATAAAATTATCCGAATACGTTGAAGAATCGACCCTCGAATCCCATCAGACGAAAGAACCATAAAGAACGTACAAGTGTACGCGTTCCTTCGAATTCTATTTCTGAAACTCTCTAAAAAGTTTGGTGCGCGCGGACCTTTCAGAAAACTTCTAACCGCGCTCCCACTACACGAGAGAAGGTATATTTTTTTGGTGGATTGAAGAAGGATCGGGGAAAATAACGTTCATTTATAACTGGTTCCTCCGCTCTTTGTAGGTCAAGAAAAAACTAGGTTATCTATATATAAAGAAGAAGAAGAAGAAAAATAATGCCTAGCGAAGCGAGTGCGTGGCGTCAGGCACGGGAGGAGGACTGGTTCGCGTCGAAAGGAATTGGGGTTTGACGGCGAGAAGGTTCGAGTGATGGGGCGGATCGGTGCTTGGTTGGCTGATTGGTGCCAGGGTTAGAAAACGAGAAAGAGATAAGAGGGCTCACCAGTCTCACCTTGGGCACGAAAACGAGGCAGAGCGTGGTTGTGGAGCAAAAAATGATGAAGACGGAGATGATGATGAAGGCCGCGTCCTGCTGCTCCCTCAGGACGAAAGAAATGGCCGCGCCGATAGAGCACATGATCACCACGTTGTACACGCTCATCCCGACATACTTGCTGTCGTTCAGAGCGGGAATGCTCACGTGACGCGTCTCCCACGCCAAAAAACAACCAAAAGCCTGAGCAAAAAAGATACAAACGCAAAAACACCGAATAAAGAATATCAGGAGACGCGTGGTTTATGATAGAAATAATTAAATCTAGCAATTCAAAAAGTAATTAGCCTAAAAGTATCTAAACATTCCACTTTTTAATATATTAGCGTTGTTTTTCTACCATTTGTATAATATCATTGTAGAATTTGACCCATTTTATCCGTCAAATATCCTCAAATAAAACCCTCAAATATCCCCAAATCGGCTTAAATGGGTGAAAAACGCAACATGTATCAATTACGTAAAACCAAGAATCCATTCAGGTTCCATAAGAATATGGGAGCATAGCTTTAGCCTCTGGTACCATCCTCCCAAACTTTGTAACAAAAGTTCGTCTGCAATTTTCGCAACATTTGTACGCTTAGATCTTTTTTCGGTCGGCTCCATTTTTATTACCCAAAATATTATGTCAAGGTCGTTAGTGGCGCGGGTTAATAATATAATGTCAGGAGCGATTTACTTGAAAAATCGATTCGAAGCGGACGAACTTTTGCTACAAAGTTTGGGAGGATGGTTATTGAATCGCGGCCCTCCCATATTCTTATGGAACCTGAATGGATTCTTGGTAAAACTATAGAGAGTCGGCCTACAAAGTGGATATTTCGTGTTGATAGATAGTTAAGAAGAAAGCGCGGGAACTTACCATCAAAAGGCCTTTATACGCGTAGATAGAACCTAAGAAAACGGTCATTTTCTTGCTTTGGCAAAACTCCATTTCCGGAATGATCTCCAAGTCCTCGTTCTCCGGGGACGGCTATAAAATATACGAGCAAAAAAAGACAAAACATAAAATAAAGATGACAAAGGTAAACCAAAAAAATATGAAGGATAAAAACAACGTTTATTTGTAAATTCCTTCGGAGGTGATGCGGAACCATCACAATATTGGGATTGCGTTGTAAAATAATATAAATATAAATGTTTTTACCAAGTTGGAGGTAAATATTTCATGCCCTTAAAATTGAAGTTCCTTCTCTATCTTTTTATAAGCTGTTTTTTTTTTTCGTATTTCTATCCATTTCTTTAAGGCTCAAACCACCCAAGTTTCAATATGTGAGACAAAGGTTTAAGGTTCTTACACACATTATACTTTTTTAATATTAATTTCATCCATTCGTTTATTTAAATTTAAACTTCCTTAAGCCTAATTAGCATCAAAGTAGTCTTTGATTTTTAAAGTTATTCTCCACAGGAAAAAATTAATCCAAACATCGTCAGGCCATAGCTCCCTCTCTTCTGACATAAGGGCCTTAGTTGTTTAAATGACCAATCGTTTATTTCCTCTTTAAGGCTCGCTCTATAAATCTTTAAAGAGACGCGTGTGAAAGAGACTTTACAAAAACCGCATTTTCCCGAAATAAAACCGTAAGCCGTTGGTTAGTAATGAAAAACTACGATAGCGCAAAAAAAAAAAACGTGTTTTTGGGCGAGCAGCTGTTACCCATTTTAGGTTTCTATAAATGAACGAAGCGACTCTAGAGAAAGTATACTAGCAAACTCGTGATCTCCAAGATGGATAAAAAGAAAAAATAACTCTGGCTCGACAAGCACGTATAGACAAACCATCAAAATACCACTTAAAAAATCATTTTGAAGGGGTTCCGATTTACGGTCGAGTATTACCAGCGCCAGTAAAAATCGTGTAAATTTTGAACACACGCGAGAAGAGGGCTAGAAACCAGAGCACGAATATCATGAAAAAAGTTCGTTAACAGAAACAGAAATGGTAAAACGTAAAACTTTAACGATTCGAAATAACATTTTTCCGAGTTTTATAATGGATATATATGGTATACGAAGTAAAATATACCTTTCAACAATGTTTTAATCAACCATTTTTGATTTAAGATCAAACCAGAAGTAGATGAAACCCTCCTTTGAAGTCTACTACTCTAATGTTCGATATAGCGCTCCTCTCTGTATGGGTAAAATTCACAATTTTACGAGATCGGAGGGGTCCTACTTCATACCCCCCTGTCTACGGAAAATTGGAAATTTTCTCTCTCCACAAACGGCGACGTTTTTTGACGAACTCCAAGCCTGCTAGAGATATTCGCTGGACGAACTCCAGCTCCGAATATATCTACCGTTAGAAGGCGTACGAATCGCGCTTTTTGAAAATAACCCATACAGAGAGGGGTAGACAAGACCTGGGAGTAATAGACTTCAAAGGAGGGTTTCATCGGCTTCTGATCAAACCTAAATCTATTCTATACATCATCATTATGAAAGTTAACTCCGAAATGCGCTGAAATTCAAGCAATCTCCTTGTCAGAACTTATTCAATGATTAAATTCGTATATAGCAAGATTGAGTCGTATCTCCTTTGAGAGAACAATTCAACCTCAAAGAAAATTTTCTTTAAATGTTTGTTTAAGTCTTTTTCATTTCACGTATAGTTCTTGTAGTCCCTTGATATTGTCCAAGCTAAATTACATAGCTATATACCCCTAGAGAAGGCGTAGGATGGATTAGACAGCTCGATTGAGGGTGGGAGAAACTAGAATCAATAATTTGAAGCGTATATAGCGAAGGAAGGAGGACGAGGCCAAACTTAAAACTCTTCGCGGAAAATATATACTCGTATCAAAAACATTTTACAACTATTTTTATTCTTTTTTGACCAATATTTAATGTAAATTTACCCTTTTCAGGTTTTCCCTAACCATTAAAAAAAAACTTTCCTGGTCAAAATAACATATTCCTATTTTCCTATATTGAATGATTTATTACCTGTGGTTCAGAGTAATATCATAAGTAATATAATATGTATATATAAGTGTGACACTTCCATTCTTTCAATACTAAATTTCTTAGACAACGTATGCTTCTCGCTGTGATAGTGAGAATGGAATCGGAAAATAAAAAAAACTTTGCTCTATATCATTCTATTAACATTTTATATTTCTACGATATAGGATTAAATTGATAAATTATAGAATTAAGTGAAAAACATTCGTTCCGGCAATAGCGGCTCAAGTTAATCATGATATTAACGAGTCTGAGAAAGATATCAGTTACTAACCAATGTAATCTTACAATAACAGCAGCTGGATCAATGCAAGTAGCTAAAAGTCAACGATTTGGTTGGAAGTTCATCCTGTACACACTACTTATCTCTATTATATTATTTATGGTAATATGAATTAAATAATAATCTCTCTTTAACAATTCTTTGAAATATCAGCTCAATATTTCATTTCTTTACTATTGGTTCAACGTTATTAAATATCGTTTTTTCCCACTTCCCCTCCATTTTTTTCTTTGGGGGGGGGGGGGGGGGGTTATTATACAATGTTTGATTTTCTAGAGTTAAAGTCATGTCATCCTTTACTGTATATACCTTTCCGTTATACCCTCCCTCATATATAATATTTGTGTGCTCTTTTCTTGTTCGGAGGTTTAGGAAAGAAAGAAAGAAAGAAAAAAAAAAGCAATACCCAATAAAATGTTTCAGCCTACACCTTAAAAGAGAAGTATGGTAAGAGGGACCACGCCGTTCCCATCTGCTTTAAACGGAGGGTGGACATTTATATTTAATTATATTAATTAAACCTAACCATTGTAAATTATTACAATAATTAACTACAGGTGATGAAATCGTCAGGGGCTTAGGAACCGGGAGAAATGCCCCCCCCCCCCCCCCCGGAATATTGACGGGAGAAATTTACGTAATTGCATTCCCTATGATATATAGCGGAATCTCTGCAATGCCTCTGATAATCGTTCAAGCAAATTTGGCTAAATAACTTTAAAATTTCTAGAATTTTGCATATTTTAATATTAGATTCATTCCCTGTGATCATAACAAAGATATAATTTCACTTTTATCTATCTGATTAGTAATATTCAAGTTCGCCGCCAGGAAAATTCATATTTTTAACAATACTATTCCTGTAACCTTCCCTTCAAAAGTAAATTAAGGATTAGAAAAAAAATTATGGCAAAGTTTCGTGTATGGGTTGTGAGAGATTTTCGTTCAGACCCCGATAATTTATTATCTATTCTCAGACAGAAAAACGACGTCTATATCACCCAGAGTTTGCCACGCAAAGTTCAATTAAACACCCAACTCCAAAAAGATTGTTCCCCATCCTTGAATCGCGTGGCATATTCTGCGTGAATTACGCGTTTCGCTTATAGGTACGTACATATAAAGACATCTGGAAAGACAGAGACAGAGCGAGAGAGGAACAATTGGTACTTACGATAGCGGTTCCGTTGGTAGTTTCCCGGTAAAATGGATCGACTATCTGCCACGTGGTCAAGATGATGACATCGATCAAGACTAGAACGCCAACTACCATGAAGAGCTTGTAATCTTTGATGACCTTCTTGTTCAGCTTAATGTTCGTGAAGATGGCGTGGACTCGCCACGTCTTGGAAAACATTGAACCGAATGCTAGGGTAAAACCGGACATCAAAACCCAGGCGCGCGCCTACGTGACGGTCGAGAAAGAAAGAAAAAAAAAAGTCAGGTTAAAACATCGTGGAATAAATTCAAAACGACAGTATGTATGGGCACTATAGAGTAAATATTAAAACACGCTATATCCCGTCTCCCCATAAAAGGTAAGAATAAATCAAAATGATTGGCATTAAACACGATCGAATAAACCTCATCATTTTTACATAATTATAAATAAACAATAACTATAAGAAAATGACTTACCGAAGCGAAAATGATAATATTCTTAGATATTATATAAAAATTATTCACCTTTACACTCGGAAAAGCTCTTTCAGCGTGATTTTACGCTAAGCCTAATTCGAGGCTTTTTCCGTTTGAATGTAAAGAACGCGATTTTGGCGGGAACGTTGCCATGGTTACATTCTGGAGCGGATGCATCGAGCGCGCGAGAAATTTTAATTGGCTTCAAAGGTGATAGGCCATTGAATTGCTTTGAATTTTAAATAATTTTGAGATCATTTTATTCATTCTAATGGGGAAAATATCGATATTTCGAACTAACATATAATTATAGATTTGTTTCAAAAGACACCGTCTAAATTAAAAACAATTAGCAATTTTGAAAACAGGTTTCTTGTAGGTGTATTCCGCTGAATTTCCTTTTCCCTAGTCACTTCCCTAAGCTCTTGGATTGGTCGACTAACTTAACTATCCTCAGTGGTGATGACCCTAAGGGTCGTAATCCGCCGATTTTCCCGCGCAAATTCAGTTTACACCGGCCTTTATTGTAAACCAATGATGGAACTGAACTGAATCAATAATTGAATGGCGACAGAAAGAGCTCTTGGAATAATAACCTTTAGGGAAAAGTGACGTCATAAACGTAACCACCAAGTATAGAGGGCTTAGGAAATTACAAGGTAGTTGTCTCCCGATCAATCCGAGGGGCTTAGGGAAATGGCTAAGGGGAAGGAAATCGAACGGAATACGGCCAATGGTCCTTAAGCGAATTTGCGCGCAAGAATATATGCGTCCCCTAATTTGAAAATCAAATTCGCTCTAATATTCGTTTCATCCTCGCTTAGGGAAGGACTTTATTTCAGCGCGCCCCAAATAGCCTCGCGATAGGAGGCCGGTGTCCCTTTGGTCCTCTTTAATCCGACCCAGCTGAAGATATTTTGACGTATAATTATTGAAATATGTTTATTCCCCAAAATATTCGGTACAATTTCCCTAGAAATCAACTTTACTAGATATTTTTAAGCTCGTAAATAAGGATCAAAAGGAATTAGGTCAATATTGTACAAGAGCTTAAACCCTAATATCCTCATTAACGAAATAGACCAAGACAAAATTCCGAGAAATATAGGTAAAAAGAAAAAGGCTTACGGCGCATATATAGGGAAAATTATTCTCGCTCGTTAGACCGCTGTCTAGGCCTAATAAGATGATACTGGTGTAGGTTAAAATACATCCCATAATGATCATATTATTTAGGTAGGGACTGGACATCTTGATGTATCTGAAAACGAGAAAAACAACAAAATATATATATATCAGATCAGCTACGCAGCTTATTTATAGGATCTCAGGAAATGAGTTTTGATCTCGAAGTCGATAAGGTAAAAGCTATAGTCAATTTCATCTTGGCAGCACGGGCTAAACTAGGATATCAGTTCTCTCTACGATTTACTAGAGTTTGAAATGTAAAAATCACGGTAGCTAGTATTATCGTTTAATTACTTTAAAAATTTTTTTAAGTAAAGCCAAAACGTTGTGTTTTGAGCCACTTGCTGGTAATTTAGAGGTCAATTATCGGTGGTAATTAGTTATTTTACACCGGCATTGGGGAACCAGTAAATTACCGGTATCGGACGGTAAATTATCGTCTCACGTCTCTAAAAAAACCTTTCTGTTAACTTAAGAGATATAGGAAAGACAGCTTTGAGGGTGCTGCTGGCTCGAGATGGAATAGACTATAGTGACAACGAACTTCTGTCTCCCCCCTCATGTATAGCTCTCCCAATACATCTGGACTCGCCATGGCCACGTAGTCAGGTTAGATTTCTCCGGGCATTGGTCGAAATGAGCGTCGCTCTAACTCTCAATTTCTTAGGCCAAGATCTTGATTAACTTTGTTAGGAGCGATTCCCGCGGGAAATGGAGTCATTCGGACAGAAATTGAGACCCCTGCTCGCGATAAAAGGGCGCGTATACCACGTCTACTGGTAAAGAAGCAATATCTATAGTTAAAAGGTACATTCAGCTACGGAGGAAAATATATTACGCTTGTGAGGTGAATTTTTCTTCACAGCCTCTCGCTTTATTGCTTCTTATCAATAACAACGCGCGAAAAAAAAACAAAGGAGTATATATGTGGTAACGTTCAAGCCTATAAGATTAAGTACAGAATTCTAGTTCATCCTTGAACCCAATGAAAGGGGGTAGCAGTTTTCCCTTTTACGTATGGACACGATTGCTTTAATGCCTTATATCAAAAGTGTATCATTTTATTCCATAAAAGTAAACAACGCCCCTGTAAACGCCAGGTAAACGTACTAGCCAATCACTTAAAACAAGCCAAAAAAGTCATCACCCCTGTCTGGCTTCAGTGATTTGGACTCTTCCTCGAAATGACGAAATCTAGGCGGCCCGCGCTTGGCTATATACTACTTTTGCCACTGTTTGCCGTTAGAGGACGCTTAGAAACCCCATATTTTGTTATTCATCTTTAGGTATCCATTATTATTAATATTCCTAGATTCTACTAAGACTTGAACTTTAATTCCCGGAACTCGCTTTCTCTCGGAAGAAAACGAGGGAAATATCACCGGGAGCTTTCCTTTCTTACCGTCGGGAAATCTCGAATTACGTGGGCTATTAAACTCGCTTTTCTAGAAGTCCCCGTTAGTTAAGATAGCGCGTAAGATTATGGATAAAAATGCACTCGTTTAGCCTTAAATTTAATTAAAATATACAACGCGAACACTTATATTTAAAACAGGGTAGTGGTATGTAAACATCATTTAAGAGAGTTCCGAGATGCAATTAAAGGAGCTGATGTCGTTTTAAAATCTTGGAAAACGGGACCGTAATTAAATCTTTAAAAATTTTATAATAAGTAGAGTATGAATAGAGATTGCGTTAACTTTAGAAAATACCAAAACTCCTAAATGTTAATACGTTTTTCAACGGAAATTTTAGTTCTTTATAAGGTTGTAACGTTTGTGGTATCTCGACTAGTTTGAGATGTTTTAAGGGCCAAATGAGGTGGGAGATATAGAGATTTCAATCTCATGTCTATTGGTATAACCAGAGGTATATAATAACCCCCTTCGGGAGGAAGTATGAAAGCCCCTATACTACCAATGCTAAAAATCACGAACAACAAGAGCCCGCTGCTGACTATCTAGGCCACTAGCTCGCGCTGGACTTCTCAATGTCGCTAATCTAGTAAATGGTCTTTGTATAAACAAGACGGCTCGATTTGTGTTTAGAACTTCCTGTCTCAGGAGTCAGGCTGTCTGTTAAAATGGAGTCGAAGGTTGACTTCAGCTCGCGAGTTCCGGAAGTGTGCGTAGGGAAAATTTAGTGAGGTTCAAAATGATGTAACTATTTTTTTGGGAGTAAAGCGGTGTGTCGATCCGCCGCGATTTACGCCGGGCACTTGTTGTTCGTCGATTTTGCCTACCTTTCATACTTCCCCCCGAAGGGGATTATTATATACCTCTGATATAACTCTTGAAATGAGAGGAATATTAACTAGTTGCGCAAACATAATTAGGCCAAATTAAATAAAAGGAACTCCAGCTCATCAATATTTATACTGTTGCGGTAATTTTTTTGAAAATGCTACTCAAATTTAATTTGGAGTTCATGAGAAATCAAAGACATCCTCACTTGATCGTTTTCTATTTCGGTTTCGAAATTCAATCGTAGTTGGAACAAAACTCTAAATCTATTAATCGCATTTTGTTTCCGTTATCGTATCTCGTATCACGCGTGATTGCCCCTTTCGATGAATTATTTATAAGGAAGACGGTTCAATTTAATTATTGTTGCAAATTTACGACGCATCTATTTTGCATACAGTCCAAGACTTGTCGTAAATATCCTTCAAGAGATACAATAATTTAAAAATAGGCACGATTAGGACATATATTACAGATTAAATTCGCGGAAATAGAAAACGAATTAAAATTTAACAACGGACAAACTCCGAATTTTCATAACGATCGCTTATACTTAACCCTAAATTTAAATTAATACTAATAAATATTAATTACTCACCTTTGATTACGATATTTGATGTTAACGACTAAAAATACAAAAGCTAGTATGATTCCGCAGACGGCGGAGATGACCAATATGGTGTAGATGGTCAGATTGATTCGATTTTTCCTTTGAATACTAAGAGTTCGGTCCATGGGTCGTCCGGAACCTCCTTGTCGAAAAATATAAATAAAACAGGGAAAGGAAAAGGAAAAAAAAAAAATAATAAACTTAATAGACGTAATAAATTATTGAGGGGTTGTGACTGGCCTGTTGACCTCCAACAAAGGTTATATTGCCTCAATTTCCTGTAGCTTTTCTTTCTATCTCAGTATATATTAACCTACTTAATTCTGTAACCCACACCCTCTGGCAATTCTCATCCCCTTTCCATTAGTAATTTCCAAATTACTAGCTCTTCTGTTAAAGGAAATAGGGAATAGAAACTTTCTACTAAAATAGGCAAAAGTTTGGCGCGAATTTCCAATCACGTATACAGAGAAGAGGTAAAACGTGCTTTTTGCTCTAATACTTTTTACACGTCCCCTTTAGAAGCTACAATTTGTTCGCGATTACCCAGTTACTAGAGAATATCCTCAAACGTTCATAATTTTGTTTCGGTTTATAACAAACACTTAGTAGTGCTTAATTACCATTAAACATCGAACAAACAAAACCTTAATTTACATAACAACAGTATTAAACCGTTCGCTTTTCAAAGCTACAAATGCCTAAGTATACATCAGTTAATGATAATCTTCCCGTAATTCAACCATTTTTTCATCAAGTAACTCCGTCCACTCTCGCTTTGGAAAGCATTTTTGAGAACCCAGAAATTTATTTGTGTGCCCAAGACCTCCCCCGCCATGTAACTTTTATAAACCTCTTTCTAGGAAAAGTAAAAGAGAGAAAATAAATTTGATAAAAACATTTAGTACTCACCTCTCCAAAGTATTGGGGAACCTTTACTCAGATCTAAATCAGATAGAGTGCAATCGAATTCACCAATTTTAACTTCTTCCCCGGCTGAGAAATTAGGAAGAAACGTAGTGGGAATAAAAAAAAGGTTATATTATTGAAGACTGTCTTAATTCGATGAAAAAGCATTTTACAGACAGGCGGGAGCTCCTGGTTCCAAGTACATTTTCTCAAGAGCAATTTGCGCACTAACTAACACTGAGGCGGATTAATACATAATGTTTAACCTTATAAGGTTCAATATTACTAGTGGCAAACTGCTTTTGGGAACCAATATATATACATTAAAGAGATGGAAAAGAGAAAATCTACGCAGGGGGGGGGGGGTAAAGAATGATTTAAGTTTCGCGTACCTTGAAGCTGTTTTAAAAGAACCAATCCCCTTCGTTCGTTCTTTACGAAGTTAACGAGACCCTGAGAGAGAAAAAGAAAAAGAAATATCTTTAAGAAACTCTTTTTTCGACTTTTTTTTTACGAATTAAAAATATATAAACTTTCTAGCTTCGCACTCGCGCCGTATCTCGGAATGAGTGGCTGGGAAAAGCGAGCGAGTATACGCGGTAAATTAGTAACTTTTAATTGCCTTTTTAAAGTGATGGGTGTGAGGGAACAGTGTATAGGAAAAAGAACTCTAAAAAGAGTCTGCTGGTGGCTGGCTTAATTTCATCAAATTTAGCTAATTTCTCGCTAGTGGGTAATTTTAATTAGTCCCGGCACCACCGCCTCGAGAATGGATGGGTAAAGAGGGTGAGTGTGTATGTGTGTCCTGACAAAAAGTATCTAGCCTAGATTTACAAGTACTAATTAGGAACTGTGTTTTTAAGCCTTACCCCGCTTTAAAGTTAAAGGGTTCTAGGGTATAGGGTTGTAAAGTATACCCATTTGAAAGCGACATTATACGTTGATGCACCCTTATTACGAATTACTAGAGTCAACCATAAAGGTTTCAATGAGCAGGAAGGCTTGGTTCTCTTCAATTTCTCAAAGACAAGCGTAGACTCTCATTATGGGTTAAATTCAGAGCCAACTAAACTCTATGACAAAAATATCTCGTAATAATTATAGCTGAAAAACTAAAACTTCAGTTTCAATATCCAATCTTAATTGGGATGGTCCATCGCGCTAGGGTCAAAAACTGTCATATCTCTAATAAAAAACGTTTATAATCAACTAACCGTGACTCCGACGAAGTCAGTCTCGTTCAAGGCCTCTCGGAAGAGTCGTCCCCAAAAGACGTCTCGATATTGGAATTCCTCGAGCTGCCAGGCGTTCCCCAAGTTCTTTAACTTGACCAGGATTCTCTGTACGGCGATGGCCAGCGCCCAGATGCCGTCGTAGGCGTAGCCGTGAAAACGGCTGTACTCGCCTTCCCGCGTTTCATTGTAGAGCTCCTCGTACTCCATAGGAGTCTAATTAAGGAAAGATAGGACGCGAAGGGGTGATATACCAAAGACAATTTAATCAGAGACTAGCCACCCCAAGACCACAAGCTAAGCCATTCCTAGCCTTTGTACAAAATGACTGAAGTGGAGAGAATCAAAGGCTACCTTTATCGGAAGTTTGTCACAAAATCCAAGAGCAAGCGACTAAAAAGTGTTGGTCGAACCTCTTTGAAACCATGCTAAGCCTAAATTTGTTAGTTCATATAATATGTTAGTTTTTGCTTCTCTCCATCAATACCATCGCCGATAAAGCTTGGGATCCAGGGTAGTTAGTCTCTGATTTAACTATATAGACTCGAATAGCGCAGATTACGAATTATCAGGGATAAGGAAGCGCTTCGAGCCCATGGTAAATATAGTTATCGAGTCTTTGGTCACGTAGGAAGATAGTTATTTTTCAAACTTACCAAACTGGAGACTGTGACGTTTTCGGAGGTGCTAAGGGGCAGGACGTCCGTTCCGATGTATCCTTCGAGGGCCTCGAGAATTTCGTCTAGCTGGCAACGCGTGGCATCGAGGTTGTACTCCCACCATCGCTCCCGGTACATCGAGACGATGATCCACTGGTATTTTCGCCCGTACATCCCTTGATGGTAAGCCTTATTCACCATACAAACGTGTTAAGGTACAGTTCCGACATCTGCTCTAAAAATTTACTGCTGAGCTAAAAATCAAAAGGTATATCGCATATACCTTCCAAGTAGCAGCACTATCTCGGGCCACTTACTTCGCAAAATATCTTCCGCGCCCAGTCCTCGTCAAAACTACCCAGAATGATACGAACGTTGCTCGTCTAGAACAAACAAGGGGAAACCTGGTTTTAATATAATCGCTGACGTACGCTAAATTATCGAGCAAATATTGCTAAGCCTAATTTAAACCTAACTCTTAAGCGCCCTTCTTTCCACCGCGAGTATATAATATCAACGGCTAATTAACGTTCATGATTGGGCGAATACATCGCTATAGTTCCAAGATAAAAATATTCCCTTTTATCTCTTCGAAACCAAAGCGTTGAGATTCGATGAAGCTTTTTAACTGAACTGATTCTGAGAGTGACGGTTTGTCAAACTTTTAAATAGCGATGGTTTTGAGAAAGAAATACCTCGATCGAAAATAAACAAAAAAACAAAAAAAAGCTTTTAACAAATAGCATTTCCGAGTTTTCCAAACCCTCTTCCTCCGCAAAATAGTCAAATACCTATTTACTACCAAATAATTCATCATAAGAGGCCGCAAAAACGCGAAAAAACAACCGGCTGGGAATAGAAAAATGAGATATATAGAGAGAAAAATAAACGAATGATTGATTAGGTAGCCCGTATGGTTCTAGTACGCTCACTTCGCGAGACAGATTCGAGCCTTAGCACTTCACGTTATTCTAGCATTGATTCTAACATAGTCAAAGGCGCCTTAACTGCATCACGATACATTCCTAAGAGAGTTCTATAAAACCACGCTCGTCTATAACGTAATATTTGAAGAAAAAGAAGAATAGAAAATTTTCCGTGAAATGTGTAAGGAAAATGACAAAAAAAAAAAAAAGAAGGCTCAGAGTTATAAAACTAAAATAATATTTGCTTTCTGGGGATCATCAATTCCTATTTCACGTTTTGTCGATTTATTTTCTTTAAAAGAAAGCTTAGTTCATACTGTAGGAAATACGACTTAATTTGCTAAGAGATAATAGAGTCGGAAGCTTGCTACAATAAAGAGATAGCCAACAAGAACTTTTTTCAAAACAAAATTACTTAGTGATACGGGATTTTTTTCAAGTGTCCGCGACTCCAAGTATCTATATCAATACGCTAGTTTTCTTTGTACTAAATACGTATTTGGCCTTACCAAAGGCTTTACTCGGTTAAATAATCGTGAAATAGGTCAAACCCCTCGTTTACTCAACTAAGATTTGAAATGATCTGCCAACTCTACGACGTCTTAGTATAGTTTCTTAGTTTTTCCTTTTACAGTACGAACGCGGCTATATTTTACCAGAATAAAATAGAAGAATACTATGGGAAGCAAAGCGAATCAGTTGAAGATAATTCGTTCGGAAGGGGGAAACTTTATATCTGGACACAATAAGACGTTATTTCTAGAATAAGAATAAACCAACATCAAGCCGATCGATATATTTGAGTCAAGAGGAACAAAGCTATAGAAGGGGTGATGCTGTTTTCTTATGATCACGCTGTCTATCCCGAATTTTATTCGATTCAAATACGTCGAACAAGCAAAAACGGGGACCAAATACGGAATTTACCTCATATATATACTAAAGGTGTCATGAAAACGAGAACCATATTGTTTATATTCGATTATTAGCTTTAAAGGGAGAATGGAAGGCCAAAATAACCTATTTTTAATCGATTAAGAATGCTAAAAACATAGTTACAAATCTCAGAATATCATCACCTAATCAATTTATTCGAAATATAACTCTAGAAGAAAGTATATTTCCAATTCAACGTTTCTATCAGTCTGTAAATGAAGTTAAGCTTAGCGATTTTTTGGCAAAAAAACCTGAGTTTTAATGTTTTAAGCGTTTTTTCAAGATCATAATCGATTAAAAGTAACAAGTTACTCGTCTTCACTACCCCTTTAACTCAAATGCGTCGAGTAAACTAAAATGGGCATCACATTCCGAATTTTCATCATATATCATACGGTTATCTTTCGTAACTTCATCCGCTTGCTTTTATAGGTCCGCTAAATCTGTCATTTGTCACATATATTTCGAAACTAGTGGTTAAACTAAAAAGAAAGTATCGGGTCTGAATCATTTCAAAATTGCAACGTGTACAAAATAATTCTCTCAAATAAACCAATTTACCAAAGCTGATACAGCGCTGAAAATTTCAGTAGGATCTTAAGATATATTTAACAATACGAAAAGTACATTCCGTTAAGAGCGAGATAAAGGATAAAGATAACTTATTTTAAACCCCGTTTGATATAAAAGTGGGGATATCGTTTGGAGTGGAAAATTGCGAAAAATGTATTTTATAACTTCATTCCAGTTTTCTTATTGTCTTATAAATAGAAACTGACAGCCATTCCCGTTGAGGATGCTATTTTTCTTCTATAAAAGCATTTTAAATTAGCCTAGTTCGCACCGTGAATTTTACAATTTTGAAGAGGGTGTAGTGAAAACAGTGAAAAATTCAGAAAAAAATTAACTTCACTATTCTATGCCGTTTGCACATTGTTTAACTTAATCTCGCCGGACTTACGTGATGTCTGGCCGATTGATAAATTTAAAACTCGCCAAAAACAATGAATAATCAATCAATAACTCTCTTTAACCATAGACTAAATTTACTAAGTGTTTTTGCTTTAATGTTTTTTTTTTTTTTTGTTTTTTCCCCTTGTTATAATTTACTCTTGTTCATTATTAAATTTTTGTCATTTAAGTGGGGCTTAAAAATCGCTCGTTGATTTAGCCCAGCCTAATTACCACGTGTATTTCCAAAACTAACAAAGAATTGAATTAATTAGATTGATCAATACTCTGCTATTAATTACTAAAACAACCCTCAAAATATCTCGATTGCAGTTGGCGTAATTATAAATATGGGGTTTCGATTATAACGGGAAAACAATTATAAAGGGAGTTTACTTTTAATTTGGACTAAAAACCGTTTCACGCTTGGTATATAATATAAAATCCTAGCCTAACTCTGAAATATTTATCTATACTTCTCAATATTATTAACTTGAATTTTTTCAGTGATATAAAGAATTGACGCGTATAAAAATAACTTGATTACCAATTTAAACCTCTTTTTTGACGCCAAATAAGATCAAACACGTAATAAATAAATTGTAGAAGAATTTTATAGAACCTCATTAAATTATCATAATCCTCTAAGGAAGATGGATACAAGAGGATTAAATAAAAGGTCAAAGGTGGCGCCTAACTTTCGACCTTATAAGATATATATCGGAAAAAAGGAGAGAATAAACTCAGAAACATGTGGGCCTAAAATATCAATACTCTAAACCCCTTCCACTTAATATTTGAAGAAAAGCATGCCTTATCGGTCTATTTTTATTTTTTTATTCTTCTTTAGAAACTTAATCGGATTACAAGAATCTTCACCCTCCACATACCCAATATAGAACTATTTTTTTATAGAAAAATTCTCCCAAAAGTTTGATATAATAACGTGAATTATATATATCATTGTCTATTATTGGCGAAGGGATTAAACCTACTTGCCTGGAACTGAAAAATAAAAGCGGGTTGGGAGGACTAACGCAAAGAAAAGCTTATAAATAAGCCTGTAGATAGCCCTAAACCCTTTGAGTTCTAATTCCGAAATATCTCGTTGTTACTTCTCTAAAAATAAACTATAAAGTTGAAATTTAAAGAATGCCACGGGAAATATAAACGATTAGGTTAGTTTATTTCTGATAGTGACTGAAAGTTGACAGCTATTTCTGAGAGCGATTGATAAAAGTGAAAGCTATGCCTAGAACGTTACGTAACACCCATGATGGAATTTATTAATTTTGATTGACCATTTAATTTCTAGATATATAATTATAAATAAACGATAATTAAAAAAAATGACTTACCGAAGCGAAACCGATATTATTCTAGATATTACCGATAAGATAATTCACTTTTACACCCGGGAAAAGCACTTTCTGGTTGGTTTTACGCTAAGCCTAATTTGAGACTAATTCCGTTTGAAAATAAAAAAACTTTGGATTCGCGCGCTTTTGGCGCGAGCGTTTCCATGGTTACAATAAGATAGATTGCGCGCGCATCTTTAATTGGCGGGAAACTCGGTTATAATAGTGATTTGCTTTGGAATTTAAATATTGATTTTTAGAGGTAAATAATGATATTTCGAACTAACATATATTTGGACATTTGTTTGAAATGACCTGATCTAAATAAATTAACAATAATTAGTCATTTTGAAATAAGGTTTCCAGGTACTTTTAAGAAACCAAAAGTTTGAATTTAGATAAGATCTGCCCTTTAAATTCATTCCCAAAGCATCGCTTCATTTCCTATTCATTCTCAAATAAGACACGGGTAAAAATACGATCTTCAAGATATAGATATCGCGAAAGTTCAAAGTGAAAAACAAATTAAATATTAATTCGGAGGAGGGAAACGAAATGCGAAAGAGAGCGAAGATGATTCGAGAACTTTCCAACGAAATATTACCGGGGGCTAACTATACTTGTTCAAATATAATAATATTAGTATACGCGTCAAGTTATATCCGTATAATAACTTTACAATTCCCCATCTCATTATAAATTCCATAATCGGAGGGTAAAGGAATGGGAGAACGGAATCGACAAACAGGATTAAAATTTACCTTTAATTTCTGAAGCTCGTCTTGCAACTCATCGCCAATGCTCTCGGAAATTCCGATACTGATTTGGGCCGCGTCCAAATCCGTCAGCAACTTCGTGTGAGGCTACATTTGATAGGAAAATATAATTATATATTAATAACAGTATACGAACTCTTAATTCCTCTTCGTAAGACGCGTTAGATTAATTAAACCCCCGCGCAAAATCCGCCTATACCCTTATCCCAAGTTTCCTACTTAGCTAGTAGCGTGACCCCGTAGAATAATGAAGTGATTTTCCATTGGACAGTGTAAATTTTTAAACAACATAGTGGTGATGATGTGAAATTCGTCGGAAACGAGATATTGAGAGCTTGGGTGTGTATATACTTATGTTTAATGGGAAAGGCTTCGTCGGAGTCATACAGAATGTCAAACCACGTATAGAAGAAAGTAGCGTGGCAATCCCATTGAATAGGAGTATATACGTATGTACTTGATATTTAAATTACCCATCGGATATGTAAAGTTTAATATAATATATTCCTTTCCGTCTTTCCCGGGGAATAAACGAAACCAAGCGCAAATCAGCTATATAGAGAAGGAATTTAGAGAATCAGTAATAAGGGTTGAAGTAAGAGGTAACATTCAAGCCCCTTTATTAAAGGGATAACATCACGTGATTTTGGGTAGGTTATATCACTGAGTAGGAGAGCATTTCGAGTTTTCAAAACCAAGTTCTATACCACCCACTACGCTAAGATGGTGGACCATACTAGTGACGTTTAGTCACGTGGTAAACTTATAAGTTAACCAAAATTCAACTTTCTAATTTCCTAGCCATATTCATTCGATGCCACTGCAAATGAAGGGCTCTCCGTCATGATTTTATTATTATTAAACCCTGCACACTGATTGCTTGTAACATTTGGTCTATTCGTTTTATCACGGAGTTTATATTACAGGGATTGGAAATAAAGCATTTCCTCTATTGTACTAAGAACACGTCCGCTTTTCCAGGGCACATTTTAATAATTTCTACAGGGATTTCCCTCTCAAATTCAAACTACAATGGGTGCGTCCCTGCAAAAGGTTCATTGCCTATTTCATAAATGGATCTTTCAATCGACACGGCGATCAGACTATTCCTTGAACTTTGGTAAAACGATTTCACGTAAATAACTAAATTATGAAATTAAGGTTTGCTCTCGCGAATTTGAAATATTCTCAAGCACGTTCGAACGAACGTGATTTTCCAGTTTAAATTCAGAGAGACATCATCCAAATATAAAGTTAATTCAGCCGTGTATATCTATACTCAGTTCGGCAATCTTTAAAGGAATTTAAATTGAAATTACAAAACAGCTTTTTCTATTGTAAATTATGTCCCTTCGAAGACAGTTAATAACTGATGTTATATATAACTCTCTCATCTTTTCTATAACGTAAATGTTTCGGTAATTAATTTTAATTAATTAATATAAAGCGTCGGAGGATGAAGTATCGAAATTTAATTAGCGATTCAAGTATATTAGGTGGCATTTGTAAATTTTACGCGAACAATTTTGTTGGATCTATTTCCTCCTTGATATTTAAAATGTGTACAAAAAGAGGAACCAAAATATATAATTATTAATGTACGTCTGTCTGTCGGTTCGAAACGTTAAAGTTTACAACCAAAGTTTAGGAAAATAAAAAAAGGTGAATCGACTTGATACACAACGTTAAATTTCATTGGAAAAAAACAACCCATGGAAACTCGAAGAGCAAGTTTTAATTTAAAAGCTTGAAAAACTTGATTAAATTAAACGGGGTTTTACGAACAGCTGTGGTCTCACAAACAGGGACGGAAATAAGAAATTTTTCTTATTGGACAAATGTCCAGTAACCCCCTTAAAAATTCAAAAGTTATCGGACATTTAACAAAATTACCGGACAATGCTACATTTCTTGTATTGAAAAGTACTTTTTTTATCGGACATTTGTCCAGTGACCCCCTCTTAAAAATAAAAAGTTATCGGACATTTGGAAAATTTATCGGACAATGACCAGTGACTTGTGCTTATTTCCGTCCCTGCTCACAAAGTAAAAGAAGAATTTTAGAGATTATACTTATTATTATTATAATATTAAAGTATAAGAAGGATTATGCCCCAAAAGTCGGTCATTTGGACCTATTTCGTATATTTTGCATTGCAAAAATATTGAAAGTTTAAACAAACATCTGTTCGAAATATACTTGAAAGCATTATGCTCCGAGGCTAATTCAGATATTTAATATTTAAAGTTTATATATTAAAGTATATTTATAAGTATATTACTACCAAAATTCCGTTGAATATCAAAATAAATTCTAAAATTGAATTCACCTTATTCCATGCATTAAAATTCGGAGTTTTGTAAACACTAAATTATTCATTTCCTACCAAATATTTAAGTATATGCTAAGCCGTACGTGAAAAATATACTGTCAAAATCAGTTTCAGTAAAATCTGCCGGAGGGATTTATACTATGGTAAGTATTGTAGGTAAGGTGTAGTATACATGTTGCTGAACATTAAAATATTTAACACAACCCACTGTAATTTATTATTAATTTTTCCTAATACCCTAAAAACAAATTTCTCGAAACTAAAGCGCTAAAATCTAAATAACTGGAAAAATGACTATCTTTTCCCGCCTATACAGCCAATAAAATGATTTCAGGTATAGAGTTTTCTATTTGACCTCATTTCGCATTGGTTGAAAACGCGAAAATGTTTGCAGAGATGAGATCAAAGATTATAAAGATTAAACTTACCAGGGCGTATCTCGGAGAGCTCTGATAAAGGGTTCCGACTCTTGTCCAGTTAAAATGTTGGAGAAGAGCCAGACGTGCCGGATTGAAGGACGATTCGCTGGGAACTACGCGGAAAAAATACGGATAATTGTCGCTAGTGTACATCGGGTGGGTATCGGCGTAGGTTAACTGAAATAAAAAGAAAGAAAAAATAATTAGTTCTATAATCACAATTAAGATAGGCGTAACCAGTATATATTGAAGCTACGAATTGGAGTCAAGGGGAATAGGTTTGAGACAAGAGGGAAATGTGGTAGTCGAGCTGCGGGACTGTCGTCTTATAAGACGCGTTCATACTAGGCCTTAGAATCGATTTAAACCGTTTGAAAACGTTTCGCTAGAATCGTGTGACCAGGAAACCGTCTATTCTCGAATCGATATGATCCGATTTCTCGAAACTGCTTCGGGAACCAGTTTCGTATCGATTCGGTTTCAACAACCGATAGATGAAGCTACGATAAATCGATTTATAAAGATAATGCGTGAACACGTGACGCATTCCTGGCGATTTGAATATCGGTTTGAATTTTACCGTTTCAAATCGATTAGCGCGATCGTAGCTATAGAGACGCGACTAAACTACCATGGATATAGGAACTGAACGCGAGACATAGGACTAAGAAGATCCGGTAACGAAGGATTTGGGAACTTATACGGAGACGATACACGATACGAGGAACGAGGGACTAGGGTGGGAATATTATATCCTATAGGGCAGATATCAAAAATACGAGATCCGGTGTATGGCAACCCGATATTGCTAAAGACTGATGAAATATTTCTATTTTTGGAAAACAAAAAGTGGGTAAAGAGATGAACAGGCGCCTGACTTTCGTTCACCTTTTCGTAGATGAGCCTTTATAGTTAGTCGCGAAAAGAAGCTCATATTTCAAATAGCAGAAACATTCTCAGTACCACCCCGAATTCCCATTCTTCGCTCGTTCACAAATACCGTCTGAAGCAGGGTATCCAACAAATACGCCCTATATATAGATGATTGTTTCTAGGAACTGGGATTCTGGCATTCCAAGACGAATAACGGGCTCGCTCGCTATAGTTACTTTTAATTTCCGCCCAACCAATCTCGAGTTGCTCCCCATGCCCAGGGAAGAACATTTTTAGAGAGGGAAAAGGCGGGAATAGAGAGAAGTCACGTGAACGGAAAAGGAACTATAACAAATAACACGGGCGTGCACCCATCACGTTCTTAACGAACGGTTCTTTTATCGCGATCTCGGAATTTCACGAATCTCCGAAAATAATTAATATTTTTTTATTATATGGATGGAGTTTGGTTTTTATTTTCATTTGAAAAGAAATTGCGTTATACTTAGCCTAACAACGGTATAATGAAAGATAATACCAAGGCTGTCAAGTACTTTTCACGAGTTCAAAATTGGATCCGAGTAACATTTTCGTAAAGAAAATTTCAATTTTAAAAGTTAGTTTGCAAATTGACGTATAAATTTCAATTTTAAAAGTTAAATTGAGGCATAAATTTCAATTTTTAAAATAGTTTTGCTCAATTGGGGAAAACGACCTCTTTGCCCTCATAAAAAAAAAAAACGCAAGACTGGAATTAGGAAAAATATCCAGAGTATATCTTTCGCGGCCTAAATAAGTAACTTTTGTGAAAAGAACACTATTGCGTAGAGTTTGAAAACGAGGCCCACGCTTGAAATAACCTCTTAAGTTTACTTCAGATAGAGCTTCAAGAATGCTTTACATTCTCTTCATTTTATTTCATTATTACTTTTCTTTTCGCAATTGTTGAAAGAAAAAGAAAAAGTACTTCGAGCTACTTCGCGAGCCATATTTTTTTTTAAACGCATTTGGGGCGAGTATGAAGTAAAGGAGAGAGACGTAAGCTGCCCTAAAATGACCAGTTCGTAACAAAAAGAGAGTTCTAATCGAATTAGCCAACACTTTGAGAAGCTATAGTGGCAAGCGACGTACCAGAGCCATGAGAAAAAAGGAGAAAAACTTTCTTTGAAGTTGAAAAAAAAGTGAAAAAGATAAGGCACAAATATTTAACCCATTTAATCTTATACTTATATATAATGCCAAGGGTTACTAGTCTAAAGCAATTAGATGTTTCGTAACTCCTAGGGGCTTATTTATATATACATACCCATCACTATAAAGTTTATTTTTATGGTTTTTCTGGGAATTTTAAAAAAGGGCTTAAGGGAAAGGGAAAAAAAAAAAAAAAAAAAATTAAAAGAATTACCTGAACGAGCTCGAAAAAGCGAGATGTTTTGGCGATGGGATCCGTTACGGACGTGCAAGCGGCACCAAACAGCATCATGATCTTCTTGTTCTTTTGGGCCATCATATCGAAGAAAGATTTCATTCCTTTAGCGGCATCACACTGTTTATAGAGAAAAGACAAAATAAAAGGAAATATTTATTAGAATTTTATATTCTAATTTAAAGGTTGTATGAAACACTAAGCCTATATCGGTAATACACACTTTTAATCCAACAAACCAAATCAATTGATATTTAAGCCTAATCTATACGGTTTAAAAGATTTGCTATTTTATTATTTGTTTAGTTTAATTTATCAAAAACCAAGTCTTAAGTTTAATTTATCAAAAACAAAGGTTTAAGTTTAATTTATGAATCAGCCGTTAATTAAAGTTTTTAACCAAAAATTGCCATTCATTCCATTTTATCGTTCCTTTAAAACATTTTAAGTGGTAGAAATTAGGGTAGCTGTCGAAGTTCAACCGTCAAATTAACGCCCAACCATGTCGCGTCGTGGTAATAAAAGTTTTCCAGCTAGTACCCCGCCCTTCCTTAATTGGGTGGAGAGAGTACATATAGACCACGCAGCCCTAGCCAAGGGACGCGAGCTGGAAAAGAGAGGTAAAGGTCGGGTGAGTGAATGAGAGGAGGGGGTACAAGTTAGCCCTTAACTCGATGGATAAATCTACCCCCAACGTTTAATTGGAATCTTTCGAGGAGAAGAACCGGGATCTATTCGATTATGGAAAAGAGCGAGAGGCAAAGTTTGTTGGAGGTCACTTGCCGTGTCAACTTTCACTTTTCCCCTTACAGAACTGCCTTTAATTATACGTACTCTACACCCCCCTCCTCTTCACTTAGGTGCCTTCATCGCGTGATAGAGGCTCAGAATAGCCATAAAGCTCGGCTTTCACGTGAAATTCTTATCCATAAAATTACAACTATTCCATGTTTATGTTTTAATTTATTTTTTAATCCGAAAGGCAGGTTACTTCATTAAAGAGTTTACATTTAATGTGATTTAATCAAGTTCATAAGATCTAGTTTAATCTATTAACAAACTATGTAAGATAAGGTAATCAATTTTTAATCCAATTTAATCATAATTTAATCGATCAAGGTATAAATTTAAAACATGGGAGTGAACTGTCTCGTTAACTTAAAGTAATTCAACACAACAATATTTTTTTTTAATGGTGAAGAAATTTAAAGAAAATTCTATTTCATCTCGAAAAACAAGCTTTTCATTTATCTAATTGGTGTTAACGCATCTTTTATACGTTTGTGAAGGTACCTTTATACAAGTAAAAGGGAGAAAGTCGGAAGAAGTTGGGAGCCGGACTAAATATACGCTAAATCCCTATTACCTCTTAGGAATAAAGCCTCCGTTTAAAACTCAAACCGGAAACGAGAAAACGGATTTATCCTGGCGCATAAACCTCGCTTAAATTTGGAGTATTATTAAAGATCTCGTCCTACTGTATATAATTTTCATTTTAATATTTTCTGGAGGATATCATCGTGAATCCCAAATCAATCACGCCAAGGGATTTTCACATCCGAGCGTAAGACTTTTCTGTATGTTACGTATATACCCTAGATGGGAAAATATATTTAACGCATAAGTCTAACTTATTCGAGTTCAACTGAATTTTCTCAAGGTTTCTTATTTAGCCTCGATTTTTGCTTGTCCGAGAATTCATCAATCAAACATTTTGGTCAAAAATCGATAGACTTAAGCGCTCGATAGTATGTTTGGATAAGGGGTAACGAATTAATTATTAATGAGATATTGAAACTTCTTGTTCACGTATTTAAAGGGATAATGAAACACGAACATTAAAGCCCCGTTTACACTACAAACTTTGAAACTCTTTTTAATCGTGGTCTTTGTATAAACAAAGTTTTTAATCAAACTATCAAATTTTAACTTCGCCGCCCTATGTTTAAAGTTTGAACATCCATAGCAGACGACACCAAAAATAGTTCCGGAAGTGTGCGTAGGGAAAATTTAGTGAGGTTCAAAATGGTGTAACTATTTTTTGGGAGTAAAGCGGTGTGTCGATCCGCCGCGATTTACGCCGGGCACTTGTTGTTCGTCGATTTTGCCTACCTTTCATACTTCCCCCCGAAGGGGGTTATTATATACCTCTTTGACATTGATCATAATTTTAAAAGCTTTAAATTAACGCTGTATAAAATAGTTTTAAGTCCTCAGGACATAATACCCCTTTATTAAGATTCTTTAGGACATAAAAAAAAAGGTATAAAAGCTCTTTCGCGATTAAATTTATACCTTCTTTGCACCTACGCGATTTGAACCTTTGGGGCTTTTCCGTCTTACGCTTAATCTCATCGCGACTGTTAGTTTTTATCACATTATTATCAGAAATAAAAAAAAAAGTTGTTTTCCTCACACGACCCTATTTTTCAGGCTATTTTTAAGTTTTAAAACCTTAGCATACGTTTTAACTTTTCACCCTATTATTTCCGCACCCCTCAGGCATCTTAGATAATGAGACGATCTCACCTGGCAACGTTAATTAATCAATTCCATTTACTAGCAAAGTTTAGATAGTAGAAACTTTTTTAATTAAAATGAAACACGTAATTTAATACGTTAAAAGTAATTTATTACCAAATGAAATAAACAAAGAGTGTGGTTTAATTTGAATTGTAGCTCTGCTAAATCATGTTGGTGAAATTAAACAGGAGTAATTAGAACCAGGATAAAACAGCATAAATCTGCGCAAACTAAGGACGCGGATTTAATTGATCATGGTTTAGCTAATCAGTAATCACGCACTTATGAAGCAATCAATCAATATCCATTAAAGGGAGAATGCAACCTAATTACAAGTGATTTTTTATCGATTCCTTATCGTTTAAATAGGCCTAATCCACCGATAAAAAGTTTACAATACAAATATTAAACTAGAAATAAATTTAAAACTTACCCTGAAAATAGGCTTAGCGGCATTCATGGAGATTCTGAATCGCGTCCGTGTAAGGTCTAGCGACCAATGAGCAAAGGCCTGTCGTTCACGCGAGATCTCCGCGAGACTTACGTCGCGCGCGATTGGTCGCTAGACCTTACACGCGAGGAAATCAGGAGCTCCATGAATCCCACTAAGCCTATTTTCAGGGTAAGTTTTAAATTTATTTCTAGTTTAATATTTGTTTGTAAATTTTTTAAATAGTGGATTAGGCCTATTTAAACAATAAGGAATCGATAAAAAATCACTTGTTGTTAGGTTGCATCCTCCCTTTAAGGTTGCCAAATGGATTAGGATAAACCCCGATATTTTATTCTGAAGATGTTAGTTTCAAAATCGGGAAAAAATAAGCCGCGAACCGTAGCTAAAATGTACAGACAGAAAAACGTCTGCTCTATCAATTAAAACCTCAAGCTTTCGATGAAGATGAATGTGATAAATAACATTTTTCAATTTTGTTTGATTATATTGGCACAGTTGTCTAATTGGTAAATTTGTTGAATTTTGGTCCATAAAGGTCTTAAACATTCCACCAGTATATTAAAACTTAAATTAAAAGGTCAAGGTGAATTTTGGGTATTTTTCCTTCCTAATGTTCAAAATGGTGTTTATATTTTAGTTTGAGCGAGGCTTACGAGGTCTCAAGTTGCAACTTTATCTTGACTGTCAGTGGAGATTGCGAACTCACCACTGTAAGAAGAACCTCCTTGAAATTACTCGTCAACGAAGCCTGAAGCCTGTCTCGAAGTATAGAGGCTATAAAGATAGAAGGAAGTGCGTTCGACGAATTTGAGCTAAAAGATACGAAGCCTGAATAGCGCTATTTTCTCACACGAAAGTCGACAGGATTGTAAGGTAAAATAATTTCGCTAAAAATAGTGCTTAAAGATAACTACTAGCTTCACCAAAACTCTCCAAGATAGTTAAACCGTTTTCCCCAATTATAATTGTTTCCATTTCGATAGACGATCGAGAGTCTAGGAAAGTCTGTAACAGTTCGAGCTAACTGCCGTTGAGAATCAATACAAGTCGGTGTTTGATTAGCTTTATCAGAGTCCCCCCTTATACAAGCTCTATGTACAGTCAAAATCAGCTTGAAATTTCAGCGTGTTCAAATCTAGTGTCCCCCTAAAATCATATAATAAAATAGAGATTTAAAGGAGCCTAAAGTTTTAAACGTACTGAAGACTTAAATTGATTCTGAAAAGGGAGATGAGAGAGGGCTTTCGAGTAAAAGGCGACCATAAAATGATATTGCAGAGTCAGGTTGATGGCGAAGACAGGGTATAAGAGTAGGGAAGGTCTATATTAGGATTACGAAGGAAGCCGAGGGAATCCTCTGGTGGTGTATGGGAAATATAATACCTCGGGCAGAGCACCACCGCGCGACTATAGCTTCTGTTTTGTTTACTAGAGTTCACTCTTCCTTATCCCATCCCACTTTTCCGTCACAGATAAAAAACTAATAGGGAAAAATCTAGCATAAGGCAAAAATAAATTCGGTACGCGAGCCTTCGGGGTAATTTGGTATTAAAAGTTCTAAGGCTTATGGGAAGCGCCATGTCAGAAAAACCAGAGAAAAAACACAGATATTGTTATGGATAGATTAAAAGAGATCCATGCACGAAGTAAAAGAAAAAAATAAGTAATTTTGTCTTGGGAATTAAACAATTTTTTTGCTTTATCCAATTTTTTTTTCTGACTCCCAATTTTTAAAACTTTAATCTCTAAGACGTGTTTTATAGAAAATTTATAAATTCGCTGGTTTAGCTTGGAAATATCTTCGGGATAAGCGAATTATTTTTCGTACCCTAAAGTTATAAAGCGAAATTTTGAAAATATACAATTTTAAATATCCCCTCCAGGCTTTAAAATGAACTAAATAAATTTTTAATGTTTTGTATAAGATATCGGATGAAAAAAAGTTTTAAAATTGGTTAGATAGATTGAGGGTGAGATTTAAAGTAATAAATTATAGGAACATTGCCTCTGAGAGGAGTTATTGTTATTTTCGGGGCCTTGGCGTCATTAATTCGATGGATTAGGCCTATCAATCTTCTTTCACAATGGATCGAATAAAAAATATTAAATCTTCCTTTCTTCTCTATCTTCTTTTTTTTTTCTCTAATCTGGATGGGCCCTATCTCTACACCGATGAATTTCTTTAATTAGGAGAGTAAACTATTAATAAACAATAAGATCAGTGAAATAACAAAGAGATTCGATGTATCAACGTCACTCTTCTTTTTTTCCTTATTTATTCCCCGAGCCTTTTTCGCTCTTTTCAATTGTTTTTGGTCGATTGCGAGGTTATATCGACCTTCTATCACTCTTTTAAATGGACGGTCAAAAAGAATGAAAATAAATATTCATTTTAATCGATTCGTTGCCCAATATTAATAGCGAATTCAACTGGGTGCTCTAGATCCACGGAAATTACTCTTTAGGTGTATTTAAATTTCTCCTTGAATCAAAAATTTAAAGTTAAACCTAATTTACTACACGGATAAGTTAAAAGTTATTCGTTTTTGCGAATTAGATTTGGTTTGCAGACTGTGAGAAATACGCGAGTAGACTAATTTTTAATATATTTATATTATCAGATTTATTCTTAATCTCGATGGATTAACTATAATAAGACAGATAATCTTGAATCAAGAATGCGTCTTCAATACAAATATTATTCCCAACTTTAAAAGATATTTAATAGAAACGCTATATTTTTTTTAGCTTTATTTTAAAAAGACAAAAACATGCACTCTTTAAAAGACACTCCAAATCTTGGTATAAACCTTTCCTTATTGGTCAATTTTTGCCCGTCTCTGGAGGTCGCCATTGGACTTTGTACATTCAAGACTAAATCTCCATAAAATCTACTCTTTCGTCCCTCCAGGCGATTGGCGAAGAAAGAAAAAGGTTTATACCATATACAAAATTCCACTTTAAGTTTTCGGCATATATACAAAGCTAACCTGTTTTGTATATCTCTTAGATACCAAATCATACAGAGAAAAAAATAAGCTTATGGCTGTAAACGTCTTGAAAACATATAGGAGAGGGTATATATACAATATTATATTTGAAGCCTAAAGAAAAAGCTTTCTTGCTAGGTCTCTTTCTGGTCGGATACATCTGACTAAACAAGGGGGCAAATCCCCCTTTCATGGCTTAGCTCGCGCAGACATCTTGACTTTGATACAAAATTGATGGTTTTGAGAGATCTATCCAGGGCTATGTCGTCTCACGACTGGATCTATTTTTAGATATCTCTCTATGGATTTTTTTTTATAACAGAGCTAGGTACGTTTCAAAAACAAAAAAAGGGGAATAGAACGGAAATGGGAATCTATAGATTAAATGGACCAAGTACAGAGTCGTAAAAACGAAATTGAACCGCCGCAATTATTAAAAAAATAATTGCTTTTTTTGGTTTAGTTATTAACTATGTTTACTTTACTAAAATTGACACTGATAAAGTTATAAACTGAACAGAATTGAATTGAAATTACTAATTTGAATTTCCCGCGGGAAAATTTAAATAATATATCCCTAAAATTTGATTAAAACAAATAATTGATAATATATTATTCTAAACAAAATTAACCTAATATAAGATATACGCCTGTAAAAGTGTTCTAGCCACACAGCATCGATGTTCAGAGAGAAGCTACACACAGGGGTAAATTATGACAAGCTTGCAATTAAGTGTTCACTATGATCACTATGATCACTATGATCGAGTGTCAATTCTAGAGCGACCCGTCATAAGGTCGTTTTCACGCGGTCGTTTTCGTAAAAGTACTTAATCCAGACGTTAATATAAAGGAAAAATGACCTATATATATTTTTGATCCTTTCATTTTGAACTGTCTTTGGTATGGAATAAATATCAAACCTATAATTATCAGCTATTTTATCTTTAGTAGAGCTAATTTGGCTTTGAATTATACGTTAGTTATATTGCGCTGAGCTTTACCTATACATAATAACAGGAAGAAATACAAATGCAATAAGCCTATTTTCCGGGAACGTGCTTCTCCATGGGTTATCGCAAATTCCATATGACTGTATTTCGATATAGAACAGGAAAAAAAAAGTTAAAAAGAAAAAGGAAAACCTAGTTCCGGCAATTTGTTTGCAACGAATTCGTCCGAGCGTGCAAAGACGGAATATTTTTCTTTAAGAGAAAAAAGTGAGTGAGACAGAAAGAGAGAGAAATAGTTTCGTCAGTTCTTTTTTATTCTTTAGTCTTATTCTAAAAAACACGCCGTTTCGTGGGACCCGAGATTATAGGGATGCTTGCAATGTTATTCAAAATTAGTTACCGTTTTCAGAACTTACAAAGGTAGGTTCCTTTTGATTTTGTTTCTTGGATAAAGATTTTCGTACGTTCGTTCTGAAAGTTCAAACTGACTCTGAAGTCACGCAATAAGGCCCGAG
The DNA here is from genome assembly GCA_963920705.1 of Odiellus spinosus. NCBI lineage: Eukaryota > Metazoa > Arthropoda > Arachnida > Opiliones > Phalangiidae > Odiellus > Odiellus spinosus. Next base: position 18,713,456 of record OY987234.1, on the reverse strand, counting down.
TGAAAAGGGGAATGGAAAACAATAAAAAAAAAACTTATTTCTCCATGCATATCAGCTTCTAGCGGCCCTTTATTAACATCTTTTATTCAAAAAGTCTGTTTCGATTTGTGGTACAACCTCCCTTGACGCTGAACCAAATTCCTACGACTAGCGGGCAACTTATAGATAGCGTAGAGACTAGGAATATGGTGTAAAAGTTGATAACATCCGTTCGTTTCGAGACAACGAATGATTCTAAATAAATAATACTAAAGGAATAGTAACACATGATTCAGCGCTTTAATTTGATGTTAAGTACAAGTTTCACCTTTGACAAGCAAATGGCATCAATATGTTTGTAGTGTAGTGGTAGGAAAAGCGTTAAATATATTTTTGATAGGGACATACTTATATTTTCCTTCCAATTAAAACTTTAACCTCATCGTGTTACTATCCCTTTGAGTTGGGAAAAGGGATGACGATGGGCTTAGTAAGATTATCCTGAACGCACCTTCAACAATATTCGTAGGAATTTTTGAAATAAAGCGTAGGAAAAGTGTCACCTTATGAGACAGTAAAGTTGCACGCAGGATTTCCCACGAATTCCTTTTTTATCTCTTCAATAGCTTTTGGCATTTTTAGGAAATTGAATTTCTCGACTCAACGCGAAAAGTGAGCTTCTAGATCCCTTTCTACGCCTCTCTTTATTCTTTTTATGGTTTTAGTGTTGTAGTTCTTACTATAAGGACATCATACGTCTTTGAATCAGTTGAAGATTTCAATATAGACGATATAGTTTCCCTTCAACAAACTACGAAATTAAATGATAGAAGAATGGATTCGACAGTTAAGAGCGTGCTGTAAATTTAAAATGATTCCTGACGGTTTATTTTTACTCGTGCTGACGAAAACACAATACGTGTTTAGAATGCTTATTTTTATCCCCTGGCTGCAGGCTGCTTACGCGTTTCCGGCCACTGACAAAAACGTAAGACGGCTTCTTTTCCCTCAGATGCTTCTTTATAAAACCTACACGCTTTTGTCTAGCTTATTTTTAGATTGAAATTTTGCGTATTCTATTAATAAAATAGTCTACATGAGTAAATTACTAAATTTGCGAAGAGAGTACGTATACGTAATTATAAACAGACATTCCGTGTGGCATACGAAAACTAAATTTGAACTCTTGTGCGTGGCAAAAGAAAACTGAAGTCAATTTATTTTTAAACACGAAAGGGATTATGAAGATGAGTAACATTTTATACGAATATATAAACATAATTAAAGGCTCACCAAAGGCCTATCTTCCCACTTAGCTACTGTAAAACTAAAACTATTTTTACACGAGTGTGGTCAAAGGTTATTCATGGACGGAGTCCATTTACATGGGTAGCGACAAGACGAATTTCAGAGCCAAAGGCAAAAGAATAATTTCTTATTCCTAAAAATTTATTTTACGTATAAATTCCGATACCCTTCGCGATTGTTTGACGATCAGGCCCTGCTTTAAAGGATTAATATTCGATATTAAATATCATAAAATATCTTCTAAAACACATGACATTGACCCTGACAATAGAAATATGGTCAATTCTATAGATTTGAAAAAATAAATAAATATGGAACGACTTTATAAATCACATAAAATGGAAGAAAAAAAACTTAAAAACGTATTTCGCTTGACTAACGTTGGAGCGAGGGGACTACATTACTAGCATTTTCATTTGACTTCGCGTGGGAGTCAAAAGATGGCCGAGTTTCTACATTTCCGACTCCATATCGTAAACCCCCATAGTGAGAGATAGTTGTTCCGCCACCCTTTCGGTTTAAGAAACGACTAAAGAACGAGGAAAAGTAGAAGAGAAGAGAGAAAGAAAGAGGAGGGATACGAAAAAAAAAAAAAAAAAATCATTGTTACTGGTCGACCAAGCGAACGGAAAAACCAACACAAAAAACTTTTGGCGTAGCTTTTCGTTCGGCGAGAATGATGGCTTTTGTTAAGCCTCGGATTCCGACAAAGTGCGAGTGCGAGCCTATATAGAAAAGTACGCGAACGAGAAGCTAAAGAAAGCCAAAGATAGAAGGAGAGATTCGTTTCATCACTTTCACGGCTATTCCTTGGTTCGCTCTCTTTTCTAAATCTTTAGTTGATGTGTGGGTTTTTCTTCAACGGGCATAACTCTTCAACAAAGATCTTCTGGTGCGCGAAGGCGAATCCTTTTTCATTTTTATTTATTTTTTCATTTCAAACTTATAACCCAAAACGTATAGTATAAATATCTTACGTATTTCAAAGAGCACGTGAAATGTTTATAGCCACGTATTCTATCTTTTATTTGTCAGTAAAAACGCGATGGTTGGTTCAATTTTCAGATAAGAAAACAAACTTTAGAAATAAAGGGTAGTTTCGCTTCGTACGAATTGTCAGCTCAAGATGGAATAAACTGTATAGATCGAATTAAACTTAATAATAATTTTAAAATTTACTCGAATTAGGCTTAACAAGCAGATTTTGTATAAATTTGTTGGAAAACAAGTATTATTTAAAATCTATGAGGTATTTTTCTATGGCAAAAGGTGGTATATAAAGCCAGAGGTATATAATAACCCCCTTCGGGGGGAAGTATGAAAGGTAGGCAAAATCGACGAACAACAAGTGCCCGGCGTAAATCGCGGCGGATCGACACACCGCTTTACTCCCAAAAAATAGTTACACCATTTTGAACCTCACTAAATTTTCCCTACGCACACTTTCGGAACTCGCGAGCTGAAGTCAACCTTCGACTCCATTTTAACAGACAGCCTGACTCCTGAGACAGGAAGTTCTAAACACAAATCGAGCCGTCTTGTTTATACAAAGACCATTTACTAGAGTAGCGACATTGAGAAGTCCAGCGCGAGCTAGTGGCCTAGATAGTCAGTAGCGGGATCTTGTTGTTCGTGATTTTTAGCATTGGTAGTATAGGGGCTTCATACTTCCCCCCGAAGGGGGTTTATTATATACCTCTGATAAAGCGTATACCATTGGAATTTAGTATCGAAGCCTAAATTATTTTCTTTCCAAACTAACTTTAAAGAGTGGGACTAGCGAATTAGTTTTCCTTATTCTTAATGATAAAAGAACGCATTCAAAGAGGAGCTTTCTTTGGGAATCATAGGAAAACATCTCCACTCTTTCGCTAGCGGCATCCTCTATTTCTTAAAAAACCTTAAATAACCGCGAAAAATGGGGTTCCTAAAGGCAGAAATTTGGAGAGGAAGAAGAGACAAAAATTGGGATCATGAGACGCTGGAAAGAAGGGGGAGGAAGCTAAATTCTTTGGACAACTGCTTCTTTAATTAAAAATACTTTTGCATCTATTTTGCGCGCTGTTATAGCTCAAAGGAAAATACTGAAAAATAAGAGAGAAGCCGGTTGCGTAGTTTGTCACTGCGCGAACGAAGGACAAACTTTCACAAGACGGAGGAAGAACTAACGGAATGAAATTCCTTTAAGCTTCCAAAAAGTTTAAGCTTTTAGGATTAAAAAAATATTGGAAATTCTCTAAAAAAGGGTAATTTTAACAAAGATTCTGATAATATTTGATATTGATGATAAGGGTGGAAATTATTCCGTTCTATTAAGAATTAAAGATCAGATTTCGAAACTATTTTTACCTCAATTAATAATTTAATTAATTTTCCTATATTTAACAATTATATTCTTATCCCTACACAAATTGGGCTCAAAACGCATTATGGTTAAATAGAATAAATGATTTATTATATTATATATTTATTTTAAGCCACTTTCTTAAAATGTGTACAGTGATTACGCAACTAATTACAGCCTTTAATAAAGCTAAATAGGTACTCATTTATCTTTTAATTATAGTTAAAGCTACAGGCTTGTAGACCGATTACGTGGGTTGATCAATTAATTGGTTTTAGCAGCTTGAACCTTACGTAAAGGTAGTTGCTGAAAATTCAAGTTAATTTTTACATTTTTCTTTACGGTACGAAATAGCGTTTTCCGACTCTCGGAATATACTGTTCAAGCCCTGGTAATCACTATTTTTCCTCTATGAGAGTTTACATTGCGTGTCAATCCGCGTCACTGTTTTCTTGACTATTTTCAAAAGTAGGGTGGGGTAAAATATTATAAGGCGACTCACTCGAAGTTTTCTCGGACTAAATTAAAATATTCTCTGTAAAGCGCGTATTCCAAATTAGATCTTTAGCTACAAGCAAGGAGTAAACCGCGACTGATCCGACCAGTATAAAATAATATAGAATTGATCGGGCGTTTTCATCATAGAAGAGAAAGCGGGAAGGGGCGCCTACAGCTGGCACCCTTGGTTCACTTGATTATAGTAGAAATTAATGCAGTTCGAGTATGAAGAAAAGAGAAAGAGCAGTATAGGAGAGATGATATAACTAATAAAAGGCAGAGTGAGATCTTCAATATTCGACCGCGCAGGCGCGATTGAGTTCAAGCATTAAAACTATAAATGGACGAAGGGAAGGGTGAATAGTGTGATTGGACTGAAGGCGGGCGAAGAAGGGGATCATTATAAGAAAACTTAGAACCCCCAGAGATAAATGGTGAGAGCCGGAGACCATGACTCCAAGACTCGCCACAGTGAGAAAATATTCGTGTTCCCTTAAGGAACTTGCCGCTAAGCCTCGGCTGTTCCTGTTTTTATATAAACCGATTCTTTTCTTTCCTCGGCATTCACGAATTCACTAACTCGGATCGAATAGGCTTAAGTAGGAAGAATCCATCCACCCTTCTTATCTGTCCCCAGCGTCTCGTATAAGAGGCGATGGCCAGTCAACAAACGCAAAAGTGATCCCGCGTGCGCCGTCCGCTCAAGCCATAAAGCTTTTAAAGGACAAGCGCGAATGTGAACTCTCGCTTTTTATTGATTTTAAGAAATTGATTCGAAGACTGTTTAACGGCGAGATAGCTAATACCAGAAGCCGATGAAACCCTCCTTTGAAGTCTACTACTCTAATGTTCCATATAGCGCGCCTCTCTGTATGGGTAAAATTCACAATTTTACGAGATCGGAGGGGTCCTACTTCATACCCCCCTGTCTACGGAAAATTGGAAATTCTCTCTCTCCACAAACGACGACGTTTTTTTACAAACTCCAAGGCTGATAGAGATATTCGCTCGACGAACTCCCGCTCCGAAAATATCTACCGTTAGGAGGCGTACGAATCGCGCTTTTTGAAACTAACCCATACAGAGAGGGGTAGACAAGACCCGGGAGTAATAGACTTCAAAGGAGGGTTTCATCGGCTTCTGATAATACTCTATATAACCTTGTTAAAATCGACACGTGATTTTAAAATGGAAAATAGCAAAATTTAATATTTAAAATTTACGTTAGGGTAAGACTTATACTTTAAAAGGGAATGTATACTGAGGAGCCAAGAGTGAACTTGTGTTTATTTAATGCCATCAAACCAAAGAGCTAAGAGCGTAGAGCTATAGTCTCTGATACTTTTAAAACTAGCCCACACAAAATGATACAGTCTCTTCCGCATTTGCTTTAATGGAGCCAGGGGTCGGCCTATATTCTTTATCAAAGAAAACAACCAAAACGCCAAAAGAGCCGAGGTTAGAAAACGATTGATTTATTGAAATCCGCGCGTAATATTTGACTTATTTTCCCGACTCCCCGCCTTCCCCAATTTTGCTTCAAATTGGAAAAACATCTCGCTTTCTTACGGATCATTTGGCAACGAATCGTCCATTATTTACGCGTAATTTAATAAACGAAATGTTTATCAAACGAGCTTCCTTCGTATAGAATTATCTTCTATGAATTTTGGAGACGAAATATAGGAGAGCTTACGAATAGATATATAGGTACTCCCAGGTCACGTTACTCGCGTGTATAGACGATTTATACCATTTACCCTTCAAGGTTACCGAGATATCTTTCCCAAAACACGAGAGTTATGATAAATATAACCCCGAAAGACCCGACAGTCCTAAATCAAATTACTAACCCGGAAAAGTCGAAAAATTTTGATACTTTTACGAACGAAGTTATTTTTAAATCTAGAGGTCAAGGGGTTATATCCCTAACATTTTAGTTTTTCTACAAAGATGAAATTTTGGCTATTTTATAACTGCTTACGAGTAAAAATTAGGTTTGATAGAAATTAGCTGTATATTTTTGGATTTAAAATTTCAAATGACTCCTTGATTTGAAAGCGGGTTAAAAGTTACTCTATACCAGTTATTTTCTTAATTTATTAACTTAGATATAGAGGGAGACCATGTTTGAGCGTGCTGCCAATTCAAGTTGGTTTTGGGAGTGTTTAAACTCTTCTTGGACAGAAATTATTTCATTCCAGTATCTAATTAGGCTTAGATATGTCTTGAGCTATTAAACATAATTACGCAATGTTTAAAATAAACTGCGTAGTTAATAACAGAAAAATAAAAAAACAAAGCGAGAATACTTTAGGACTATTAAGAGGCGAAATAAAAATAAAAGACATACCGGTATATATTTTTTCGAGTTGGAGTCTATTAATGTCTGATTTCCCTTGAGAGAAATACGAGGACAATAAATATATTCTATTTACAAGCGGGAAAAAAAAAACTACGCCTAAGTATAAGAGGTTAATGCGGAGTGTATTTTTTTGTATACAGACATCCGATCGTTAGGTAACTGCATCAGCCATATTAAGGCAGGTCCCTTGGCAGAAAGGGTTATAAGCAACAAAAACTAAAGTCAGAAGTTTATTAAAAACCCCATCGTGGAAGTTTCTATCTCTGTATTCTCGATATGTTAAAAATCTAGTCGTTGAGTAAAGAATTCAATAACGAACTGACGAACAAGCAGTTTACTAATTATAATAGTTGTAGCAGAAGCCGATGAAACCCTCCTTTGAAGTCTATTACTCCCGGGTCTTGTCTACCCCTCTCTGTATGGGTTATTCTCAAAAGGCGCGATTCGTACGCCTCCTAACGGTAGATGTTTTCGGAGCGGGAGTTCGTCGAGCGAATATCTCTAGCAGCCTTGAAGTTCGTCCAAAAACGTCGTCGTTTGTGGAGAGAGAGAATTTCCAATTTTCCGTAGACAGGGGGGATGAAGTAGGACCCTTCTAACTCGTAAAATTGGGAATTTTACCCATACAGAGAGGAGCGCTATATGGAACATTGGAGTAGTAGACTTCAAAGGAGGGTTTCATCGGCTTCTGGTTGTAGTAGTAGAACCGTATTAGCTTCCAATATATGGAATGGACACCTTAAATCCGCGGAAATTACTAAAATGTACCCAGTAATTGTTACCCTTAATTACGTTCAATATCAGAGTCCCAAGTCATAAATAGTCACCACACAGTCAGGGTATTAATTCCTCAATGAATCTCGTAGACTATAATTGTAACAATTGAAATTGGCGAGTTTGGAGCTTCCCTTCTAAGTTTTTTTTATAGACTTCTGCTAAAACCATTTACTAAATATTATGCTATTAAATAAGGTAGCTTTGAGAATGACGCTCTCGTGTAGAAAAAAAATATTCATACGGAGTATAAAGAGCCTTTACGCGTTGCAGAGTGATATAACAAAGACACGTACGCTATTTAATCATAGTTAATGAAATTCCTCGCTATCCTTTAGAGTATAGACAGTTAACATTATTAATTATAATACAGCTTTCCTCTTTTTCTATTACAAATAATTTGAACTTAATTTATCCAGGGCATAATGAACGTTTTTTGGCTTAAAAAGATTAACGTATTAATTAGTCTGCGAATTAGTCAATTCGTTTAACAAAATTGGGCGTTTTTTTCGTACTTAATTTAGTTATTTCAGTTACGAAATAAACTTTTGTTTTTAAATTATACTCGTAATAGAAATATAGAATAATTCAACTTTTCGACTACTCTAATGGAACCCGGCTTCCTTCGAATCTGAAATTAAAATTAATGTATTTCCTACCACGTACTATTTCTATAATAATTTTAAAATAAGTCAAAGAGCCCAATTTAATTTAATTACTTTAGTCGCGAATTCTATACTTTTCTTTTTTTTTAAAGGGAAAGAAAAATGAGTCCAATTTAAATCACGAGGGTATAAGCGTACAATATACTACTGTCAACCTTAAACAACGCTCGAGGCCCGCGGAGCTTGTTATAGTAGGGAGTCCTTAAATTAGGAAGAAAATGAGGGAAAGAGGCGAGGAACATCTCGGTTCCAACGTCCAGATACCTTTAAGAAAACAATTAGAGATAGGAAGAGAGAAAGAGACAGTCGAAAGAATAAATGATAATTTTGCCCCATTTCAAAGCGAGCCAAAGGAGCCGCCTTCCATTTCGAAGCGAGGATAGAAGAGGAGGGTGGTTAGCTTCTATACCCGCGAGGACCCGTCATTATAATTCTAAATGGTCCGGGCTAATAAACAAGCAAACTTTGGGAAAACGGAGGCTAGATGGGATAGAAAACTTTCCCCTTTTTGGACGCGACGTTCGAGTTCGAATCCAGACCACGACGGCCCGGAAAGGGGGAGTAAGAGTTCGAGTAAAGCGCTACGGATTGCTCATTAGGCGAAAAACCCAATAACTAGATTAAGAACGGGAAAGGGATGAAGACGCCCGCGGGGTGTAGCGAAAATCCAAAGAGCCATTAGCCGCTTCACTCTGACGTCGAGCTCGTAATTTCAAAACCCAAACTCCCACTCCTCTCTCTATAGCCGTCACCCTCGCCCCATTCCGTCTCTTTCGTTTCTCCGGATGGTGTCGGGAAAAATCCCGAGGGCAAATCCCCATCCCTACTTAAAATCCGCTCCAAAGTTATCTTACCCCCGACCCCCCTGCTCCCTTACGCCTCTACTTCGTCTCTTTTACTCTATTTTTAAAGAGGAAGAAGCGCTATAGGGTGTTTGAAAAAAACAGGGTTGGGGTGTGGGAGGTGTCAGCTAACGTCTCGCTGATGTACAAAAGAGCCAAGAGGATGTTCTTAGCAGTTTCTGCTATGTGTTTGGAGACGGGGATGAGAGTGCAGCGTGGTGTTCTTTTTCTACCAAGTGGTAGGCTCGGGTTACGTGGACTTAAAAGTGATAATGAAACACTCAATAACAAAAAAAAAAAAATAAAACTATAACTTCGATTTGGAACCTTTCGGGTTAGATATTTAAATTCCATAAGATTATAGCAGTCTCGGTTTTTTTACACCAAACCGTCTAATCTAACAAATTTCCGTCAACTTTTAAACGTGGGGCTAAAAAGTTTTTATCACTAAAAAGTTGAATACGAATATTTATTAAATGTTATTCCACGTTTTCTATCCGGCATATTTTCATGATATTTTAGGTTCAATTGTCTTTAATTGAAAGTCTGATCGTATAATTTCATTCTCTCTTGAAGAGCCTGTACAATGTATGTAAGGTACGTGTATACTCGCGTGTTCTAGCTAATAGCCATTCGAGTTTCATTTCGGTTGACGTTTAACGGGTCAGAAAAGGAAGGAAATCTTTGGTAAAAAGAGGGTGGCCGCGGGTGCTGGCTACTTTTTACTCAGTCTTGTACGTCCTTCGTCGAGGTTGGATGTAAGTAAAATGCGAGGGTGGAGAACTTGGAAGGGGATACTGGGAGGCTTATCTTAAAAGAAAACATTGTCTTTAAGCAAGGAAGAAGAAAAGTAAAGGAGAAGATCTCTTAAAAAAAAAAAGGGAAAACATGGAAACCTTGACAGAAAATGGGACGTCAAAGACAAGCAACGTACGCTACCTAGGATTAAGACAATAGAGTAATTTTTGGAGCCCTTACACTGCTACCGCTATATTACGACTGCGTAGCCACGAGACTCAAGACAGAAGTAAGCTTTAGAGAAATAATATCGAGGAAATTAAATAGAACTACTATTAGTTAAGTTATTCTTGTATCATACTACTAAACACTCTTGATCATCAGAAGACATTTACTTTATATAGCACAAAGTTTCAAATTTTGTATTTTTCAAAGTTTCCTTGAGCCAACGAGTAAGAAAAATATTATCTTTATATTTCAAGATGCAGACTTACAGGGGTAAACTAATAATGTTATTTCAGTCAGCGCCTGTAGAAATGTTCTTTTAGCACTGCACCGCCGTTCAGGGGAAAGTTTCATACCAGGATAAAATATATTATTTTTCAAATATTTCTTTTAGTGAATCTATATCAAGACTGTTAAGTTTGCCCCCGGTGTTGTATTTATATAATTTTTAATTAGTCTATCGAAATGCTCCCTTTTTATCTCTCTCCAACGCCCTAATTAATATTGACAAAGATAGATAAAAACAGAGTTTCCAAACCCGTTTTTCACGTCATTAATTTGAATTAATTTGCATATTATTTAATATTAGTACAGTTTAGAAACAATTTAGTTGAAAAAATATTCCAGGCGAATTAAAGGGAATTTTATTCAAAAACGGAAGAGAATCGGTCAATAATCAAACTTATTATACATTTTAGTTTCCAGTAATGAAAAGTTTTTATTTCTTTCACCGAGGGAGAGACCGAAAATATTTTTTTTATAAATTATAACTATAATAAAACCCTCCAATAATAAAAGAAACGGATTAGGAAATAAAGTATGTTTCTTTATATGAATTTTATGTGAATGAATGGAAGAAGCGAAAAATAATTGAAGGATTTCCTTACAATATATTTTTCTTTATATTCACTCGTTAAAATATAATTCTCGCTTTCCCCAAGACGGTTTTTGGCTTAATGAAAAATTCTTTGTTCTTATCTTAAGAATACAGCACGGACCATCAGTCAGCCGTGAGTGATTATTTTCAAAAGAAGTTGTCAAAAATAGGAAAAGCTGAGGCGGATTGATATTCAAATTAAAATCTCGTAGGAAAATAAACTAGTATATGTCAAGTTATTTTGAACCGAAAATTTTTCTAAGCTGAATTGAAAGAAACAGGCGTACACAACCTCTCGTTCTATAGAAATAGGCGCAATCAAGCCACCATCCTTGAATTTTCAACTTCCTAAACCCGCTTTTCCAACCCACTTTCATCCTGTTTTCATCTCGGGTCGTTGCCCGTAGCAACTCTACATTTATAAGAGTGGAAAAAATGGAAGTATGCCTATAATATATTCGTATTCGAAAGGAGATGTGAGCAACTACTTTTTTTATACGGAATTTAACATCTTGTATCAATACGCCTCATCTTTTATAAATTATGCCAACTGATTGTCCGCTAAAATATAATATTTTATACTTTAACCCCTTATAAAGAATATACAAAGTGTATTATTCCGCCTAAATCTTTGATACAGTTTGCAAAACTTATCCGAAATCAGGAGCAAAAGTATTATTCGTAACACGAAATTAAACTGAATTGAAACCATTTAATAATATCAGAAGCCGATGAAACCCTCCTTTGAAGTCTATTACTCCCGGGTCTTGTCTACCCCTCTCTGTATGGGTTGGTTTCAAAAAGCGCGATTCGTACGCCTCCTAACGGTAGATATTTTCGGAGAGGGAGTTCGTCCAGCGAATATATCTAGCAGCCTTGGAGTTCGTCAAAAAAACGTCGTCCTTTGTGGAGAGAGAGAATTTCCAATTTTCCGTAGACAGGGGGGATGAAGTAGGACCCCTCCGATCTCGTAAAATTGTGAATTTTACCCATACAGAGAGGAGCGCTATATGGAACAATAGAGTAGTAGACTTCAAAGGAGGGTTTCATCGACTTCTGATAATATCAACAGAATCTTTCCCTGAATCTTTCTACTTTCTATCATGAACATAGTGATTTTCCTCATCTTTTCTCCATCATCCCCTTACTTTATCATAACGTAGTATACCTATTTTAAAAAAGCAAAGAGCCAATGTAAAATATTCAAAACTAAAATTCTCTTCCACCCCCTACTGCCATTTTTCGCTAGATAGCCGGAGGAGAAGCTTATAACTACGGAGTTTTGTTATACTCGCTGTTAATGCGGAGTTGATAACAACTTTTTATATAAAACGAGTTTTAACATTACTTATCAATCCGCCGTAGAATTTTATGTATATCCAACTCAGCTTCAAAAAATATTACGGATACCAAAGGAATATAAAGCGGATCTGCTTGGCCATTCTCTAGGGTTATTTTTCAGAATATTCAAGTAGGCTTAATACGATTGAATCCCGCGCGCGCCCTACTAGATCCATTTCTCCTTCTCATTCTAGGAGCTCCCTCTTCTCTATACTCTCTATCTCATCTCCCTGAAGAACGTTTCCTGATCTAAATGCATAAATAATATCAAAAAGAGTAATTCTCTCCTATACTCCTGCGTCTTAAACTTCCACGCTTCCTCGAGCTGATAAATACCAGAAAAAATTCCGCCCTACTTCCCCCTAAATCCAATTTTAAGCTCAGAAGTACCTAGTATACTTGCGCGCTTGAAGTTGATGTTAAGCACTCACGCGATACAAGTGGAAAAAGTATAGAACTCGAGATAAGTCTTTAGAAGTTTAGAGAAAAATAAAGCTGACGCTAAACCAAGTTTGATTATAAAGATTTAAAATTATTTACGATGATGACTTTAGAATAAATAAATAAAAAATACAGTACTAAATATAGTACCAATATTTAGTGAATTATTACAATTTTAATAATAATTTTCATTCTCCCTTTAAAACAAATAACTAGGAATAAATTTAAAACATACCCGAAAAATAGGCTTAGCTAGATTCATGGAGATCACCTCCCCGAAGAAGGACTAGCAACCAATGACATTGATCGATGGCTCTTATATGGGGAATGATAGTATCTTCAGGATTGATGTCATTGGTCGCTAGCCCTTATACGAGGAGTTAAGGATATCTCCATTAATCCAGCTAAGCCTATTTTGACGATAAGTTTTAAATTTATTTCTAGTTTAATATTTGTTTATATTTTTTACTGTTGGATTAGGCCTATTTAAACGATAGGTTAGGTTGCATTCTCCCTTTAATATATTAAAACTAATAAAAGTAGAGCTTTTTAACCGTAGTGTGTTTATTCGGTGGATTACGCGGACCAACATGAGTGGAAAATAATATGCCGGACTTCAAAAGCGGTCTTTGTCAAAATTATTCTAAGCCCAAAAACTTTTCTTCCTTTTGTTGTTTTTTTTCTTTTTATTTCGAGGAAACTTTATATAATCCCTTTTGTCATCTTTTAACCCTTGAATTTAGATGGATGAAACTATCTAATGAAGAAAGAATGGAGGGGGATTGCGAGGAAGCGAAATTAAAATTTCAAAACTAGATTTTTATTCAGGTCGCCCCCTTCCATCCTCGTAATTTTTGCCCGCACTCTTTTGTTGGCCCTAGCTCCTTGCCAGCTTGACTTTTAGAGGGGAGGATGTAAAGGAACATCGTGTGATTTTTTTTTTTAAATAAATTCTTACAAAATTATCGGCCTTACTTTAGAAGTAAAATAATTAAAATCCAATCAAAAAAATAATTATTTTCACAACCCCTTTATAAATGTGTTGCTCCAGGATGCGAGTCTTAATTTTTCGTAAATTCGACTTTATAAATATGCATGGAATTGCGATTTTTTAAAAAGGCAACATCAAAAAGATTCTCATCTCCTGCTTTTAAAGTTTTTTTTTATCTGTTCCACATCTTGCCTTTCTAAAAATCGGATTCTTAGAAGCTGGAATTAACAAAGCTTTGATTAATTCCAGAATTAAAATTGAACAGTTCTCTAATTCGAAGAAAAAAGTATAAGAGAAAATCGAAATTTCATCAAGGTGTACCCGTTACAATCTAGAAATTAAAATATTCTTGGTAAAAACTTGACTTGTCAACCTCTTATCTTTCTTGGTATCTTACGTTACCAATAAAATACGATTTTTCAAGGCTTGTTACAAAATATAAATCTCCCTTTCAAGAGGAATTGTCACAATAGAGGAATCTGACACTTCGTTGCCAAGTACGCTATTAACAGTGTATAATTAATACCACCTTGAATTGGTACTACGTATTAAAGCCAGGTTACCTTTATTTTTAAGTAAAAGAATCAAGAGATAAACGGTAATTTATCTTTGTAAATTATGTCAATTCAAAATAAAATAAACTATACTCTATATGGGGGTGATAATGTCAACTAGGGACGATTTCAAAGAGTGCACTGCAGCTCGAATTTAAAGCGGGAAGAGCAAAGGAGACGCGATCTAGATTGCCAATCCAAAAATGCAAATGATATGTAAATGACTTTCATAGAAAATTAAACCTTTCATCCTAGCTAGCTCGGATTGGATTTGAGTGGATGGTAGAAGCAAAATAAACGTTCCTGTATATATTCTACATCTCTCTCATATTCTACTTATTTTTATTTTAAAATAAAAAGAAACACGAGGAAGGGAAGCTTTTGATTTCACGTTGGCTTTTGAAGAGGTCGATTCTCCTGCAGGATTTACATTAAAATTCTCTCTCTCTTTCTCTCTCAATATAAAAAGGGTGGAGGTTCGCGGGAAAGAGTCATTTTCCTATAAAATAAAACCAGAAGCCGATGAAACCCTCCTTTGAAGTCTATTACTCCCTGGTCTTGTCTACCCCTCTCTGTATGGGTTAGTTTCAAAAAGAGCGATTCGTACGCCTTCTAACGGTAGATATATTCGGAGCTGGAGTTCGTCCAGCGAATATCTCTAGCAGGCTTGGAGTTCGTCAAAAAACGTCGCCGTTTGTGGAGAGAGAGAATTTCCAATTTTCCGTAGACAGGGGGTATGAAGTAGGTCCCCTCCGATCTCGTAAAATTGTGAATTTTACCCATACAGAGAGGAGCGCTATATGGATCATTAGAGTAGTAGACTTCAAAGGAGGGTTTCATCGGCTTCTGATAAAACCGATAAGTGTATAGGCAGAAAGGTGTAAAAGGAAATTTAAAGGTAATAACCTCCAAGCTACAGACATCAATAATAATTTAGCGTTCCTTAATTAGCACGTGAAACAAAAAAGCGCCATTTCGAGCGATAGGCTATCAATTTCACGAGCTATGACGTAGAGAGCAACATTTTATAGTTAAGCTCCTCCCCTTTTACAATATCAACTATCGACAATACAGCAAAACTATGCTAGGGACCAAATTATTTGAAATAGAGTTAAGTAAGAAAAAAAAACCTTCCATTTGGGAAGATTTCTTTAAAAGAACTAAACTTTAGAAGTTTCTATAATCCTTTTTGTTTGCGATTGAAAAGCAGCTTCTTTCCATTCTCTCTCAATCCAAAGTTGGACTGTCGTGCCATAAACATTTTGAACCAAGTTAAGAGTGGACTTAAAACACAGGGGAATAGGGACTAACGGTGGAAAAATAGCTTCGCGTTTCGAAGCTTAAAAGAAAGAAAATGCGAGAAACTAAGGAGGCGAAGAAAAGGTTTTATCTTAAAGGAAGGAACAGTAAATGGAAATACGAAAGAGCGGGTCCAAAAGCCCCACGAGTATCCGATCTCATTTTCTAACCAACGAAAATACTTTTATCTCGAGCTAGCTTGCTAGCGTTTCTCTTTCTCCTTAAAGGGAGGATGCAACCTAAAAACAAGTGATTTTTTATCGATTCCTTATTGTTTAAATAGGTCTAATCCACTACTGAAAATATTTACAAACAAATATTAAACTAGAAATAAATTTAAAACTTACCCTGAAAATAGGCTTAGTGGGATTCATGGAGGTCCTGTTTTCCTCGCGACGCAAGTCTCGTGGAGATCTCGCGTGAACGACGGGCCTTTGCTCATTGGTCGCTAGACCTTACACGGACGCGATTCAGGATCTCCATGAATCCCGCTAAGCCTATTTTCAGGGTAAGTTTTAAATTTATTTCTAGTTTAATATTTGTATTGTAAACTTTTTATCGATGGATTAGGCCTATTTAAACGATAAGGAATCGATAAAAAAATCACTTGTAATTATGTTGCATTCTCCCTTTAAAGAAAAAGTCTAGTGAAAATTCAAGGTTTGAAAGCTTCAAAATAAGACGAGAATGACAAAATTAGACAAGAAATAAGAAAAATGAATATATTTTGAAAATTCGTGAGAAATACTCTTAGAGATTGAGACGATTGTACCGCAAGTTCAACCAACGACGAGATCGAGGCAAATAAAAATAAATTTGTTTCTAATCTTACAACAGTAGCGCAAAATTGTAAATATTAGGGTCACAAACCAACACTAAACCAGAAGCCGATGAAACCCTCCTTAGAAGTCTATTACTCCCGAGTCTTGTCTACCCCTCTCTGTATGGGTTATTCTCAAAAGGCGCGATTCGTACGCCTCCTAACGGTAGATATTTTCGGAGCGGGAGTTCGTCGAGCGAATATCTCTAGCAGCCTTGGAGTTCGTCAAAAAAACGTCGTCGTTTGTGGAGAGAGAGAATTTCCAATTTTCCGTAGACAGGGGTATGAAGTAGGACCCCTCCGATCTCGTAAAATTGTGAATTTTACCCATACAGAGAGGAGCGCTATATGGAACAATAGAGTAGTAGACTTCAAAGGAGGGTTTCATCGGCTTCTGACTAAACCCAAACCTATCTTACGAAAGTTAGCCTTAACTATAGATTTATCCAAGTTACAGTTGAATTCACCTAACAATTCCTAAACAAAGTCTCGATATATATATAGTGAATGTGAGGGCGAAACACCTCTACATTTCATTTATTTACTTAGATAAGCACGGTGTTTTCTTGTACGAGACCCGTGTAGGAAAACCTAGCTAGCTTTATACGTGTATATACGTTTGAGTGAAAAATAAATAGGTCATCTCCAGGCCAATAGCGGCAAACCTAAATTACAAGCGTGCCAAGATTGATTTTTGACGCGTGGCTAAAAAAACACCGGGACAACAACACCGCGCGCAATATCCCAAAGCATATTGAATTTTCGTCACCGCAAAGTCACATAAAACCGCTAGACAGCGAGTGTGTATTGCGAAGTATATATACGTATATATAAAAGAAGCTCTAGATTAGAGGGGATCGCCAATAACTAATCCCAGTCTCAATAAAAACAAGATTTACTTCCCGGGTGTTATAGGCGGTCGCGAGGTTCCCATAGATCCCATTTAGCTCCTATCAACCTCTCTCACCCTCCAATAATATCGCGAGTGCACCGAAAGGAGACGAATAAAGAATAATAAAGGGAGTTTGCCACGGAATTTGAACTATTATTATTTTATATCAACCGTGTCCTTATTTCCTTAAAATTAGATACCAATAAAATTGAAATCTCTTACAAACTTCGGGTTGATTCAATGAGATCTTTCCACATGCAGGCTTAGCGAAACGGGTTGAACTTATTTAAATTAAACTTAATTAAGGATTCATTTGGGATTATCTCTGTATAAGAAAATATAACCAGTATTGAACGATAAAGGGGGCCATATCATCCGGGGGTTATTTAAAAAAAAAACGTAACTAAGTAGTTCAATTTAGCTTGAAGATTTCGTTAAAAAACTTGTTTATCATTTCCACGTTCCCTTTAAAAGAAAGACAATGAGAGAACTTAGAGCGTGGTGAGATATCGTAGAATTTTAACTCTATTCGTCTTTTTCTTGTGGACGAACTTAGTTCATTTGGCTTAATTGAGTCAATAGAGTGAGTGTTGGGTCGCTTACAATATTCACCATTTTTACGTAGTTTCGATCGCGTTGGCTCAAAAAAGTTAAACACATCGCGTCTCTATCCTTTCGCTCTCTCTCGCTCTCCCTACTCCTAGTCTTAGTAAAAACGCGTATGTACAACAAAGGTTATATTGAAAGACAGGCGTCCGTTGTCGGGGGTGCGAGTCCGAGAGAGTTGGGAAGGGGTCCTTTCCTTCGACCCTGTCCTCTCCTATTCCATCACCCCTTCCTCTTTTGCCCAATAAGAGCGAGTATTATATCAGAGGAGAGTTATGGTCGATATATATAGATCGCCACCCTAAACACGCTCGCCCTTATACGTCTCCAGGGGGTCAAAACACCCGCCTGATTTTTTTTTTTCCTCCTCATCTCCACGCTCCCAGTTAGGCGTGATATTTCAGCGCGTACAAAGTTTGGCTTCCTCCGATCTCGCGTGATTTTTATTAGGGGTAGAGGATTATCAATCGTTTCGTACGCGTTGAAATCTTAAACCGAATTTCGGGAGCAGGCAGCGAGTTCTAGAGCATCCCGCGTAGGAGAATGGGTATGAGGAGGACCAGCAATCCGGATCAATAAGTCGGCCATAGTCGTTTCTCGCGAGGAAGGAAATAATTTCGAGCTGCCCGAGAGAGATTCGAGGTTATAGCTCGCACCAAACTCTAAGCATCTCTATATAGGTTGCTCTATAGGAGGGCGTTTTACTCCCACTAACTCCGCGGGGATGCTCCAACTCCTTCCCTCTCTCTTTCTATACACCCTTTTCTGTTAGTCCTCTTCAATCGAGAAACTTTGTACAAAAGACGAGTGCGAGTAAATCATTCTCCAAGAATAAGGCTATATAGACAAGGCAAAGTGTTAAATTATCGCTATATTTTTAGATCCAATTTTTCGGCCAAAAAAAAAAAAAAATTAAATGGCAAATAAAATAGGATATACAGAAGCGAATTATTAGAAAATAAAGGAGAAACGATATTAAAATTATAGGAAAATATAGGAGAAATAATAGAAATTCCTTTAACTATATAACATCGGAAAACCATATACTCCAACTCCAAAATAAATAAAACGTAATTTCGAATATCTTTCAACTAAATATTATAAATTCTGTAGTTAACTTAAAAGCTTAAAATTAAGTTCTACTTGTCCTTTAGAATAAACAGGGTTGAAGAATAAAAATAACCCCGCAAAAACCCACTTAAAATCGATCGCTTAAAATGGCCCCATTTTTACCATTTTTAGACCCCGTATTATTATAGATTTTCATAAAATTTGCATCCCAACAAGTAATCCTTTTCCAAAGTACAAAGCGTGGGTTCCTATTAAAACCTTTCTTGCCACATACCTGCATTTAACCTCTATTAACCTCTAAATATGAGATGAGCAAGATGATGGGAGAGAGAGAGAGAGAAAGGAAAAAAAAAAAAAAAAGGAAAATGAGATGCGTTAGTGGTAAGAGTCTGTAAACACGTTATACCAAAACTGAGGCAACCACGCGAAGGAAAAAAAAGTATATGTATGTATACAATGTTAGGGAAATTTTTAATGTCGTTATATACTTGATAAGAAACGACGAGAGGGTTCAACAAAATTTGAGTTTAAAGAAGAAAAGAAAAAAAAAAATGTAGATATGTAGAAACATTTTGTATAAGAAAAACGATTAATCTTAAACAAGCTGGATGTTGGCACGGAATGAGTTATGACTAGCTGTTATATCAAAAGTGCATATATATATATACATAGAGGAGAGAAAATGAGGAAAAACAAAACTGTATAGGAAAGAATAGATGGAAAGGATAGCCACGATAATCAGATTCAGTTCCAAAATTCATCACGTACAAAGCTACCACTCCCTTCAATCTAAATAAAAATTATATACGAGATAAAATGGGTCTGATATAATATAAAGTTCAGTAACCTCAAAGTGACTTCGATTATAACCGGCATCTATCTATACTTTACCCCTAGTTTATCTCTGTCTTTCCTAATTATCCTTCTCCATTTTCGGACCATCTTTTGATGGAAATTGGAGGAAAGCGAGGAGGGTTGAAAATAGGAGTAGAAATCGACGGAACAAAAACCTTTCCGAGCTAGAGAGATATCAGATCAATTGATTTATAAGCGAAGCAAAACGAACGCGGAACCGATTTGATCTATCGCGTCCTTCCAATCCCTTTCTTCTTCAGGAAGGATGTATGTATACAAGTCGTATTCAAAAGGCCGGGAACTGAAAGTAATGAGGGATGAACTGATTTTCGAAATCCGGAATTTTTGGGTTTACACTCTCGTGTATAAATATACATTGAAAGGTCAATTTTGAAGAATCTATATAGATCAATTTGAAAATTCGCTCGATTCCGAAATAAAAGATTTTCCTCAAAATTGATAATAAATTCGCAGCCCCAAAATCAAAACCAGTGAAATCTTATCGCGTGTCATTAAACGAAAACAAAACGGGGTCATCGTAATGAATATTTTTGTTTTTCTATTCTGTGGTTAAAAGCAAATATTTGGATGTAAAAATTCTAAAAATTAAATTTATTCAAATCAGTAGTTATTTCACTACATAGCTACTTTCCCACTAGACACTTTAAACTCGTTTTCATACCGTTTTGAATAAGCTAATATATTTTTTGACAAAATAACCTCTACAAATTGACTCCAAAGTGTCAAGATATGACCTTTTTAAAATGATATCGAAAACGGCACTTTCTTTAGTGTGAGACTTTAGTTTCGGTTTTCAAGAGATAAAAACACTGCAACTAAAACTTTAATAACTGAAATTTTAACCCAATTCTCTTCAAATGAACGAATTTACTCGAGCGATACGAGTCGATAATCTTCGTAGAAATTTTATGTAACCATGACCTCTGGAGTTTTAGAAGTTGGGTTTATAAAGATATTTTTTCTTTTAAAGGGTGAAAAAATAGGAAGAACATATCCATGTTTTGTCTGATTAAATTAAAAGTTCAAACCTTGAATAAAATAATAATTTTGAAGTTTCTTAAACCGGATGTGTAAAATTTTGAATACGATTTTTCAAAACACTAAAAAAGAACTAAAAATAATGCGCAAAAAGGTCTTTGATATAAATGGTGATAGCCTCACTTTCACTAAATCCATTGAAGCTTAAATTATATTTTAAACCCCAATCAAATGCGTCATAAAAAGGGAAACCTGTATTTAAACCAAATTAAGCGTAATACAGGGTATATATACTAAAAGATTTAACCCTTAAAAATAAAGATAAAATCCTTCTTTTACGATTATTCTTTAGAAGTTACTTCCTAAAAATTCGTACAAGAAACGAGAAGGAATGAAAGTTAAGAAATTGTGGGGAAGCTTTAAAAGCCGTTTGATTACACACATTTCTTAGCTTAGTAACGAATTCAACGTTATTTCGTGAACAAACAAACTCCTTTAAATCGAGAAAAGAGTGACCTAAAAATAAAAACTTTTACTTCCGAGGGTAACGAGTAGGAAAACCGGAGTATTTATTTTTTTTTTTATTATTATTTTTACAATACTCAGTAGTATATACTTCTGTTTCAGTACAAATTTTAGAACTATTTTTTTTCTTATTGGGTTTGAAATTGTGTATTAATAAGCCCTAACTTTCGCTTTATTGCAAACCTCTCACATAAAAAAAATTAAGGAATTTCCCCATATAATATAATTCGAGTCAGTCGGAGATTGCAGTAGATTTTAAATTCGAGATAAACTTCAATCTCGAACACGTATACTAGATTTAAAGTTAATGAAAACTAGGATTGAATTTCTCCAATGCAGTTTCCCAAGTTTTTAACAAACTATTCCGCGTCAGAGGGTTTAGAAGCAATAAAGTAAAAGGCATGAAAACAAGGTTAAGCGTGTAATGAAGTTATCTTTAAATCGTACCCTTTCACTCTACTGATTCAAACTCAGTGGATAAACAATTGGACGAGGAAGGGCGTATTATTCTTATTGACTTGGGTCGTAAAAATCGAACCTATGTTTAAAACAACGAATCTCTCGTGGGTAATAAAACACAACATCACTATATTTTAACTCCGAGCCGCCTAAGTCTAACTAAAAATAGACTTTTCCAACTATAAAATATCCAACGATTTATAACCTCGTAGTTAGGAAAACTATTTTTATTAGCGCTATCCACGGAGATCGCTACGCAGTGATAAAACTTCCATCTAAAGTAGTTTTAAACGAGCCCGCAAGCGCTATTGGTTTAAATCGAATTACAGTCTCACCAAAATATAGAAACTAAGTTGCAACTTTTAAACTTTCTTCGCCCAGCCAAGAAGGATCAGACAAGGAGAGGAAAAGTGGGAACAGCGCGGTTCCTACTGCGTCGGCCTAAACTCCCACTCTGGGAGAACGGGGGTAGAGACGCTTCGTGGTAAATATTTGTCACGTGGGTAAAACAGATCCTTTATTAGACGCGTAGTAACCGACGATGCTAGCGACCACGTGACAACAGTTTACCTCGAGAATTTCCTATCCCCCTTTCCACCCGAGTGGGAGGTTGGCTCTTCTCTCTCTAACTCAACGCAACCCCACTTTTCCTCTCCTTGTCTGATCCTTCTTGGCCCAGCTTAAAGGGATACTTAAACGCCATTGTAAAGGTTTCATTTTACCTTGTGTTGTAACTAGAAACTGGCAAATCATCTGCATTCCCTAAGGAAGATCCAAATTTTTAAAGTTTCCAGAATTTCTATGACCATTTCTAAACAATATCCTTGACCATATTTACATGTTTTATTTCCCTGACTTACATTTTGGGGTCATTTTAAATTCCCATACTGTTTCTGATTTCCAAGTCGCGTACGAACCCTTTAAATTTAATATGGGACGATTTTTAACGACCAATCAGAACGTTTTGCAAATTGACGGCTTCTAGGAATGAATCTCGATGAGCGGGATGTATTTAAATTAAATTTGGAGCATTTATTCACCATTTGCCTCGCTTGAATTATCAAAAAGTTAAAGATTTCAAGTGATATTGTAATTAAAATTTGTTGTTAATTTGAATTGGTCCCGAAATAATGCACATTTTCCAGATTAAATACGTTAAGTAACTAAATTTTACGTTCTTCTTTGAAAAAACCTTAAAAGTATTAAAAAAAATACTTCTTGGGTCATGTAAGAATCCCTTGAAATAGAATTACAAAACCAAAATTTATAATCTAAGCTGAATTTTGTTTTTTTTTTTTCTTTCTTCTCCCATCTTATAAAGTACTCTCCATCTCATCCTTCAAATAGCTCTGTTCCGTTATAAGAAGTGTGCGCCTTTGAAAAAAAATATATATATAACGGAGAAGAAACTATATAAGGGAGGAGACAAGCTTTTGTGTCTGTGTCCGTGGAGAAGTTAGAAAGAGGGTACGATATTTATGGTTATCTTACAACGCCACCTGCGTGGAATGGCTTAAATATATTCACTATACCGAGAGAGTTAAGAATCTCATTGAATATTCATAAGATGGAAGCAACTTTAAAAAACTATAAATATAAAACTACTTTTTCCCACCGTTTTTTAAAGTATGTTCTTTATACTGTTTTTTTTTTTTTCCATAAAGAAGAAAATTTCAACCAATACAAAGCCAAAGCGGTTCTGAATATTGTGACTGCACAATCTAACGCGTTTCTCTTTCACAATATCGGTATCGTTGCCACAAAAGGTTGAATTAAGCTATAGAATGCTTTCTAACCCATGATTTGGATTGAAGGTAGATGTAGAGTATAGCTTTGCGCGTACTGAAGATTATAACGTAGACAACACGAAGGAAACTTTTTAATAAAGGCTAAAAATTCTACTTTATAAATATTAAGAACGCGAACGTTATAACACTACCAAAAAAATATATATATTTAACTTTTTTCCACGCAAGACGTTATATTAAAAGTATACGGAAACTCATTTTAATAATAAGGGAACGAGATATTCGCGTTTTCTCCGTGAATAATATGAAAAAAAATTTCAATTTAAGTTTACAACACGCGCAATTAGGTTTCCTTGTAATCTACGAAACGTATTCTTACGGATTATATCTATAAGGCAGTCTATATTCATACGTGCTTTGAATTTAAGGTGTAAAGTATACTCAATCTCCTAAACTAACTTTCTCATCTTTTCTTAATAGACGTTCATTAATCCGCTTATCGCGAACGGATATGGTACGAAAAATTAACATACCAGTATTATATTAAATATATCCGTCGTTATACATTGAATAGAGTGAAACGCTTTATAGTATGTAAAACTCGAGTAACAGTTTGCCAGTTCCCCCAATACTCCTCATTCACTGTCACTGCACGAACGTAGTAAGGGACTGAGCGTCACGCGAGAGAAAATATTATAAGTCGACTTTGTTCTTTGAATTAAGTTAGCCTGGTAAGGGGGAAATGAGTTTGCGAGGAGAATATATAAGAGTATTCTACGCGGAGAGAGAGAAAGGGTAAAAGAACACAAAGGTAATCTGCCAGAAAACACCTGTTTTCCTTGGCCGTAGGCGCGGAGAAAGCTAGCCAGCCCGAGAAACTTGGAACTCTCGTATAAAAGCGAGATAAAATTGGGATAATTTCCGACTCTGAGACTCATTTCTGGGATCTAGCTCGGTGTGTAAGCGATTAAAACCAGAGAGAAAGACGGAGAAAGAGAAGAGGAGTGTTGGAGATAGATCGCCAGATATGCAAATTAGGAAGCGGGACTCGGAAAATTATCACAACTCACCCCCTTCCCTTCTCATTTCCCTTAAAGGAAGGGTGAAATTTATAACTAAGAACTCCGTATTCGAAATTATAGACTCGAATAACCCTTTAAAAATGGGGAAAGGCTTCTGGTCAGAGTATAGGGAATAGAAGTCAAGTGATCTTAAGTAACATTAGCTAATTTTTCTTGAAATAATCGATAAACCGGACTATTCGCGTGGTTCTATGGGATTTAACCTTTGATAAGCATTTATATAGGAACCTTTAGATCTAAAACATGACCCGATCACGTGGTACTTTTCCCAGTGGAATATCATTATTATCAGAAGCCGATGAAACCCTCTTTTGAAGTCTATTACTCCCGGGTCTTGTCTACCCCTCTCTGTATGGGTTATTCTCAAAAGGCGCGATTCGTACGCCTCCTAACGGTAGATGTTTTCGGAGGGGGAGTTCGTCGAGCGAATATCTCTAGCAGCCTTGGAGTTCGTCCAAAAACGTCGTCGTTTGTGGAGAGAGAGAATTTCCAATTTTCCGTAGACAGGGGGGATGAAGTAGGACCCCTTCTAACTCGTAAAATTGGGAATTTTACCCATACAGAGAGGAGCGCTATATGGAACATTGGAGTAGTAGACTTCAAAGGAGGGTTTCATCGGCTTCTGTTATTATTTCAGCATAATCATAAAAAAAAAATGGACACAACATTGTCCATTTTTTGTTCAGACTTGCTCTACAAAATATCCAAGGGAAAAAAAAAAATTACATCGTTTCATAGCGTACATTTAATCAGATTTAATCAATATAACTTCAATCAAAATTAAATATCAGGGGTGCATGATCATGCGAATTTCATTGAACGCTGAAAATTTCAACTTTTAAATAGCCCTTATTTGTCAGTGTAAAGAATCATATTTCTTCTTCAGGCACCCTTTAAATCGAGCGAGCTTTTCGGGCTCTCACTTATATGTTTTGGCTTAGGCCTTTACGCGTCTATAGAAGAGTGAGGAAGGCTTATATAAAGACAGGACCAATTTTCCCGGACGCATTGATCCGTTTTCTAATGGGACCCGAAGCGAAACTACTAGAATAATGATTCCACGCGTGCCACGATTCTATACACCCCCGAATTCCACTCCCCAATTCCTCCTTCTATACTTATAGAAACAACAATATCTACTCAATGCATGTTGCTTCAACCGCCGCCTTTAAAAGGTCTCCGATAAAGGTACAGTTTTCGGTCATCGTCTATTACAACCTCGTTCGTTCTATCGAAAAGGACGAGAAGTGTTTTGAATATTTGCATCGATTAAACTGTATTTAATAGTTTTTTTTCTTCTTCTCTTTCTAAGTTTGGCGCATTTACGTGTATTTTAAGGCGAGTCCAGACTAAAAACGCTAATCGTTGTTACCTTCGGTGATCATTGTACAGAGTTAAACACAATGCGTGTAAGTACAGAAATATATAATAGATAATATCAGAAGCCGATGAAACCCTCCTTTGAAGTCTACTACTCTAATGTTCCATATAGCGCTCCTCTCTGTATGGGTAAAATTCACAATTTTACGAGATCGGAGGGGTCCTACTTCATAATTGGAAATTCTCTCTCTCCACAAACGACGACGTTTTTTTGACGAACTCCAAGGCTGCTAGAGATATTCGCTCGACAACTCCCGATCCGAAAATATCTACCGTTAGGAGGCGTACCAATCGCGCTTTTTGAAACTAACCCATACAGAGAGGGGTAGACAAGACCCGGGAGTAATAGACTTCAAAGGAGGGTTTCATCGACTTCTGATAATATTTTCGTAGAGTCCGAACATGGAACTGTTATGAAAGTTACTTTGCTGGTGATAACTCGGGAAAAACTAGAGTAACTAAACTTTAGCTCAGTTCAGTTCAAATTTACAAAGTTACACTTTAATTTTCACCTATTTGTAACTGAACTGACCTCTTACGTTCAAGAGTAGTATGTGTAGCTGGACTAAGAAACCATCTAACATTTTTTCTTGAACCTGATTGGTGCACTGACCTGCACGATTTCAAATAGTCTAAATAATATTCAATCATTTTGTCTATAACCAAAAAAACATACGTAAAGACATCTATTTTTCCCCAATCATAATCTTTCTAACCGCGGTAGAATACTCAATTTACCATCGCAATTTCTTGAAATATTGAAAAATTACTTTTAAAACGTAAAGAAAAGCCACAAAATCTATACGTTATTCGATCTAGAAAAGAAAAATAACCTCTATCGTCTCTCTCCCGCAATGCCTTTCTCAAACTATATACGATATATATAAAAGAAAAAAAAATACAACATCATTTTCTTTACTATAAGTGAAACAAATAGAGATGCGTGCGTAAAAGAATTCCGAAAAATATCTCAATTTTATGCCTACACTTATATATACTTTCAAAATAAAAATGAACACGAAGAATGAACTAGGTTACGTGGGAGGGTAGTTTAAAATATCAGAGCGCTGGAAAATCGGGATAAAGAAAGGCCGAGGTGGGCAGGGACTGGTTATATAAAGAAGCGGAAAATAAAGGCATTTGCGTGTTTTCTATACGCTAATGTATTTTTGAAATAGCAGCATCGAAACGTCGAATTCAATAAAACGAGAAAAATGGGGATAGAGGGGAAGAATCCATCGTCGTAAGATTTAACCGTCACTCGAAGCTAGTATCCGGCTAAAAGTAGCCGCCTTTAAAAAAATAAGTTCCAAGCCTTCGAACTCGGTCAATTCTCATCTAGAAGCAAACTTGGCGGAGAAATATATTCGAGGCGATGGTGGCTAAAGTTTTCTAAAACTCAATTTTCCCAAAAGTCGCTTCTAGAGGAAGTATATATAACGAGAGCCCAGACTCCCAACTCGATATCGGAAAAAGACTTATATATATATTTTACTCTTCTCTCCATTCCCTCCCTCTTGGAATTGTGTTAGGAATCGAATTGGAAAATCGAGAAACGGTATCAATTTTAATTTGCTTCTGTTTACCTATTCACCGCGGATATCCCGCCCTCACTTTTCCCACCTCTTCCTCTGTCTTTTTCCGAGTTATTTTAGCCCCGCATGCACCATTCGCGGCTCGACGCGTCACTTTCCTCAAAATATATATATCTCTCTCTCTCTTTCTATCTGGCGGTGTCACTTCAACGATCCCTTCGCGCTACCCGCATCCGTATCCGTCCTCTCTCCATCCTCTCGCTATCCTCTTTAAGGAAAAGCCTCGTCATTAACAACTTTTTGACTAACAAAACTATTCCTATATATAAATTATAAAGTTTTTATGACGTTATGAGAAATAAAATGAATTTTAAATTTAAAGACAAGTGGCACGATAAAAATAATTTGACTTATTCTCATTGGTTCAAAGCCGACAATTGATCTAGTCTGTTCCTGCAAAGAGCAACGTCCCAATTTATTCTCAAATTAACAAATTCACGTAAGTTAATTGTGGTTTCAATTTGAAGATCAAAATTAATTCCACACTTTTTGCCAAAATACTACAATACTCTTGAGACTTATCCTTTAAATCTAGCATCCCCAATTTCCGAATGGAAAGAAATAAAGAGGGGTTTTGCAGGCGCGAAAGAGTTACCGAATGAAAATAACTCTGGCAAAACTTGGCATAAAAGGGGAAAAACCCGGGGTATGAGGTCTTGGATGGATTTTCTGGTTTTCCATTCGCGTTTCTCTATACCCGTTTATCACCGCTATAGTTTTTTTTTTTTTTCTTCTGCATTGGAATGTTGAAACTAAAGGGGGAAAGAGGCTGAAGAAAGAATATCATATAAAGGCGCAGAAGAGTAAATCTATGGCAAAGAAATCTCTCGGGAATTTGTCAAAATTTTGAACGATTTGCAACGTTCGAAATTACGCTCTAACTTTTCATTTTCGCGGATTTCCTTTTTTTTTAAACATGGTAGATTTATTTCACTCGCGTATTACGTTTAAATATTGATGAATATGTAAGAAAAAAACGAGTGGGAAGAAGCTCTTGAACTTGAAAGGTCAATAAAGGATATTTTCAAGGTCAACATCGGAAATATGGTTACAAGTACATAATTCATAAACTTATATACTAAATATTAAATTGTAAGAAAATGTGTCTGACAGTGTTTTGTTTTTAAAGAGGGTAAATACAAATTTATTCAAGGTGAGACTTCAATCTAAAGAAAGCTGAAGCGGACCAATACACAACGTTAAAAATCATATATAGTCTAGGTAAAAATCTTAGGCAAATTAATCTTGGAATTTAAGATAGCCTCATTCCCATAATCCACGGAGAAAAGGGAGATACAAGGGGTGATCTGAAATCGGCAAATTTTCTCGAGCACTGCATCCGACTAGGTAAAATACTTGAAATACCTGTCTTTACCCTTGTAATAAACTCTCTTTGATTCATCTTTATAAACGATGAAATCCCCATGATCCAAGACAATACTCATAAACACGAAAAAACGCGAAATTCGGATCTAATAAATCCCTGTGGAAAAAACTAACTTAAAAAACCTTTCTTTCACGTCCTCCTTATTAATAATTCTTTTAAATTACATCTCTGACCTAGTTTTCTTGGATCTTGGAGCAAGAAGGATCAGACAAGGAGAGGAAAAGTGGGAACGGCGCGGTTCCTACTCCGTCGGCCTAAACTCCCACTCTGGGGGAATGGGGGACAGTCGGGGGTAGAGATGCTTCGTGGTAAATTGTTGTCACGTGGGTAAAACGGATCCTTTATGAGACGCGTAGTAGCCGACGACGCTAGCGACCACGTGACAACAGTTTACCTCGAGAATTTCCTATCCCCCCTTTCCACCCGAGTGAGAGGTTGGGTCTTCTCTCTCTAACTCAACGCAGCCCCACTTTTCCTCTCCTTGTCTGATCCTTCTTGCTTGGAGGTAGTATGAAAATGTAACAGCTCCTAAAATTACCTTCAGACATATGTAACAACGATCTATACGTTCTAACTCGCGGAAAAATGAATAAAGAAAGCTTAGAAAATAAAAAAAAAACTAGTTTTTACTTGGGGAAAAAAATATAGGATCATTTATTAAGAAATGGACCAGCCTCTAAAGTTTTATTTTTGATATCTCGCAGTAATATCCCGCCTTAAAAAAATGGAGGAGAGATGGATGAGAAGTAACAAGATTTTTCGCTAATTTATTAAGAGTGGTAGATGAATATATTTGTTTGAGATCTATCCTATCGTAATGGCAACATTGTCTAAAGTGCGCAGATGCAAAGATGCATTATCGAAGTTGAAATTCACGCGCCAAATGTTGCCCTCAACTTATGTTCAAAAAATATTGTACTTTTAATATTTGTCTATCAAGTAGATTATCCCTTAAAGGGAGGATGCAACCTAACAACAAGTGATTTTTTTATCGATTCCTTATTGTTTAAATAGGCCTAATCTACTATTTAAAAAATTTACAAACAAATATTAAACTAGAAATAAATTTAAAACTTACCCTGAAAATAGGCTTAGTGGGATTTCCTCGCGTGTAAGGTCTAGCGACCAATCGCACGCGACGTAAGTCTCGTGGAGATCTCGCGTGAACGACGGGCCTTTGCTCATTGGTCGCTAGACCTTACACGGACGCGATTCAGGATCTCCATGAATCCCGCTAAGCCTATTTTCAGGGTAAGTTTTAAATTTATTTCTAGTTTATTATTTGTATTGCAAACTTTTTATCGGTGGATTAGGCCTATTTAAACGATAAGGAATCGATAATAAATCACTTGTAATTAGGTTGCATTCTCCCTTTAATCAATATTGTGACTTCATAAAGACAATCCGAATCCTTCAAACAAAAAGGGATTCAAAAACATTTTCTTTTTCGCGCGGTTCGGCTGGTTAAAAATAGAATAAAAATTCCCCACAATGTTTGCAAATAGGTTTAGTATAATTAGTCCTGATTAAATTCTGGTAAAAGCGAAGTATAGCCAGGGAAATAAAAAGGCACCGTAGCGCAAAACCTCTTTCATAATTTTTTCCAAAAACATAATATGGTAATTTTATTACGCTGAACCGAAAAAGAAAACCTAATTTAACAAACTAACCTATCCAACGCCGAATGTATAGAAATTTACGAGTCTGGAAAAATTTCTGGTAACAATTTTTGGGATCCCAAAAATGTTCTAGTTACATATTTAGGTTTGTTAATAATTCTTTTTGGGTTTGACTTTAAAGAGAAGATGAAATGAGAGAAAACCGGTTATTATCTTCATACAAAATTCTTCCATATTCAAGAAAACGTATGATTACGATTATATTAGTACGATATTCGAATACAATTGCAATTAAATTAGTACGATACTTAAATACAATTGTAATTAAATTAGTACGATATTTAAATACAATTGTATTTAAATTAGTATGATATTTTAATACAATTGAAATTAAATTAATACGATAATTAACCAAAATTACGGTTATATCAATATGATAATTAACTAAAATTACGGTTAAATTAACACGATAATTAACTAACATTACGATTAAACTAATACGATAATTAACTAAAATTACGATTAAATTAATACGATAATTAACGAACTAACATTACGATTAAACTAATACGATAATTAACTAAAATTACGATTAAATTAATACGATAATTAACTAACTAAAATTAAGATTAAATTAATACGATAATTAACTAAAATTAAGATTAAATTAATACGATAATTAACTAAAATTAAGATTAAATTAATACGATAATTAACTAAAATTACGATTAAATTAATACGATAATTAATTAACTAGAATTAAGATTAAATTAATACGATAATTAACTAACTAACATTACGATTAAACTAATACGATAATTAACTAAAATTACGGTTAAATTAATACGATAATTAACTAACTAAAATTAAGATTAAATTAATACGATAATTAACTAAAATTAAGATTAAATTAGTAACTTTCATCTAAAAAAATACAAAAAATGAAGAGGATTAATATTGAACTACTTTTTTCGCGTTAATGTCCCTAATTAATTCAGCAATAAATCTTCCATTTTATTATCACTTTAGGGTCCTGAGAAAAAGAGGAAACTTACGAGAGAACTCGGAGGGAGTCATCAATTTCTAGGTTTGACATTAGGTTTTTTTAGGAAGGGGTGGCGCTGAGAGTGAAAAAAATGGAAAGGAATTTTTTGGCGGTAAATTAAAAAAGGGCGGTAAAAAGACCCTAAGAATATGGCGCGTGCCAACCTTGGCACGTTTCTGCAATGGACCGGTGACGAATGATAAGAGCTGCACAGTCGTTATAAAAGTCGTTGCGCGCGAAGGGAAATGGTAATCAAGAGTTTTTTTCTTTCTCGCTCATTCTAATACATGAAGTGCTCTTAAGATCCAACAGAAAGACGTAAGCTCCCGGGAGACACGCTAGAGACGGAGGGGACGACCGTGTAAAAAAAAATTCTGTAGGACCCCCTAAGGGAATGACTTTTTTAAAGTGCAAATTCAAGAAAGGATAATACAATATAGCGCGGGTGTAGAGATAGGTCGAAAAAGATAAAATTAAGCCGTTTTTAAGGGATTTATTATTCTAGAACTAAAATGCCAGTATTTCCTTTAAAGCAATGACAAAAGTTCGGATAAGTTTCTTCGTAAAAAGAAGAATAAAGAGGTTAGGCTAAGCCAGCGTAATTAAAGCTTTGTACATCTGATTAAGATTTAATTTAAATTATTGGTGACAAAATAGGCATTCAGATATTGATTAAAATGATTGATTTTCTAATTTTACACCAGATTAGTTAGTCACTCAGGCTTAGCAGATTTAAAATGAAAAAGGTTAAGGAAAATTCTCTATTTTTTTCGTGACAATAAAATAACTTCAAATTTTAATTCGGGTCACGAAAAGCGAGACGAAAAAGTGAATGAAAATATTTCACTTTCAGAAACAGTGTTCTACAATTTAATGTGAAAGGTTTAAAGGTCATTTGGAGGAGAAACTGCTGAATTAATTTTAGACACGTCATAATATTCCTGGAAAAGTTTGGTAATAAATTAATTTACACCGTTGGAATTTTAACCTTGCCTTAATTTACACCATTGGCGTTCTAATCTCGAAATTTACACCATTTGAGTTTTAGAGAGTCTAGTCTGTTTGGATAGAGTTCATTAACGATCTCGAGTATTGACGGATATCGTCGCTATTAACAGGGAAGCAATGGCTTAGTAGGCAATATTTATAGTCAAAACCTTATCGGAATTTTGAAGGTCCATATATATTGCGTCAATATCGATTGTCACTAAACACGCAATTATTAGCGTATCTGACACTATAACGCGCAAATTCGTGTCTTACATCTTTACTCTTATATTATAACTATAATAACAAGTTTTTTTAATCTATTTGAAGTGTTAAAACTTTAATAATTAACCGCGATGCCTAAATCGATTGCAATTAACCTCGTATCACTTTAATTAAAATTAGTCCCGAATGGTGTAAAGCATTTTCCAAGACCAATTATGGGTTGTTAATTTATTAAAAAATAAATTCTTATTTTCAGTGTAATTTCAATTTCTAATTTTGAAGAATATTTGACATTTTTCATGTCTATAAAACGTAATCATGAGATTATTTTTTCGCCTTTACTCAGAAGTAAAAGTTTAGAATATT
The DNA here is from genome assembly GCA_963920705.1 of Odiellus spinosus. NCBI lineage: Eukaryota > Metazoa > Arthropoda > Arachnida > Opiliones > Phalangiidae > Odiellus > Odiellus spinosus. Next base: position 18,680,554 of record OY987234.1, on the reverse strand, counting down.
ATCTTTGGTTAAAAGTGATATTAGTGCCTATAGTTTTGAAGTAAGAAACTTATTAAAAGAAATAAACTTTTCTTTTCTTTTCGCATTCCCATTTAAAGGCACACATCAGTTCATATTATGTCAAAGAAGGTTTATACGGCCTCGGCTTTTACACCAAACACGACTCTAAAATTCCAAATAAAGCCGCAATGTTTTAAAGTAAGATAGATGAACGCGTTGCTCGGGGATTTCAGAAACTCACGGAGTGATCTTTATACATAAAGCTACAAACATCTCTTCCCTTTATAAATCCATTGTCAAATCAATGGAAAAGGGGATTTTCGCAAATGTACACTGTCTATATTTGTCTCGAAAAGAGAAAGACGCTAGCGGAAGACACGAAATTTAACAAATAAACGCGGAAATTGCATTTTTCGAAAATCAATTCGCTCAGCGAGTTTTGAAATTAATCTATCATATTTATATCTATACGTACAGGTTGCTTAGCAAGAGTCGTAAGCGTCCTCTAACGGCAAACAGTGCAGACAAAAGTAGCAACTAACAAAACCTCGTTCGTTGCTGCTATGGAGAGAGAATAGACAGAGGCGCACTAAGTTTTGATTGTTATTAATTTTGCCGGCACTGTTTGCCTTTAGAGGACGATTATAAAAGGCAGATTTTATTATTCATCGCGAAGCATTCCTTCGTTTGATATTGGGACATTTCTACAGGAATAACACCCTGTATATAATAAATATCTCCTTGGCCAAAATATTATCGAGATGAGAGAGAAACTTGGAAAGAGTGAATGACGTCGCTATCCCCTCTCCCCGAGCAGTTTCCTAAGTTCTCAAATACCAAGCCATCGTTGATATATTTTTGCTAAAGTTGATGGTTAGAGAAGGCGGTCACGCGTTTAATGACGATACGTTAGGGAAAGTAGGGTTAAAGAAGGTTAAAGGGTTACCGATAGCCCTGTCTTCTATTCAATTCATCGGGAGACTGTGGAAAAACTATAAAACTGTATATACAAAGATGGTGGTGAACGTCCATCGGGATCGGCGGGAGAAAAACGTTTTCCAAGCGCACGCATCCGTCAGAGACACGCGGGTTACCGATTCCACTATAGAAATTCAACGCGTTTAAAGCTACCTTCGCTCCTCAGACCGACAGACCTAACCCTAATATTCAACAGACTCTAGAAGAGAGTATGAAAAGGAAAAATCTACTGATTTGAATAATTTCGGAATTATTCAACTCAGATTAAAAATAGGATTTAAATTTGTGAACCACCCGGAATGAGGACGTCTTTAATTCAATTTTGAACACTTTAAACCTATCTTAACCAAACCAAGGAGGATCAGAGAAGGAGAGGAAATGTGGGGACGGCGCGGTTCCTACTGCGTCGGCCTAAACTCCCACTCTGGGAGAACGGGGGTAGAGACGTTTCGTGGTAAAATGTTGTCGCGTGGGTAAAAGGAATCCTTTATGAGACGCGCTAGCTAGCGACCACGTGACAACAGTTTACCTCGAGAATTTCCTATCCCCCCTTTCCACCCGAGTGGGAGGTTGGCTCTTCTCTCTCTAACTCAACGCAGCCCCACATTTCCTCTCCTTCTCTGATCCTCCTTGACCAAACTTAAGGGATGAAACAGTCATTTCTTGTCGTTTAAAAGATTTCTTGGCCTTCCCAAGGGTTTATATTTACTATTCGGATGGGATATCAAATTGGAAATCTAAACCAAATAGCACTTAGGATATCTAATTAATCAAAAATATAAAACATTTTCTAATTTCAAAGTTCGCTAAGCCTAACTTTCAAATGTGTGCTATTAATTTGGACCAGATGTTCACCAACATTAAAAATAATGAATCTTTTTCACCTTTCCTTTATAAAGGGGTTCATAGCATATCTATATCCAGTGAACTCGGGAATTGAGACACTATGTATGCCTGAACTATTCCAAATTGAAATGCTTCCCACCGTTTTGTTTCTCGCTTCATTTCGATCGGGACTGAAGGCTACGATATATATACTCGAATCTAATATCACCCGGTAACAAGAACAATGAATAAATGACATGGAATACTCTTTTCTATACGGTATCAGGATAAAATTGATTCTATATTGTATTTTATATTGCGATAAACAAGATGAACCTTATAAACACCAAATATTCCAGCATATAAGAGACGCGCATAAGGAAGAGGAGGAGAGAATGTCAGGGTGAGGTCAAGGAGGATCAGAGAAGGAGAGGAAATGTGGGGACGGCGCGGTTCCTACTGCGTCGGCCTAAACTCCCACTCTGGGAGAACGGGGGTAGAGACGTTTCGTGGTAAAATGTTGTCGCGTGGGTAAAACGAATCCTTTATGAGACGCGCTAGCTAGCGACCACGTGACAACAGTTTACCTCGAGAATTTCCTATCCCCCCTTTCCACCCGAGTGGGAGGTTGGCTCTTCTCTCTCTAACTCAACGCAGCCCCACATTTCCTCTCCTTCTCTGATCCTCCTTGGTGAGGTTAAGGAAGGCTCAAGCGAGTAAGCCTTCTTTTCTATTACCATCTACTTTGCCTTGTCAAAAACGAGCGTCAATCATCGTTGATCTCGCTAAACTCAACTCATTTTCGGCCATCCCAGGAGCTCAAATATAGAGTTCAGTCTTTAGAGCCGAGTTAATATCAAAACCATTGCGGTTATGCAAGCATCAACTCATTATTCCACGCAGGAAAGAGGGAAAGCCTTTTCACTTAGACTCATTTCTCCCCAGCATAGTCCAGTTTGATTACTTAGCACGCTTCATTTCTTTGGCAGTGCTTAATCGATGGGAAAAATGGTTTTAAGCCTTCTTCGTTTATACACGAATAAAGAAACCAAGTTTATAGTCTACTTGCTGCAAAGCGAGCCCATCAGTCGTGTCAAAAACATTTTAATCGCCTCATTTAATGTGCACACGCAACCTGGTTCATTTCGGGCCAAATTGATCTGGGGTCAAACACGTGAATTTCATTTTCAAGACACGGGCGTGACGTCAATTTTACGTCTGAATTTACTCTCGCTGATTTAGAAAAATGACGCTAAGAAGTCGGTTTTCACGCGCCTTTCTTGGTAAAAGTTTAAATGAAAACATTTCCCAGTATTTTTATCAATATTAAGTAGCTCTTAAATTAGAATATTATCGAACATTTTAGGTGATAAAAACCCTAATGACTTAGTTCGATTCGGATTACAGGTAGCCCGCAGCCATAAATTTAAATTCCTTATAGTAAATATAAGATTATTTATACAGGACACAAAATTAGGTTTTATAGGATAATATTATCTCAAATGAAGGATTTTAAATGGTAAATTTCAAAAAGGGCAACTTACTAAAATTAGGCTAGTCATAAATGATATGACGTTTCACACACTTAACTGTCATTGTTTTAAAGTTATTGTAGTCATATTTTCTGCCCAATAATCTCATTAAAAATGGATAATGCAAAATTAATTAAAATTAGAGTAATTGTCGCCCCGAAAATTACATTAACATCACTTCGTTAACCCTAAAATGGCAAATGTGTATGAAGGCGAGTTTGTCGTATTACACAAATCGTTTAAAAATATAGCCAAGGCTTAGCGTAATTAGAAACATTAAATACGTAAAAATACGACACTCACCCATTTTAACATTAAATTGACTTCAGAGGCTCGAAGGTACGTTTGTAGTCCACAATTTGACACTACTAAACTCAGTCACACACTTAATTTAAAACTGATTTAAAATCTATCAAAACCGTTAGACCGTAACACGCGCGAAAATTGCACCGATTACAGGGACGCTTTGAGCAAAACTCCCGGGACCCGGGGCGGGTGGGTGGAAAGGTAGAGGGGCTGTTATGCATAGACATATAATGGATAGAAACTTAGACCGCGCCTTCCCCCCTTTCCCGGCGGCCGTCTTTGTTTTTTTTTTACGAAAAATTCGTGCAAGTCGTTGAGCGCCATCTAGGACTAGAAATGAAAAATTCAAAATATTGTTTTGAAATGCGGGAAATTTGATTTTCGATGTTTCGATTTTAAAAGAGTAATATTCCTTAAAAATAACTAAAAACGTTTTATATAATAAATACAGTTATATATTTTATCAGTTGTAATTAAAATAAATATTACAGGGAGCCCAGCCATAAATTTAAATTCCTTATATGAAATATAGGATTATATTTTTCAAAATTTAGGGTTATACGGGACACAAAATTAGGTTTTCTATATGACTAAAATTATCTCAAATAAAGAATTTATAGGGCAAAATTTCAGCAAAAATACCTTTTTTTGATCCCTAAATATCTATGAACTCAAAATGATAGGCCTTTGTTGTATATTTAAAGGAAATACGGATAATATAGGTCCTGATTCAAAATACAAGATTTTATAGGAACTATAGGACCACTGGGCTGCCTGAGATTAAGTCCAACTCGGTATGAAGCCATATTGAAAATGAAATTGAAGCGAAGTCAATTAGACGAGGTCCGAAACAAGCAAGTTTGCATGTGTACTTTAAAATTGGATTATAAACGTCTGCGAAATTATCAAAATCGAATAATTGGTTATATAATGACCATGCTTTTATAGATATAGAGGATAAATTAATATTTAGGGACTGGCGAATCTTCTATTGTTTACTTTAGGCTTTAATATACGTGCATTGTCAAATGGTTAGCTAGAATTTCGGTCAACAAAGGTCCAGTTCATTCGTATTCGGATGTAATTAAAACCTTTATCATTTGGGAATATAATAGAACAGTGTATTATACATCTATAATTAGGCTTCGTCTAAAATTTTAAGATCATATTCTCTGAATGCGCGGGTCTTATATAAGTTATCTATTCTATACAGGGTACTTAATTTCGATGGTGTCTAGTCCAGGATATGAAACAGATGACTCAAATTTAACACTAACGTCCTGGTTTTCCTATTTACCCTCCCTTTATAATAACTGGTTCTTGCTAAAGTACATAAAATACGAATTCCTGAAGGAGGGTAATATTCATTTTATGTTTGGAAATGGCATCATCACAAACAATTCTCGCATTTATATCAACCAACAAAAGAACAGCTTATTGTGAAAGAATTTTGTGAGTATTATCATTACCAGGAAAAAATAAGCTAGCTTAAAAAAAACTAAAGTAGAAAAAAAAAAATAGAAAAGGCGATAAGATGGAGGTTGGAGACTGCCCATCGGAGTTGATGCTGCCATTTCGCGTACGAAAGGATCACGAGAAAGAGTGGGAGATGAAGGAAAACAGATATGAAAGAATTTCGGAAAGGGGGCTACTATACGAACCTTCTCCAATCGCATTATCGTTAGAGGAGAGGTTCTCAGTCGCATCAAAATAAATTTCCATCTGACCTGGTTAAAAAGATATTGGCGAGATGAGATCGTTATAGAGATAGTATAACCCCGCATCACCAATATAAACCCCCGTGTCATTCCAAGGGCTCAATTCCGAGAATATGTCATACCAGAGGTATATAATAACCTCCTTCGGGGGGGAAGTACGAAAGGTAGGCAAAATCGACGAACAACAAGTGCCCGGCGTAAATCACGGCGGATCGACACACCGCTTTACTCCCAAAAAATAGTTACACCATTTTGAACCTCACTAAATTTTCCCTACGCGCACTTCCGGAACTCGCGAGCTGAATTCAACCTTCGACTCCATTTTAACAGACAGCCTGACTCCTGAGACAGGAAGTTCTAAACACAAATCGAGCCGTCTTGTTTATACAAAGACCATTTACTAGAGTAGCGACATTGAGAAGTCCAGCGCGAGCTAGTGGCCTAGATAGTCAGCAGCGGGCTCTTGTTGTTCGTGATTTTTAGCATTGGTAGTATAGGGGCTTTCATACTTCCCCCCGAAGGGGGTTATTATATACCTCTGGTCATACCAAAAGTTTATCAATTTACTCCATAAAAGTAAACAACGCCCCGAAGCTTAATAAAGGTCTGGGTAAACGTACCGGCAGATTCTGATTCAAGGCCGCGAACTACTTATTTTATAAAGAATAGCAAGAAAAACAGTGTCAAAGAAAGTCATTTTTGGCTGTGTGGCCTAATATGATCGAGTACCATTACGAAATCCTGAATATAACGGAAAAGCGCGGGAAATTTCATAACTTCCTACAAGACCAAGAGCTATATAGAGAACCATATCCATGGAAATATCCTTGGGAAAATATTTCCTTTTAATTATAATACTCGGGAAACCGCGAGTCGCCCTCGCTCAAAGGCTGGATAAATTGGTATATAATTATATTCTAACAATATTCCAAACATTCTCCGAGGCTAAAATTTCGAGTGAAACCTATACAGTTTATACGACCTCCAGTTGGAGGTTATATAAATGTATCTGATACAATCCTTTCCAAATTCTTAGAACCCGGTAGGGTTCTATGTATTGGGCCCATCATCATCTGTAATGTTATTTTGATTTCCTTAAAAAAATGGACCTTTAGCCAATCAGAACGCTCCATTTCCCCATTGAAATAACATTAAAATCGACTCTTTCGAGGACATGTCCCTTGCATCGCAGAACTAAAAGAGGAATTATTTGTTACGGTTAAAATCAATTTTAAGTGGTAGAGCAAGGTTCGAATGTTGAACTTTTCAAGTTTCATTTAAAAATATTAAGTCTAAGTATTTTAAAATTAATTCTGAAGTTGACCCTTTTTTTGGTACTTAGCTGGTTTCTCGCATGGCCAAATTCGTAATGTTATTCTATGGGATTTGGTTTTTTGAAAGTGGCTTACCTTTCAGATTTATTTTCTAATACTTCCGGATATTTTTCAGACTTGGATTTTCCGTGTGGTATGAATTAAGTTTCGAGCTTCATTTTAAGACTAATTTCATAATTTTACACCGATTAGTTGGCCCACAGTCTATTCATGAAAACGGAGGAAAAAGTAAGGCGGAGAAATAGATTCGCCAAAAACCTAAGCCTAATTTGACAAATTAGGCTTAGGTTTTATATGGCTTTTTAAAATCACGAGCACGAGCGCGCGCGCTAAATTTGGAGGCTATGGGTATTGAACTCTAATGACTTAATTTCTCCTTCTTCATATTTTTGCCGTTTATAGACTGTGACCAAACTAATCGGGATAAAATTATGAAATTAGTCTTAAAATAAAGCCTGTAAAATATTTGGAAGCATTAGAAAATAAATCTGAAAGGTAAGTCTCTTGCAAAAAATCTAAATCTCATAGAATAACATTAATTTTCAATTTCTCCGCCTTAAAAGTACTCTCCTTTTTAAAAATGAGTGAAATTCCGAACGACTTGCCATTCCGAACGGCAATAAGGAAGGTATTAACATCAAAAATAATGAAAAAATTAATTGGAATTTGGTTTAAAGGGCAATGGGGAAAATATAAAGATTTCGCTGCGGCTGTCGGAGGTATTAACATCAAAATTGCTGAAATAATTAATTTAAATTTGGTTTAAAGGGCAATGGGGAAAATATAAAGATTTCACTGCGGCTGTCGGAGGTATTAACATCAAAATTGATGAAAAATTTAATTTAAATTTGGTTTAAAGGGCAATGGTTAAAATATAATGATTTCGCTGCGGCTCTCGGAGGTATTAACATCAAAATCGATGAAAAAATTCATTTTAATTGGGTTTAAAGGGCAATGGGGAAAATATAATGATTTCGCTGCGGCTGTCGGAGGTATTAACATAAAAAATTATGAAAAAAATAATTTTAATTGGGATTAAAGGGCACTGGTAAAAATGTAGAGATTTGACTGGAATCAAGTGCGGCTGCCGCAGCTATTAACATCAAAAATTATGGAAAAATTAATTTTAATTGGGATTAAAGGGCACTGGTAAAAATGTAGAGATTTTACTGAATCGAGTGCGGCTCCCCCAGCTATTAACATCAAAAATAATGTAAAAATTAATTTTAATTGGGATTAAAGGGCAATGTTAAAATGTAGAGATTTGACTGAATCAAGTGCGGCTGCCCCAGGTATTAACATCAAAAATAATGTAAAAATTTTTTTTAATTGGAATTAAAGGGCAATGGTAAAAATGTAGAGATTTGACTGAATCAAGTGCGGCTGCCCCAGCTATTATCTTCAAAAATAATGTAAAAATTAATTTTAATTGGGATTAAAGGGCAATGGTAAAAATGTAGAGATTTGACTGAATCAAGTGCGGCTGCCGCAGCTATTAACATCAAAAATAATGAAAAAAATAATTTTAATTGGGATTAAAGGGCAATGGTTAAAATGTAGAGATTTGACTGAATCAAGTGCGGCTGCCCCAGGTATTAACATCAAAAATAATGTAAAAATTTTTTTTAATTGGAATTAAAGGGCAATGGTAAAAATGTAGAGATTTGACTGAATCAAGTGCGGCTGCCCCAGCTATTATCTTCAAAAATAATGTAAAAATTAATTTTAATTGGGATTAAAGGGCAATGGTAAAAATGTAGAGATTTGACTGAATCAAGTGAGGCTGCCCCAGCTATTAACATCAAAAATAATGAAAAAATAAATTTTAATTGGGATTAAAGGGCACTGGTAAAAATGTTGAAATTTGACTGAATCAAGTGAGGCTGCCCCAGCTATTAACATCAAAAATTGTGAAATAATTAATTTTAATTGGGTTTAAAGGGCAATGGTAAAAATGTAGAGATCTGACTGAATCAAGTGTGGCTGCCCCAGCTGTTAACATCAAAAATTGTGAAAAAAATCATTTTAATTGGGTTTAAAGGGCAATGGTAAAAATGTAGAGATCTGGCTGAATCAAGTGCGGCTGCCGCAGCTGTTAACATCAAAAATTGTGAAAAAATTAATTTTAATTGGGTTTAAAGGGCAATGGTAAAAATTTAGAGATCTGACTGAATCAAGTGAGGTTGCCCCAGCTATTAACATCAAAAATTATGAAAAAGTTAATTTTAATTGGGATTAAAGGGCAATGGTAAAAATGTAGAGATTTGACTGAATCAAGTGCGGCTGCCCCAGCTATTAACATCAAAAATAATGTAAAAATTAATTTTAATTGGGATTAAAGGGCAATGGTAAAAATGTAGAGATTTGACTGAATCAAGTGCGGCTGCCCCAGCTATTAACATCAAAAATAATGTAAAAATTAATTTTAATTGGGATTAAAGGGCAATGGTAAAAATGTAGAGATTTGACTGAATCAAGTGCGGCTGCCGGAGGTATTACCATCAAAAATTATGAAAAAATTAATCTTAATTGGGATTAAAGGGCAATGTTAAAATGTAGGGATTTGACTGAATCAAGTGCGGCTCCCCCAGCTATTAACATCAAAAATAATGTAAAAAAATTTTTAAATTGGAATTAAAGGGCAATGGTAAAAATGTAGAGATTTGACTGAATCAAGTGCGGCTGCCGCAGCTATTAACATAAAAAATAATGAAAAAATTAATTTTAATTGGGATTAAAGGGCAATGGTAAAAATGTAGAGATTTGACTGAATCAAGTGCGGCTGCCCCAGCTATTAACGTAAAAAATAATTAAAAAATTAATTTTAATTGGGATTAAAGGGCAATGGTAAAAATGTAGAGATTTGACTGAATCAAGTGCGGCTGCCCCAGCTATTAACATCAAAAATAATGAAAAAATTAATTTTAATTGGGATGAAAGGGCAATGTTAAAATGTAGAGATTTGACTGAATCAAGTGCGGCTGCCGCAGCTATTAACATCAAAAATAATGTAAAAACTTATTTTAATTGGAATTAAAGGGCAATGGTAAAAATGTAGAGATTTGACTGAATCAAGTGCGGCTGCCCCAGCTATTAACATCAAAAATAATGAAAAAATTAATTTTAATTGGGATTAAAGGGCAATGGTAAAAATGTAGAGATTTGACTGAATCAAGTGCGGCTGCCGCAGCTATTAACATTTAAAATTATGAAAAAATTAATTTTAATTGGGTTTAAAGGGCAATGGTAAAAATGTAGAGATTTGACTGAATCACTTTTTAAAGGGCTAGTCTTTTAATATAGAAGTTAACACTTTCGTGTTAGACTGAAGTGACAGATATTATATCAAAAATGTCTTTGCGAACAAAGACCAGAAGGACATGTTATGGCCTTGAATGTCTGAAGTGACAGATATTATATCAAAAATGTCTTTGCGAACAAAGACCCAGAAGGACATGTTATGGCCTTGAATGTCTGAAGTGACAGATATTTAATTTTCTTTTAAAACATTAAATTTAAATACAATTAAATTTTCTTTTAAAACATGAAATTTAAATACAATTAGATTTTCTTTTAAAACGAAATTTAAATATAATCACAATCTGGCACGATTTAGAGTTTCAAATTTCAATACAACTGATTTTATTCACTCGGAAATATTTAAGAAAAACATAACAGACGATTTTCTCCCATTGACGCTTAACATTAAATTTCGCTTGATTATTTTTCAGGGATTACGTGTCAAACAAAACGAAACTTTTCGTTCGATAGAAAAATATACTTAATTTAGCTTTGGCTTTAGGCATAGACTCAAAGTTCTATGATCTGATCTCATACCTTAGTTGGATAATGTTTTCTATGGATAATGCTTTATTATAACTCTTCGACTTTAGTCGAGGCAATTCGTTCATGTTAGCTTATGAATGCTTATCAAGGAATTTAAAGGGAAAAAAATTCCCCATATTTTAATTTTTAATCTAGGTTGCAAACGAACAAACCTAATCCATGGATAATGTTTTATTACAACTCCTCGACTTTAGTCGAGGCAATTCGTTCATGTTAGCTTACGGATGCTTATACGAGGAATTTAAAGGGAATAAAAATTCCCCATATTTTAATTTTTAATTTGGATTGCAAACGAACAAACCTAATCCATGGATAATGTTTTTTTTTATAACTCCTAATAACTAATTAGTGGTCCCTTATGGAAATCATCATTTTAATTGTACGGTTTTAATGAAAAGAAAAATGAAAGTATTACAATTTATTTAAAAACCTTATCCGCTCTAAAATTCGTCGCTTTGAAATTCTCTTCCCTCGCGCGCGCAATATAGCTTTGAAAGTACAAATTGTTATGGTTTGCGTCGTCTGCTAAGTTAGAAAAGAAGGTGACTTTAAACGGGCTTTAAAAAACACATTTCCCTTTATCATATACCCATTCCAATAAACCGGCGAGTATTTTTAACGATCCGTTCAATTGCGAGTCGTGGAAATTCGGGTTAAACTAAGAAAACATAAAGTGGACTCGCGTTATACTGAAAAATAACAGTTCAATACACGTTTTCCCTGAAAAATAATCAAGCGAAATTTAATGTTAAGCGTCAATGGGAGAAAATCGTCTGTTATGTTTTTCTTAAATATTTCCGAGTGAATAAAATCAGTTGTATTGAAATTTGAAACTCTAAATCGTGCCAGATTGTGATTATATTTAAATTTCGTTTTAAAAGAAAATCTAATTGTATTTAAATTTCATGTTTTAAAAGAAAATTTAATTGTATTTAAATTTAATGTTTTAAAAGAAAATTAAATATCTGTCACTTCAGACATTCAAGGCCATAACATGTCCTTCTGGGTCTTTGTTCGCAAAGACATTTTTGATATAATATATAAAAGGCTCCAGGCATTGTTGGTATAAACCTAAACCTCTTAGCGTTAGTAAATCTCCACCTTCGAAATTCATTACATGGATTAACACGTATATTTATACCTCTAATCCCAGTGTTTATTGAGCTTTCAGAAATACTTCCCAGATGGACAAACAAATTTTGCCAAGGCATGAAATTAATCTTATATCTCCCTTTTCTATAGAAGCTACACTACAGTCAAAATAAATTTAAATTACAGTAAAGGTTTCGTTATGAAGCTTAACCAAACAAAACTGATTCTGAATATACAGCGGATAAGTGGTATGTTTCCAAGTACCTTTTCGGTCAAAAGACAAAATCACTCTGAGATTTCAGCAATATTATAAAATTGGCTTCAATATTTTTTAGCTGGATAAATTCTTCGACTATAACATTGTAAATTGAGACAATGAAATGGTATAAAATAAGAGCGTGTGTTACAGCTTTGTAGGTATTGCTTCAAATATTTTGCACTGATATCATGTATAGGTTCAATACCTTTTATAGCTAAAGTCAATGTAATTAAGGTCAACGTAACGCAGGCTTCAGCGTTGCTATGAAACGAATAGCATTGCAAAACGCTGGCTTTACTTGGACATTACGGTGGACCACAAACCTAAATCGGTCTTGGTTTTTTAGCACGATCGAAGTAAGACTCTTTCAACCATATTTCATTTCTACACAGGATAGTGGCGAAAGAATATGATCGTGTGTGCTGAAAATCCCAACTGAATCTGACAATTTACGAATAGCGGGATGCTTTTCGAAAGTAGGATGGTCCAGTAAGGCAAAATATAAGAAATGGATGTAGCGTTAGGAGGGTTATGTAACGGCACGGGAACGGGCCTGGGTGGGTGAGAATAAAGCGAAAAGCCAGTACCATTTATCACGGCTTCTGGCTTGGATAAGGGGGATGGGGGAACTAGATGAGAGGGTGAGAGGAAGCCGAAACACTCGTAGTTGACGGTAATGACGTTCTTTGTCAACCTTCCTCTCCTGTCTCTTCTCGCAGCGCTATCCTAGATGATTTTTATATTTTTTTCGGGTGTGGGGGGAGGGTGCGACCATAACCTCTTCCCCAGGGGAAGAAATTTTCCCGCAGTTTCTTATGGGTGGAATTTTTTTTCTTCTCATCTGATGCCTCAGGCGAGAAAAAAAAATATATGAAGAATTAAAGATATTTCTGGAAAGAATATATGTTACGACTTTGGAAAAAAAAAATGTATTATGGGGCAGTATGCGTTATAAGAACGAGAAGGTAATTTAGCCCTAGGGTTCGCTATAATATACGCCAAAGAAAGAGGTTAGAAATTGTCGAAATTTATGGTTATATCAGCTATTGATTTCATATATGACAGTGGGGTCAAATTCATCTCAAAACCACAATTTTGATTTAAAGTAATTCATAAAATCTTTTCATATATCTCCAAAAACCACAAATGTGTTTCATCTATCTTAAAATATCATAAATATCTTCCCATAGATATCAAAATATCATAAATATCTTCCCACAGATATCAAAATATCATAAATATCTCCCCATAGATATCAAAATATCATAAATATCTCCCCATAGATATCAAAATATCATAAATATCTCCCCATAGATATCAAAATATCATAAATATCTTCCCATAGATATCAAAATATCATAAATATCTTCCCATAGATATCAAAATATCATAAATATCTTCCCATAGATATCAAAATATCATAAATATCTCCCCATAGATATCAAAATATCATAAATATCTTCCCATAGATATCAAAATATCATAAATATCTTCCCATAGATATCAAAATATCATAAATATCTTCCCATAGATATCAAAATATCATAAATATCTTCCCATAGATATCAAAATATCACAAATATCTTCCCATAGATATCAAAATATCATAAATATCTTCCCATAGATATAAAAATATCATAAATATCTTCCCATAGATATCAAAATATCATAAATATCTTCCCATAGATATCAAAATATCATAAATATCTTCCCATAGATATCAAAATATCATAAATATCTTCCCATAGATATCAAAATATCATAAATATCTTCCCATAGATATCAAAATATCATAAATATCTTCCCATAGATCTTAAAATAACAGAAATGTGTTTTCATCTCTAAATACCACAAATCCTCCATATTTTGTAATAAAACAAAAATCCTCCTTTTGTAATAAAATAATAAAAAAAATCTCAGTCTCGTAATCCAACCCAAGAAAAATATAATGAAATTTTAATATTTGGTACGAAACCCTATCAAATTCCAAATTTCTACAAAAATCCTACTAAATATCAAAACGATACGTTTACATTCCAAACACAGGCCCAAAACCATTTGTTATCTTTTGAATAAATTAGTTTTGCGGTATTAATTAACGCGTCAAAATGCTCCTAGTATTAGTTAAAGTACATTTTCTAATCCTTTCCTTATTCCATATAAGTCAAACTAACGATTTCAAGCTAGGAATGAACTTAAATTTTAATAGAAAAATCCGTTTTTAGGTGCAACATTGGTCCCTTTCAAAGTTGTAGTTGAGTATAGGCTATATACGATATACAATACGCGTGAAATTAATATCGGATTCGGATCCGTCGTAGTATATACATATATATATATAAATATCGATCGAATGGGAACGAAGCTCGTGTTTCGTGTTCGACAGGTTTCGCTTATCGCTTCGATGAATCGCGATATGGCCTCAAAATTCCGTTACTTAAAGCCGGCGCTGCTACCAAATATTGTCAAAGCGAGAGTCGAGAGACGCCACTAGGCAAGAGGGCGAATGAACTACAAATATATAGGTGGAATTCTGGAAAGACAGGAGTATAGGAGGCGGAAATAGAGCGCGCCTTCGTCAACACACTCCATTCCAACTCTAAAAGTCAATGAGGTAATCTTCGGGAACTAGAAAACGTTTTATAAGTGTGTGCTGAGAATTTTCAAGGGAACGTCAATACTGAAACCTCGGTGTTAGCAAAATATGTTTTTCAGAAGCCGATGAAACCCTCCTTTGAAGTCTATTACTCCCGGGTCTTGTCTACCCCTCTCTGTATGGGTTATTCTCAAAAGGCGCGATTCGTACGCCTCCTAACGGTAGATGTTTTCATAGGGGGAGCTCGTCGAGCGAATATCTCTAGCAGCCTTGGAGTTCGTCCAAAAAACGTCGTCGTTTGTGGAGAGAGAGAATTTACAATTTTCCGTAGACAGGGGGGATGAAGTAGGACCCTTTCTAACTCGTAAAATTGGGAATTTTACAAATACAGAGAGGAGCGCTATATGGAACATTGGAGTAGAAGACTTCAAAGGAGGGTTTCATCTACTTCTGGTTTTTTCGGTATTTGCACCCACAAATACGTCGAAGATGAACCGATTATCCTCAAACATTTACAATTTAAGTAAAATAAAGATAAGCTAAAATGGTTAATTTAAATGCTGAATTAATGAATTAACTCTTTCCCGTGGAATCTCTTTTGTATCAGCTAGGAGCATAGCTCACATGTTACGTGGAGCAGAGACGTGAGACGGCTACTTAAATAGGGAAACCGCTAAACTGGCCTATCAAAGCGTTAAAAATAAATTTGGGGTTGATTTGAACATTTGAAACGGTTTCAAGGAGGCTAGTGCGAAATTACAAATTTCAGTTTTCCACCATTTCTGGGTCGATAATTTAGTATTTACTTTTCCTTTAACCCCCTCCAGTTTTGTAAGCTAGAGAGTTGAAGTCGCGCGGAATTCGGAGAGAGAGAGAGAGAGAAAACGGGGAAACAGCAAAATGCGGCACGGATGACGAAAACCACGGTTGCTATAGCGACGCTCGGTGACCTATCACTACGCCAGAGAATGGATGAAACGAAAAAAAAAAAATCCTTTTCTAATATAAAGGAACACAAAGCGTTTGTTGCGAGTTTTGAATCAAAACTGTGCAAAAGGGGAAAGAAAAGAAAATTATGAGAACGAAGAAGAGAAAAACGGGGAACAAAACACGTGTTTAGTGTGTTCTCTGGGAGTTACAAACTGTCCCAACTCTTTTATATGTCAAAGGCACTCTTTTGATTTCTTTGAAAGTCTTTTCCAGGATTTAATGAACATTTCTCGAATTCCTAGAGTATATGTTTTTGAAAGATTATTAATAATATCATTCAGTTTGAAGCCTAGGCCTTTTACACTCGCGAAGAATGATGAATAATTTGATTAAATATGATTTATCATGATACAAATTCTAGCCTATATGCGGAATAAAAATTAAACATATTGAATACAATCAGAAGTAGATGAAACCCTCCTTAGAAGTCTATTACTCCCGGGTCTTGTATGGGTTATTCTCAAAAGGCGCGATCCGTACGCCTCCTAACGGTAGATGTTTTCGGAGCGGGAGCTCGTCGAGCGAATATCTCTAGCAGCCTTGGAGTTCGTCCAAAAAACGTCGTCGTTTGTGGAGAGAGAGAATTTCCAATTTTCCGTAGACAGCGGGGATGAAGTAGGACCCCTTCTAACTCGTAAAATTGTGAATTTTACCCATACAGAGAGGAGCGCTATATGGAACATTGGAGTAGTAGACTTCAAAGAGGGTTTCATCGGCTTCTGATACAATTAAATAATTTTTCGACGTAGTGGAATCTGACGCCGAAGAATACATTGTTAAATTATATCAATACAATAATTTGATGTTAATAGCTCACTTCTTGGTTTGGGATTTAATATCACTATCTTGTACTCTAATTAAAATTTATATTTGAATAATTTATATACTACCCGTTTCACAAGGTGAAGGATAAAAATTTTAACGCTATCTGAACTTTCCACTCTAAAATATTCAACCGGTGTAAGCTTAGGATAAAGGGTACGAACTATACCCGACACGCTACACGACACGAGCTACACCACCACGTTCATCGCGCGAAGTTTTCTCTGCTTCTTTTTTCCTCCAAAACTCTCATCCCTAATGGCGCGACCCCTTCTTATACAGTTCCCTCTTGTCTTATTTTGCCAAGCGGGCATGCAGCGACAAAGGCTTACGCCCTGTAATTTCATGATGGATGGAGTAATCGAAAAATGGTCCGTCCGCCACGCATTCGCCCCTATTATGCAAAGAAGTCCCTAGCTTACGCTTTAACGAGCCCGAAAAGAGGCGGAGAAAAGCGTAAAGATACTGGCCTGATACGTAGAGAACGGAAAACGCCTGAACCGTGTCTTTCCAAGATACACAGTACAGCTATAGTATAGAAACAATAGAGAATCGCGCGTTTAAATTGATGAAGTCGCTCGACCAGGTCGCCCGTAATGGGATAAAGTGTTTTGGGCCATAATACCGATATAAGGAACTCTTCCTAACAACAATAATGGTACTTACTATTAGATTTAGAATACGTTTGAGAATACAGCGAGTAAAAAGACAAGTTGCTCTTTATCCCTAAAAAAACTGTATCGAGATAAGAGGGAGTCTAAAATAATTCGTGATGAAAACTTAGACTGACTCTAATTTAGTTCGTTTCAAGAGGAGATTACGGTACAATATAAACACGATTTCCCTATAGAATACTTGGGATAAACGTAATTTTTTTTAAATACCTTGAGCTTAGATCGCGACTAACTTAAAACCTTTGATGTAAACAGAAGATACGTGGTGATTTTATCACGCGGAAAGATTATCTTTCTTAATCCATATTATTTGTTTTTCCCTCGAAGGCGGATGAAACCTAAGGTTCAACACGTTGAAGACTAAGGATGAAATGGACTTAACGTCAAGAAAGAAGGCAAAAAAATAAAAACCACTGCAACCACCGCGAAAACACGCAAACGCGACTGACGGCTAAATTACGTTAGGCCCCTTAATGTATTTAGAATAATAGAAGGGGGAAGAAAAATATCCGATTGTAGGTATAAGGAAGGCCAGGCTTTAAGAAGAGAAGGCTTAAGGCGGTGGCCAACGTCAACTCTCGGAAAAGAATTCGCCCCAACGGGATAGAAGCGAGGAGGACAAAAAGGACTTGACCGCGTCCGTTGGTGGTGGAAAAGGAATGCGCTGAAGCTATTTCGACAGTAATTATCAAGCGCGCCAGTTGGAAATAAGAGTACAGGGTAAATAGAAAGAGAGCTAAAGAGAGAGTCGGATTATTTTGGGGAAAACCAAACCGAGCACTTTGGTTTTTGCGCAAAATTGCGTTCTATTGAAAGCTAGAACCAATTAAGTAATTATTACCTCCGTTTCGAGGGAAAAAATGGTTTTAAATATTAATATTTTTGTAATTGAAATTATATTAAAGCCTTCGAAAATAATTTACATAACTTTATCTAAAATTGTTAATCAACTATCACTCTCCTGCTTGGATAAGTAATTTGTCTCATACGTGATGGAAAAGTAGAATGTTTAAGAAAATAATTTCAATTTAAAATAATTATTGTTACATTTCCTTGACTTATTTTACCAAAAGTTTAATTAAATAACTTTCTTTTGGGGCCATTTTTAAGCTCCCTGGCTTTTCCTTTCTTTTCTAGGAAAGTTGAGTTTCAAATAATTAGATTTTCGAAAACCGGTCCTTTCCTTCTCTATATTTTTTCAATCGATTTACGCGAATACCACAGAAACAACGTTAATAATCCCTTGAAGATTCAATTAACACATCCACCACGCACGCAGCACACAGCGCTATTTTTGGTAGCTTAGATGGCAACCTTTTCGAGGAAGGGACAATATTATTGCAAGGATGGAGTTGTTATTTAAGCTGACACTTTCTCTTATAGAGTCTTGGTCAAACGTAATAGTGAAAAATAGCGCTCTTGTATGCCCTACTTTGGGTGCATGGCGTCAAATCTCGAGGGTATATATATATACTTCGGGTGTTCGACCTGACTGTGGGCTCTCGAAAAGACAGTATCCTTTTTATACATTATATAAAAGACCCGGCGTGTTCTCCATAATCTGTCTCCAGAGATTTTCGAGTGAGCACCAGCATAAGAAGAAGAAGAAACTGAAATGGCAATTCCTTCCTAGGAATAAAGGTGCTTTCACCATGGAAATAATATAGGCAAAGGCTTAGGTTACGAAAGTCAAGTCTAAAAACCTTTATCAGAAGCCGATGAAACCCTCCTTTGAAGTCTATTACTCCCTGGTCTTGTCTACCCCTCTCTGTATGGGTTATTCTCAAAAGGCGCGATTCGTACGCCTCCTAACGGTAGATGTTTTCATAGCGGGAGCTCGTCGAGCGAATATCTCTAGCAGCCTTGGAGTTCGTCCAAAAAACGTCGTTGTTTGTGGAGAGAGAGAATTTCCAATTTTCCGTAGACAGGGGGGATGAAGTAGGACCCCTCCGATCTCGTAAAATTGGGAATTTTACCCATACAGAGAGGAGCGCTATATGGAACATTGGAGTAGTAGACTTCAAAGGAGGGTTTCATCGGCTTCTGCCTTTATATATAGGTCGAAAAATAATTTATCAGTATTCCCTGAAGATACCCTTAATCTTCGGGATTGAAAAGTTCAAATGAGAGGTCAAACTTAATTTGGTAAATATATAAAAAAGCTTGCTCCCCTTGTTCCTTAGACGTCACTGCCTACGACGAAGTTAGTGGAAGAATTAGTCAGTGTGAACCGGCCTTTATAAAAGTTTTAAACACGAACAATTTCATTCATTCTCTCTAAGATTCAAATAAAAAGATTCCCGCGAAAATTATAAAATGCTCCAATATTAGGTTCTAAACTGCAGCCCTATAAGTTAACGGATAAATTCCTTCGTACCACAATTTAGGTCCATGAAAGCAATTACTTAATTCGCTTTTAGGGAACAAGTGGCGGCGGACAAGTAGCGAGTAGAAAAAGAAGCTCATTTCGTGGATATAAAGAAGTTTTATTGGACTCGGAGAGTGAGAGTGAGCGAGAGAGACCCCTTTCTTACTAACCGCGAAGCTATTGTTCACGGTGATTTAAAAAATGAGTGGAGCTAACTCAACCAAAGGACGAGCGTTTGCCAGCAAAAAGTAATGGGAGACAGAAATTCTTTCAAATTACGTTAATGTTCTGTTCGTAAATTTAAGACTAGAAAGAACTATTAAAAAAAGAGAGAGAAAAATCGTCGGGAAAAGAATAGTTACATACGTAAAAATAAAACAATTGCCTTCATTTTCCCTGTTCGTAGAAATTACTTCCAGTCACGAAATACGACCGAAAAAGAAAGACCTTAGTAAAACGAAATTCCCATTGCTTAAAGATTACCAAATGATGAAAATTACGTTAACTATTATGTTTATTAAAGAGAGGATAAATTAAAAATAAATGTAAGCCTATTTAAAGAATTTTTCTTCGCGTTGAAAGTATAGCATCAAATAATTACGCCTTAAATTGGTTAATTAAATACAAAATATTTCGATTAAAGCATCATTTAAACTAGAAAATAGGAAATCATTTCCAGTCGTTATTAAATTGGCTAATTTAAATAATTAACGGAAAAGTTCGAGTTAAAAGGCCATGTTTTAATACATAGAAATCGTTAATTACCTAGGAATATTATCAATAGATTTCCAAAACTGATAAAGACCCAAGCGTCATCTGCTTAAAAAAGGCATAATCAGCTTTAAAAAAGTAAGGTTTAACCCTTTTTTTACGTTTAGAAACTTGGTCTAATCCTAACTATCCTAACTATCTGTGAAATGATCAAAGAAAGAGATCAAAGTTGAAGGAACTTGAATCATTTTTATCTAACATAAAAATAGATAATGAATTAATTTATTTTTGAAATCATAAGATACGAAACAAATTCTTTCATATTCCCTTTACACAGTCTCTTCGCTTGGAAAATCGGGGATAGAGATGACCACGCTAGTATTTAAACGTTTTAAATTATTCCAGCTGAAGATGATTATCTTTTGGCCGAGGAGTAGGAGGGGCGAGTGGACAAATCGAAAATTGGAAGAGAATATCCGTATAAGTGCGAAGGGATATAGCGTGTTTGAATGGAATTAACAAGGCAAACCTGTCAGATCCATATGTAGACGAGAGAGTGAGAGAAAGAGAGCTTCTATGTTCCCTTAGCCTTGCTTAGATCTCTAAAACTTTCTTCCAACTATTTCAATAGAGTTTTTAAGAGTTACCAAAGAAAGACCCAGGAAAACTCGAAAAAAGCACGTCTCAAGACGGAAATTTATGCCGCGAAAAAACAACTATAAGAACGAAAAAGATTTATAGAAGTCGTATAAAAACTAGTCGGAAAATTACAAAAGAAAAAACCATTCCGTTAGTTATTCTCAGGAATCGTAAAGTTAGACATTTATACCAACTACACAAAGCAATTTCTTCCAGTAACCCGGAACATAATAGACTACATGGACAAAGATAAAAGGCAAGAACAAGATATAAATATATTTCAGAAATATATTCAAAATTCCTAACAGACTTTATTAATTTGGAAATAAAAGAAAACGTATATCAACAAACTTTATCATATAAGAATAGTTAATAAGATCATATTTATAGACGCAATAATTCATAAATATGAACAGTTCGCTAAAAGGAAATATATATGGTTTTTATATTCAAATTTGTGATTAAGTTTGCCAATAACTTTCATACCCTACCAGGATTAATTAAAATTGTATATTAATACTAATTAATTTGCTAAATACATAGTTTGGAAATTTCTATCGGACTGATATGAAATAGAAAAATTATTTTCCTATTAATGGAGAGAATTCCCAGGTTGCGAAATTTCTCCCACCCAGCCCCGCTCGCCGCGTTGATATGTCACGAATACGGGTTCGTTTACCTAGTCTTAGGGAGGATTTGTGCATACTCTTACTACAATTGTCTAGTATAGTGTATTCCTCTTCTATTATGTCATAAATTTGAGTTTCAAACCAGAATATACCATCAAAATATTTATGTGCCTATATTTAGTAGTCAGGATTGGAATTAAAATTGACAATTATCCAATTCAGAAAATATATGACATCATCTCTAAATAATTGGAGGAAATATTGAGGTTATTATTTCTATCGTAAATGATAAAAAATATACGCATATTGAATTAATTAGCCTCAAAACCCCTTATTTATACGATAACCTAGTCTGATAATCAATCAAAAATCAGCGAACGATAGTCACCGGCTCCCCGCGATATGACTCAAAAATCGGGCCAGGTTTTGATACACGCGCGGATACAAAGATTGGAAAAGTAGCTCATTTTTTCCCTCCAAAACCCTGATGAAAGAAGCGTACACTCGGGAGATGGCTGGCTGAAATTTGGTGTAATTCGTCGTCGGATCACGCTATTCCAGCATCCATCAAGTGGCGACACCGTTTCTCTCGCCTCCACCATACCCCATTCCTATATACTTGCCCCGCGTTTAGAGCTTTTACGACCAAAAGAGAGCGAGAGAGAGGGGCTGTATGGAAGCAGTTTCGCGTCCTTCATCCACGAATCTGGCCTGAATAGGGTCTAAGCCACAAAGGAAGTGAAGATCCAAATGGGCCGTTTAAAGTGAGATTGAAAAGAAAATATATACCATTCCAGGGAATTGTTTTTTAAAACAATTTAAAAACATCTAGTTAATTATAGTAAAGCTAAAATTAATTACCATTATTAATAATGGTCCATCGAATTAATGGAACATTAAATTGAATCGCGTAGATGATTATCATTTTAGAAGTGCAAGTATGGATTGCGCTGGAATACGCGATATGATTGGATACATCATTCGATGGGTCATATAGCGCGCCAATCAGGCATAAGGCGAATTTACACGAGCCTTAATTATAGGTCGAAGATTCTTAAACAGAAGCAACAGGGTTATTTCGAATATTTAATTATAAATCCTTAAATTCATTCCGAATCCGCTAAGCCTAATCATTAATTCTATATTTATCTCTTATTTTTCCCGTCTGATTTAATGGATCATTTCGGCTTAATTAGGGATAATAAATCTACTAAAACGATTTCAGGATTTTTCCTCTTCATCCTCCCATTAACTCGCTTTTATCCCAGTTCGCCGATTGCTTCATTCAACCTCGTTTCGTGTCGGAACGAAAACGCGTTGAAGTGGGAATGGGGAAAATCAATTAGGCTTATCTACGGCGCTCGCTCGCGTACCGGTATTTTGAAGCGAAGGACGACCGAGTTCCGGGACTGAAAACCGCGGGTAAAGGCGACCCCTTCCCCCCCAAATGGTTGGGAAGGAAGCCAGCCAATCGGACAACCAGTCTTTTTAAACACCATCGATTGCGAGGGGCGAACTTATTCCCCTTATTTCCTCAGTCGAGAGAGTTTATACAAACGACTATACTATTTTCTAAATATAGGGCTAATTTTAATCGACTGCGCTTAACACGAGCTTTATTTTACGATTGTTCTTTGTTTTAGTTTTAGTTGCAATTATTAAAACGGCTAAAATATTTGTCTAGACGTACATTAATGCGAATAAAGTTTAAGTCATTAAAGTTTTATTCATTATTCATTTTAAATTGAACTATGCCTGTAGAAGTGTTCCAACTGCCGCTCTTCGGTGTTCAGAGATAAGCTGCCATTTAGGAGGTAGAGATTTTAAGTATTTCGTAAAGGACGCGTGCAGAATGTTTACTCAGTTTCGTGAATGGTTGAATATATTCGCTCCTATTTTACTATTAGTTCATTTTAAAGCGGTTCATATTCACAAACAAATGTAAGTTAAATTGAAAATTAAGATTTAAGTTCGATACAGATATTTTACAATTAAAGTAGCAGGAAGATTATGTTTTGGTATTTATGTAGTCATTTCCCATTGCTCATCTTTAGAAATATTTAATCAAAAGTATCTTGGCTTAAAATTAATCCATATTTCCTTAACAATTACGCCTACTTTCCAGATATAAACCAATATAAGGCAATGTTCTTTGTTTAAAATACCGCAAAATTAAAGCCCAAAACAGTATTACGGTATATTACCCCCCTGACTTTTTCGATTTCATCAATGTCTATATTAAAAGAAAATAATGACGCGGTGTCGAAAACTAATGAGTTAATCACGCACGAATTAGAGGCCGGATCAAAAAAAGAACGAATAAAAAAAACAAACCCCGACGTTCTGAATAAAACAACGTCATTTAAACTGTATCTAAAGGTGGCGTATTCGACCTAGACACGCGACGACAGAATGTTCTTAATTTTTTTCTTCAGTTCGAGTTGAGAAAAAGAAAAATGTAAGATTAAACCTTAATGGCGTTTCAGTTTCACACCTCCGCCATTTCCAATAATACAAAAAGATCGCGTGCTTATGTATAGCTGCTATTAACCATTAAGAAGTGTAACAGCGCCTTCTTGTTCTAATAACCTTATTCTATATCGACATGTAATATTTCCTTTTAACCAAAGGCGAATTTCGTCAAAATGAATATAGTGATAATAATAAAAGAGAATTTTAATATTTCGTCAATTTGGGAATCCCTTCAAAAATCGTTAAATTAAAGTGGTATTAAATAATATAACTGTCCCTGTCCTTCGACTACCTTACTTATAAACTACTTATGTCCTTTATCTAGGATACAAGTACCACTTCTCCTATTCTTTGGCTAGGATACAAGTACAACTATCCCTGCCCTTTGACTGGCGTATTAATACAACTCCCCATGTCCTAGGCTTAGACTATCATACTAATACAACTTCCTATATTATTTGACTACGCCTACCTATGACTTGGTTATCAAAACATCTGTCCATGTCCTTTGACTATCTCACGAAAACTAAAGTCTGTCCTTCTAATATTATACAAGCGCGACTGTACATACACATTGCCTCGAATTTTAGCACAACAGTCCCTGTCCATTGCCAAAATATTTGAAATTAACTTTCTCTTTGCGGTTAAAACCAGTTTTTGCCAACTCCGCTAGTTAGTACAGGCCAGCAATCGTCGTGATATCAACCATAAATTATATAACAACAAAATAAGTCGCCATATAACTAGGACAGGTCAACGCGATTTAAAAATATCGGTTCGGTGAAGGTGGGGCTACGATTCATCGAGGAGAGAATGATAAAAAAAAATGGATCGTATAAATTTGTTCTTACACGCTCGGCAGCCGAAACGAATAATCTAAGAATAAACTAATCCATTAGTTACGCCTCGATAAACAAAAGAGAGTTTTTCCCAGTGACATTGATAGAAGAAAAATCTCTCTCCATATATACGCCCCAGAACTAGAGCTAAACCAGTTCTCCTTGGAAGAAAAAAAAAATTGGGGGAGTATAAAGACCAGGAGGTATAACCCCCTATACACCCAAAAAGATATCAGGCACGGATGAGCAAGAGCTGACATATCCTAACCGCGTGCCCCCGATTCTATATAATCATTTATTATATCTTTTTAAGTTTTCAATATATAAAAAGCTAAGTGCTTGACATTTAAAATAGTAATATTATTAGAAATGAAGGAAACTTAGCTTCGGTTACGCTGTAATCTCAAACTGGTTTGCAGTTCAAAAGAACCATACATAGTTTAACACGGAGTATCATTCCACGCTAACTTTCGACTATTCTGCAAATTAGTCTTGATAAAATGTCCGAGCAAGACCAGGGGTCGAAGATCTAATACCCGATTCACTACGGATAAAAAAAAAAAAAAAAAAAATAGAGATTGCCCCGCTCGGTTATATCGTTATATATACAGTCATGGGTTTAGAGAACGTTACGGTTAAGACGAACTACGTCTCCTTAACGCGAGTTTGAACCCCGGAGATGAGAAAAAGAAAATGACCTAGAGCTCCGATAAGACATTAAGTAAAGGGGGTGATAGGTTACGCGGCGTCTATTCGGACGGACGACTTATTATATAGGATCTTTGTCGTATTACTCGCGCGAGCCTCAGCGGAGTCCAGACAATTAGCCTTCTCTCTCGCTCACGTCAAAAACAGGGCGCTCAATTTATTAAACGACTATACTGTTATATCCCCTATTCCCATCCATCCCACACCCGTTTTCTCATCCAAGAATCCCCATCTCTATAGCTACTCTCAACACGTAATAATGCCCGTTATATAGTGAAAAATACACCCATAGTTATAGAGGAAAGAGAGTATAAGGTGTGATGGGAGTTGGTTTTGTAAAAGAAGAGATAGGAAAATTTAGTATACGATGGGTAATCTCGATAATAGTTTAAAAATAGCAGCTCCCCATCGTTTTAAATGTATTTTCATCCTTTAAGGTGACCTTACAAGTCAAAGGTCACGCAGGAACGAAGGTTATATTTTGCGAGCCTCCATTAACGTTTTCGTAAACTTCAGTGTGTCTATTTGTCTCGATTGTTGATGCACCTTTTCCTCACATAACCTGGGTCAAAAACTGTTCCTCTAAAGCGCCCTTGTAAACTTGCGAAGGCACATTGAAACAATATACACCCTTCAATGTTTTATAACCCACCTATCGTCTCCCTTTTCTCTTTCGCGAGTTTCCCCTCTCGATTTAAAGTAACTCTTTTAATTGTTTCCGCTACATTAATGCTTTAAAAGCTCGGAGTATATTTTTCTAGGGATACTCTAACAGATTAACGACTAAAGATTGAACGAGTAATACTTTAAAGCGATAAATTTGCGTAATATAAACGATAAAGAATAAGGCGCGAAATTAACGCGGGAAAAGTGATTTTAAAGGGAGAGTGAAGTCCAAAAATGGATTGGCAATTGAATCCTTATAAATAATCCAGTTAAAAATTATTATTTGAATATTTCATCGCATTACAGTGCGTCTTAAATATTGCGTAATATTAAATTTTGCAATCTACGATATATTATGAATTTAATTAGCGAAGGAAATATTACTCTCCTGAAATTTATTTTGCATTAATTTCCGCGACCCAAGTTAGCTCCATTTATATACGCAATATAGATTTTCTATTTTTTTTTGTCCTAAGTACCGGTTCGCGTGGCTACACTGTATCTCATTGGCAAAAGAGAATCGAAAAAGCAACGTTCACTGTTTGCTGACCGTCGAAAAACGAGACTGGTTGGCGGGAGCGAGAAAAAAACGGGGTTTTCCCAGTAAACTTAAATCATATGCTCGCGCACGAGGAAACATTGCATAATCCGAGAATGGACAACACACAACCCGCCGTTCGATGACCTACTTAAACTCTATAGAGTTTTTAAAACACGATGTGGAAAATATAAATTTAATTTCAAAAATATTAGGCCCACGATATTATTGATTTCAAGTGGTACCAGAAGTAGATGAAACCCTCCTTTGAAGTCTACTACTCTAATGTTCCATATAGCGCGCCTCTCTGTATGGGTAAAATTCACGATTTTACGAGATCGGAGGGGTCCGACTTCATGCCCCCTGTCTACGGGAAATTGGAAATTTTCTCTCTCCACAAACGACGACGTTTTTTTGACGAACTCCAAGGCTGCTAGAGATATTCGCTCGACGAACTCCCGCTCCGAAAATATCTACCGTTAGGAGGCGTACGAATCGCGCTTTTTGAAACTAACCCATACAGAGAGGGGTAGACAAGACCAGGGAGTAATAGACTTCAAAGGAGGGTTTCATCGGCTTCTGGTGGTACTTTAAAGAAACACATTTAAATTAAAACATGTCAATTCAATAGCTCTAAACCTCTCTGCGACCTTGTAACATAATAGTAGAGCTTTTAATTAAAAAGGTTTGTAATTATATATCTAATTTTGAATTAAGCAAAAACGTTTTTTTTTTTTTTACAGAAGAGTGTCTACATAGAAACATTTCTCCGTTTTAGGGTTTTGCTTTCATTCAAGATCAGCGACAAAAAATAAACCGACCTTAATTCGATCGATAAGAAAAATGCCAATAAAAATCAGGAACTCATATAGGAGTTTTTAACCCAAAATCATGACTACGCACGCGTATTAGAATTAGAGAGAACGAAGAAAGGAGAAAATTATAAAGACGAAGGCCGGGGAGGGACGCTTTAAGACTTTGCGACCTAAAAAGAGACTAATTAAGCCATTATTTTCGCTTTCTTGTAACAAAAGAAAAAGAAAATTAAAATGAAGCTGCCCAAGAAGGAAGAAAGGAAAAAAAGGCAGCGGATTATATATTTCATTCGCTGATTTAGAGACAATAACGCGTAAGGCTGGGTGAAAGAGATAGAGGCAATGACGTCATTAGCGTAATTTTTCTCCTTTTCTTCGTTTTAATCGCGTCTAGATTAGGTAATGATAAGATTTTAACTCCTAATAATTCCTAAGCTCTTTTGACAAATATCCAAGCTTCTTTCAGATTCTTAACGGATTTTACAAATTGGATTTTGATTAAACCAAAAACGTGGATGGCGAATTTTAAAGAAAACATTTTGGTTCGGGGTTGAATACATTTTATCATGATTCTTAAAAATTCCTAAGAAATAATAAGAAATGATATAAAATTGTTACAAAACCTTAATTAATTTTGCTCTTTTAAATATCCAGATATCAAAATTATTAAGAAATTAGCTAAAATAAAACTAAAAGTGCTCTAAAAACTAGTTCCCTGTATAAGCGGTAAATTTTTTCTCTCAACCAGAAATGATTAAAATTATAAATAAAAATGATACCTCTCTTTAATAAACCAGACTTTAAGAAAAGAATACCGGGCAAAAACTGAGCTGAATTTCTTAGACTAAAAAAACTACTCTCAGTCCTTGATCTAGGATATAGCTGTACGCAGCTTCCAGGTCTAAAGAGCTAAAGAATGGAGGTGGTGTAAAATTTACCTCACCAAGCTCCCTAAAGGCTCTAGGCGTAATTCTTCCCCGCCAGCGTTTGTACCAAAACTTAGAGACCGTAGCTTAATTATCCAACATCATTAAAAAGTTATAGGCGCCTAGCGTTAGCCGCGAGGGGTTCACGGGGTTATCAACCGACGTCATCAATATTCATTAAAACCGGTAACCGCTCCGCCTCATCTTCCTACTCGGAAATAGGTCCACCCGAACAGAAAAGACGAACCGAACTGAACGACCCTTTCTCTTAATTGAGAGAAATCTATAGAAATATAAGCCGAAACTGAGAGAGAAAGAGAAAAATGTTCGCTTGGGTTGAATTAGCAGGCGTATCAATAAGAAGGTTCAGCGCGTACAAAGGGGGCGACTGCTTTCAAACTACGTATGATCGATATATAGATATATATTGGAAGATAGCTTTAAGACCACTGATTTTTTAAACTGAATCGGACAGACAATTCCGTTCAACCTAATGAAACATTACGTACAAAGCTAGCGGGAACATAAACCCATATTGATTGAGCTTTAGAGAAATGTGGAAGATTTAGCTTCGAAAACTCTGGTTTCTAAAACTGAATTAGACAAACAGTTCGTTCAACTTATTCAACCATTTCGTACAGAAGTACGGAGAATTTGGATGGTCACAACACCCACACGCTTTCTCTCCTTCCCCCAAAAATCACTTCATTAATCCAAATTATTGTCCATTCATTAAGTTAGACGCAATTTTACGAAAGGCCGCCGTAATTGCGCGTATTTCTTTCTCCCTACCTTACACTATATTGTCTCTAATTTAATAGACGGACTGTATTTCAAATGAGAGATTGCAGGATGGTTAAAGGGGGGGGGGGGTTCATAACGACGAGGGTTTTCTATTTTAATTACTATATTATTCCCGGTATTCGTTTGGCGAATACGTGGGGGGTACACGCGAGGGGCTAATCGCGAAAGGTTTTTTTCGGAGCTACCTCCATCGTCCGTGGAGAGAGACCGGGACGTAGCTAGAGCTCTGGCTAAATCGGATTATCACCTATTATGACTATTGATTAGGATTAATGCTAGTTTGTATAATTTTAATGAAAAATAATTACTAGACAGGGAGGAGTGGCGCGCACGGGCAGCTGGGGTGGGGCCGGTGTCGTACGCGGTCCACGACGCAGCTTAGGGAATATTCCGGACACATCGCTAATCTTAATGGAAAGTAGTTAGGGACATGAGCGGGTTTTACTTTCATTCTTTATCATTCTTTCTCATTTGCATACGCATCCCCGAAAAGTGTATACGCCCAGCTTCCATACCAACCCCTTTCTAATTTGGTTTTGATATAAAATGGACATAGAAGAAAAATAAAGAAATAAATATAATTTTTCTTGTGCCTAATTTGTTACCTAAAGTGACAAGAAATGTATAATGTCAACGTAAATACCGTTATTAATTTTCAAAGTAATTTATAAAATAATTAATAAAAGCACTAAGGCTTATTATAAGGAAATTAGAATAATTTTGGTAATTTTTTTGGGCATGGAAAATCATTTTGGCATCTGTAGAGAAAGCTAATCACTTTTTTTCCATTTTTATAGGGTAAATATGACGGGGACGGCTTATTAAAATAATTAATTGGTTTGTTCGTAGCAATTAGCAAAAGCGCGTTGCACTAACAATGTAAGAAGACGCTACCATCAGGTCAGCTTGGAAGGGACAATTTACCGATTCTCCTTAGCTCTAAACAAATGTATTTCTTCAGCAAGAAAACTCAAGGAACCCTGCTCACCAATCTAAGCCTAACTTCCACCGATAAGGAAAAGGGTAGTTTTAGAGAAAACAAACCGTGTCTCTTAGACATCAATAAATCGTATACACTAAAGATAAACTAACAAAACAAAGGAAGGGGAAAGAAAATGACACGAGAAATATTGTTCGGAGCTGGCTTGGCGCCTAATCCTTCTTTTTTCCGGAGTTCTGTCGATAAAGTCGAGGCGGCAACATCTTCGATCGAGGCCGTGTGATGTATTTAACGGGGTCTAAGTTAATCTTCAAGCCCAATCGACGGCATAAACCATTGGGCTTGGAGATTAACTTAGGCTCCGCTAAATTTATTTTTCTTCTTTTCTAGAAACTCTTTCGCAGTCCTCTTCTTTCTTCTCGTTAAACTCTCGCGTTGAAATATCTTTTAATTTACATTAAGAATCGATTCGATTATCTTCAGTAATATACACGTTTCCTTTGATAATTACGGGGATATCGATCGGTTAAATATACGCCTTTATAATTAAAGATTTAATTAAAGTAACTCCTGTTCGATTTTTGAATAGTAAACATTTCTTACTTGGAAAATTCTATTCGGGCGTAAATTAGAATTAATTTAAATTATTATACATCTGATTTGAGACGAAAAACATTGTTAAATATTTAACAAGGCAGTTATTTTACGACCACAAAGATAAGGCTTCAAATAATTATTTTCAAGTTTTTATGTAATTTTTCACATTATTTCCCACGAATGTTTAAGTCATTATTAAAATATTGAGCTGATTAGTACCCAATAAATGTTAAAATGCCTGAACAAGTTAAAAATATGTTGGGTTACTTTACCAATTTAACTACCATGGCCACGAGAGTCGAGACCGCAATATTTGTATCAATAGACACATTGAAAAAAATCAGGTGCATTGAAATGGTTGATATATATTGAAGAAAATGACATAACTTGATATAAACTTTAAAGGGAGGATGCAACCTAACAACAAGTGATTTGTTATCGATTCCTTATCGTTTAAATAGGCCTAATCCACTATTTAAAAAATTTACAAACAAATATTAAACTAGAAATAAATTTAAAACTTACCCTGAAAATAGGCTTAGTGGGATTCATGGAGGTCCTGATTTCCTCGCGTGTAAGGTCTAGCGACCAATCGCGCGCGACGTAAGTCTCGTGGAGATCTCGCGTGAACGACGGGCCTTTGCTCATTGGTCGCTAGACCTTACACGGACGCGATTCAGGATCTCCATGAATCCCGCTAAGCCTATTTTCAGGGTAAGTTTTAAATTTATTTCTAGTTTAATATTTGTATTGTAAACTTTTTATCGGTGGATTAGGCCTATTTAAACGATAAGGAATCGATAAAAAAATCACTTGTAATTAGGTTGCATTCTCCCTTTAAATGAATTTTTGATATCATTTTCTTTAAACATTCAC
This sequence comes from Odiellus spinosus, assembly GCA_963920705.1. NCBI lineage: Eukaryota > Metazoa > Arthropoda > Arachnida > Opiliones > Phalangiidae > Odiellus > Odiellus spinosus. The sequence continues at coordinate 18,649,054 of OY987234.1, read as the reverse complement.
CGTTTTTCGCTGATCGAGATTAATCTACCAAAGATTTAATATCAAATTCGAATTTGAATTCATTGTATAAACGCTGTACTATTCGATTCATTTCAAACCACACAGGTAAGAATTTAATCCTTGGAAACCTGACAATTTGTTTTTCCAAATTTAAATCGAATTTAAATATTAAAAAAAAAAAAAACCTTGTCTATTTGCAAAACTAATGGATTTGTGAGGCGAAAATATTTGAGGAAAAAATGGTAAATGTTTCTCCCCTTTTCATTTTTAAAAATAGGAATAAATTTAAGTTTTCACTATCAGCAAGTTCAAACTCTACGTTATCGGCTCTATATCTTAGGAATCAAATAATTTAGAAATAAAAGAGAGCCACGTTTTGTACAAGATGAAAACTAAAACGGTTTCTGCCAATAACTGGGTTTCTTTCCCTACGTAAACGTTTTTAGATTCAATTTATCGAAAAATATATATTCCTAAATTTAATTTGAATGTCGTACAGAACGTGTTTGCAAAACTAATAGTCAAAAGATTGTGGGGAGACCAAGAAGGCGGAATAAAATGCCTCGAAATATCAAAATCAATAAATTTATGAAAAAACTAGATAGTACAATCATCTCTGCGCGTATAAACGGAAATTAAATTATAGAACATTCGTTGAAATTATTGCAAACACGAACGCTTTGGTCTATTGGGAAAGCCATTTACGTAAATAGGCCAAAAAAAATTGGTATTTAAGTCTTGTTCAGACGATACATTTTTTCGACTAAAATTGATCGATGATTAAAGGGAGGATGCAACCTAACAACAAGTGATTTTTTATCGATTCCTTATTGTTTAAATAGGTCTAATCCACTACTGAAAATATTTACAAACAAATATTAAACTAGAAATAAATTTAAAACTTACCCTGAAAATAGGCTTAGTGGGATTCATGGAGGTCCTGTTTTCCTCGCGTGTAAGGTCTAGCGACCAATCGCGCGCGACGTAAGTCTCGTGGAGATCTCGCGTGAACGACGGGCCTTTGCTCATTGGTCGCTAGACCTTACACGGACGCGATTCAGGATCTCCATGAATCCCGCTAAGCCTATTTTCAGGGTAAGTTTTAAATTTATTTCTAGTTTAATATTTGTATTGTAAACTTTTTATCGATGGATTAGGCCTATTTAAACGATAAGGAATCGATAAAAAATCACTTGTAATTAGGTTGCATTCTCCCTTTAAACAAACATGGATTTATTATTTTAAACAACATTTTTATATTCACACGATGCATCTAAAGTTAATTAAAATCAAAATGACTGAAATATTGAAGTTAAATAACTAAAATTACGTTATTTATGGAAAAAATAACATGGTATCAGAGGTATATAATAACCCCCTTCGGGGGGGGGGAAGTATGAAAGGTAGGCAAAATCGACGAACAACAAGTGCCCGGCGTAAATCGCGGCGGATCGACACACCGCTTTACTCCCAAAAAATAGTTACACCATTTTGAACCTCACTAAATTTTCCCTACGCACACTTCCGGAACTCGCGAGCTGAAGTCAACCTTCGACTCCAATTTAACAGACAGCCTGACTCCTGAGACAGGAAGTTCTAAACACAAATCGAGCCGTCTTGTTTATACAAAGACCATTTACTAGAGTAGCGACATTGAGAAGTCCAGCGCGAGCTAGTGGCCTAGATAGTCAGCAGCGGGCTCTTGTTTGTGATTTTTAGCATTGGTAGTATAGGGGCTTTCATACTTCCTCCCGAAGGGGGTTATTATATACCTCTGATGGTATTTATAGAAAAAACTTGAAAAATTAAAGTTTAGTTAGAAAGTATTGTCTGAAGAGGTCTTTAGACTGAATAATTTTAAGGAATTCAAATGAGAATGAAAACGATAAATATTGAACCAGTTTAGTTTTTTAAAGTTAAACAATAAAGTATTTTAAATTCGTTTAAAGAATGACTTTAAAAAGCATTAATATACGCTAGTAACGTTAACCACTGCATGATACAAATTGTAATGTTCCATGATTTATATTCGAAATACTCTCGTAATTTTAGTAATGACCCCGTAATGAACCAGTAGCCAGCTAAAGGTTAACTTTAAGGTTTATACAAAATGCTTCAGTCAAAAATAAATAAACTTTTTAGTTCAACAATGATTTAAGAAATTAACGCTTGTCATATTTTAAATGATTCATATCTGAGACACGGTTTGTAAAAATTTAACACTACGTTTTTCTTATACAGTGCATGGAAGTATATAGGTTTGTACGTAATGAAAAATTAAACTAATTTTAACTATAAAGTTTCAATGGGCACATTTCAAGCACGTGCAAACTTATGTTTCTATGGATTCTCTTAGAGATATGTATTGAAATATACGTGCTGAAGCCTAAAACTGATTATGACTAGGTTAAGAGACAATATAGTAAAAAGCAGGTATAGAAAGAAATTGTAGTAGTAACCCCATTTCACGTATCTTTCATACCATTGCCTCTAAGCCAATGGACGCTTTTATACCCCTTGCAACATTCTACAACTATTCGGGCAAATTGGGTTTGATTCAAAGGGCGCTCCATTTCGCTGTTATATATATATTTCCCCTTTTCATTCCAACCATCCCGGAGGCTGTAGTCAATTTCAATTGGAATTGGCAACCCACGCGAAGCTAAACTACCCTTTATATCAATGATTTGTTGACTTTGAGATATCAGGAAGCAGACTCGAAGTGAAATTGACTTTTTAAACATTATAGGAACGCGTGATATCTCGAAACATCACGCGTCTCGTCATCGGCGCGTAGCAAATTACTAAAACGGCTTTGGAATCGTCAATAAGGAGGGAATCATCAAGATTCCTTACAGACCAAAAGTATAAAAAAACATATAAAAAATTTGGAGTACCCGGCCCATACTCGTCAATAAGAAAAAAATGAGCCCTATAATATATACGGAGCAATAGTACTTATTTGTCAATGTAACTTTAGACTTTTATGTACGAAAATAGAAGGAGCTAATACCCTTTGATAGTGGTCTTAGGTCACGAGAATTTAGAGGGCCTGCGTAGAAGAGGGTTGAATCCAGCTCACAGTATAAAAAACAAATCTGAAAATCGTATTCAAGACACGTTCTAGAGAATTTTTGGGCGCAGGCTAGTCAGCCAAAGACGCGACGAAGTATACGTATAACCAATGGACCGCTTTACCCTGGAAATTCTACCGTTTAAGACCAAAATATATCTCTACGAGATACCGCGTGTATTAGTCCGTCCACGCTTTCACCTTTTTGCAAATTACTATTGATAAAAAAGTATTTAATGACAACGGTTCAGAATAAATGAGACCCGAGAACATAGGAACTGCTTCTTTTTGCAAGCTTTATCTCTCCTGAAAAGATACGATAGTAACGGAGGCAAAAACTTGAAATCTTGGCATAACAGCGCAAATCTATCTTCCAACGTTAATATTTTCTTGGTGCGGTGCAGTTTTACACCGAATAGATGCTATATACTACAAAGCCGCGTTCATAAGAGACTTCAAAACCGTTTTTAAACGTTTGGAAAGTTTAAAGAACAAGAAACGTTCGGGGTCAATTTGAGAGATCTTTGGTCAAAATGTACGTATATTTCTAATTTCTAAACCACCTTATTACAATTTATAATAACATATATTATCTAGAAAGCCTGATATACCCCAATACAGGCCACATATTTCTGGTTCGCCTTGTTTAAGAGAATTTAACAAGCGAGGAAATCGTAGCAGCAACCAAATCACGTGGCGAAATCAGAGAATAGTTCATTATATAACGCAAAATCTATAGAATAATTGGTTCAGATATTTGGTCAAGATAAATCCAGGCGCGTAAAATTTTCCCCTGGCTTCCATAACTATATTTCCCTCCAGTAAATTATAGTCCTTCCATTCCAGCGAATTTTAATACGCCGACTGATAGCGATAAAGATGGACGAGAACAAAGGGGTAGAAAACGCAAGAATCTTTAGTCCCATCCCTTCAACTAAGCCTAATTTCGAAAGCTAATCGCTAGTACAATCTTGGCTTCCTTCATTCCGCACCGTAATTCCAGTCTGCAGTTTCGATTCCATATGGCCCCGTTGAAATTCGAGGATCTTTCCCAATTTCGACGAAAACCGGGAATTTGAGAAAATCGAAGTAAAGGATTACTCTAAGTACCTGCTAATGGAAATTGGCATTACTGAGCTCTTTAAAAGTTTCGTGACAAATCAAAATTCTGAACCTAAATTTTTGTTTAAATGTATTTAAAACTTGATATTTGTTTTCACACTTAATTGAACTTAATTTTTGCCAAACTTACAATTATCTTGCACTCAAATATAAGGAAATAAATACTCATTTTGAAATCTATCGAATAATTGATGGTAAATTGAAAAGGGATGGAAAATAGCTTATAGTTTTGTCTTTGAAAGTGATGGAGAGAAATGAGAGGCGTCAATGAACTCAAAGTTAATTCGTAACAGGGAAAAGGCTGGATATATACCGTTTCCATAACTCCGCAAAGACGTTTCGCTGGCAATTGTATAAAGGGGCAAAGCGAGGTATATATAAATGGGAGATGGTGTATATGGTGTGGTGGCCGTCATCGTTATCTAACCATCAATTCGTAGGATGGAGGGAAAGCTAGCGGTGGTTCCCCACTAGCGATACAATACTAATGATCAGTCTGTATACGTATATACGTAGGCTGGCCAGGTCGCCCTAAATCATCAAGGCATCGGGCTAAATTAGGAGCCTTGTTTTCTCCTACTTAGGTAATTGCCTATATAGTTTGGCGCACGCGTTATTAGGCAGCCAATGAGTTCCAGCCCCCTTCTGGTTACCTAGATATATCCATACCTCGAATCAGCGCGAAATTTCAGCGTAGCGCGAACCTTTATCTCCATTATTTCCACACGGTTTCGTATAGTAAGGATTTAAGGGGAACATCATTATATACATTGAAATCTTATTATTAAATTCCAACTAAGGGATGGCGATATCACTATCGCCTCGAGAGGCCTCCCAATTTCAAAACTATGCGCCGTAAATCATCCCTATAGACGGATTATGAATTAAAAATTATACAATATCTAAACAAGGAACGGGGGGAGGCTAGTTAATTCCCCGCGGCTGGATACTTATCGCCAATTTACCTAATTGAAAATCGAGAGCGTATAAATGGCGATAGAACTTTTAAACTTCAGCATTCGCGAAAGAAAGTAATTTACCGAGCACAGTTATATAACAGATTAAAAACGGAGGGTATATTCGGAGAAATTAAACTTTCATAAACTGACGTTGTTGTTGCGATAAAGTTATTACGAAGATTTATGACGAGACACTAAAAATTGGAATAATCTAAATCATTAGAGAAATGTTAGTAATTATTTGGTCTTGTTCGCACCAGAAATTCAAGGAACCGAGTTTCCAATCTCTACATTTTCGTGAAGTAATTAACACTAATTACTAATTAAAAAAATTTGTTAAGTAGTCAGAGAGAAATCTGGTCCCTCCGAGTGAATGGGATACTGCACTTTACTATCGCCCGGCAACCCTAGCAGAAATATTTCCTAGCAATTCTTGCTTTCGTGATTTTTCCACGTTAATTTTCGCTTTTCACTAAAGTCTAAATCATGGTACGAATGTCACCATTACCAATAAAAGTTTAATCTCCTTAAAAAAAAATTCAAACGTTAGTTTCGATGGACGGAGAGGTTTAGACAGTTCAATTAAGGTAAAAATACATGTTTTAAAGCTGGGGGATATTGCCTTTATTTTAGGTATCTTTTGATTAAAACGTATAGGCGCGATGGGGGCGTGTACGAATATAAGGAAAGAAGGAAAAGACGAGTTTCAGATGGTGGGCGAGCTTTTCGGGAGAAGGCGTGGGTGGGATTCGAGTTTGAAATATTCGACAGCAGGTGTCTCTGATAGCCAGCCAAGCTGTCGCGCGCCGCGGCGTTTTGAAAATTATGAAATACCTTTCGATCTTTTACACTCCCTCCCACTCTCTTCCGTTTTCAAGCTAGGATATTTCATATATACGAAAAAGATTAAAACTCCCAACTGAATTTGAAATAAAGCGGGCCACTTTATAGCGTTCGAGTTTAAAAAAGATGAGGAGAAATTAAATTTATATACGGTATAATACGACCGTAGAAAAATATCACCAGTAAATCTTTTAAAAAGGACTCGGGTTCATACGGCCTCTGATGCGGTACAACCATGTGTCTGTATATAATCGGAGCTTCTCCCCGAGACAAATATATGATAGGTGAACAGTCATAAAATCTCTACAAACCAACAGACTAAGGCTTAAATATTCGTTAACTTAAAGGACGGATGAAATGAAAAAGTGAATGATTTTTTAAAGATTATACTAAATACTAAAAATTTGAATTAAAATCTTCGGAAAAAGTTTCTGAATTCTACAAATAAAATCAAAATATATTTAGATTTTGGCGCTGAATTAAAAGAAGTCCCTACGACTAATCAAAAGACGCCAATCCTTGGCCCAGTGAAATCCTAAATCAAACGTCAGAGACTACTTTTAATTAATTCACTACCAATATCGTTTCTGAGCTCCCCTAATTAGGGGTTCTGTTTCGTTTCGAAGGGGTGTAATTTGAACGGCTACAAAATAAACCTCGCTACTTAAATTAAGTAGCAGAATCTATAAAAATCCGTTGATTTTCATTTCCACTCTCCCTTTAAATACAACGAGGTATATTATTACTATTATATATTTTTGGTCAACGCCTGTAGAAGTGTTTCATTCTTAGCGCTTCGGTGCTCAGAGAGAAACTCACTTGCAGGGGCAAAAGGTTTACGGGTTTACTTCGACTACAACAAAAATCGTCTAAGGAAACTGTATTCCAAAAATATTCCCGAAGTATTAGACTATGAAAATAAGGCCTAGTGATTTAAATATTAAAATATATCGTCGTGTTTTTCAGATTCGAATGCAAAACCTTTTAAAAATCGATATATTTGAAACGGGAGTGGGCCGGCATAAAATGTAAGAAAAGAAAAACCGCTCGTATCCGCGCTGCAAACTTTCGAAGCGTGCGAGCTAGGCGTTCTATAGGAAGGAAGATGTACACCTACCAATATATACCGAAAAGCTAGGACTTTCTTTACTTTAAAACATATAGAAAGAAAACTAAGCTCTTCCGAAAAGTATGGTCGAGCGATTTTCAAAAACCTTCCGCGAGACAATCACCGCTCCTATATAGAAGAGTAAAAGTTCACAAAAGGGATAGAGTTGAAGTAGAAAACAGGGGAGAAAAGAAGTGGGGGGAATCTATTTGAAAATTTAAAACCTTCGCTAAGTAAGAGCCACGTTCAGACTAGGGGTGTAACCACTTACGTAAAATCTGTACACCGATTATGAGAGTGTCTAAGTGACTACAGCCTTCGGTAAGATTAAATACGTAATCATTTTAGTACAGTCAAAGCTACAAACTTAAACACCGATTACGTGAAGCCCCTTGAATTATACGTCGGTTCCTTCGCTATGTTTGCGCCGATAGAGACATAAAATTTGCGCCAAAATATGATATTTCGTTGGGCGTATTCTAAATGGTGTCTGTTTACTATGAAAATTATATTATACAGGTTCATGCCTCTTTTCTGTCGTCTGATACGTGTCAGAATAACAGCGATTGACACGAAAACATCGTCTCGACCGACGATTATAGAGTACTTTCACGTAGTCTGAACGGACTTTAATGGATAAGAAAGTATGCTATTCACAAACTATACAATCTATAATACGCTGGACTTTAAACTTCGGTCCAGTACCTTATAAGTCAAAACTTTCAACGTTTTTACATAAGATCGTTGTTTAATATATCAACATCCGATATGCTTATTTTTTTTCTAACCCAAACAAGATTCTGAATACACGCGTATTTGCGATCCAAAAAAAAATCTACAAATATACGGAGTAGAGGTTTTACATTGCGTAACTTTAATACCACCATGCCTAACGAAGAGCACGAGCTTATGAAGGAAAAAAAACCTGGGTCCCATTAAAAAGGGAAAACTTTTTAATAGGAATTCCACATACCTAGCTGCAGTTTTCGAGCTCGTTATATACCAAACATCATCTGCTACTGAATACACCCACGGTACTAAAAACTTTTCAAAAACCATTTACTTTTGGGGGAAGTAAGGTTTTTAAGTAAATATATTCTAAGCCCACGCGATTAAAGGGGAATAGAATGGAAGTATATGAAAGATGTTACATTTTTATTCGTCCAAAAGTTTCTATAGACTTCTAGCTAGGTAGTATAGCCTAAAACAGTTAATAAACTTGAATATTTTTATGGTGCCGTTATAATAATGATAGTAAATAAGTCATTATATATATGTCCAGCCGTATCGTCAAGGAATTTTAATTGGTGTTGGGAGTAATAAGAGCTAACGGTGGGATTGAATGAGATGGGCTTAAATAAAATGTATTAACAGACGAACAACAATGATTTACGATAACGAAGATTTCAATTTTGGAATTTATATAAGACGATGTTATTTTAAAATTAATTATGGAGTCTCTGGTTTACTGATTTTAACGAAACAAAAGGGGCCTGGTGAAAATATTTTGTTTGAATTAATAATTACGAAAGTGTAGCCAAAATTTTGACCACATTTTAGCTTTGTTTAGATTAGAAAAGCTTACATAAACAATTTACCAAATATATTCTTGAAATTTTAAGTAAACACGTATAAATAACAATTTGAGGCGCAATTAGTTTCACTATATTAGAAATCTAAGTCATAGAGTTTTGGAATACACGAAACTAATTAGTAATTTGGCAATTTTTTCTCGTTCTTAAATCGTCTAGAGTTAAATAATCAAACGAAAATACTGACAAAGTAGAAGGAAATAATTTGGAAATTTTACAATTTTCAGAATAAAACGCGATTGCGTTTACGCTATTTTTAACGCGTTAAGCCTACTTTATAGAAAATGGGAGCATTTTTAAAGAATCAATGGTGTAACGTAATAAAGCTATATACGTATATATAACGATAAAAAGGTGACCTTATTCCCAGCTTGCCGCAGTCCCAGGTTTATAATTTAGGGAGTATTCCAGCTCGCGGCTAAAAAGTTTCGATTGGCGCCTGCGCCCTTTGATCCCTGACGTAACTACGGACGGATGGAAACGGGCTGAGAGAAAATACATTCAAATGGCGATCCAAACAGCTCTCGCGCACTTTTACAGTCTGCTTATAGAGGCTAAACAATGACTATATCACCGTTCAACTTATATTTGAAGCAACTATAAGACACGTTGGGGGAAAGAGTACAATTGGGTAGGAGCTCGCGTGAAAGAAGAGTGTTAAAGGAAAATCACGTGACACTTATTGGATTTTTAAAATACTAACCAGGAAATGAAGACAATTAAACTATAGGAATAGGAGGGAAGACGGATTTAGTCCAGAGATTCGTAAATTTAGACTCTGTGACGGGATTTCGAGAACGGTTGCGGGGTTTTATTGAACACGTTGAGATATCATTCGAAAACGCGTACGCGTACGTGACGTAACCTACGAGATGATAATATAACATTATCTTCACGTAATCGCACGTTTTCGTACGATTTCTTAACCTCTCTGTTGTTTAATTAAAATATAAGACTAGTTTAATTTGTCTATTTTGAAAAGCTCATCTTTTCGCTACAAATTACGTCCAGGGACGGCAGGGTATAAGTAGTCAAATTATTTTTGTTGGAAATAACTAAATATTTGACCCTCTTTCGTGTTCTTAAGAGTCATTTCAATCGATGCCTATAATTCTCAAGGTTCAATTTATTATTTAACAATAAAATTTGAATATTAAATATTTTTTGTAATTTTCAACCTCTCTTTAAGAAATCCACCCTTACAACTTTCTATCCCGTTGCTTCAAATAAATCGAGGACATGGTATATTCTATAACACCTTCATTTGTCAGTACACGCAAAGCTAAGCTCCTTTAGAACTAAACAAATCTTATTAAAAGTTAAAGGGTAGCGTTGCTTTGTACATGCTGACCTTAGATAGACGCTAGAAACGATAAAGCATAAAAGGAATATCAAGAGAGGTTATCGCGTAAATAAAAATGTTTTTTATATATGTATAAATATATACAGTTTTGGGGCTATGGATGGCGTGACTAGGATTCATAATCTTTACAATCATGCATCGCGGCTATTCTGGTCTTGTGATTTTGGGTACCATCACCTGAAGTGAAATTGATTTGGAGATTATCGAGCAAAAATTTGGCAAAATTCCAAATAGAACCTCAGTTCGCTATGAAAGTTAAACGAAAACTACTAATATTTTATCCACTTTATCATCAAATATTTTATCCCTATTTAAAACTTTCCATGTTATTTAAAACACGTATTCAAAATTTCAAAAATTCACCTTGACACATTTTTGAGTAGCTCCAAAAGCACGCATTTTGAAAGAAATTTAATTTCTCCCACAAAAAAAAGGAGATAATTTTTGGATTAAGTACTTTCACTAAGGAGACAGCGCGAAAGCAATCTAAGAGCTCATAAATCCATCGTTGAGCCTCTATAGTATGACTATCTATAAATTTGTTTAGAATCTAACCTTAAAATATCAGATCTTTGATATTAAAATTAAATAAAACCAATATTTCACACCACTTTATATAAGTAAATTCAATTAAGCTGGTACGCGTGGTTTGATACATTGTACTACACTTAGCAAGGTATATTCTGGACCAATAAAGACCTCGACAACATCAGCACATCAGAAAATAAGAAGTAATAAGATTGTACTGGCTTGAATCGAAAGAAAAATAGAATAAATTAGGTTTGGAATTGTACCTAATCTGAATGAGAAAACCATTACTTTAAACGTAGAGTTACGACTAAGAAAAATTGTTTTCTCTTGCTTTTTTTTGTTTATCGGTTCTTAGCCGTTCTTAAGTTGAGGTAATGGTTATAAGAACGTTATTATACCACACATAATGGTTATTTAAGTGTTTTCTAAAAGGGTATACGCAATCGGTATCAGTTCGAAGTTACAACGAGTACAAAGCTAGGCTTCTTACGGATTAGAAATAAACACTACTCAATGAAATTTCAACCTGATTCTAACAAAAATAGATATAAAATCTCCTAAAAAGGCGAATAAATAATAAATTATAAGAAAAGAGTAGTTTGGGGCTTATAAAAATGGTTCTAACAAAGAAATACGCAAAGGTCCGATAACGAAATAAATATAAAGCATAGTTAATACCATTTAAGATTATTCTATCAACCTTGGAACTATTGTTCTAATTAATTGTATGGGATAGCTATGGAAAAATATTATCAAATACAACTGGTTGTTAACTTTGGCAATAAATATAAGCTAAAAATATATTGCTTGGTTGGTAATTTTTTTCGTTAAGTCATGGTATGATTCGTTTAAGGCAAAAAAAAAAAGACAAAAGCCGAAATAAGAAATCCAAATGAAATGTCATCACGTTTTTGTCCCGGTTACCACGTGACCTCACGTCCGAACGAAACGCCTATTACGTGACCATGACACTCGGTCTTCCTCCCTGTCCTATATTCATATTTCAAGAGACGCTCCCTGGGCGCCATATGGCGCGCCCTCTATTCCATAAAAACTATACACCATTTAATTCTGAAACTATTTATACAGTAAGTACGTTAAACATACACGAAGCAACGCTTTCTAAACTGGGAAAGGAAACTTAATAACTACCCGCCTGCTTGCATTTTTCACCTTTATCATTTCATTGTCTCAAATAAGTTGAACAGAGGGGGACGGTAACTGTCTCGTTTTATATATTAGGTAAACGAATGAGAGACAAATTCAACTAGGTGGAACTAACTAGAAAAGTGGGGGGAAATTATCAAAGTCTACCAAATTTACAAACGAGTTGAGCTGAGTTTAAACACTTAAGCTTCGTTTCCATTAGCAATTAAAAAATAAAATAATCTAGCCAGCGTTGAAACGTGGGAATTTGTTAATTTAGGGAATGATGGCGTTTTTACACAAAGGAAAAAAATAAAAAATAAAATTATAATTTCGAATAAAGTCACGTTAATAATAAATTAAAATCAATTTTAAGTTATTTCATTTTGGATTTAAAATATGAAACTAACCCTTCCGAGACAATACACCCGAAAAATATTTTGTAAAATATAAATTTAGACATTCCTATTATTAAAATAGCGACTATTTTAAAGATATGAAATTCCATGCACCCTTTCCAAACCCTTTTAAACATCTTTTCGCTATAGGTTTTCACTGAATTGCCATCGTTATAGCACTAGGAACTCATGTGCACAACGTTTTTGAACACATGAACTCCAAGACTTTTATTTATAAAATAATTTTAGGTCGTGAATGTGATAGAGAGAAGGGTGTGGAAACTGTATGTCTAAAAGAGTGACAAAAATGGACAAGAGCGCCAACTTTTTTTTTTTAGGAATTTATCAAGGTGCGTGTCCTATATTCTTTTCGTTTTAGTTGCAATATAAACTCACTCCCTCTCTCGTTACTAATATTGGATATTTTCTCATTTACGAAATTAAATCGGTTAACTCGGGATTGTTTTAACTTTGAAGTCACGTTCAGAAAAATAAGTATACAGAAAACGCCTCTCCATTGTCATTTTTACTTCCTATATCCTATAGAATTGTTGAATAAATTTAACTTCCAATCAATAAAGCGAGTTTACTCTTGTTAGACTGTGAATATAATTCTACAAAATCTTTATACGCAACACGTACTATTGATGTTGCAATATTTAGTCATTTTGTTTGATATAGTTCAATCAGAAAACACACTCCAAGTGACCTTAATCAAGGTGTAGCGATTTTTCCCTCCCTTAAAAATTCCGGTGGGGCAAAACTCTTAATTTTGAATTTGCACTTCCATGCCCCGAATCATATTAATGTTATTTCAATGGCGAAATGGAGCAATCTGATTGGATAATGACTGAACGTTTTTAAGGAAAATGAAACAGCATTACACTTGATTGTCAGTCCATAACTTGAAAGCTATCGCTTTCATAGAATATAAATTTTATTAGAAAATGCTGGAATATTAATGGAGTTTTATTTATAACTAAGATGTTTGGAAAATTGTTAATGTAAGCTTTTCTACATTATTAAGCATAAAACAAAATTAATTGTTGTTAATATTTTGGCTGCGCTTCCATATTATTAATTATAACAAAATATTCCAACCGGCTCCTTTTGTTTCGTTAAAATCACCCCGAACTAATCCTTACTAAACAAATTAATTTATACTGTAATATCAACAGCTTTCCAGATTTTGTGATATTCTCACAAAATAAAAGAACTATAACTTAAACAAAACATCAGACTAAACGCGCTTTCTTTTCAAGCGAGGGAAAATGTACCAAAACTAACGGTTATAATGAAAGCAACCTTACTATAGAGTGATAATCCTATTTTGTTTCCCCATAGATTTATTTGATCCGCCTTTTAAAAGGGGAAGAATAACATGACAGGGTTTAAGCTTCGATGTTTCAAAAGAGCTCGAATCGCCACAAAAGAAGGAGGGAATAAAATGTCGAGCTTACTCCGTCCTTTTAAAGAATTAAATTATAAGATAAACTAATTAAAGGTTGGTTGAAAAATAAAATTATGTTTTTAAATCAAAATTTAATCTTAATAATTATATTTTTGCCAAGCTAAAGATCTAACTTAAATCCAAATCAATTCAATTACGTAGCGTAGAGGCATCCTCCCAAAACCTCCATTAGCATTTACTGTACATAAAAACGGGCCAATGAGAAAGGAGAGTCTAAGTGCCATTTTTGTAAGGAAATAGGTCCCATAAAATTTAATTAAATTCACTTAACTTCTTAACCAAAATAAATCAAAATATATAATTATCTAGGTACGTCTGTCTGTCTGTTTGTTGGGAATGCTAAAATGTACACGCAATATTATTTTATTTATACGCTGGTCTTTTTCTGACGCCCTTTAAATCTCGAGTCAATGAGGTCTAAGACGTAAGAGGAAGAGATAAGACGCAAATTTGAATACATTCTTATATATTCTCTACATGTAAATATAAAACCTTTGTAAGCATCGCCTATGAAAACCGTATATCTAGCTGGCACACGCAATCTCTATATAGTATTGACAGCCCCCGAGTAACGGTTAAAACAAGAGAAAATGGCAAACGCGAAGGACAAGCCCGATCCAATTCAATTACGAAAGGCCCTGCTCGTGGTAAAGAGGAAACTTACATATAGGGTACCTTATTATACAACGCCTAGCTAACTTACACCGTCCGCGCGTAACCCTCGTGTCAGTCGACTCCAATCTCAATGACAAGTAAAACAAGGTCCGCCTTTGATTACAGTAACCATATATTGTTCGGAGCCTATTTAGACGGCCAGTGAGCGCCATTACACGAGCGTTCGAACCTCGGCAAAAGCGCCTTCCGATAAAGCGCTCTTCGAGCTCTCGTGTAACCGTAGTCAATGTTCCTCTCATTAAATTACACGCGCGGCTCTGTTTGGTCAAAAGAGGCAAGAGGATTGGATATAGAGAAGAGGTTAATATAAGAGGATGCGGCTTGGATAAGATGCAAAATTGAATTCGATTGGAAGCAGGCGCGAGAGTGAAATTATCAATAAAGCGAACCCTGTATAATATTGCTCAATTACATATTGTTTCACGAACGAATCACAAAGAATAAATGGGAGCATTCAATTTAAGTTTAAGTAGAGTTAACTATATCTCCGTGATTTTAAATCAATAAGATAGATACGGGGCCTATCTTTGTACGTGCTGAAAAATCAAATAGATTCGGACGTTACACAGTTTGAATTCTATTCAAGATGGGAGGTCGAACAAAGTGAAGATCTCATCCCCTTTCTTTCATTCGGTTTTAGCAACATGAAGGGAACTGTCCGCGTAGACCCTCTATTATAGAGATCTTCATGGAATGAGTCTAGCATCATCTCGTGAGATTTAGCACCGCCTATTCCCATATATCCTGAGTTTATGTATAGCTTATACTTCCACCATCCAACGAGAGCCGTAGTAAGATCCAATTTGAGTTCGCGAAACTAAGAAAGCTATAGACTTCAATCTATCTCCGAGAAACATAATTATTGGGATAGGGGGAGTCTATATAATCGTATTTACCGCAACCTCGAAATGAATCTGACTATACAGCTATCTATATCAGTCGTATACAGAGAGAAAAGGCGACTGGTGGTGTGGTGTAAAAGGGTAGAAAGTTCCTAATCTCGGTCGTATAGAATCCGCGCTACGCTCGATTCACGGCATGCGCGACGAGGGCTTTGAGAAAGAAAGGGCCCGCAGTTTAAGACGTCAAAATGAACTGAGAGTGGCGCGGCAGTCAGCCCATATTTTATAGCTCGTCGGGTGATTTTTCATAATTTTCCAAGAACCGATTTAATTCTATTAGTAAAAGACGTAAAGGAAGAAGATCGCGGGCCCCGTGACGTTAACTCGTTTATTCTAATTTTCGAAAAATGGTTCGCCTTTTAAGAGTCCCCAAAATCCCATACACATAAAAGAAAGAGAATTTGTAAAGATTATTTTTGGGACCAGACACCATTTGAGGAAATCTGCCGGGTCGACTAATGACAGTATTAAATCTCTCCTCCGCGAAAAGCGAGAGAGATGGAGAGAATGGAGGATATAGAATACGGTTATTATTTCTTTTTTCCCCTTTCAAAAATTGATGACGTCTAACGTAACCCCGTACCAACGACCTCTTTTAAGCAAATGACCAAATGGAAAAAGGGTATACTTTTCCCGTTCCAGTTTCCGTCATTTCTCTTAAATAAGATCGGGTTTTCGGTGTTTTTTGTTTTTTTTTAGAAATTTTAACAGGTTAATTAGTGGTATACTCGGTTAAAACCTAGACATGAGCCTAAATTTCCATTGGAACACCTGTTTTTTAAGGGAATCTTTGTAAATTCCTAGGTTGCAACTCAATTAAAGATTTTGCAAAGATACTGTATGCTCGTTTTGTTTTTAAAAGCTTACCTTCATCTTTTGGAAATACGGTGAGATAAGTATATAATTACGTGGAAGTTATTATTCATAAAAGATAAGAGGATTCCGAAGCCATTATATCGTTAATTGAGGTGTAATTTCTCCTCGTTAGTTATCACAAATTATTCTAGAAATTATTTCGAATGGATCAGTAAAGAGGAAATAGATCCTTGGCACTGATAACCCCAATATGTTTTATAATTTGACCTTTCCAAAACGGTTTCGAAGCCTGAAGTGCGAACGCGGCTATATTTTGATTATCTAAACATTAATGATTCAAAGCGTACACGTACACTTCCGTGTATATCTTTCGATTCCCTTCCACAATACATTATATATTTGATCCTCATTGCCGATTGCGAAGTCACCCTTCTGACCAATAATTCCCCTGACGCGGATCTAACAAATTACATTCCGACGTTGTTATTTCGTTCCCAGCAAGTTTCCCATATACCCTCCAACTATATCCACTTCCTTCCTCTTCGCGCACGAAGCATCATCTCCCAAAAGACAACGAAAAAAAAAAAAAAAAAAAAAAAAAAAAGACATATGATAGGATACACCAAACTTGGCATGGTCCCATTACTGGCGCGTTGTTGCTCTTATATGCCGAGGCATTATTGTTCTTATATTGCGGGAAGACTATTCGGATTACGTAACGCGTGGCGTTTCTCGCGTACGAGTCTACATACCGTCACAATTACTTTCGAGTTTTCAATACGTACAAAAGTAGATTCTATTAAATGAATACGTTTGGTTTCTAGGAGATAGAGGCCTGACTATAGCTTTGTTTGTGTTGAAAACTAAAAATGATTGCATCTAAGTAACGTCCAGCATCGTGGAAGGGGGAATGAAAAGGGGAATTTCTCTGCAAACCAGTTTTTCCCATTACGACAACATGCAACTGTCTATACGTATATATTATCTAATCTTTCTTTTTTTTTTCTATCCTCTTCCCCTTGTATTTATACGTTTCATCCAGTAACCCAACAATAAAAAACGTATAGCCACGTGTGGGAACCGTTTCTAGTCACTTCAAGATATAAGGTTGCTTAGTTTTGTTTCTATTGCTACATACACAAAAGATGCTTGCGCGAGAAGATGTAGATGATTCCCGCTCTCATTTATCTTATCGATCTTTTTAATAAGTGATGTTTAGAACTTCAAGAAGATGATTTCAGGGAGAGATTTAATGTCGTATACGTGTTCTAATGTAAGATTAAGAATTAGCGTGAATTTATTTATGTTAACATGAATATGTAATTGCATTAACTAGAGTAAATATCTATTCAGGGATGGGAGGGACTTTGTACATGACCTAAAGTTAGTGTACTTGTAAGCTTTGAAGAAAATTTATTTAAAAGTTTCACCATTTAAATGGAGTTATTAGTATTTAACCGAAGTATTTGTAGTTTTCAGACTAACAAATTTTGCTGTCATCCTTTGTTCTAATTGCTTGATTTTGGTTTTTACAATCTAGAAAGTTATCGCCCATTTCTGGACAATATAATAGAAAGACTAATGATACAATGATATATTCGTGTGAGAATAAATAAATTCATGGATTTAAAGTTTAATTTTAGATACATTATGGTATGAAATAAATTAGTTTAAGATATTTAAGTGCTATAAATGTAATTAATTATTTGTTCAAGCGAATACGGTAAAGTTTGTAATATTAAATTACATTAATTAGAAAAGTTTGGGCATTATTATAAACAATATTTCTAACAGGGGACAAGAGTATTTTCCCAAAAGTGTTTCTAAATTAGGTAAGAATTAACATCATTGAAAATTTATTCAAATCAAAGTTTACTAGTCCTTACCTCGTTCTTCAAAAACTCTTATATTATCTCACAGGGAAATAACAAAATCCACATGCCACAAATAATATTAGTTATCCCTTATGCGGGGATTTGTGTATAACGACAGGGGTATTTCTAAGATAACATATTTTAAATGTCTTTTCTTTCCCCATTAATACATAGGGGCATAGTACATCCCCATGGTAAAATCCCAATGGTCAATATATTCGTAAAGAAGTTGCTAATGGGAAGGACTCGCGAGCACGTAACATCACTTCTTCGCTACCGAATTATTGGCGTCTGTATCTCCCTTAAACGAACTTCATATTTTATTCATAACGTCCCAAATTTATGGTTTCTCTCGGTTTTAACGGGAAAAGCTAACAGTTCCCGGGAAAAATGGTAGTTACAGCTTACGGCGTTTCTCCAAGGGACCACCGAAACTATATCCTATATACCTAATGGATATTTACTGTTTACCCCCGAGCCCATGTAGTTAGGCCTAAGGTTCAACGTTTAGCGTTATAGGCTGCGAAAACGAGTGTAAGTATTACAGCACGCGTGAACCCGCGTGGTGTAGAGTTTGTTAAGAAATATGGTCCGAGATACCGAGTGGGGACTAAATCGCTACAAGCGATTCGGTCGAGTGCCTGAAGGATTTTCGTGCTTTTCGACCACACTTCGTCTTTATTTACGAGCCTCTTATTTAAAAGGGGAAACAATATCTAGGGAAAGAGTGTCTTTTATTATTAATAATCAAGAAATACTCTTTTTTTTTGTTTTCCACACACGCGAAGATGCCTTTAGGCCAGGGGGAAGTGGAAAATTTACTACTGTATCTCAAGATATGTGCCAGAAATCAAGGTTATTATATCAACATTATATTATGAAGCATTACAGCAACGTTTTTAATTGAAAATTGTAAAATTAGGTTCTAAATAAATTAAAATTTCAAATATTTGTATCCAAATTATTGTTATATATTATAATTATTTCCATATTTGAATTACTAGTATCTGAATCACTCGTATTATACTAAACGCAATTACTAGCGAATTAATCTCACAAGACGCGCGTATACTTGGCAAATCTAGGACTAATCCTTTTCCCAATAAAACTAACCACAAAATGATTTATTGGGTGAGTTCTCAATATCATGATGATATAGATTTCTTTTCAAACTTTATCCTAGTCTCTTTAGCAGAGGCTCGCAATAATACTACCAAGACGGTCACCGTAATGCTCTTCCTTCTTCGGCTATAAGATTCACCCCTTACAGACCCTCACATATTTTGGGAAGCCAATAATACGTTCGAATGGCGAAACCTTCCCGCAAAAAGTGTAGGAAAAAAAAATGAGGTTTCTCTCAATTTCTATCCTTTCTTTTATTTTCTCTCTTATTCCGCGTCCACAGACTTGGAGAAAATAAAGTGAATTGCACTCGGAGAGAAAGAGATAAACCTAATGATCTCCTTGCCTTTCACTCTATTGAATATAAACCAATGAACGTAATATATAGTATATTTCAATTTAATTAGATAGCGCCTACAAAGCTGACAGTACGCTTTCCTACACACTCGGATAGGAAAGAACCTAACTTCGCGCGTACTGTCAATTCAAAGTGAAATTTACTATATAAAGGATCGTTACGGACAGATCTTGGTTAGACTGATAGTTTCTTTCTTATTTTCGGACGTCCTTTCAGAGATTTACCGCGAAGAAAAAAAATCAAGGAGGACTATACGGTAGCAAACTCCCGTTCAATGACCACCCGAATGAAGTTATGAAATAAAGAAGCGAAAGAGGCCGAAAGAACCCACGGAGGAGATATTTACAAAAGGACTTAAGCAAAGAAACGGTTCCAGGATTTCTCTTTTTTGTAAAGCGCGAATACAAAAGTCGAGGTAGAAACACGCCCAATTGTTTAATATAGAAACCTTATAAGAATGGCTCGCCAGAATTCTTAGTATATTGACTCCGCATTTTAAGGTATGTAATGTCTTTTCGTGGAATTTATAACTTCATCTCTATGACTTCCAAAATTCTATAAGAATAGTCAAAATGTGATTCTGTTTCCAAGATGGAATGTAAATCTTTAACTCTAAGCTACCCTTTCTAGCACTCCGCAATCTTGTTTCGGTTTAAAATTAACTCGATCGGGGGAAAGACAGACTTTAAAAATCAGACAATCCACAATAGATTTTAACAGAAGCCGATGAAACCCTCCTTTGAAGTCTATTACTCCCGGGTCTTGTCTACCCCTCTCTGTATGGGTTATTCTCAAAAGGCGCGATTCGTACGCCTCCTAACGGTAGATGTTTTCGGAGCGGGAGCTCGTCGAGCGAATATCTCTAGCAGCCTTGGAGTTCGTCAAAAAAACGTCGTCGTTTGTGGCGAGAGAGAATTTCCAATTTTCCGTAGACATAGGGGGATGAAGTAGGACCCCTTCTAACTCGTAAAATTGGGAATTTTACCCATACAGAGAGGAGCGCTATATGGAACATTGGAGTAGTAGACTTCAAAGGAAGGTTTCATCGGCTTCTGATTTTAATTTTAACCAGTGTCCTTCTCCTACCTTAATCCTCCCTGATTAATACTCCCTAGCCCCTACCTTAATCCCAGTTGAAGCTTAAATCAAGCTTTTAGTTCGCTTTTAGTTAACTTTTCGTTTAACCCACGTTACCAGGAATTATCCAAGTCTAAATTCTAGTGAAGATGCTCTCCCGTCCAATACATAAAACGTGAAAAGAATTGCAAATTTCTCCGTCAAACTCTCATCCCTTTCCTGTATCCCCAGTATCCCTGTAAAGTTTTGGGGTATCTGTTTATGGCTAAAAAATAGATGTTAAAAAAAAAAACATGTTTTAAGACCTAGGAACTCTGAAATGGCGAAAGGAACGGGAGAGGAGAGGAAGTTTTTACGACCTGATATAAAAAGATATAGAAAATAAAGCGAAGGAACAGGGAGGGTTTGAAATTTTTTTATGACTTTCATAATTTACGATCCAGCGAAGATCTAATGGACCTTAAATTTCCTGATCTACATTTATAATCTAACAGCAGCAAAAAATTATACCAGTATTTTGGAAAATCGATAATATATTTAAATATGGCTTAAGTAACAAGTACGACAATTAATGAAATACCAAAATATGGGTTTCAAAGAATAGCAATGAATAAATCAAAATTACAGCCAAATTTCGAATTTATCCAAAGGCCGAGGCTTAACAAATTACAAGCCTTATAATGGTTGAATCAACGCCTCCTATATTTTATCAACGCCTCCTATATTTTATCAAAGCCAGTGCACGCTCCTGAAGCAGGAGGGGACTTTATCTTGTATAGGATTGTCATTTTTCCCCGATAGAGGCGCGATTAACCAACGATTTTTGCAGACGCGTCTCTCCCGTTACCGTGGCAACCCGACCCCTACGTCGGGTTGCCACGGTAACGGGAGAGACGCGTCTGCAAAAATCGTTGGATAATCGCGCCTCTATCGGGGAAAATTGGCGACTTAGATTTCCTCCTTTAGAATTTTTTTTCCCCGCGTGCACTGGCTTTGATAAAATATAGGAGGCGTTGGTTGAATTTTAGCTAATTTCTCGGATTAATTTTAAATACGCATTAATATAATAATTAAACGCTATTAGTTGAACGAATCTTCATAACGAATCTAAATAGAGTGAAATCCGTCTTGCGTTTCTTTAGCATCGGATTATTGATTAAGTTCCATTAAGAAATAAAAAAATTACATTTTCCTCTAAGATATAACTACTTTCCAGTTAAACTACTTTGCCAAACTTTTCTTTCCTTAGTTTAAAAAAAAAAAAAAAAAAAAAAAAAAAAAACCCTCTCCAAACGATTTTTAAACAAATAAAAAATAATTTTATTTTTTATTTTTGGGGGCTTTTAGAGGATTTAAAAAGCATCTTTATGCTTTTGGAAAAAAAAGTTCCTTCTCTAACTTCCGTTTTTTTTGCTAAGAAAGATGAGGAAGCTGCAGGGTTTTCCGGTTTCAACCGATAGGTGACGTTCGTCTGGAATATTTTTTTCTATCATATCTTAAATACTTTTTCTAAAAAAAATTTATGTTTTTCTTTAAGCTTAGAAAAACATTTCTTTCTCTACATCTTCCCATTTCAGCTTAGAAGATCATAAATGGAACGGTTTTTCGTCATTACATTTTTTAATTCAACCTCGTTTGGATATATCAGGAATATATATATAAATATGTACTAAGTTCTGAATATTTTAAGTATTTGATACGAATATTGAAATTTTTTATATTTAGGTACTAGCAAGAAGGATCAGACAAGGAGAGGAAAAGTAGGGCTGCGTTGAGTTAGAGAGAGAAGAGCCAACCTCCCACTCGGGTGGAAAGGGGGATAGGAAATTCTCGAGGTAAACTGTTGTCACGTGGTCACTAGCGTCGTTGGCTACTACGAAGCTGATAAAGGAACCGATTTACCCACGTGACAACATTTTACCACGAAACATCTCTACCCCCGTTCTCCCAGAGTGGGAGTTTAGGCCGACGCAGTAGGAACTGCGCCGTCCCCACTTTTCCTCTCCTTGTCTGATCCTTCTTGGTACTAGTTTCAGTATTAATTTTTTTCTATCGTAGGTTCAGTACATCAGATACTGATTTGATTCTAACAGCATTATAGCTCACGGAAAGATTTTATCTGCTCTTCCGTTGACTTGTAGGGCATAGCTTTGGCCTTTGAACGCCATTAACCACTCAATACCTCAATTTCGGACGACATTTGATTTAATAAAAGTATACGTCTCTGTGGTTGCTCGCATTCTATGCTATTATATCAGAAGCATATGAGACTACTCTAAGTACACAGCAGCAAAGATTTTTATAGCAAAGTTCACCGTTTAACCAAATGACAGTGATACCCTCAATAAATGGCGTAAAGGTGCCCAAAACGTGGATCTGATAATATAATTCTAAAAAGCTAGGGGGGTTAGATTAATTCCTTGGTACAGGATACTTTAGGTTTCAATCCCTTATTTTTCGACGTTTATAGACGTAGAATATATTACTGTAACTATACTAAAATATAAAGTTATGAATAATGATCCTCACACCGTGTTCTATAGATCTCATTGAAGAGTAGTAAAGCACGCTAGACTCTCATTGCGAAAATAACTCCCATTAAAAAGACATTTGTCGAGTTAAAAATAACCCAGAAACTGTCCCAAGCTTAATCTGAAAATTTTACAGTATTTTAAGTCATAAGAACACGCTATTCGTGAAAAGACTTGATATATTTGAACAAGATTATCTTATTATTGAACGAAAAAGTAAAGGTGAGAATTAAACTCCAATCTATGGATTAGAAACGTATTTAAATGTAAAATTATAGTAATTTCTAATCATAAGATCAAATAAAATATAACATTAATTCCGAATATTTTAAAAAATATTTTGGAGTTTCACTTCCACTTTAAGTTATAGTTTCAGTTATAGTTTTAACTTTAGATACGCGATATCCTGTCCATTACAAGTTCCGCTTCGAAGATTTTAGAACTTAAGATCTAAGATGTAAGGAATCCCGATAGCTTTACCGGTATATAGTTTAAAGAGGCGAGTTTACAAAGCTTACGTGTCTCATGGGGGGATAATCGACGGGTAACGAAGAGGTAATTATCAAATCCCGGTTCGAGAAAGTTTCCCCTCATAACAATAACAACGGAAATCTAAACTCCTTCAGGCAACCGTGCACCATCTTTAGCTGTCCTAGCTAATAATTCCAGAAGCGGAATCCTATTACGAGTTCCGAAAACCTTCTATATTCATTTTCAAGTGGAGTTCTCGTAATGGTCAAAGCTTAGACGGAGTAATACAAAACTATAAAATACACGAGGAAAAAGTTGTTAGGACAACTCTTCTTGAAAGGGAGAATAGTTTATACCACTCTGCATTCCTCACTGGTTCACCGCGATTTATTCACTTTGATCCTGGTTGTTAGTCCTAAAATAGCCCTATTCTCTTTTCTATATAAGATCAAAAAGGAACCTTTAGGCAACACGATTCGTAAGACGGAAAGCTTTGCCAAATTCGCCTTGAAGTCAAATTGTTTAAAGCGCGAATAATAAAGTTAACGGAAGATCCTTACTGTGTCGGACGCAGCTACGCGGTACTAATAAATTATTCCGCGTACTGATCTCGTAAGAATTTAATAAGTATCTTGATATTCTCTGGATGAAGGGAGGGGAAGATGGGTTTTGAATTTGAGAGAGAGAAAGAGAGAAAGGAAGAGGATTTTAAGCTAATATATTATGCAGTATACAAAATTAAGGTATACACCGATTAAATAGGAGGAAAGTTCTAATCCTAGTACTAAGAATTAGGTTTGACAAATAAATCCCTTATTAATATTTTCAAATATAGAGTATATTCAATTTCAAGATGTCCATACTAGTTTGAAATTTTTCAGAGAAGTAGAAAACTTCGCCATTTTTTATCCTAGGATTTAGTACCTTAAATATTCACTAGATCATCGCAGTTAAAAAGTCAAAAATAAACAGGTCTTTTCTTATTCCCCCACCATCGTTTCATTACCTCAATTTATCAGAATGAACTTTAAAATGTTAGTCGTAGATTTCATTACGTAGAATGCTACACACTGCCATGATTGGATTATTATTAAGCAGTGATGTTGAAGGTAAGATAGCTTTATATAAATTAAAATATCAAACTTCACGATACAGACTATAGTGTATTCGACCTAGAATTAGCAGCGCGGCAAAGCTAGGCTTCATATTATCTCTATATGATTTGCTTATCTTTGTTAACTTTTAGATGAAGGGAGCCTAGTTATGGGAGTGTTGCAAACTCTAAGTGGAATAGACTATGGTCCCCCCGGGCCAAGTTTCTCCTATACTCGAGTTTTAAGCCTTAAGTCTAGTTATATAAAGCTCTCGGGGAATGGGTATACGATAGGGATGGAAAGGATGGTGGTTTTCATCCCGTTGAATCGGAGATTTTCTTCCCCCTTAGGGTATTACTTACGCTTTGCGCATGATCATGGATGGGGATTTTTTTCCCTAGATTTAGCACAAATATTATTCTGTTTGGTACCACTTATTATACACGTATATACCTAAACTCAACGGGAAATTCTACGGGAACTATAGCGTCTCGCTACCAGGTTAAAGATGAAAAGTCCCTTAAAGAATGAAAGAGAATATATATTCTTGAGGAGATTGGATTTTAATATTAGATTTTCTTGCTAGCACGGCCTAAACCTGGTTGTAAATGCGAAAATCATTTAGATATTTTCCCAGAATAAATAATAAATCTTAAATCAGGGTAAATATACTAAGATAATAAAAAAGAAATGATTTAATTAGTTTGCGCAAACTTATATACCGTAATTAGTTGCGTATAGTTTAAATATTAATTCGCTGATTAATATACATTTGAAAAATTCTCGGAACTTCAAAGGCAATAATAAAGGTAATATCCTTTAAGAATATTATTGGTATAAACACGACTAACTACAGTTTGGCTTTCTCGAATTAACTTTTCAGTCATTGAGATATAAATTAATTTCTAATTAGTGGAAAATACGAGAACTATGATCCTAATTGGAATTTCATAATTAAATATCCATTTACAAGTCAGAATATGTTTCAACTAGAAGATAGAATTAGAGCTACTATAGCTACACTTTTATAATATCAAGTATTGTATTCCTAAATTAGTTTGAAACTCGTACGTTTGGCTGCGATTTAAATATTTTTTTGACGATTCAACCACTAGTTTTTGGCAGTTGATCATGAGAGAAAAGAACCAAAACAGAAAAATTAATTCCAATTCATATCTCTATAAAATGATTGAGGGTTGGTATAAAGAGATGGGATTATATTTGCATAACGAATATCAATAATACGGTTAAATTTTTCTTTTAAGCATCTTTTTTCCTAGAAAATAATTCTAGTTTACTTTTCCGATAACACCAACGAAAAAAAGGAGAAGGAGGCTAGTTAGGAAGGAAAACATATTTACGGTCTTATCTAGATTCCATCATTCAATTTGTCAGAACCTGTCTCTATAACCAACCTTACGCCACCCACAAAATATCTCGTTCAATTTCATTAGTTTGAAAGAAATCTCTGACCCAATTTTTCGATCTTCTTTTTTATGAGAAGGTTGACGATATTATACGAAAAGGAGAGGAATTAGGACCTGTATAGTATTATATCGTGCCTAAAAAGGCACGCCTATGCACGGTGCGGGGAGGGAGGGGTTTGAAAAAAGTGGACATCACGCCACCCACGCCCAATAACTGAGGGGGGTCACGAAAATTATATTTTAACATTTATGAGGATTCATTTCTGAATCAGTTTAGTTCCGATTTAACATTCGAATGCGATTAAAAAAACATGAGAGTGAGAAAAGTGGCGAATTTGATTATATTAATAATTTCTGTACAACATGCAGGGCAAGAATTGTGAATGAATCTCCTGAAACATTTTATATTTTGACTAGAAGTTTTACAAATTTTGACTTGTGAAAGCGGAATTTTTAATTAGTATTAGGAAGCTATGGGATTTAATTTCTTTGTACAAGAATTATTCGGCAGAATTCGCGTCAATTTATGTAAATAAGAAGCTAGATATTGTGTAGCAGCCACCCACATAAGAATGTTTTAAACTAATAACTATAGAATAACACCACCATGCACTTTCATATTCCACTCTTTCTGGCTCATTATACTTCATGTACCCAATAAAGAATATCCTTAATAATTTAACGAGTTCATGCGGGTTGTATATTAGGCGTAATCGGCTTTAGCCACGACCTTATTATTAGTTTTAGCTCGGGAGTACCTATAAAGAACTAAACTATATACAAGTATAAAAGAGAAAACCAGCGGAGTTGTACCAAGGGTGAAAGCGGAGTAAGCATGGAGAGGGGAGTGAATCATCAACGTTAATAATACTCTGGATATTAATTTGCCAGCGTGAAATTCGGCCTAGAAACGTAGCGGGGTGGACACGCTCTAATATAAGGTACGTTCAACTTACACGAACCAATACGGTCAATAGGAGGAACTGGAAGAATCGGCAATAAGTGAGCTCTGAGGAATTACATTCTTCCTATTTTTATACTCGTTATTTCAAGCGAGTCAAATAGAGCGAGGAAACGTAATTATTGAATTAGTTTTGCTTTCTTTTCCCGGTGACTTTCATTTCAACGCGAGTTTCCAGTACTGATAAACTTAGAGGCTATAACCTTTTCAATGAGAGCACTAGCATTGTTCGTAAAGCAAACTTAAGATCATAGCCGTGGCACTGGGTCGTTTCGCGTAACCAGCGACGTCAAAACGACCCGATAAAAAGAACCACACCCAGCTAAGACTAACTTATATAAGTTAACGGACTTAGTTCCAATATATACAGCCTTTTACTCTTTGGTTCTGAATTGTCAGAAACCCTTTAGATTTCAGTATCTGGTAAACTATAGACATGAACGTGTCACCGAAGCAAATATCACGGAAATAGTCAGGAATCTATCTTTTTAAAAGTTGAAAATACATGGTTTCTCATTCGACGTTTGTTAAAACAACAAGGGCTTATGGTCTGGGCGAGCGTTATCACAATAACCTACACTTAACGAGCGAAAAATAAAATCCCTATTCCGCCCAATCTAGATATTCGAAAAAGAAAGAAAAAAAAAAGATAAGTTGTTTTTTTCCTGGTTTCCCGAACTCCTCCCAATAGTTGACATTTTTATCATATCTATTTAATTAGTTCACGAGGGCATTGATCTAAGTGATGGACCAATGATCAACCAGGTTTTTTCCTTATTATTTTATTATGTAGGCCTGTAGAAGTGTTTTCAAAAACGCGCAATAAAGTTTAGAGAAAAGCTGCCATACAGGATGATACATTCAACACATTTTTTACCTAGCCCCTGTAGAAATGTTCTAACCACAGCTCATTGGTGTTTATAGGAAAGCTATCTTACAGGAGGTAACGAAATTATATTACTATTTTATGAAAATCTAAAACAATAGATAAAAATATTTGAATTACAAAACATTTGCAGCAAAATAAAAGAAAAGAGAAAAGCTCGGGCGCACAAAGTATAAAAAAAACACGATTTTATCATCATTTAAACCCGTAGCAAATTTTTTTAAAGGGCCTATCCTGTCTGTGAAATAAGCGAAACCCAGTGTTTAGAGTAGATTTTTCAAAAGATTAACGTCGACGAAAAATAGGCCACGTAACCTTTTCCCGTTAAATTCAAAAGCTTAGAAAAGAAACGGAAGAAAGAATAAAATAAAAATCAAAGAATGGGAGCGAGAGAGAACTGAAGAAGGCAAAAAAGAACAATGTAAAAAAAAACACCTCTCCATTTTTCATCGGAGTCGTCAATGTTCCTTTCCCCTCAATATCGTTTTCGAGAAGAGATTTGGACACGTTTTTAAAAATGATTTTAGTTCACTGTAGAGTTTACCCATCCTGGCATCCAAGTCCCAAAAAAGGAAAAAAAAACCTCAGATATTTCAAGCTTAGTTTGAGACTACGAAATAGAGAGAGTACGGGTTTCAGTTGACCCTAAATAGATAAAGTAACGCGGAAGAATACTCTAGTATCATCGAATACCAAAAGTAGACCTAATATAGACTTTTCTTCTTCTTCTCCGGATTGAAAAGGATATCTAGGCCTTACATTTATGAAACGGAATCGAACTTCAAAAAAAATTCCCCTTCAACCAAAAATTTGAGCAAACTTTAGTATGTTCGAGTGCCTTCTCGGTTTGGTAACTTTGGTTCCACGTTATGTGGGCTTAGAAGGAAGGAAGAAGGAAAAGTTTCAAAACTGTATTAAGGTCCTAGGAAAAAATGTTAGTTCTGAGGTGAACAAGCCTTAGTTACCATGACAACCAAATATATGACGTTGCGATACATGTATGGTCGAGGTTGTTCGACTCGAAAGATTTAATGGGAGAAAAGATATGAACGTCAGAAAGAGGGTTTACATATTGTAAAGAAAGCATCGAGTTAAGCCTCTCATTTCATTCGCGGTCTTACCACGAATATAATACGCTTGGATACAACCTTAGAATATACCTAAATCTTTATATAAAACTTGTTTTTGTTCACGAGAATTACCATTCTTTCCAAGGTTATAAACCTAATAGTGGACGAAAACGATGGTGAGCAAAGTGGAAAGCATTACCTTAGTTTCCCATATACTAAACTAAGCCTAACGTATTTTTCTGTCTCATTGGAATTTCAGATTCTAGAAGCTGTAGGGGGTTGAAAAAGGCCGACAAAAAGCTTTTCACAAGGAGAATACAGCGAGCAATGCCACGTTTTATCGTCCCCATAGCCCGAGGTGCGGAGAATTAAGCTTCAAGACGACGGAGTTTTCGTATAGATGTTGGTAAAAAAATGATCTTCGGAGAGAAAAAGAGAGTAAAATATATATTTTTGCTAAAAGCGGAGCGTTTATACGACCAAAAGAGAGCGACACTAGCGGCGGTGACTTTCTACAAGCTATAGAAAGAAAAAAATAAAGAAATATGGGATATAACTCTCTAAGACGAAAAGGAAGGAATGTTTTTGGTTTCGTTCATCTTACAAATATTTTACGCGATGATATTAATGTAATAGAGTTGTTGAAAAAAAAAATGGAATTAATAGTATAATTATAAATGGCGTTTTAATTTTTAAAATAACTTATATAACCAATCACGTGTCATTTGTGGGGACAATACAACTTTAAATAGACCTTTAGAGTCAAATTATTCATTATTATTAACAAAGGGCTGAATGGTTTCCAATAGTCCTGGTCGATTTCCAAAACCGGAAGTCTAGAGAACCTCGCGAAAATTTTGGCGGGGAAAACTTTTTGTCACGTGATCGTCCGCCATCTTTTTGAAGTGTGAAAATAGCTACAGACTAACCAACGCCTCCTATACTTTATCATATAGGAAGCGTTGGACTAACAACTTGAATTTGGTTTGTGGGAAATAAAATTAGAAATAGTCTGGCAACCTGTTACTACAAAAAGATGGCGGCGCGGCTATGAGACAAGGGCCCATTTCCGGCAAATCGACCAGGACTATTTGTTGTCTTCAAATATCATGTTCTTAAGATCTATAGACTTCTATGAAAAATTTAGCGAAATTCATTTTTAAAGATTTTTAAGCAAATTTATAATTTCAATATTTGCATATTTTATTTTCGGCCAAAATGCGCGTGATTTTGGTTATGTTCCAGCCCTTGGATTATATAAAGGTGTCAAATAGTATGATAAAAAGGGAGTCATGAAATAAAAAAGGTTGAAGGGGTCAAAGAAAGAGGCTAAAACTATATCCCTGGGTTCTTACGGGCTACAATTCGATCATAATTTATATCTATGAATTTTTTTTATTGTAATTATCCTTTCTCTATTTAAAAATGATGCAAAGTAACGCGTCAATACTTAAAATACTAAACAATTACGACGCAGGGTGAGACTAAAATAAGAGTTACTCCCAACTTGTTGAAAGTCGAGTTGGGTCATAATAAAAGGTCAAACGCCAGAAAAAAAGGGAATAGAGAAGGAGGAATAGAATGGGAGGATGAGACGGAAGCCAAGCCGAGAAGGATAAAAAGAGGGCGCTCGCAATAAAAAGCTTGGTCAGTGGAGAGTGTCGTGTCAGACTGATTTAATACAGCACCACCCAAAATGTTTCCACCCCCAAAGGATCGACCGTATATATATAAATCCCGGATATATTTTTCTGCCTATACTTTTGCATATTAAAACCGCGATATAGGGAATAGATAGCACGACAAATATGAACGAAAAAATGAAACAAGAACAGGAAATCAAAACATATTAGGTTTAAGCACAAAAAACATCGGAACATATACGTCGTGACTAAAATTGTAGTTTCTAACTCATTTTCCTTGTCGAACACAAAGAACGCGGGAAGTGGTTGTATAGAAAAAGGATTAAAAGGGTTAATGAAACGAAATGGTTAAGTCACTAGAGCCACGGATTTTATAAATCTTTTCAGAGAAAAACACCTTGACTAAGAAACTTCGTATTGATACAAAGGAAAGTGTCATACTTGCTTCTATTGCGTTACTTGTGGCAGAAGCCGATGAAACCCTCCTTTGAAGTCTATTACTCCCGGGTCTTGTCTACCCCTCTCTGTATGGGTTATTCTCAAAAGGCGCGATTCGTACGCCTCCTAACGGTAGATATTTTCGGATCTGGAGTTGTCGAGCGAATATCTCTAGCAGCCTTGGAATTCGTCCAAAAACGTCGTCGTTTGTGGAGAGAGAGAATTTCCAATTTTCCGTAGACAGTGGGGATGAAGTAGGACCCCTTCTAACTCGTAAAATTGGGAATTTTACCCATACAGAGAGGAGCGCTATATGGAACATTGGAGTAGTAGACTTCAAAGGAGGGTTTCATCGGCTTCTGCTTGTGGTTATAAAAATAAAGAGACTAGGAGGGCAGAAATAAAAATACTCAAACATAATATATTTATATCATCAAAGTATAAGAGAGGAAGCGACTAGGGAATTAATTAAAATCTCCGTATAACGATATTCGATTAAACATCTCTTTAATCGGATCTAATTTCGAGAATGGTATACTAGAGAAGTTAATTAGCGTACTAATTTCGTTTTCCGAGATAAAATAGGAAAATGCGAAAAATGTTTCTTAATTAAAGGCAAAATAGTAAAGAGGGGGATAAGAATTATATCCATTGGAAGGCCATTAACGCGGCCACGACGACGACTGAAAAACCCCTTTCGTAATGGGATTCAGTCGTCGTTAAATAGTGGCGCAGGAACTTGCTGATATTTGCTACCCCGATTTAAACACCAGTCATTTTTTTTTATTATTTGTCTTCTCTACTCGTATCTAGTTTTATAACTATATCTCTCCGCTTTTCGCATCCCATAGCTCTTCGCTAATCTCCAGTAAAAGAGCTCGAGGATAAAGGACCTTGGTTTTAAACAGCCAGAAGAGGAAGCCGCTTTAATATTCCATCGCCTACTTCGCGTAATTCCGGCAGACGCGTAGAGCTTTAATGACTGTAAAGTCCGCATCTTCAAAGAGTCTACAAGAGGCTTTAAAGCCGCCTAAAGCCTTATATACGAAGCCAAATATAAATTGGGTTTTAGAATATACACGGAACTATTATATTTCGAGCTCAAAAACCCTAGAGGTGCCTTGACACTAACCTTTATAATTATCCTATTTTAATTCAAAAACACGTCTAGTTCTTCGGTTTAGGGTCTAGATATAATCGAATAAATTCGGTGTTAATATTTAAATAATCGGTCCTCAAATAAATTTATATTTTACGCAAGAATGTGTTCAAAAATCTCGGGTCTAATTGTGAAGGCACCTTTAGTTTTGGAAAACGACGCGGAAAATAAAGGGATATACGGGATTAAAACGTCGTGTATCCGATAGCTTAAAAATTACCATGAACATGAGGATTATAATTACGTTTTTTAGATTAAGGGATTATGATAAAATGTGAAATACGTTAATGTTATAGTTACATGTAATTATTATAACTATTAAAATAATTAATTTCCCGCGTTACATTGTCCCTTTAAATTTGACGCTCAACTGAAGCGGAAACGCTTTCGGTAAAGTGCACGATATCTGAGATATGTCGGGCTGTGAGAGAAATCACCTGAGCCAAACTTATAGCGCCTAACAGAAAACTTGACGAGAGTTCAGATTTAGAAGCTCGTCTTAAAGGGAAACTAGGAGCAAAAAAAAAAAAAAAAAATGGACCTGTTTCTGAATTTATTTTCAGAATCACACAAAACTACGAATACCGATTATATTGGAAACTTTCTACTGTTTATCTGATTGGCTGCAGTTTCAAGAAACTTTAGATATTTAAATTATCAGCTACTTGTTGTCTATGGTTTGTTGAATAAAGTGATGCTGCCACATTTTTCTATGGATTATATTAATGGTTATTTTATATTATAAAAACTCTGTACACAGAGTTAGGGTTAAGAGTTATTTACAAAAAAAAATATATATTTTTAGATGAGCTGTTTAATAATTCAGTAAGTTTTTTAAAAACCCTTTAGGTAAAAATCTCCCTGCATGTCAAATTATCAATTTACGTAATACGCGTAAAACATCTAAGATTTAATCTGAATAACCTTATTACATATAAACGATTGTAGGTGACCGTGCAATGCAATACCACTCCTCATTTGTCTCTATATAAAAATTAGTAACCGTGAGAAGTGCGTAGAAAAATAGGTTTATCACTACCAATGAAATGTGGAAAACATAATTCTAATAAGTCAAAGAGAATTCAAATTTCAATACATACTGGGGGTCAGAATTAGTTTAAAACCGTGGCAAGATGTATGATGGGACGTCTTGTTTGCCACCTTTCCCTAAGCAATTCGTTGGGGAGGGGGTAAGAATATATAAAAGGTTTTTCGCATTCCTTAAGGCGAAGATATTCGCGAGTGAGAATGTTTTCTCGCCCATAATCCAAGCAACGTTCCTCGGGTAATTAGGCCTAATTGACTAGCGGGCAACCGAGTCACGCGCCATCTTAGGATGAAAACCGCCGACTAGTTCCCCGATGAGAATAAAGAACCAAAAAAAAAAAAAAAAATTTGAGATAAAAGAAGAAGAAAAAAATAAAAAAACCATCTCTATTCTTCTTAAGAGGGAATGGGGAGTATAAGGGCTATATACATCTACTACTTCTACTCTTAATTAAAAATAATTGTTTCTCCAGAAATCCTCGAGGGCTAAATTATATCCCACAGCTACTCATACGGAGTTTTTATAAGGATCGTTTTTTGAGACTCAAAAGTTAATTGACTTTTCTGTGACAAAAAAAAAATGATAAACCGAAAATATACACTTCAGATCTTCCAAGGCTTAACTTTCAACCTTTAGCGAGTTTACGAAATCATACTTGAAGCGTTAATGTCTATCAGTTGCTGCCCTTACTGTAAACTATAAATGGTAAAAGTACGTAGCAGTTAAGTATAGTGTCATAATTGTATAATATTATAAAAAATACATTGGCTATATTTAAGATATCTCGTACAGTGATGTAAATAGTATAAAACTTGTTTTATATCTAAGCAAAGAAACTGTATTCTGGGGTCTAAAAGATGGAAACGAAGTGACATCTTGAGTTCGTATATAGTATTATCAGAGGTATATAATAACCCCCTTCGGGGGGGAAGTATGAAAGCCCCTATACTACCAATGCTAAAAATCACGAACAACAAGAGCCCGCTGCTGACTATCTAGGCCACTAGCTCGCGCTGGACTTCTCAATGTCGCTACTCTAGTAAATGGTCTTTGTATAAACAAGACGGCTCGATTTGTGTTTAGAACTTCCTGTCTCAGGAGTCAGGCTGTCTGTTAAAATGGAGTCGAAGGTTGACTTCAGCTCGCGAGTTCCGGAAGTGTGCGTAGGGAAAATTTAATGAGGTTCAAAATGATGTAACTATTTTTTGGGAGTAAAGCGGTGTGTCGATCCGCCGCGATTTACGCCGGGCACTTGTTGTTCGTCGATTTTACCTACCTTTCATACTTCCCCGCGAAGGGGGTTATTATATACCTCTGGTATTATATTTCCCTTTTTAGTAATTAAATAAAGTTTAAAAAGTCAGGATCAGCCAAGGAAAAAACCCAATTAATTTGTTACGAATGTAATACAAACTGTTTTTGAAACATCAAAAGCTTAATAGAAATTTTCATTAAAATTCTTTCAAAATTAGATTTTTTACGTAAAGAGCGAGATTGACTTATAAATTGAAAATAAAAGCCATAAGAATTTTATTTTTAACTTTAAATTAAGTATAAACTTTTTATTTAAAGGATAAAAGAATATAAAATGCAGCTACAAGCGAGCGCAAACCGGTCTTTTGCCAAGGACCAAGGGGCTTGAATATTTCGCTCTATTAAAAACTCTCGGATGTCAAAAACGGCTGCATCTCGCGGTAACCATGGCAATGACACATTCCCGAAAGGTGAGAAGAAAACCGTGTGTATGCGAGTGTGAGGGTAATAGACCGAGAGGGGCGAAAAAAAGTTTGCGAAAAATAAAAGTGAAAGTCTATATGTACCGTACTCTTGTTCAAGAATATTTTGTCATTTTGCAAAATGGAGAAGGTTAAGGAGGATAAATACGTAATAATAAACTTAACAGTGATGAAAGTAGTTTTTGCAAAATGATCTTGGACTAGAATATAGTCTCTTTGCAGGGCGATAGAAAGAAGAGTCGAGAAAATAAGAGTGAAAAGATATGAAAGTATTTTTTCCCACGATGAGTTCGAACCAGAACGCGAGGTAAGGGCCGTGTTTTATATCAAAGAAAGGATATCTGTTTTTTTTCAGAGCCTTTACTTTGATCCGTAGTCAAAACTGGTTATTGAAAATACGAGTAGAATCGGTTCCAAGTCGAGTTTCGACCACGGATCAAGGCAAAGATCGGTGTTTTTCTAGGGGAATCATTTTTTAACATAAAATATCGTTGAACTCTGGTAAAAACTCTCGGAGAAATTCTTTGTATATCGCGCTAGAAATTGGAAGATGACCAAAACGCCTTTGGAGAGGAATACGTCAAACATCACGTCGCGACGAACACCCCCGTTCTCCATTTCCCAAACACTTCAAAAATAAAGTTCTTTTGATGTTTGTTGCAGGGTCACCCGACCAACATCAAAAGAACTTTAATTTTGCAAAAACTTATTTGAAATTGAGACATGTTTGTGGGCTTTCATTCTGTTACCTAAACGAATACTTGTAAGAAAACTAAAAGGTTCAAACTATTAATTTTAAATTAAATTTGGGGATTTAATAGTCTATTAAGGAAGTTAATTTTAACTATGAAAGCTAACTTTAATTAATTTAAATCACAGATTATCCGTACTAAAAACTCGATCCAATTAACAGCATTTTCTTTAAGTTTTCTTCAACCAAATATTTGTAACACCACATGAAACTACAAAATAAAACAGATCCTACTCTTTATATATTATAATATACTTGTATAATAATGATAGTGATCAGATGCTGAGAAAAGATTGAAGCTAAACCTCTTTCCCAATTTTTTTCCTCTTCATACCCTAATAAATCGTTTAATCCGCACCTAGTGGCGAGTGTCAAGCTCCTTAATAAAGGAAATTAATTTCTCTTTCGCGAATGAGTGGCGTCAAAAAATTAGGAAAAGAGAGAGACACATGATCAAAAAGCACGCGGGGAAGTTACCTATACGTCGGCTAAGTTGAGACCATGTTATCACAGTCAAGGTAGGATCCCTTTTTAATGTTTATAGTACTGTTTATTAGAAACATTAACTTCTTACTCGCTAAACAGTTAAACTGATTAGGAGTAAACGTAAGACCCGAGGACGACGTAGAAAAGGCTAAAGGTCGAGGATCGAGGCGACGCTGGACAGAATCAATGTTTTGACCAGGCGACAGAGAGAAGGAAGAAACTAATTAATTTCATAATTAAAACCACGCGTCGGTTATCCGATTCAGGGATGAAAAGAGACGAGGAAGACGTCGTTTGGCCTTCGAGTAAACCTCACGTATGTTTTAACCTCGTCTTAACAAAGTTACGATCATTCGCTTTAACCTAATTCGCTTCTCCTTCTTAATACTCCCCCGAACGTCATATAGTTAACTCTTCCTGGTAATTGCCTGATTTAACCTCCTTTCGCCCTGATTCTCAACATTACTATCCTAGTAACTTAGATGGGGGAACCAAAGGTTAACACGTGTTGGCGTCTTAGACAGTCGACGACAGGATAACCTCAAAGCGAGAATCGAACTAGGGGAGAGCTCGCTCTTTTGTTCTCGATGATGGCCTCAGACTTAATCACACCTTTACTCGAAATTCCTTTTACGAGCGGACTTTATACTGGGGACAATTGTGGGGGGGACAACGTATTATAAAAAGGAACCGGATATTTCTGGCTCAAACCTTTAGGGTGCAGTAAAGTTTTAATGTTGAAATTGATAAGCAATATAAAAAGGTGGAAATCCTTCCCAGTTCAAGAAAAAAAACTATTATCGGCGACCAATTTCGACTTTTCAATTAAAAGCTAATTAAAGATTTACCATCCTAAAGAGATAAAATATTAATCTGCACGGACTCAGTATCTTAACAAAATTAAAAATACTCTTATTGAATTTCAATACGTCTATCCCATAATCCACCGCAAAAAATACTTTCAGAACATTTTGTATATGAGTTTCGAAAATGAAGAAAATTATAATACAATCCCTTTTTTCAAATAAAAAAAAAAATCAAGGTTTAGAAAAGATAATTACCTAAATTTCATCAAGTCCCATGATATGAAAGCCCGTAAAGTCATTGTAGAATCTCAATACCCTTTTTGTTACAGAAACCCAAGCAGAATAATTCAATTTTTTTCATTCCCTTATATTAAACCAAATTAACAAAAAACGGAGAGTATTTTGTGGGAGAAAAGGTTGCATGGCTATTCTTAGGCCAAACTAAAAAAAATCTTGTATTTTTGAAATAAAATGACTTCTTTATATTCTAGCGTGAATGCGTTTGGAATTAAGGTTAAAAAAGAGCAAAAAATAGGGTTAACCGAATAATGGATCACAGCACACATACACGCGGAAACAATACATCGTTTGGTTCGATGATGGGAAATACATACTCGATGAAAGCCCGAAAATCGACCAACACTACTTTTTTCTCTACGCAGTTTAATATCGAGAATTCCTACGCCATTAATTCACCAATCAAATTGAGTTTTCATAGAGAAAAAAATTCAAAACTAAGCAATTTCAATCCGAAATCAAATCAGAATGAAGGTGAGCTTTCCGCGTGTTGAAAACTGCACCTATCTATGAATATATCAAAACTAGATTATACAATGTAACAAAAAAACAGGCTTCATTGTATCTCTCAGTTATAAAAGGCCTAAATCATAAAAGCTACGTTTATTTAAGCGCTGAAATTTCGAACAGCATTCCTATTTTGCGAGGTATAGGAAAGGAGATCAAGCGTCGATCGAAATGGAGCAGTGAGCCAAGAAAAAGACCGCGTACATACAACGAAGCGATGTTTGGGTTAGCTATAAGCGGAGAAAGCCTCGAGGGGGAAATATACGGAGAAAGCTAGAAGAGGAGGGAAGCGGAGGTATCGATAACCGATTAACCTAGGCTGGTCCGCCGATAATGTATTCCATCACGCAACCGCCGCCTGCACAAATCGTATAATGCCCTAGCCGGGCCACCATTGCTTCCTATATAACTAGAAATCCAGAATTTTGATTTCAAACCCCATTTCCTCCCTTTTTTCCTATCTCTCTTTTATTTTTAAAGTGATACTTAAACGCTCCAACAATGTTTTTTATTATTATTATTATTTGAAGCGTTGTACGTAGAAACTAAAATATACGTTTAATTTTAGTCAAATCTCTTTTTTGATCTTAATTTGGATATTTTGAGATTAAATTCCATGGCCAATCACATCGTTTTGATAATTCACGCGCTAGAGAATAATCTCGAGATGAGCTGGGTATTTATCATATTATATTTTAATCATTTTATCAGCACGTGCCACAAGATTCTTCTCTACAGAGTGTAAATTATCATAACTCCATTCATTTGTCACGGAGTCTAATCTCAAACTTAATCTCAAACTTAATCACAAAGTGATTTTGTAGATTCTAGGGTTAACGCTCCCGTTGAAGTATTCAAGTATCCCTTTAAATTGGGTGATTCTATCATTGGTTCCTTCGCCTTTTAGAATCAATCCCCCTTACTCCCTTTTGAGAACTATACGGATCGACAAAGCGAATAAAGAGATCGAAAAACGCCATTTTGAATTTTTCATATAATACCCATATAGAATAGAATTAGATCACGGGGAGAAAGTCGTCCAATTGCATGGGCGGAGAGAGTATTATATTTTGGTAGGATAACTCCTATATTTCAAGGCGCGTACTCTATAAGGTCGATAGATCGTTATATTATAGCGTATAGTATTTCGAATACATTGAACAAACCCGTAAAGTCTAGCGTTGAACGAAATGCAAATTCGAGATGGTTAAGATACGAATTTGAATTTTATTCCTATATGGATGGTGTACCCTTCAATATAGTCCTCGATATTCGAGGGCATATTTTTAGATTTTTCCAATTTCTCTTCAAATATTTGCGTTTGCCATAACTCGTAAGTTGGCGCGGCTCCACGTATAGAAAATTTCACCAAATTATCATTTTTACAGCGTTTTTAAATGAAAAGAAAATATTTGAGGTTCAAACCGATTTTAGGGTGTAAAATTGGTTTTAGAATTTATAGACAAACATATTTCCAAACTTATTTCAATCACGAATACCAAACCTATAATAACCAAAAGGATCTCCGAGTATTTGCGTTTCGAATTCGATGCTGAAATTAAATTCGATTTAATCAAAGCAACGCGTGTACAAACAGTTTTTTTTTTTTTATATAGATTAAGGCTTAAGAAGCTAAGAGTGCTTTTTAATATCGGGTTGGTATGTTAAAATCGTTCAAATCTAATATACAAAACCATCAGCCGATGAAACCCTCCTTTGAAGTCTATTACTCCCGGGTCTTGTCTACCCCTCTCTGTATGGGTTATTCTCAAAAGGCGCGATTCGTACGCCTCCTAACGGTAGATGTTTTCGAAGCGGGAGTTCGTCGAGCGAATATCTCTAGAAACCTTGGAGTTCGTCAAAAAAACGTCGTCGTTTGTGGAGAGAGAAAATTTCTAATTTTCCGTAGACAGGGGGGATGAAGTAGGACCCCTTCTAACTCGTAAAATTGTGAATTTTACCCATACAGAGAGGAGCGCTATATGGAACATTAGAGTAGTAGACTTCAAAGGAGGGTTTCATCGCCTTCTGACAAAACTGATGCTCGATAAAAAATGCGTAAACATCTACGAACTATGACCTTTTTTAGAATTCTAGTAAGCGAGAGTGGTACTTCGAACTTTTATCGCGATATTCGTCAACAACCGTTGAAAAGAGTAAGCTCGTAAAAGGGATGGTATTCAATTGAACAGAGTATTTCCCTTTACTTTCATATCTAACATTAACTCTTACTTCGCGAACAAACTTTACATATTATGGCGGGTGAAATAGAGTATGGCGACGTATGAATTTTTATTTTTTGTATAAACAAACTTTTCCAACCCTTTATGCGCAATATATCGACGCGAAGAGGACGGATGAATATAGCAGTGGATGCTTTAAAAGCAGGAAATATCAAAGCCTACTTAAAGGGAGAATGAAGTATCACAAATATTTATATCGGGAACTTATTGACAGGGGAAACTCTCGAGGCATACATATAGACTACTTAACTATAATTCCGAAAATATACTCAGTGACAGTTTCACTTTAAATAGAAATAATTATTTCAAACTTAATTTCTTCGTATATATATTTAATGGTGAATTTCGGAATTGGCAGAAAATAATTTGTAGTCCAGAGTAAGTATAATTCATTCACCCTTTAACTGACTTTAAGATAGAAAAGAGGGCTTAGTTGGGATATAAAAGAGGAGAGGGGAAACTAGAATCGCTTCGAGTTTTCAGTCAGCAAATATCTAGGCTAATAATAAGAGCTAAGTAACCCAGTCATTGAGTAAAAGGAAGCAACACCGGGTTCGTTCTAAAGTTCATAAATGAATATAGAAAATGTGTACCAGAAATTGAAAAGGGTGATGAGAACCCCGTTTTACAGAAAATATCCCGGAGCTATAGTTTCTTTATTAATGTCCAACATACCCGTTATTGGGACGTAATATAATTCGTAGGAAGGTCGAATCAAAACCCCTTAACGAGATAAAATTGTCGGTAGAAGAGAGGAGGATGCAAATATAGAATTTGACGGCGTAGGCGGAGATATACTCCCTCTTTATTTCAATTCGATAGGGAACAGAAAACTTCCTATATACTATAGAGAGAGTTTGACAAGTTAGAAATCGAACCAAATAGAAAAGTTTCGCTCGCCTCGAAATAAATTCGGAAAAAGGATGGTAAAATATAAGAGAAGACACTACTTTTTATTTGGGGAGTTTAATATCGCGTATTACTCCGCCATACAGTCGCTACTCGTATCATTATTGAAAAATATACGCGTTTAAAATATCGGTATATATGCCAGACTTATCGCAGTTTCCATAAAGATAAAACTGAGTGCACAAAAGGGAAAAATATTCTACATGGAATGGATAAAGAGATAAGAAAAAAGAAAGAGGATATAGAAGCGCTTCGACGCGTTGGAATTCCGAGACACGTGTCATCGTATAGCTAGCTATTTTCTCATTGGAAGAAGTTCCTTTTTATATTGTTAAGACTGCTCGCACGCGTGCTTCA
Source organism: Odiellus spinosus (assembly GCA_963920705.1). NCBI lineage: Eukaryota > Metazoa > Arthropoda > Arachnida > Opiliones > Phalangiidae > Odiellus > Odiellus spinosus. The sequence continues at coordinate 18,607,804 of OY987234.1, read as the reverse complement.
ATTGTTGTAAACAGAGAATTGGAACTAGACAGAGACGAGAATCTATTATAAGTCTCGGATTTTAAGAGTTACGAATGTCACGGGGCACGAAGAAAGGAGCTATAGGGCACTTATTGGTAAGTGAAGACTGCTAAGAAATATCACGTCGAAAGAAACGGAGCTAAACTGAGAGGGGGGAAACACGTCACCATCTGAAATCGATTACAAAACGGGAGAGAAAGTGAGCGTCAGTGAGATTTCTGAGGGAAAGAAAAACGTCTCGGAAGAATTGTTCACATCAGTTTTTTGACATCGGGATGATAATTTTGTTTTTATTCCGAAATATTAAGAATGAGGTTCCCTAAGTCATGGATAAACTAAATATTTTCTATCCATAATTTATTTTGGGAACATAAATAGATTATGATAGATTATTATTATTTAAAAAAAAAATTAAAAACATTCCATTAGTATAAAAAGCTTAAAGGGCGGATGCAACCTAACAACAAGTGATTTTTTTATCGATTCCTTATTGTTTAAATAGGACTAATCCACTAGCGAAAAAATTTACAAACAAATATTAAACTAGAAATGAATTTAAAACTTACCCTGAAAATAGGCTTAGTGGGATTCATGGAGCTCCTGATTTCCTCCCGTGTAAGGTCTAGCGACCAATCGCGCGCGACGTAAGTCTCGTGGAGATCTCGCGTGAACGACGGGCCTTTGCTCATTGATCGCTAGACCTTACACGGACGCAATTCAGGATCTAAATGAATCCCGCTAAGCCTATTTTCAGGGTAAGTTTTAAATTTATTTCTAGTTTAATATTTGTTTGTAAATTTTTTAAATAGTGGATTAGGCCTATTTAAACGATAAGGAATCGATAAAAAATCACTTGTAATTAGGTTGCATTCTCCCTTTAAATGTGAACTAGACCATATCGGGAGCTCGAAAAACGTACGAAATAGTTAAAAATCAAAAGCCTTTAAAACTATTTTAGCAGACACTTTGAAAGAAAAGAGAGGAGCGAACTATAGGAACGAAAGAGGAAAAAGAATCGATCCATTTTATTTTATAGAAGGGCTAAATTATAGAAGGGCTAAATTATATATGGAAAAGTATATACGAATTATGTTGGATGAAGAGGAAGAATCCAAAACGGCTTTTAAGCTTAATTAGACGAACGATTAATTAATCGTTCAAATTTTTAATTAAAACGTATCTAGCGGGAATTTTTTCTTTTTCATATACTTTGTAAACTGTACAGCCTCTCCAAATATCCAGGCGTTCAACGTGTAAATGTGAATACGGAGATTCAAGGGTAAATAAAGGCAACCATTTAATTCAGATTATACACCCCAAGGCGTACATACTATTAAAGAGGGCCAGAATCTAAAAATTAAACGCGCTAGTCTCATCTCTCAGACTTCTCTTTTATAGCGGAGCCGGGAAAAACCTTAATTAGATCAACTGTACTTTTCTTTTTAATTTTTTCCTCATTTTTCTAACCTTATCCATGGCGAAAAATTCTATTTTTTCTCAACTCGTTGTTGAGATAAGGAAAGCCAAGGTTTGTAATTAAACCAGAAAACTGTTTATGAACTACATTTGGCCGCCAGCCAATTTTTCTCCTCCTTCTATCCCTCCCAAAATAAAAAAAAGGGTAGGAAAGATAGAGGGGGTGATATGGTTTGTGGAAGTCGAAAAGTTTTTAACGGTTCATCGATTGATTCCGACTCACAATGATGTTTCCTTCGAGCTCCCATTTATAAAATAAAAGAAAGAGAGAAAATTCCACCCCGCTTTTCTTTTTTATCTTCCCTTCACCAGAAAAAAAATAAAATAAAAGATAGATTGGAAGAATGAAAGAAAAAAAGACTTCCCATATATAAAATTCCGGTATTAATTATTGCTTTTTTTTTCTTATTTCATTTTAAGAGTCTTTAAATTAATTAACAAGTTTTAGTAATACTTTCGCGAGAGTTTCTCGTGGAATAGAAGTTATTTTCAGAATCTGATGCGCACAAAATTAAGAATAAAACTAATATTTCCACAATTTTTAGGCAAAATTCTAAAATTGGGTTAAGTTTGAATTTCAGAGGATTGTAAATTCGGGCCAATCATCTTATTGAATTTTTAACCATTAGAACATCAAAAGTTAAAGAATTTCGTACTCATAGAAAGCCAACAGTCAGGAGCTAAATATCTAATGTTTTTCCTATAAGCCCCTGTAAAAGTGTTTCAACCGTTGTACAAAAGTGTTCAAGACGAAGCTGCTTTACAGGAGGTAAGATATTAAATCCCAAAATAACACTACAGAAAAATTCCCAACGTATCTTAATAAAAAAAAACAATAAGTATTAAATATGATGAATCACGATACCTTTAAACACCGAAATTGCACGGTTAATCGAACTACGGGGTTTTTGATCGATTAAACCGAATTTAAGCTATAATACAAGGTATGATTAAATGTAAATTCACCACACCTTAACCTTTAAAAGAATCACCAAGGTCAAATTGTTCCGTTTACAAGGGTCTCTTATTTCCGGAAACCCAATTTTTACCTTAACCCGAATATCGTATTAAAAGGACATTATGGATCAATCTTAATTTGCATATCTAATACGTCTTCTATATATAAGGAAAAGAGGGTCATTTCCAGACCCAACTCCTCCCCTCAAGACCTATAAATTTAAAGCCAAGGCTTAAGGCGTTTTCGATCCGCTTCGCCATTTAAACTATTTCTTTTTTTGTTGTTGTCTTTTTTAGGCACACCAAGTTTGAACAAAACTGAGCGTTTTCGACGCAATCTACTCCAAGCAGAAAAAGTAAAACACAACCAAAACATTGAAAAGGAACACGGAAATAAATTCGCAAGCACGAAATATAATATAGATTTAAAATATTCAGATTGATTATATATAGTAACATAAACATCTGCCCAAAAAGGTTCGTGCAATAAACGATGAATTATATAGGTTCGCTAATAAAAGGTCAAAGATCAATCGAAGAAATACTGCAGTTTTAGCCTAGTTTAAAACTGAAGTCAACCAAAAACTAGACGGGCGTATTTTTCAGGCTGGAAATTTCTATGACTAAATAGACTTAGGCTAAAACAATTGAGGGAGAGAATTAAAAAGTATTTTAAATTATTTTAAATGATGATGTAATTGATATTACTACTTTAAAGATCTTTAATAAATATTTTAGAATTTGATAGAATATTCATTTTAAGAATAAATCTAAAATAAACTGAAAATAAAATAGATATAATAATTATAATTAAGAATTAGGTTAGTTAAATTAAACATTTGAATCTTTCCTGGCTAGATTGTTGTCATTTCCAGTAACCCTAGTTACGTATATGGGAGGGAAACGATAATTACGCGCTAGAATTCATCCGGTTAAGTCGAATGAGCTATATATAGTCTTTGATATAAGCCGATATTTCGGTCGCCCGTCGGTGTACAAGTTATTTGAGTGTATTAAGGTATTAAACTCCTCCTCTATTTTACGACTGAATTTATCGGCGTCAGAAGTGCCAAAAAAAGAAAAAATAATAAAAAAAGGAAACTTTCGGGATATCGCGCGTTGAAACGTTAGTATTCGGATCACGCCCGAATAAAAGTATCTCAACTGGGCACGCGAATCGTCCCCCTTTATTTTGACTACGTAATATAAAGGAGAAAAGTGGGAAATGGGGGAAAGCTGCGGTATAAAGTCTTCGCGAAGTGGCGACTAGCACGAATCTATAACACCACGAGTAAAGGCCCTTTTTTCGAGTATAGAGAAAGCCAGGGTGAGAGTATTTCTTTAGTTTTACGGAGAAAAAAAATCTATATGAAAATTGAGGCTTAGAAAGACCCAAAATTAAAACGGGGAAACACTTTTTTTAAGGGATATTTCATTTTATTCTAAGATAGAAACTTATAACATAGGCACTAAGGAAATGAACCGCATAGACCCTCGAATTGGAGGCAGCCGTTTTATACAGCGCAGTATGGTGCTAGGAAACGCTTATCAGAGTGCCAAATTCCCCTTAGAAAACATTACAAGAAATAGCCGTTTCACTATAAGAGATCAACACGTATAAAGCTAAGTTTCAGATGTAAAGACTATTTGAAATGAAATCTTTCAAATTGTACACGAAAGAAAGCTGACTAAAGCGATGTTAACAGGAATTAAGGATAGAATACAAAGGTGCACCCAATCTTTAGTATTCCACTCTATTCACCCTCTGTTCTTGAATAGATTAGCAGAGAAGTGAGAGGAAATTTTCTCTAAAAGATTCCGACGCGTTTTGCTTTTCTTTCTCGCCTCCTTTTACAGAGCGCTAAACTTTACTACGCTCGTCTATAGTCTCTTTTATTATAAAGGTGCTTTTACATAAAATAAAATATAGAAATATATATATATATATAGATACCCCTTACCACTTCGGTAATATTAGGGATATGTGAATTTAACTTTTTTTTTTTATCTACCAGAGAATCTGCCCTTAATAAATATTTTTCCTTTATTTCTAGCTTAAAACAGAGAAAAAATAAATTTAGCAACAAAAGAATTTCGATTTCAAGTTAACGTTTTTTTGTCAAGTTTTGTTTAAAGCTAGATGAAAGCGCAGCTTTGTAAAGGCACCTTTAGAGTCTTTCCCTAGAGTTTTCGACAAGTTTTACATTCAAAGAGATTTGCTAGTATAAATATTAGGAGACTTTTGCGGTACATTGCCTGCCGTATCTACTCCATGATGGGGAGCGGAAATGCTTGGGCGACGAATAGATTTCTTCTACCTCTCGCTAACCTCGCTTCCCCCCCGTTCTTTAGTCTATTTTCTTCCTATTCTGGCAGGATTTTCCTTCGCTCCAAAACGTTTCTCTTTGCAGAGTAAAAAAAATATATGGAAAACTAGGAAAAAGGTGTAACTTTGATATCCGCGAAGGTTTAGTCCCCTGTTACGTTTCTCTTTTATATACCATGCAAGGGAAGAAGCTGGAATGCCCAATTTATATTTAAAAGTACAGTACATATACCAAAAAGGATGTGGATAAATAGAAGAAGGTATTTTAAAAGTCGACACGAAAATCTGATATAAAAAGTCAACAAGTATATTTAAATTGAAAAATAAATATAAAAGGAACCGATATAATATAAAACGGGCCAAACAAATTTAATAGAGAGAAACGGTATGTTGATTTAAAGTAAAGTTGTTTCTATAGAGAGGTTAAAAGAATCTATAGATAGACTTGGTAGTACTTATCAATAACCTTTATTCAATAAAAGTTAATGATAAGTACTCGCAGTGTCTCATCGTTAAATTATTTAAGAAATATCAAATAAACTCAATCATTTGGTATTGATATTAAATAATTCAATTTAGAGCGTGTGACTTTCTTAATCTCTCTATTAAATATCATCCCATAAATATGAAACACGTATTAAAAATAGAATAGTAAAAAATGACCCAAAACCAAGTGCAAAGTAAAATTAAAAATAAATTCGTAAATCGGGTTAAATTACTAAAATTATCCATCGAAAAACATCGTACGATAAAGATACGTATAAAAATATATCCGATGTTTAAAAATAAACCAAGACCAGAATTAAATCGTATTAAAATTGAAGAAATACGGAGAATACGCGTTATGCAAAAAAATCCAAGTAGTACGTAATAATATCAAAAGAGTATTTAGAAGTTTGCGTATACCTGTGTATTGTTCCAGTGAATGTTGAGCCGATAGCCCCGCAATATGTCGGGACTCTGGTTGATGTGTTTCAGAGCCAGATTGACTGCGGGAATGACGCCCCGACCGATGCTGCCTTCCGTTAAATTGCGAGATGTCGGGAAGAAACCCCCCACGTATATGTCGACCGGGTCCCTCGCCATCAACATCTCCTCCTCGAGCGAGGGACTTCCCGAGTCCGCGAAACCGCTAATGTCCAAGTTCAAGGGGTCATTGTCTCTGTCCACCAAGGACTCTTCGTCGTCCGACCCGACCGACGTCGACGCGACTCGACCCACCGACCCCGCGACTAAGATGACCAACGAAACGGTGACCACTAAACGCCAGCCGAAAAAAACGCGACCATGACCACGCGTCATTTTTACTCTAATTTATAATCAACGAACCAGAGATGGAACGAAACGCGAAATATCGATTTTTTTTTGACTTTCTAATCAAACTACGATAGACGAAATAAAAATTGAAATTTTTAACTTAAGAAGAAAAACTTAGCGCCGTCGACTGACCACTTTCTCGATTAGTCACTCTGAAGGAAAATAACTCGACCACCGTCGACGTTAATTTTTCAGTGGTCAGTCGTTCCCGATTCGTTAGGATAGCGGTTAACCGGCCTCCGTTCAATTTGTCGCGACGATACGCCTTTTTCGAAACCCGAGCTTCGAAACTCATTTTTAACTTTATTACTCCGACTAGACCGCCTAAATACCGACATAGAAGAAACTTCGATAAAAACCCGGACAGAGAGATCAACCGAATGATAAAATACTTATCGCGCTACCGACTGATGTTCCGCGAAACCGTGGGTGATAAGGGTGAGACGAGGGAAGATAGTTAAACGAAGCGAAAGTTAATATAATATTTCATTAGACGATGGAATTGACGGGGAGACGATTTTTCCATCATTTTAGGGGAATGTTCGGTCGAGGAATGAGGAGTATGTTAGGCTTTTTGAGAGACTTTTTCCTATAGTTTTATCAAAGTTTTTCAAGGTTTTTAAAGTTAAAAGAATAGTTTTTTTCCCTATCTCTTTATATTATCTCTCGTCTTTCCCGAATTTTTCCGATTGAGTATAAAAACGCGCCAAAGTTTGGTTTTTTTGGCTTTTTCCCGTTGCCTAGCCGCTGCTTCCCCGACCCGCGGCCTCACCTTCGACGCGCCTGGAATGGAATCCCCGAGTCCCGGGGAAAAGCCAGCCACCAGTTCTAGATCCGACCGCTTTATGGCGAGGGGGCAGCACCGAGCGGAGAACCAGGGGCCGCGCGTCCAATCCGCGACGTTCCGCCTGGGAATCATCAATTCGCTCTATACCACTTCGCGATACTGTTCGCCTAAGATACGCGAATCCCTTCGCGAGATATTCTACGAACGAATCTAACTAACGTCGCGCGCGCGCGTTCAATCATTTTTTCTTCCCCCCTCTTGGTCTTCTCATTAATTATTTAGTTTAACAATTTCGATCTATATTATTAATAACCTCGTTACGTTCGTACTTCGCCGCACGCGCGTGAAACTTATCGTATCCTACGATATAATAGGTTAGCGAGTTCCCACTCCAATCAGATCCCCACGTACCTCTTTCCCATCCTATAGTAAACTAAAATCAACTCGATTGATCATTATAACGGCCCGGTAAAATCCCTTAGTTATCTTTGAGGGAAGTGTTCAGTTAGCTAATTGAAGTTTTTAATGGTGATTAAATTGATTTCTACATTCGAAATAGGGTTGAAATTTTAGCAACGTATATAAGACGCCTTGCTCTTATCTCTTTGAAGCCTACACGTACGGCTTAAACCTTATTCTAAACGTATACGCGGGAAGTTTCAAAGGATAAGCAACCAGAAACAAAAGGGGTCCAAAATAGTACTGGGCGGATCCGATTACTAATAATCGAGTAAGCGATTACTTTATAAGTAATCGCAAAGAACCGGTAACAGAACACTAAGTCCATTGACGATTACCTTCATAGATTACTGTCGCGCACCTAAGATAAGTCGTGTGACTTTATAACCTCTTCTTTCTCCGTTTTGAAAGTAATCGGTAATCGATTACTTTATCCAGTAATTATAATAGGTAATAGGTAATAGAATTTTTCCAAGTAATCGGATCCGCCCCGCGCTGGTTGTTCTTGATTGGTTTAGGAAAAACAGGGTTGATGTTGGTTATCTTCTATTAAAGGTAGCTTCGCTTACGTTCTCAAATTTCTCAAGGGAGAATGCAGCCCGACAAACAAAGGATTTTCTGTAGATTTATCATTTAAATATAGCTATATATAAATATACTTTATCCATCGATAATATGAGCTTTAAAATATTCATTAAAACGATATTAAAACTCCCCAAAGGTTTCTCGTTAATTTACAGTTAATAGGCGCTAAGCCTATCTCCATTCTTTTATATTTTAGACAATAAAAAACAGAAATAAAAATAATATTGACAATAAGGAATGCATAACAAACTATACTATTTAGCAGTCTTAATGAAAACCTAAAAATTCATATGTGATAAAACTCCAAAGCCACGTAATCCCTAATTTCCCAGTTATACCAATGTCCCAGGGCGTTTCCAAATAACTCGCGCAAGGTCGAAGGCGTTTTAGATTACAGTATTACCTTAGAATTACTTCCACCAGATCCGCTCCAGGTTGCGCTCTACAATTTGAAGTTAATCACGAAACTCGTAACTAAGTTAAGCTTAATTTAATCAATTTAAGTGAATATATAGCGAGTGGGGAAAGCCTTTCTCGAAATATAACAATACCTACATGGTATAGACTATAATAACATCAAGACGGAAATAGCTTTATAAATAGTTTGAATTGAAACCTTTGTCTCTGGGACTTAACATTGTTTTCGCTCGTGACGTTTTCTCTTTCCTATATGGGTCAAATAAAGAGACAAGAGAGTGAAAGAGGGAAAACTTAACGCCGCAATCATCTGGTTTCATAAAATTGTTTAAATTTGCATAGACTCGCAGCGACCTTTTTTTAATACCGGTCCAAAGTTCTCGGCTAAAAGGAGACGCAAGGAGTTGTAAGGACAGTGTACTGTAATAGAATGGTGATTTAAAGGTCAAAGAAGCGCTATTTGTCTAAAGTTTTGGACCCCAGCCGTGGTAACAGTCGCCCTGTAAGCGGAAGATTGAGGGGTCAAATCCAACCCGTGACCCAAAATATTTTTCACGGATGGGCAAATGGTTAAGTATATGAATAAAATTCCCTTCGATTAATTAATAATTCGTGCCTTTTTTTCCATCGTCTCTTTAAAAGAGAGTGAATCGAATATAACGATCGAAGTCGGCCAGCTTCGAACAAAAGGCGAACCACTTGATATTCGAGTATGAGTGAAGAGTAAGAAACCACCCTTCACTTCTACATCGCCCGTATATACCTGCCATTTCATTAAAAAATCTTCCCCCATTTTAAACGACAGAAAGGCACAATGCCTCGATCTCGGTGTCCGACCAATGAATAGAAAATTGGGTGGAAGTAAAAAAAAAAATTGGTAAGCCGATTATATCAAAGTATGATTCTCATACTCTTTCGTATCGAAATGAGATCAGCGTTTGACGAAGTTACTAGCTATGGACCACATACGCGCAAATTTTGGTTGGACGATTCAATGAAGATTTAATATCTACATTTAATAAAGGGATACTATACTGCAAACAAAATATATTATAATCAATTCGGATGGTTAAAAAACTCTAAAGGTTTCGCGGTAATTAACAGTTAATTACCGAAATTCCGGATTCGACTCGCTAAGCCTAATCAGTTTCGAAGAAATATCAGACTAAAAATTCTCGACAAGCCAGAGTCGCTGATGCCAATTAAAAATTAAAATAGCGCGTGAATCAATTTAATTCTAAAGAAAAGCTTACTTTGGTTGAAACACGAACTCTTAATGACATCAACAATTTTGGCCAAATTTCTTAAAATGAATTTGATAATTAACAACGAATTACCGCGAAAACCTTTGACGAGTTTGAATATTTTTTTTATTCTTTTTTTAACAGTCCAACTCGATTACTAAAATCTTGATTACGTCAGTAAATAATTAAATTTGTGGGTTATTTTCTATTACATTTCCCAATTTTACTTGAGATGTATTATCCCCAATGCTAGATATAAATTGAAATCGCAAATAAAGAAGATATTTGCAAAATTTTATCGTCAACAGTAGCGTAAAATTTTCCAATAAATTCACCATCTTCCCAGACTCCGTATAGGCTCCTAATATTGGGACATCCGATAATAATATCGAAAAGAAAAAAAAAAGGTCATCGGACAACCTTCTTGCGAGAAATTGAGGAGGGGGAAGAGGGTTATAAGATGTGGGTGAATGAGGAGAAATATCGGCTATAAAAGAAAAAGGGGAAAAAAAGAGTCGCCCTACATCTCGGGTGATCACACACACCCCCTCCCTTATACCCCCCAAATGGATCGATCCGTCGCTGGCTAGAAGAGCTACTTCTTAGCTACATACAACAAGCTCGGCGAAAACAAAATTTAACAAGCTTCATTCGCTACACATCAGGCTGCCAGTAAAGAGGCGAACGTTTACTGACCCCTTCGCCTCTATTATAGAAATAAGGCTGGCACACGTAGTTTACCCCTGCCGAGTTGACACATTTACATTTCGGGCCTTGAACATATCGAACGTATAACCCCTTTTCAACCCCTCTCATTTTCAATATCAATGTCATAAAAGGGGAAATTCATTAGTTCCGCGTCCTCCCTTCGATTCTCCCAGAGCGCGCGAACTTTAATACATTAGGCTTAATTAATCACGTATATTCTACTAAATAACAATCCTTGGAAATACGAACTCTCTATGACGTCTCTTCGATATTATACGCGTATGTTATATTATAATCCATATACACTGAGTATATTTTGCAGAGAACTAAAAGCCTAAAACCCCTTTTGTGATTTGAACTCGTTCCATTTTAATTACCCAATAAATGCCTTTGAAATACGCGTAGGAATTTTCAGGTTTGGAGATTATACTATCTTTATTCCTATAAATTTATAAATTAAGGCTTAGCGCAGTTTGATGTTAAACATAGGGCTCGCTGATTCGCTGAAGGACGCGAAACGAACTCGAAGAGTCTAAATTAAAGATCAACGTTCTAGGAAACGTCAATGTGTTCTTGGAAAAACTACTAATTATTCATGCAGTCGAGTTTATGTGAAAATAAACATTCGAACCGAAAATAAACAAAAATTGGGTGGACTAGGAAATAAGAGTTAATCAAAATTGAATAAAAAAATGTGTAGTTTTTCAAAACTTTTGTAAAAAATGAAAGAAAATTTGAACGACGATCAAAAATTAGTCTTAGAATTTTATAAGCATTTTCATTCCCCTCCCCATTAACCTATTTCCTCTCTAAGGATGTTTAAGACGGCGTTGCCATGGTTACCCGGTTTATTAGATATAGTCGAAAAGGGGTTGTAAGTGTATCAGTTGGCAGTGAGGCTCTGTATAGCGCGTCTCTAAAATCCCAAAGGAGCTCTAATGATGATGATACTCGATGACTTGGGGATGATGAGATCCCGAATATTAACGTAGGAAGGAAAGGCTATACGTATCCTCTACGGAGGAATACGAGAGGCGCGGGACCGATATATATATAAAGCTACAAGCTTTAAACGGAAGGCGAACGCGAGCCAAACTAACCAATGAAGGGAGCCGAGGGATAGAGAAAATGGGGGGAATTTTAATACGTTTATAGGTGGCCAACTAGAAATGGCACTTAAAACTATCTACGTCATAATTAGTCGCCAGCCCCTAGAATGTTCCAATAGCCAATATCGCATCATCCTCTTTACCCCTTTTCCAAGATTTTAGAGCAGGTTTTAAGTCATTTCTCTCTATACATTCGGCCATAAATTATCGACAATCCCCTAAAACGTTAAACCTGATTGATTAATCAATATAGTTTCGCCATTTTCCCTCTTTTTCTGAAAAAATCCATAATTGCTCATCCAACGAAAACGTTGCGTTAATCTAAAAGACAAATTTGTCAAAAAGTGGGATTTTTTTCTTCAATGGGATCCTAAATAGCCAAATTATTTATAAAAAATATTTTCTGTTGAATCGTCTCAATATGTAATGTATTAGCTTGTCCTTACAATTAGAATTCGAAACTTTGTCGTTAATATACGTCTTCGTTAATTTTTAATTAGTTTACGGAAAATGAGAAGTTCGAGGATGCTCTTTAAAGGGAGAATGCAACCTAACAACAAGTTGTTTTTTCGATTCCTTATCGTTTAAAATAGGCCTAATCCAACAGTAAAAATTATAGACAAATATTAAACTATTAAAAAATTTTAAAACTTGCCTGGAAAATAGGCTTAGCTTTATTCATGGAGATCATGAATTTCTTCGCGTTAAAAGGAAAAATTCGTATTTTGTTTTAAATTAAAAGGAGAACCTCCAACTAATCAAAAGACGTTCCACCTTCTACTTAGTAAAATCTCAGGTTTTGAAGATTTAAAAAACGAAGTTCATTTAGAACTAATTCGAATTTAAAGAATCGAAGAAATATTACTAGTATTCTAAAAGAAAATAAATTTTGACAACGTCATTCATTCTGATACTGACACGAAAAAGGCGAGTATAAGAGAAGAAAATTCTTCAAATTAGCGACCGGATGACTTTGCCGCCAAAAAGGGGAAAAAAAGGGGAAAGCGTTATTGACAAGATAAGTGACAAGTCACCCCTTACATCGATATTAAAAAGCATCGGCGGGGTAAAAGGCCAAAAAAGAAAAAGTTCGATATACCCTTTAGGGACTCCTATAGAATAGTAAAAAGCCGACAGGCGTAGGTCTCATATACATCTATAGAGGTTACGTCACAAGCCATAATACGGTTATGGTGACGTCTAGAAAAGCATATCTGAAGTAATATAGAAGTGAATTAACTTAAGGTCTGTTTTCACTGAGCGAAAACCAGAGTGATCAGTGAAAACGAGCCTTTAAGGCAATTATACTCAATTGCAAATAAATTGACTATTTAAAAAAATCATCACAGTACCTATATACATAGTTCTGTTCATGAAGAGAACATGAAAAATAATAACACGATTATATAATAACGAAAGTGGGTTGGTTGTTTAAACATAAGATTCTTAACCGCAAAACTAACTACATAATGGAATTTTTATACGGGGCTATATTTTTCAATTATTGATAGACATAAATTGAAAATGGGCGTTATTTTATTCCTCATATCAAGGATCAGCCTTGTAAAACCCGAAAATTCGATATGGCAAAAAAATTGACCTTAAGTGTAAGTCAGTGACTCGTATAATTTCTGGTAAATGGAAGCAAACCAGAGGTACATTCCACTATTTTTTTTTTTATTTCCTCTCCATCCCAACAATTTTTCTATCATTTCCCAAAGAAAGTCATTTATTTTATTTCTTGAAAGAGAAACCCAGAGAGAGAGAGGTTAGAATCCAGCTCGTTTCCGAAGATATTGGTCAATAAAAAGCCAAAAGAAATATATCTCATCTTCTTCCGTCATACTTTTTTTTCTTTTAGACTATACCACCCCGTCGATCAGATGTAAGCTTACAACGTACGCGTTGAGTTATTGGATGAAGAGACTAGTTATATTAACAACAGATAGGTTGTGCCTAAAACCAACGCAGCCTATTCACGGGGCAAACGCGCATAAACCCTAAAAGGGCCACGTCCCGAGTCAAAGAGGGAAAGCAACTTTTCGATTTGGTGGCTCGGCAAAGTCACTCGTTCTATTGCAGAGATATGGAAGGAAACAGGGGGAAAAAATGACCTTTAACCCCCTAACTTGTACCAAAATGGGGCGGTTTCAATTTCTCCCCCTTTTAAATGTGCCTTCATAAGTACGTTTGATAAAGGGAACAGCTAACCGAGACAAGTACAATGGAAATGTGTTTAGCGTATCCATTCCCTCCATATAAGGGATATATTAGACTGTGATTAAGCTATTTTTAATCAATTTAGACGGTTAAAATATGCGTTAAAACCATATCAAAACTCACCAAAGGTTTCATGATAATTTACAGATAATTATCAAAGTTGCGAAAGCATTTACAATGAGTATTTTTAAAATAAACTGAATTTCTTCGCGCCTAATTTCGCAACTTTGATGATTAAAGAATTATCACGATTCACGAAACTTTTCGCTAGTGTTATGATTTAATACATATTTTAACAATATATATATCTATTAAAAATAACTTGAATCCCTTTAACGACACTTGTGTTAGAAAATGAGCGTGTGTTCGAAAGGTTTCCATTAAATTAAAGATTTGATGTCCAAACTAGGTAATATCAGTCTATTATTTAACTTATATTTCTAAAGCCTCGTTCGCACTAGAGAATTTGAAATCGTTTTTAGTCGTTTTGGAAAGGTCAATTTTTGAAATTTTAGGGTCAGCTGTAAAGATCTTTTTGTCAAAAATTATATTTGCATAGAAAGATCATTTCAACATTTAAATCAGTTTGAAAACAGTTCCACAGTCTCTATTGTGTTACCATGATTAATAAATTAAAAGCTGTATTTAAAATGGTGAAAAGTTAACGAGGCAAAGTTAGAAATTAGCTTTTCTCTTCCAAAGCAACAACGTTAAAGCTTCCAAATATCTCTTTGATAACTTGGATGCGTCTATATATGAATTATATTTCATAAATATTTTGATCCAACAGCGAAAACCCTTAAACTAAATTGTCGTTGATTAATCCTAATTTCAAAATTGACTTCATATCGGAATTGAAGAGCGTGGGAAGGTTATGGACAATGGGAATTTGGACTTGTGAAGCTACCTTTTCGTATATTGAGCTATAACTCCCTTTACGACTAAAAATGTTTCAAGTTCACATTGGGAAAAAGACTGCAGGAACGACAACCGTTTTTTCCCCGTCACTAGATTATCGGATTTCTATTTTTATCCCCGCTCTCTCTCCTTTCCCTTCAAACCTGACGGAGCCTACCTTATTTTTTATGGTCGGGGAATTTCTAGGGCGTCAAATTACGACGAGGAATTCAATTTTTCTCGGGACAGAATCTGGGCAATTTCTCCGCTTAAGACCCTCGTGTACCGTTTCCAAAGATCGTCTTACAAGCTTGTTACTAGCGTATGACGCGTGGTACAAAGTGGGCATATTTTTTTTCCGCCCATTTTCTAATTAAGCAATCTAACGTAACTTTTTATATTTCGCGAATTTTTGAATTTTTGAAGGAAAAATTAATTGAAAAAAAAAGAAGGCAGTTGAAAATTCGTAATTAACTTTTCGAAGGAAAAAGTAATAAGGTGAGATATGCAAGATGGACGTGATATTACAACCCACGACTAAAAGGCTGCCCAAATATTCCTCTCTCTTGTACACGGATACAAACACGGCTTGGTGACAGGTGCGAAAAGTTTCGGGCCCAAGAAACTTCTACAAATATATTTATAATTTATACGAAATATGTTTAATTGAAACGCATCATATAATCAGGTCGGAAATAGATTAGTATGGGGTGTGAAACAGCTTGGAAAAGGGTCAGAATTAGGTTCGATCTGAATCAGAATTGAGGATTATTTCTGTGTAACTTTTCCCCTTTTAAATATTGAATAAAATGAGTTACGCTGCTCCTTAAAACCACGAAAACAAATTATGAAAGAGACGGACAAAAATAGAAATACCATATGAAGCTTTTTTTTTTTTTAACTTTAAAACTCCCCAAACCATGAATTGAAACGACGATTAGTTCGTACGAAACATTTTTGAAAACGGGGCGAATTGACACTGAAAGCGGTTTGGTCCTTTTTTCCATAAAGTAACGAGAAAGTGGCAGTAACGTTCCTACACCAATGATATATTTTTTGGTCTCCCAGAATTCTCGGTTATACCGGGGTAGGGGCAGGAATGAAAGGGAATGCGACTAAACACTAAGGTTCAACTTATCTGAATGAATGTTACTGTAAAGAGAAAAGCCAGTAACCAAGCCCGTAGAAAAAAAACCCCATTTTAAAGAAATACAAGCGTTGCTTCAAAAGAGTCGAACGAACTGCGGAGAAAAAGAACTCTTTTGTGCATTTCTATTTCGCTCCAGGAAATTGACTTGGGCCCGACGAATATAGAACGAGTGAGAGTGAGAGAGTCAAGTCTGTGAGAAGAGGAAAAGGAGGGAAAAAGAAAACCACCCAAGCCACATTTGCTTTTTCTATCGTCGAATTGAATGCTCTTGGAACGACTGGTCGCGATATTCGAGGCAAACCCTCTCTTTCCACGTAGTTAAAATCACCATGAATTGACTAAATTTTCTCTAGGGGAGTAAGAATAATATTCTGACGCCATATTTCCCTGAATTATGAAAAAAATTGAGTTATTCCAGGATCAAGTTTCGCTGCTACATACTGGACTGAGAATCCACAAGGAGACACTAACAAGGGTATAGTTTCTTATTTAAAGGCCACTTTTGGATTTAAGATCCATAACACTTTTTTCGAGCACTCCTTGATGGATTAGGATCCACCAGAAGACTCTAGTAGTGGTATTGTTATATTTTTGAGGGAACGTCTAATTTAATTGGATATCCAAAGGCACTAGAATTTAGTTTCCCATGGTATAGGTGCAAGCATCCCATTGATTGAGAGCAGTCAACTCTAGCCTTTCATTGCAATAGACTTCGTTAAACACGCCCATCAACGCAGCAACCCAATCATGAACCATCTTAACTTTACCTTTTCACCATCCCCTACGAAAAGCCACCTTCATTTGGAATGCAGAATATAAAATTCACCTTACAGGAACTCGTATAAAATTCCATTAAAAATGAATTACAAATTCAGAGCGTAAGTAAACTAACGGAGATATATTACGGTACTCGTTAATTATTTAAAATGTTCTTGAGTTGCCAAATAGAAGGGAATAATTAAATAACTAAAAGTGAAATTAAAAAGTCCACTATCATTACTAAATAAAATAATACGTTCTAGAAAGATTATATAAAAAGGAACTTTACATTTCGTTCTGTTAATTTGAATCAAAGCGTTTCAATTTTGAAATAAATTCTTTTAAAGGGTTAAAGGAACTCGATTTTGAAAAAGTGTCAGTGTTTTCAAATATATTTTACGTTACGAAACCAAAAGTTCTAAGGGATCCGGCTCAAGAAAAATCATTTTTAATCTTAAAACCGAAATCCGAAATCGACATCTTCACATGTCGTCGACGAAATCCTAATGACGTCATTACGAAACATCTTAACAGTGGGTGGTCGAGTTAGGCAAAGATAACTATAATTAATGCTAAGCCTAAATACAATTTAAAAAAGACTGTATAGTGCCAAGGTCCATCTGATCGTGACGTCATTAGGAAACCGCCGAATTGAACCTCAAAAAAAATCTGTGGTTTAGCTACGAAAACGGAGATTTCGATTAGATTCGAAAATTTTAACATGGTAAATACATATATAAACTTATACATTCTGCATCGGGGAACATACTGTTAGATATGAAATAATTAAAATCATTAATTTTGGAGTAATTAATCCTTTAAAGTGCAAATATACGGAATATCTCTCTCTCTCTCTCTCAACCCCTAATATATATTCATTATTTTAAACAAGTCAAACAAAGAGAATTATGGTTTAGGAAAGAAGCTTTATAAATTAATTTGCGAAGGATGACGAAAACTTCATGTTTACCCCGAGTAAACGTTACTTTGCTATCTGATGAAAATATCCTCTTAAAATAATTTCCATGCACTAAGGATTAAAAAAAAAATCAAAAGTGTCTTCGTTGCTAATCAAGAGTAGTAGTGTAATAGTGTTAAAGCCCTGAGTAATACAGAACTGTATAGACTAATAATCATGGAGGAAAATATGGAGAGCCAACTCAGCCCTTTTTTTTTTTTTGAAAAGTGACTAGTAGCCCTGCTGAATACAGGGACGGAGTTTTCCTCCATACTTTCCTCCATGCTAATTATTTCTGAAACATCTGAGAGAATGTTATAAGTCTTTGTCATTGCAACCAATAGGAATACGTATTTTTGAGTCTTGAACTCGATCTTAAGAGTGACGTTGTTTATTAATACTCCACTAATTGATATTTAAAAATAGAAACTAAAGCTCTGATTGATGTATCTTAAAAAAAGGAATCAAAATTGAAAAAAAGTTTATAAAGGGAAGATTTAACAACGGTTTTTGATAAGATTTCTAAAAATGGAAAAGCTTTATCCGTGAAGTCTTTATTTCATGCGGGCTTTTTTGTGGTGATGAAAAGATATTTTAGGAGTGCATTAAAGCGGATAAATATTTACATAGGGTAGGTTTTTTCGCTCTGAATACCCGGATCCGCCAACCGCCAACCGCCAATTAAGATAATTGGTTACGCGTTTATCTAAGGATAATTATTAATTCAAGATCCTGTTTTAATTTCACGTTTTATTTGCGTATAGAAGTCACTTCTGAATAAACCGAAATCAAGGATAATTGCCCACATAATATACTCTTGTTCTCCACCACTCGCGAATACACTTTGACCTTTAACATAACTGCGTATGTATGAAGATAAAGGGTGAAAAAAAAACTTTCCTATATATAGAAACGATTTTGGTTCTTTAGCCTGAAAGAAAGTTGAGCTAAATAAGAAAAATACAAACCCTACCTTTTGTTCTAAAGGGAAGCTAACTCTACAACGTATTTATAGGAAATACTCGACTAAAGCACTTTATTTGCTTTCGAGTTAAAACGTATATGGAAGGTTTTTGACAACAAAACTGGGAGCTGCTATCTTTAATTTTTAGAGACGAAAGATGTTTTGAACAGTAGAAATTAGTTGAACAGGGTTGCCACAGTTTTTTCAGATTTAAATTCAATGACTTTTCCAGGTTTTTCCCTGGCCGTTTCAGCTAATACTACCCAATTTTTCACCTTTTATTTTTTATATTACTTAAAAATAAATATTTTCAATACAATTTGCATGTATATCTTTGTTCTAATCAGAAGCCGATGAAACCCTCCTTTGAAGTCTATTACTCCCGGGTCTTATCCACCCCTCTCTGTATGGGTTATTCTCAAAAGGCGCGATTCGTACGCCTCCTAACGGTAGATGTTTTCGGAGCGGGAGTTCGTCGAGCGAATATCTCCAGCAGCCTTGGAGTTCGTCAAAACAACGTCGTCGTTTGTGGAGAGAGAGAATTTCCAATTTTCCGTAGACAGGGGGATGAAGTAGGACCCCTTATAACTCGTAAAATTGGGAATTTTACCCATACAGAGAGGAGCGCTATATGTAACATTGGAGTAGTAGACTTCAAAAGAGGGTTTCATCGGCTTCTGTTCTAATCTCTACAACTGACACGGTCAGCTTCAAATCTTTTCTGCAGATAATGATTGTAATTTCCTGGTTTCTTGAAAGATCTTTAAATTCCCTGACTTTTTAAAATATATTAAAATTCCCTGACGTTTCCCTGACTTTTTTTGATTAATTTTTAAATTCCCTGTTTTCCCTGACCAGTGGCAACCCTGGCCAAGATTGAAAAATACGAAAATTTCCACCCTAAGTTAACATTTTTTACATTCTCCCATTATTAGAAAAAAATGCTAGAAAAAAAACTCCTGTTAGAAGATCATTATGTTGAAAGACGATACAAAATTTAAATCAGTATAGTATGAACTAGAAGGTTTATGTTTGAAAAAAAAATATATATATATATATATAATAATAATATAGAAAAACTGTTGGAGCAGCATCATCGGAATCCGGTAATCACGTAGCAGGGCAAAACGTTACTTCGCGGAAACTAGTATATCTGGGTACTAGGGATGAAGCGAAAAAACCCAACCCTCTCGTCATTTATCAAGCGGCTAATTGGCTGTAGCCAGAGCCAAAAGACTCGAATATCTAAAGACAGAAAAAAAGGGGGGAGGCGACCAAACCGAGAAAGAAATAAAGATACAGAAATAAAATGGCGAGGAAAGGAAACTGATCTATATAATCCTTTCTAAGATAGCGCATTAATGATTATAAATCGCGTATACTGGTAAGAAATGGTCAAGTTGATAATTGGCAAAACAAACTTATCTCTATGTTATCTTAAAGGAAGATTATAGGTGAAAATTTCACAACCCAATTATTTTTTCCGTTATTCCTTGAAATTAATTATAGCTACTGCATTTTTTTTTTTTTTTTATATATCGCCAATAATTAATTTTTTAAATCTTTGTTGGACTCAGTTCGGTCAACCACGTGTTGGAAAAGGTAGAAAAAATGTTGGATAAGGTAGAAAAAATGTTGGAAAAGGTAGAAAAAATGTTGGAAAAGGTAGAAAAAATGTTGGAAAAGGTAGAAAAAATGTTGGAAAAGGTAGAAAAAAATGTTGGAAAAGGCAGAAAAAAATGTTGGATAAGGCAGAAAAAAATGTTGGATTAGGCAGAAAAAAATGTTGGATAAGGTAGAAAAAAATGTTGGATAAGGTAGAAAAAAATGTTGGATAAGGTAGAAAAAAATGTTGGATAAGGTAGAAAAAAATGTTGGATAAGGTAGAAAAAATGTTGGAAAAGGTAGAAAAAATGTTGGAAAAGGTAGAAAAAATGTTGGAAAAGGTAGAAAAAATGTTGGAAAAGGTAGAAAAAAATGTTGGATAAGGCAGAAAAAAATGTTGGATAAGGCAGAAAAAAATGTTGGATTAGGCAGAAAAAAATGTTGGATTAGGCAGAAAAAAATGTTGGATAAGGTAGAAAAAAATGTTGGATAAGGTAGAAAAAAATGTTGGATAAGGTAGAAAAAAATGTTGGATAAGGTAGAAAAAATGTTGGATAAGGTAGAAAAAATGTTGGATAAGGTAGAAAAAATGTTGGATAAGGTAGAAAAAATGTTGGATAAGGTAGAAAAAATGTTGGATAAGGTAGAAAAAATGTTGGATAAGGTAGAAAAAATGTTGGATAAGGTAGAAAAAATGTTGGATAAGGTAGAAAAAATGTTGGATAAGGTAGAAAAAATGTTGGATAAGGTAGAAAAAATGTTGGATAAGGTAGAAAAAATGTTGGATAAGGTAGAAAAAATGTTGGATAAGGTAGAAAAAATGTTGGATAAGGTAGAAAAAATGTTGGATAAGGTAGAAAAAATGTTGGATAAGGTAGAAAAAATGTTGGATAAGGTAGAAAAAATGTTGGATAAGGTAGAAAAAATGTTGGATAAGGTAGAAAAAATGTTGGATAAGGTAGAAAAAATGTTGGATAAGGTAGAAAAAATGTTGGATAAGGTAGAAAAAATGTTGGATAAGGTAGAAAAAATGTTGGATAAGGTAGAAAAAATGTTGGATAAGGTAGAAAAAATGTTGGATAAGGTAGAAAAAATGTTGGATAAGGTAGAAAAAATGTTGGATAAGGTAGAAAAAATGTTGGATAAGGTAGAAAAAATGTTGGATAAGGTAGAAAAAATGTTGGATAAGGTAGAAAAAATGTTGGATAAGGTAGAAAAAATGTTGGATAAGGTAGAAAAAATGTTGGATAAGGTAGAAAAAATGTTGGATAAGGTAGAAAAAATGTTGGAAAAGGGTTGGAAAATAGTGGATTGATATATAACGTTAAACACAAGTATAGTTTGCTTCTCATATACGTAGTGTGATTGGCCGGATCGATGGTGTATAAAAACATGTAAACGTTAGTTTCTTTTCTCTTTCCCCAATATCATTACGTTGCTTCAAATAATTTGAACGATTTGTTAAGTGTAGGGATGAAGATAAATCTCCTTAAGAAACGCGAGGAGAAAATAATACGAAATTACAGCCTTGGAATGAACCAAAATTAATATTGGAATGCAGAATTTTCTATGAAAATTTTGATATGTTTTAAGGTTTGTAACTTTATATAGCGCACATACAGGGGGATCAAAGAGTTGAACTAACCAAGCGGAAGAGACGATAGAAGTTGAGGAAGAGGGCGTATAGGAAGAGCGTCGCCGACTCCATTATTTCCAATTTCGGCATCTTTCGTTTCTCTCACTCTATATACGCTTGGATACATTGTAGGCCATCATAGAACCCCTTCCCTCTCCCTCTTACATTCAACCCCCCCGCAGTCTTCCGACGAAGTCATTAAGGAAGAAGCTATAAGACCTGGTCGCGCCTCCGTAATCTTAAAGGATACATGAAGCAACAAAACAAGTTGCATTTATTTGATAAAATATTTGATAAAAAAGAAGATCATAATTCCATTATAAAACAATTCAGATTTAGTTAATTTTAAATCAATTTTTAAAGTACTAATTTGAGCGAGCTTTGGCCCTATCTGAAGGCGCATCCAATCACATCGCGCTCTTATAAAAGCTCTATCGTAACTTGTTCTAAAATTGAAACGAACGAAGCGCGCCAATCATCTTGATTGGGTGTAACATTCAAACGACCAAAAAGTTATCACGATCAGTAGATTTTTTAACAGTTTAAGACTTATACACGCATCATACTTCGTACAACTTGTTTCATTACTTCATGATCTCTTTAACTGCATCGGCGCGAATCAGAAACGATTCCTTACAAAATACGAGCCATTTTATGTCAAGGAGAGCTATATCGCAATAGCGAGACTGCAAGCGAAGCAAAAAGTAGTAATATTATAGTGAACTTTTACTTTTTACTTTAAATTCAACTGATGTTTTTTTGTTCGGCTTCTATTTAAGGTTAAAGGTTAAAGTCAGTTGAAATATGGTTTTTAGATACAGTAACAACCGATTGAGATAGGAGTTACAAATTGAGAGCGAATTAAGAGTATGGAGTTGAGTAACAATTTGAAATATTTATAATTTAATTTGGAAAGCTTGAGCTTGTCCAATTAATAGTTAAATATTAAATTCAATGTTTAAAATACGTATATTATTTTCATAAACCTTATCTTTCCCAGATGATAAAGCCCAGAATAATTAAAAAACAAATAATAATTAAATTTGAATAATCTGACAAAATGCCTCGCTTAAAATGTATCCAAATTATTACATAACAAGATTTTATAGTTTTGAAACAATTTATCCACCCACAATGATACAATTAATCCTAATTATAGTTAAATCTTTCACCAAAATCCATAAGCTCTATAAATTTAAATTCAACGATTACCAAAATATTTCACTTGATATCCAAATTCTTAAATCAGTCATTATTCTACAAATGAATTCATTGATTTCATAGATTGAATCAGAACCGGTAATTACCCCAAAAAACGAACCATTTATCATCAAGCATGCAGAGTTATAGATCTAGATGTCAAAGCCGTTGTATCCGGCTTGTAGTGGTTTATAATAAATTATGTTTTTTATTTAACAAAGCTAGCCCCATGTATACTATTATATAGTTGATGTAAAAAGGGTGATGTAAAGCGTATCAAGGTATATATACTTTAGAGAGAGGTCGGATGGCTAGGGGCTCATTTGTACTCATTTTCTCGAGTTCGGGATGAGACGGTATACGTGGCGAGTGATGGATGAATCCCTATTCCCCGGATGATGGTACCGTGTCCAACAAGGAGTCTGAACTATAAAAGGGGCACCGCGGGATAAATAAATATCCCTATACGATGGAACTCCGCGTAGCTTAAATTCACCTCGACAATGAAGAGGCTCTTTCAGTCCCAAATGATTCCGAGCACAATTTCTAAGAACTAACAGTAAGAAATCAAGGCGCCTTCAAACTACAGTCGAAGCGCCATCTTTCAAAATCTACCTTTAAAAAGGTTAAGAATCCTATGAAGATTTTGCGATATCAACATTCAAAAGATAATTTTTGGGATTTTAAGATTTTACTTTTTTTTTTTTTTTTTTTGGAATTTCAAAGATATTATTTGTAAAAAAAGATTTTTGCTTTGTAGATTTTGAAATTATATTATATTCAAAAGTATTTGTACAGATTAAAAATTATTTTTAATCTCCAAAATTCGGTATTTTCGGGTTGGGAGCACGAGACCGATGTTTCAAATAAAAACCAACCGTGGTAAAAAATTGCTTTCAATGGTGGTTTCCTTTTTTTACAGGATGGTTTTAAAATTTTTAAGAAGTTTTTTGGGATTAAAAAGGATTTTACATTTAATATTTATTTCCAATATAATTTTTAAGATTTTGAGATTTTAGCCAACGTTTGCAGAGTTTTAAGCAAATTCTCCAACCTAGCTCGTCAAATATAACATTTAATGGATATAATAGTTAAGAAATTATCTCTTGAATGCGAATGTCTACAATTATGCTTTAATCAAATGAATTCTTCGCGAACTCGTATTCTTAACGCAATTTATGAAAAGCCCTGAGAGTGACGCGCTTCCAAGTAAATTCCACTTCTATATGTCGAGGAATTATGACTTACAGTCAACCTATCTTTAAAACGTTTCCCTATAGGTACTTCTCATTTACCTCAACGAAGTCTAACCGAACAAACTTATTCCTATAATGACTTGAAAGAGGGAGCTTGAGAGCCAGGGATATCGTGAGCTTAATTCTACCATTTTACCACGTTAATAAAGGGCAAAAGGATGGGACCGAGAGACGCGCGCTCTCGTTCAAATGAGATTTGCATAAAATTATTTTCTATCAAGAGTAAGGATAGAATTTCGGGTATTCACGCTCGAAAAGTTTCCAATTAGGGTCCGTAACTTTAGAGGGGTCAGAGGAAACTATTATTATAATGACTCGGGGTATATTAAGTCGTTTAAAAATTCGAAAATCCAATCCAAAGTAGATCATCAAAGGCCGGTTGTACACTTAGGTAAACAAACTACCCGGCGTATGAAAAAAAAAATAATAAAATAACATAAGCCTAAAAGTTTATCTTGAAGATTTAGACTATTATGTAACGATAACCAATAACACTCCGTCTGATATCTCAGTCGCTTTTAGTATTTTATCCTCAAATGTTCACTAATCTGAAGAAACAGCAGTTCCTTCAAAGTTGAAATTGTTAAACTTCTTTTATTTTTTATAGCCAAGACTAATACACGTGACATGTCCCCTTTTACTTTATCTAAGTTGAATACCATATATATTTAGCGAATGACCCCTTGGAATGACCTAAATTCCTATGGGACAAAGATACAAGGGTTTTTATGGGAATTTACACTCTTTTCAAGACCGTAACTTAGAGTATAACTGGCTCGTTCATTAAACGAAATCTTTACGTAACAACTGAGAGAATAAAGCAAGAATTAACAAGAGTTTCGTTCACGCTATCGTAACCCAATCGATTTTAGTCGATAAAATACAAACGATATTTAAATTTAGTGAACTATATTCGGTTTTGGTTAATACAGCGACGACAAGTGGTGGGTGGAATTTGTCTTCAGTTAAAAGACAAAAGTAAAGCATTTGTTTTAACAAGTAATGAAAATTATTTGAGCGAAAGTGAGGCCGAAAAAGTATTTCAAATTAAATACTAGACTTGAATACGAATCATCCTAAGCACACGACGTTCTTTACTCATCCCTAATAGAAACCAAATTCACTTTCTCGAGATTCTCACGCTCCAAAAATTGTTTAGGCAGGCAACGCTACAACGACTTATATAGGATAGTAACCTAACCTAGTAATTATCTCGAAAGCCGAACCCGGAACAAACTATCCTTAGGAAAACATCTATCTAGAAAAACAGAGAAAAAAGGGTGTTTACCCCAGATACGATATAAGTTAATAGAAAAATCCAGAGACTTCCAAATAAAAAAAGTAAACTCTAATACAAATTATCGCCTTAGGCTTTAGGTCGTCTAGTTCCGAAGATTTCTATCTCCCTCCTTCGTATTATAGCTAACCCGTAATTTACCAAAAAGTCCTATTTTTTTTATATAAACTAAGCTATAAGACAAAGAGGGATTTCAAGGCGGAGGAGGCAAAAAGGAAAGTATTAATCCGAGGCTAATGTTTTCAATTTTTGTTTACTTAGCTTGATGAGAATCTCCGGGCTAAAGCTTTGGACCGTGAGGCCAATGAGAAACAGGGGGAGAAAAAAGAAAAAACTTTTTATAAACGAGAGAAGTTTCTGTTAGCGCGGGGGAAATGTTCACTACATTTTTCTCTATGATCATTAACATAATATATCATTCAGCCTACACATCCCTAGTTATATCTTTCCGAAACTATTTTCAACACTTTGTTCGGGGCCCTTCACATTGACTAAACAATTAAACAATTATATATATTATCTAATAAATCGAAAATATTCCTATAAGTCTAGGTTGTTCACGTCCCCGCTTTTCATTCTACTGGCTCTATTCCATTAGACGGACTACATAAAGAAAGAAAAAGAAGCGATCGAGTGATTCGAGTCGAGCCTAGTTAGCTTCTTCAAGTTGAAGAGATATAGAGGTTTCGGGAGTTTTCTTGATGGGTAGGAGTGAAAAAATGTGGTGCGGTACTAAAGAGAGAGTGGAGGAAGGTAAGACGAGGTCAATGGTGACCTTAAGAGTCGAAGGATAGTACGTACAAGACGAGATTGGTAAAAGAGGCGTGTGGAGGATGGTATAGAAGGGTGTCCGGGGTGCTAATTAGTCTCGCTTAATTAACGCTTCTCATCCAAATGGAAGAGTCGTAAAAGGTGCGCGTGGGGTACTGGTATAGGGAAGACTACGTCGTTTGTAATTGGATTGGACAGGAGATGGTCGGGGTAAAGGGGGTTGGAGGTCATTTTCTAGAGTCTCCTACACCTTACTCGATAATATCCAAGCACCCACCAATCCCTTGGTCTACGCTACAAGGCTATGGGCTTTTTACGCCTCCCAATCAGTTAAAACGAGCCACGCTTTTGCCACGGAGCTAAGGCCTCTCTCTCTCTTCCAACTGTTCTTTTAGCGGTGGTATGGTGCCGATCTAAAGGATATAAGAATAGTTACGTAGGAAGAGGAAAAAACGAGGAAGTAATTTCCGCCGAGTTACAAAAGACTCGATTCGCGACGGTATACGGTAGCAAAAGGGGACCACCAAAAACGAAAAACGAATAATATACGAGATGGAGTACGGCAGAAATTGATCTATTAATGATATTATAATTTAAAATATAGTAATTTAGTCACAGATTTCTCAAAATTGTGTAGCATTTGAGAAAGAAAGATGAAGTATGATTAAAATTATATATATGTAAATATTATATAAAAATGCCCCAACAGTGAAAAACAGTAAGCTAGAGAAGTTTTTTTTTTTTTTTTGAGGGAACAAATTCTGGTTGGATATTTGGTTTATGAAATATAAATTAATACATTTCAACATTTCTTTAGCCGTATATTAAAATTCTGTGCCCCACTATATAGGGATTATCATAAATAATCCATTCGAATGTACTATAAATTTAGATTACCTTACCACGATTTCGAGCAAAGGGGACCGCAGCTTCTCGGATTGGAGATCCAAAAAGAAGGTATAAGATTTTGGTGTTTAATTAAAAATACTCTTGGAACTGTGGCTTGATGGATTGAGAGGATATACACAAGGAGGCACTAATATGGGTATTAATTGTTTCATATTTGAGGGAAATTTTGGACGGAGGATCCAAAAGGAAATGGAAATGTAATAACACTATTTCGAGCACTCCTTGGAGATGGAGGGTCCGCAAGAAGGCTCTAATAGTGGTATATATATAGTTATATTATGGAAGGCACTTCTTTCTGAATTGGAGAGAGATCCAAAAGAAGGCACTAGAATTTTTGGGTTTGATTATTACAGGTTATAGCGCACTCCTTGGTGGATTGAAAGTTCTAAAAAAAAGGACTATAACTGGGGTGTGCTGGTTTTATTTTTAAGGGCACTTCTTTTTGGATTGGTGATCCTTAAAGCATTCTAATTATAAATATGGGGGTAATTAACATTTCTTGCACTTCTAGGTAAAATCCTCAATGAGATACGAATACAGGGTGGCCTTTTTCCCGATATTTCTAGTTGCACCATATGTTTTGAAAAACGTAGAAGTTCATGATTTTTTTTTTTGTCAACTTTCTAATTGCTTGATATTTCCAGGTTCCTATTTTCCCTTATCCTAAGTCATCGAACGAATATTTTTTACATATTTTCAGGAATTTTACTATAATGAAGTTCGTTAAAAACGCTTCAAACCAAAGGTTTAAAAAATTTTAAAATAAGTTTTAATCTTTCGAAAAATAGGTTAATATTCCGAAAACTCCTGAACGGGGGAGCTAAGTTCCATCCAATGGCGCATCCAATTAGATCGCACCTTAAAACGTGCAAAATTTAAGTCCCGATCTGATTGGATACGAAATGTCGTAGAGCGACGAGCATGCATATATTGGGAATAAACATAACTTAAATCCAATACATATTTTATTTGATATTTATAAATTTCAAATGATTCTGACAGGAGATAAAATTTTCATTACATTCCTAATATGACGTATGAGCGCGTAAAAAGTGAAGCCATCTTTCCACTATCCTTAGAGCTTAAATAATATATCTAGAGGGACAACGTACAAAAATCTAAATGAAATATACTTATCCCCTAAAGCTAAACTGAGCGCAAAAGTACCGAGGAAAATTTTTTTTACAGGATTTTAATAGAAAATACGTTACGTCTTAAGCCCCTACACATTCGCTATTCCCTTGACACTGACGCGCGTAGGTTGGAACACTTTTACAGGCGTTGAATAGAAAATACATTAAACCCCGGATATATAGTTACGCGGAATACAGTTTTTCAACTATGAATCTCACAAAACGCCTCAAGTTCCTTTCAGGATTGAATGCGAGGTAAAAAATAAAAAACTTTATTCAACCGAACCCCATTGTCAAATTGTGGAAATAAGCTTATACAGAATCAACACACGTTCTAATTCGCGTCTCTCGCAGACTCGCAAACCCATCCTAGTATTTTACAACGGAATTTATTTGAATAGATCTCGGGGCGTTTTAACAAAGGTGGAACTGTTGAAAATCCCAAGTTAGATCGTCGAAACGTGGAAAGCGGACGAAAACTATATACAAAGCGAGAACTAGTCCGCGATGAGATATATAAAGTCAATCAGAGATTTCTACGCCAGTTACGAAGCGAGTTTCCTTCTCATCTAAAAAGTGTGAGAAGATAAAGGGGTCTAGAGTTCGTACCAGCTGCGATCTTTGATAGCGTTTGACAGCGGGAATAATAGTCAACGAACAAAAAGAGACGCAACGACTAAGAACCCTCGAGGGTTTATTTCGTTCCTCATTAAAATATGTTTGGCGGGCACCGCGCTATAGTCTCTTTCACTTTGGGTTTACAACGAGAGTATATGATCAGGATTATCTCTATTTCTTTGAATTTGTTGAAAACTGAACCAGTTTCAGACCTTACTACGCGATTCTTGTCCCACCACGAAATAACAGATATTCCGGTAGAGCGCGTAGCGTCCTTTAAACTTTATAAGACTTGGATGGCGAAACGCGAGGTACACCGTAGGATATCATGATGATGATGGGGGTATATATACCGGTGAGCCCAGCTTCGAGCTTCACTCGATAAGAGCGAGCCAAGCGAAATAACGAGTTAGTGCGAGCTACAATAAACGGGGAGAGAGGGGATGGAGAAATGGGATGAGTGAAGCCAGCACCTCGACTGATTATCGGGCAACCTCGACTAAAGCTTTTGGAATTATCGCGTTATCCTTTACCCGACCACCCACCCCCCTTCTGCAAAATTTCTCCATCCGACCTCGAAAACTTGGGTTTAACTTGGACTTGAAAGGGCAAGACTCATTCGTGAAATTGCGCAAAAACTAAGAATTAGTTCACATTGACGGGAATTTCAGCAAATACCCAACAATCACAGTTAGCTAGTGCACTAATCCATTTTTTCTAACTATCTATATTGGTAACTCAACTCGTCCAACTTATATTCACGCGAGAGTGACGAGACAGCTGTAGTTGTTTCGTCTAAACAGGTCTTAATTATGCGGGTATACTGAAAATGTTATTGTACATACGCAACTTTTCCTTTAAGCCGTAAAAGAGACAGCTATGGGATGGGGATAAAGGGAAGAGGGGGATGTCTACGCTAATTTAAATTCTTCCATCTTAGCGAAAAGAATCATCGCCCACGCACCCTTTAGCTCTTTTATTTAAAGAGAGAGGCCCACTTTCCTTTAGCATCATCCCTTCCATCTTAACCATTTTTTTCTCCCACCCAAAAATAAGCCGCTCTAGAAATAATTATAAATTTTTTTGGAGGGATATTGAGATAAGACGCTAGCACGAGAAAACTTTTACGACGAGTACTGGATAGTTAGCCAAAATTTTCTCCCACTTTTATTTCCTATTGTGTTTGGATGTTTAGGTTTTCAGGTTTTCCTTTTTTTATATTCTTTAGGTTTTCTAAATGCGCTATATAGCAACGTTTACAATTTGTTCATCTTTTTTATATTAAAATATATATATTCATCAATCTATTCAACTCCACTGGACCACGTTTTTAAAGACTTTTTTTGGCCTATCAAATTTCGTTTTGATTATATAAGCTGAGATTTCCTAGGAATTTTCCTATATTAGGTATAAAATTATGGTTTGGGCAGAAAAATTCAACCAAAAAAATTATTTAGGTGCATATTTCTTTAAGAATAAATGGGAGTACGTCTAAAGCTAGTCTAATAGCTACGAATTTGCTTACTAAAACATATAACAGGACTTTCAGTTTTGTAGAAAACTTAATAATAACGTTATAATATCCCGCCTTATATTATAAATTAATTGGTTCATGACCCAATTAACATAAGAAAATTAAATTTAAGGGAAATTTGCAATTAGCGAGAATTACGAGATCTTACGATAAACTCAATCACGGAACTATTTGAAAGCGAAATTATAAAGCTATATTAAATTTTAAATTTCATATGACGCCAAGTTTGAGACGATAGTACTTAAGTTCTTAAAGGGACACTAGACTGATTAAAATATACCGAAATTTCCCAAATGTTTCGAGAAAATGTATTGTTAATTATCAAATTCGTAAGCTAGACTCCCTAAGCCTAAATCCGCTTCAAAGAAATTTCAGACCGAAAATATTTTCGAGAAAGGTTAGTTGCTGATCCCAACGGAATATAGTCTAAAAATAGCACGTGCTACAATTTAACTCTAAAGAGCGCGCTATTTCTAACAAATATCTCTTTTGTTTCACGAGTCCTTTGAAAGCGTAACTCTCATTGGTCCTTTTGAAATGAATCTGAAATTTCGTCGAGCCTCATTTCGCAACTTTGATAATTAATAATTTTTAATGTTTTTATGTATTTTTTAAGACTACATCGAAATGGCAGAAACTCTGTCCTCCATTTAATTTTTTTAATTTTTTTAAAAATAGCTCATAGTTGAAATGGTAGCGAAAAACTAATTGCTTAATCGAATTTAAAATATGATAATTTGAAAAGCGAAATTCTCAAATTCTAAAAGTCACTCGAACGAGTTTCAAAACTCTTTGTAATTAAAGTCAAATCACTTGGGTTTTAATAGCAATTTTAAAGAGTTAACAAATTGAATTAAAAACTTGCTTAATACGATTTCACTGGCCCTTTTGAAGTCTTTTACATTCTAAATGCGGGAATCGTTTGAAAAATAATATTTTCCCCGCGGAGCTGCGTATTTTGAAACTTCATTTCCCAATCTCTTCTCATTTCTCCTACGACCATAGTCACGTTAGAAACCTCCCGGCAGTCTCTTTTACCTCCCTTTTAAAATTTGCAATTAATTTAAAATAAAATAAAAAGTTTCCCGAGCGAAGCTTTTAGCTTATAAGATAACAAGAATCGGAGTCATTCCCTGGCATTAAAATTAAGAGAGAAAATCTAAAATCGTACCGCTGTTTGTATAAGTTTGGGCTCTGCAAAGCCTTTCAAGTAACTAATATATTATTAAAGAAAAGGGGTTTGATTTAAACAGGGTGCACTTTTAAAATTTAAAAATCAGCGCGAAACTTAGCGAAGGTATTATTATTTCCCTTTTAAAAGCGAGTTTTTGTAGAGCGCTATGTGAATTCAGCGAAAAAGCTTTAACGAAACAAATTAGCATTTTTAAATTTAAATAACATAAAATCAGAAGTCGATGAAACCCTCCTTTGAAGTCTATTACTCCCGGGTCTTGTCTACCCCTCTCTGTATGGGTTAGTTTCAAAAAGCGCGATTCGTACGCCCCTTAACGGTAGATATTTTCGGAGCGGGAGTTCGTCGAGCGAATATCTCTAGCAGCCTTGGAGTTCGTCAAAAAAAACGTCGTCGTTTGTGGAGAGAGAGAATTTCCAATTTTTCGTAGACAGGGGGGTATGAAGTAGGACCCCTCCGATCTCGTAAAATTGGGAATTTTACCCATACAGAGAGGAGCGCTATATGGAACATTAGAGTAGTAGACTTCAAAGGAGGGTTCTGATAAAATAAATATACGCGAGAAGTAGTGTATCCCCGCGCTTAATTAGATATTTAAAAGAATACTCGGATGTAACAAAAACTTGAGTTCAATTTGAATCCCGGATTATGCCAATCCAGTAAGAATTTTAAGAATACATTTCAATAATTAAAAAGGAAAATTTAAAAATATTTAAAATGAATAAATAAAAGAGAGGAGAAAGTTTGTCTTTGTTAAATCAAATTTAAGCCGGGCCATAGTTTTAGGAAAGTTAAAATATACTTAAATTCTACTAAAATAACGCGGCGTAGTTCAAGGAACGTAACACAATACTACTTAATTTATACGTATATATATCAATACCGGTACAAGGATCCCACAGGAGCGGGATATCAAAGAGAATTTTAAAGAAGGGACGAAGGAAGATGGGTTAGAATATATTCGCGAATTCTCTCTAGATCCTCGTCGCTATCATGCCAGGGATTTATTCCCTCATCTCCCTGAAGTATAGATACACGAAGATCCTGCTGGAAAGTGCCCGGGGAAAATGAGGTGGTTTTGTAATGGATATAATAACAATATATTTGAAAGCCAGAGCGGGGCCGAGAATACTATCGCCTGCCCGCGTTACCCTGTTAAATTCGGTGCCGCAGTAACCGCGGTACTTGACTAATATACGTCAACAGGTGCGAGAGTATAGAAACTTGGTGGCTCGAGAAGTACGACCGCGAAGCGAGAGAGAAGACTAGGATGTGATGGAACATATAGTTCATCCCAAAACGAGATTTCAATAATAGTTAATTTACTATACGATATTCACTATAGTCAGAATCAGTTCAAGTTTGCAGCGCGTACAATTTTGAGATCAATTTTTAATCACTTTAATTTAGTTCATTAGAGATTAGTGTAACTATAAACCTTGAGAACAAAACTAATCCAAGAGCAGTCGTTAATACATCTTCTACACGAGGTTTGATATTGTGTATTAAAGGGAGCCTGAAGGAAATGGTGTTTAATACGCGATAACTAAATTTTTAGATTAAATATGATATCTTATATGTAATAAGTACTTTTAATTTCGCAGCTACCACTTTTAATCCAGCTCCGAGTGAATTACACGCGAGCCAATCATATCTTGTATGAATGAGCCAATTTCAGTTAGGAGTAGACAAGTTTTTTAACACGAATTATCGTCTAAAAACCATGTCAACAAAATTTCCGTATTCTGCCATAAACGGAGACAATGGCTCCATTTAAATCCAAAGTAAAATATGATTGGCTGGCACGCTTTGGAGCCTTAATTTTGGCGTCTTAAAATCGGAGTAAAAAATATGACTAAGGGACGTTTTATTATGATGTTTCATCAACAAAATAGGGCTTCTCTATCTACGCTTCCTTTAATACTTCTCAGCTTTGCTCAATATTCAATATTAGATTGAAATTTCAGAAGTTACAAAGCTCAGTATCATATCTTAGAAACCAAAGCATATATATTTAAATGCGTAGCAAGTCTCCCTTTGTACCGATTCTCACCATACGCGTACAGTCTGTTCAAGTCATTTAACTCAACGCATTCAAATGTGTTGCGAATGTTTTTATTCAAATGTTATCTTGATTTGTAATGACGTGCAAAGCTATAGGATCCCGATACCTCTAGGTAAACCAATCGTAAGAGATAATAGATAATGTATAGTTTCGATCAATCAGGCTGTACTGTCCACTATCTCTTTCTTTCTATTGCAAGAACTGTAGTTTTAGACGATTAAAATGGTTTATGTTAATTCACGTTTCTGATAGTAATGAAGAGGATTCCAACGTAGTGAAATCTCTCAATGAGCGTGATAGGTTTTGAAATAATACTGAAACGGTACTAGCTAACTTATGTAGCTTTTGCATTTTGTATTAGGGATAGAGTTGTATAGAACGAGAACGGGGTGGTAGGACTAGAAATCTCATTACATTAGAAGATGGCGGAAGGCGAGGGAGGATGAGGTACCGGGGAGGGGGGGGGGGTATGGCTGGTTGGGAGTTTCGGCTTCCTGAGTAGAAGAGAGTAAAGGAATCATTGCCGAGTCAATATTTGTGGAGCAGAGAATCGGGAGCTATTTTAGATGATCGTCAATAAATTCTAGCCCCGGAGCCATTACCCTCAGCTTCGTTATATCACCTAGCTCGGAGCGTTTTTAAAGATTGTCTACTTCGGCATCAGAAGTTTGAACCAAAAGGTTCCATTGTACAATCAGATCTTTAAAAGGTCAGAATGTATCCCATAGCTAAACATCGTGTAATTAAGGAAGTAGACATTCCGAAGAGTAGTTTTAAAATTAACTCGGATAAAGTTCAAACCTATAAGGTCTCCATGATATCAAATCAAATACATAGGATGAAAGAGCAGATATTACGAAGAGTTATTTAAATTCAAAGTAATCATATTATAACAGATAACTTAAACCCTATCTAAAAAACGAGACATAACTTAGGACTTTCCAATTCAAAGATTCAGTTAGGAATACAAAAACATCACCCAAAACCTAAAACGAACATTTCTATCTAGGCAAAAAACATCTTAGGAGCTCGTAAAATTGATCAGTATCTATCAACCCTGCAAAAGGTAACTACATATTATATAGCGGAGTAACACTCGATGTTAAATCCATCGACAAAGAAGTAGTACTATCAATTCCAATTCATCTTATATATCAAAGTTATATACCTTTTAAAATAGAACGTATCTCGGTAGAAAGTTTCTAAAAAAATTTTGATTTTTTTCTGGTCAAATCTTTCCCGGTGGCGAAAGTTTAAATGGGATATGAAGTGATTTTCATTGTTATCTTACATAAATCAGAAATTAGTCCAAACAGGTCCTTATTTTGCTGTCATTGTCAAAATCCGCTAAGCCTAACTTTCAAACATTAAGATTTTCATTTAATTACGAATTTTTAAAAGATTTAAAGGGTTTTCCTGTTCTAATTTAGAGTTAATAATTAATTTTCCTTTTCAACTTCCCTTTAATGAAAAAAAAGTTGTAGATAGACTTTGCCCCTCTATTTCCTATTCTATAACTGGCTTGTTGCTTCGTGCCAAAACACTTTTTAGAAGATTAAAAAGAAAATTTTAGCCGCGTTTGCTTAGAAGAAAGAAAGCGAAAATCGTGGAGGCGAAAAAAAAAAAAATGGGAAAAACTCTAGAGATGAGGAGAAATGGGGGAAAACTAGAGATAGCTTTTTGATAAATATGGAAGTGGATTTTCGGAGTCCTCTCTAAGGAATACTCGGGCTTCGCGGCTTCTTATTGGACGGTAAAACTAGAGTTTATTCCGTAGAGGAGTTTCTAAAACGGCTTAGAAAGCTAACGGTAAAGAGCGCGAACGAAAAGGAGAGAGTCAAGGGATAAATCTCTCTCACCATCCCCACCCCCCATTTATTTTTACAGCTCAAAGTAAAAATAGGATTTTTATATTTACGCGTACCAATAAAGTTCATTTTAGCTCGGGACCATCTTTTCTAGCTAGTATAGTTCCCTGCTTATACATTACTATATCTGCAGGCACGTTTTAGCGCTTGCATATACGTTTCAATCCTCTTTCGGAGAAGACCCGAAAAAAAAAAATATATACTAGTCCAAAACATTAACTAAATTTATCGATACTTTGTAAGTTTATTTTTAATAGACCCATGTCATCCTTGATAATTCTATTTTTTCTAATCCCTCTATTGGTTTTGAAAACAAGAGGTAATATAGATATATAGAATAGAACACGTATATAGCAAGAAAAGGGTTATTAGTTTTTCACTATCTCTCCTAATAATACAAGTCGATTGGCGAACTAAACGACATTACATAGGGGATCGAAGATCAAACTGTTAATTCTTTTATAACTTACAGATATATTTCCATTCTAAACTCTACAGTTTGTAGATACAACAGGATCGCATCGAGTAAGCGAGCGAGCTACAAGCGAATCGTTAAAGTTAAGGGGCAAAGGTATAGAAATTCGCTAGATGAGAGGAAGATAATATTGATCAAAGGAAAACAACATTCATTAGGCGCGGCTTCCTCCTTTTTGATCAATGAAAAACTCTACGAATTCGTCTTCTATTACCCCCACCCCCCTAATCGCATTCGGAAAAGGTTTGAGTTTTCAATTCGTTTGAAACTACACTCCCCTATAACTTTACAAAACGAATAACGGAGATAAAGGGAGAATAATGATGTAATCATTTGGAAAACAATTTTAACTATATCAGAAGCCGATGAAACCCTCCTTTGAAGTCTATTACTCCCTTGTCTTGTCTACCCCTCTCTGTATGGGTTATTCTCAAAAGGCGCGATTCGTACGCCTCCTAACGGTAGATGTTTTCGGAGCGGGAGTTCGTCGAGCGAATATCTCTAGCAGCCTTGGAGTTCGTCAAAAAAACGTCGTCGTTTGTGGAGAGAGAGAATTTCCAATTTTCCGTAGACAGGGGGGATGAAGTAGGACCCCTTCTAACTCGTAAAATTGGGAATTTTACCCATACAGAGAGGAGCGCTATATGGAACATTGGAGTAGTAGACTTCAAAGGAGGGTTTCATCGGCTTCTGATATTGCTATACCCAAAGCCAAGTGGGTTACGGGTAATAAAGGAAGTCTTTCCAAACTTTATTACAATCCTATATTATAGGATTCAGTCGGAATTTTCAGGGCGGACAAAGAAAAGATTCACTATAGATTAACAATCTTGAAAGGGAACCCTATTTGACAGAAGAAAACTAGTTTTCATTGGAAATTTAAGTTAATTCGAAGGTTGTCAATGAAAGTCGCTTTCTCATATAAACCTTGGAATTCTTCGATTGTTTCTTACTAAACCGTACAATAATCCTAAGAGATTTCAAAGTACTCTTTGTTTATCTTTAAAATCGGAAAGAGATCGAAATAGCTGGTTAACTAATTACAATTTAGTTGATGTATGTTTCTGTTTATCTTAGAATAACTACAGAGCCCCCGAACAACCATCACGTTATTATCAACTTAAAAGCGGTTATACAAGAACTATACTGTATACGAAAATAGGTAGGACATTTACGAATTAAAGGCAAAATGAAGTCTAACCAGAAGTGGATTGCTATCGATTTCTTACGGTAGGGTTCGTACAAAAATTTGGAAGTTAATTTTCCTGATTTTTCCTGATTTTCCCTGACCATTTAAAAATAATTTCCCTGACCAATTTTAATATTTTTTTTTTTTTTGAATTTATTCTTACGAGCGAGCTATTGGCAATTCCCACATTTTATTTGACATAGTTTATCAATCGGGGTCGGCTGATAGTTTACTCAGAATATGAGAAACAATTTGAATCTTTAGGCAAATATTTACGTTACAACTGATTGGTAAACCAATCATAAACAGTTCCTTGACATATACCAAAATAATTAGTTTCTCTGACCATTTGGGCTATTTTCAAATTCCTTGACTTTTCCCTGACCTATTGGAGCTATTTCCAAATTCCCTGACCTTTGGGGCCACTTTCCAAATTCCACGACTTTTTGGGCCAATTTCTAAATTCCCTAACTTTCCCAGGTTTTCCCAGGGTTCGTGTAGAATCAAGTAGTTCTTAACGTGTTAAGAATATATTGACTATTATAAACCATAGTTTAAGCTAGTTAAAAATTGTAGACAAATATTACGCTGAAAATAAATTAACACACTAGAAAAGTAGGTTTAACGAAATTTGAAATCCCGACGATAAACAATAATCAGCCGTTCACGTGACTCTAAAACGCGCGCTGATTGCTCAGAGACTGTTCAACAGTCCGATTTCAAACACTCATTGGTTCTCTGTTAAAGAACCATAAGAAATCGACCTAAAATTACTAGCTTTCGTGTAGTAGTTTCACACTAGTCAAATATAGAGTAGATCCCTCCACACTCCCACAAATGTAACTTTCTTAAATATTACGCGTTTCTAAAATAATTTCATTACACGAAATAAATTAAGTAATCAACATCTTGACACTTAGTGTGAGTAGAATTAGAGAATTACAAATCTCCCAAAGTATACACGTTTCTAACATACGATTAGCATCCCACTCCAAAATAAATTACCCCAAATAAAGTGTTTGCAAACACTCACCCATTTTGAGTTCGTTGATTCGGAGTTCTAGCAGA
Organism: Odiellus spinosus; assembly: GCA_963920705.1. NCBI lineage: Eukaryota > Metazoa > Arthropoda > Arachnida > Opiliones > Phalangiidae > Odiellus > Odiellus spinosus. The sequence continues at coordinate 18,569,634 of OY987234.1, read as the reverse complement.
AAAAAATTAAGCAAGTCTAACTATTGAGTTCAAAATGATAGGGAAGTATCCTGTAAATAGGTTTTAAATTGTAAGATTACTGGAATTTAACACGGATTTGAAATAGTATTTTAAAATCAAATTAATAGAAGACGTTTGGGTGCGCTACACTTTTAAAGGGGTGTAAAGAGGAAAATAAGGCATGTTTGTGTGGAATAAATTTCTACGAATGTAAGAATTCATAGATATTTGATATAGTATGTAATATTAGTCTGAAAACCAATTATAAACCTGTATATATTCGTGGTATTGTGAATTGTAGGATAGCTTAGACTTTCTCCTTCAGGCGATTTCTAATAAAGACTAAACAACATTACAACACTGATTTATCCGTCGCACCATTCGTTCTAAACTTCTCTCTGGTTGATTTACCAAAAGGTTAACAAAGAAATAGTGGATTCTTGGAGACAAATAGCAAATAGGGTATGGCTGAGTGTAAGTGTAGGATGGGGGTATAATTCCTTTTTTAAAAGCGCAACACCCTAACATTTTCTAGCTCCTTATACCACCCAAAATGTACTTTTTCTACTCTATCACAAATAGATGGGGATATTGGTACTTAACAAATGTAAGGTGTATAATAGTTATAGGTATATCTTTAGTACGTGCGCTGACGCTGCTGGTAAAAAGATCAGGGATAAAAAATAGTAAAAACCATCTCAGCGCGGGTACTTTTAACAGCTGAGCAAACAAAGTCGGACTCTACCCACTGGTCAAACAATGGATGAGATTTCACTCTTCACACTTTTACTTCTCTCCCTTTATGAAACCGACATTTACTTTAATGGGGGATCGTATGAAAAAAGTACGTGTCTGTCCATAATATAGTCGTTTAAAGGGAAGATGACGCGCTTTTCATTTAATTCATTTTAAATAAAACTAGATTTGGTTAAAAAAATGGCCTTTTTTACGTGATCTACACGCAACGGCAGCTACGTCCGGTAGGAAGCTTGGAAACGTGGGTCATATCAGGTTCCCTGATCTAACATTCTTGGATAATATTTTAAAACGAGCTTCATCTGATTTAACGGGCCTAGACTTACGTCAATTTCGAAAAACACCTCACAACCGGCTAATTACACCTCGTCTGAAAAGGGTATAACGCGTGCGACGTCTTGTTTCCTAACGTAACTTGCGCTTATTTTAGAGAACATTAGTTAGATGTAGTGCCCATCTTAAGCCAGAGCTTTATCCTCTCTTCAAAGATCTATTAAGTGGGGTATTTTGATTATTATTCACATAATATAAAAATCAATTAAGAAATTCAGATTTTTCGGCCTCCGTTTCAGCTTCCATTTATGTACATATAAAAAACCCTAACCATTATTTGATGGGACATCTTATTTCGATCAGTGGTGGTAAAGTGCCTCTTTTTTTTTTTTCTCGGGCGCGGTTTGCTTTCTTCTTCCCCAGTTCCGCTATTATACGCCATACATTCTTCATGTGTTAAGATTTTTTGGGCAAATATTCAGATTTCTTTCCCATCTCGGAATATAAGTAACTAAAAAGATTTTTGCCTGGTCACGAGCTGACGGCGAAAAAATGAATTTCAGTCTTTCGCGCCAATTCGTAGCAGGTGGCGCCTTTAGAAAACTGGGCGCTGAAGTTTTTTGTTTTAAAACGGGTTAAAACGAAAGCGCATTCAAAACCCAAGTAAAAGGTAGATGTAATTTTATAATACGATAATTTTTAAAGAATATAAATTGGCTCTTAAATCAAAAGAAAGAGTTAAGAATTACGCGAAAAACCGGTACTTTTAACAGCAAAACTTCCTCCTTTTTATTAGATTCATTGGAGATACTTTCTTTTGATTTTGAAGTCGAGAGACTCGACGTAAAAACCAAGAATATTCACGAAAGACTAAGCGCAGTCGCAAAAAGTAAGTAGTATTTGTCGTATCAAAGTTTAACTGCGCTTAGGTAATGTCGTAGAAATAAATAAGGTACGCGTTTAGAATTTTAACTACCAATATAAAAATTCGCTTCTTCTTCTAACTGGTGGTAGGCATAAACTTAAAACTACGTTTATTTATTTTTCTTAGAGTCTCCTGGACCATACTCTTCCAACAAGTACAAGGTACTGGTAGATCCAGGAAATAAACGACTTCCTCACCTTCGTACTTTATTCTAAAAGGTAGTTTGCATGCGAGAAAAATAGGAAAAAAAGTCGTAAATCTTTCATTTCTTAGAGAAAGAATTATTTTAACTAACGTCTCCGGTCTACAACTTTTTCCCTTTTTCTTCGAAGCTCTCTTATTGGTCAATGGAGTCGAATTTATGACAACCTTTTCGTTAAATTTTCGGGACAGTGAATTTCAAAACAGGGTTTATCCTTCCAGTAGTTTCCAAAGATTATACACTACTAATTTTGGTCTTTAAAACAGTGTAGGAACGTCAGACCAGCCTAAATACCGGTAATTCGACTCATCCATTATATATATATTTTTTTAAATCAAGAGGGTTCGGTTAAGGCAAGATGATGGCATAGCTGTTACGATTCAAAATATTCAGCTGTGCCACACCATGCCCTATCCTGATTTACTCATATTCCAACCATGGCCACGTATCAAAGCGTAATGTGTTCTTCAAATAACACAAGAGTTAAATTTCACTTTTAACTTTAATATTTTGGGGATTAAGGGAGGGTGTTTTTTTTTTTTTTTTTTTTTATTTGTAAACAAGTTTGGGTAACGGCTAAATAGTATACATTAGCAAAAAATTTATATATCAAAATGGTATTAACGATAAAATAGTCTCAAAATACAGCTAACAAAAATAATGATTCAAGGCTACGGTATATAACTGGACTATTACTTTTGACTTCTTCAATACCATTCTGGACATTAACTCCTTTAAAAATACTTTACAGTACTTGATTACATTAAAGGGATAGTACCACATGATATTGAGCACGTTACTTATTTTATATTAAACGTGTAGAGGAACATTTCGATGATCAAGAAAATAAAAGGTTATTCCTCAAAATTTCAAGTGATTCCTTCAAAAATCGGCCTTATAATAATTTTTATATTTTACAACAATTCAGGGCCCTCTTTCAACCCTTAAAACTCGTGGGCCTTACGCATTCGCCTAGGCTAAAAACGTTATCACAGGCCAATGAATTGATAGCTTTTGTCACGCTTTGATTTAAAGTAGATTTGCAACGTGACTCGATTCGGGGCTTGTCAAATGGATTTCACTAATTTAATATTTAGAAAGTGCTAAATCTCGATGCTGTTTTACATACGCGTGTGCAGTCGGCTTTAATTTTCATTTCACCATGCTCCCAATTTGGTTAAAAATGGTCCAAACTTAAAAGTAACAATATAACTCGACTAAACAAACCAAATTAAATATCCCGAATTCAACGAGTGTGTACCAAAAATTTAAATGCCTTTGGTCCTTTCGAGTTAGGTTGCATGCTTACTTTAAATTACACTTATGAAAGCTACCGGTTCGGTAGTCAATTTTGATGACTTGTACGTTTCTCAAGATCTTCATCGTGGTTGATTTTTAGGAAAAGATTTTCGGAGAATAACTGTATATTTTCTTCCTCAAAGTTTCCCTTGAACCATTATAGTATTTGTGTCTCAACTAAAATTTGCCCAGATTCTGGTACTATTCCGTTAAGAAGCCAAAACTTTGTTCAAAACTAATATTTAAAGTTTGAAACTTTCGTTTTCAAATTAATTTGGTAAAGTATTGTACATTCTTCAATATAAACTTTAGAAATTAAGTTTCATTAATCCACCTCAAATTGGTAGCACAGATAAAGCTAGACTACCATTTAAAGGGTGTATTATGCAAATCTAAAAATCACCTGCTAAAATGCGTATAACTTCCGCTGCTTTATTAGACGTAGTGGATAGAATGCCAAGCTGTATCGTTTAACTTGGACCCCTTTAGGATTTGTTTATTTTACCTCTAGTTTCGGCTTTACTACCAATTTGAACTGGAATAGACAATAGAGGGATGGCAGCACCCTGCCTTTGGCTGTATTAGTTCCAATGGGGCAATAATATGGTATGCCAAGTTCCTATAGATAATTTTTTTTTTGTACAAATAATATACTTAAAATATTAGTCTTTCATATATAATTTTTTTTTTAATTTAGGCACGTGTAATTTTTTAAGTTTAACTTTGTTTATAATTGTACCTCTATCTTAATTCATTAAAATAGGTTTACCGTATTACGGTAATAATATAATCGTATAATGTATAAACTCTGGGTGATCCGGATTAGTTACCAATTTCTTTTAACTAAAATATAATTTTTTTACGTATAACTACCGTAACTGATTTGAATTACTAAATAAATCACTAACCTAAATTGTTCAAAAACTACTAAAACCCCAAAAAAATACTGATTACTTTGTTTTCAAACTATATAACCAGAAACTCATAGAAAACAAGAAATCAGGACGGTTTTGTAATGAAACGCTTATCAGTTCAACATCAATCGTAGCAAAAGGGGATAGATATCCCCTTTTGATCGTAGACTGAGTCCCGGAGTCCATTAAGGGAGAATCTTAACTTTACACCCCAATTTATTTAAAGCGCGTGGTAGATTTCAGTTCAAAGCTCCAAAAGATGCTAGTAGGGTAAATATTACAACAAACACAAGATTTTAAACTGGGTTTAATCAGATCTTGCTTGATTCTGGTTGATAAAAAATTTGAAATTCCCAGACTTTTCCATGTGTTCCCCTGACCAAATGAATAAACAATAATGACATTATTTGACGCGAGACATCTTTATAGATATACCGAGTTTCGTGATAACATTCCCTGACCCTTTGGCGCAATTATTAAATTCCCCGACCTTACAGAATAATTTTCTAACTCTGACCTTTCCAGGTTTTACGAACCTCTTTCAATCCTGACTATACTATATTCCTCTCTTCCGTGACATCATTTGGGACGGGCTATCTTTACAGGGATACCAAGTTTAATGATACAATTCCAGAATTTTAAATTTCCCGACTTTTCCTTATTTTTTTCTGTTGCAACCCTGTTCAATAATTATTATATATATAAAAGGCTAATTAAGATATATTTACATAAATAACTTTACTAGAAAGAATGGCTAATCTAAATATCATTGTGGTCTGAAAAGGAAATGTTTATACATCGAGGACTAATTGCCCAGTTATGGTTTTGCTAAGGAAGTTGCCGCTTTCTTTGCGCGACAGAATAGCTCACCTGACTGATTTCTCGTTTTTTATTAGTTTCTGATATTATCTATCACGCGTGTTTGTGATTTTAAGTGAATATATTATTCTTTGATTATAATTATGTCATAAAACATAATGCAATTTTTTTTTTTTTGGGAATTTTTGTTACTAGTAAGGGAATGGTGAAGGTATTATTGTAGTTTAAGTTATTTATGACAACATAAGCGTAGGCTTATGATGACAATGTGAGCAGTTTTGGCTTTTCATTTTTTCCCCCTCTCTGAGAATTTGGTAGAAAAATGTACCATAGAAGAAAATCTTCAAAAATTTACCACGAATAAATTTACTAGATATCTTTAACTTTATAATATCGAAGCCTAATAATGTGCCTCTCGAGTAAACAAGTTATTCGGACAAGTAGTGAAGAACGCTACATTAAAAAGGGGGAAGCATAAAGTAGCGAAGAGGTGCAATAACGCAACCAATTTTAATCTTTTACGCTATCAGCTACCTCACGACTGGTCACTTCCCCTTTTTTCCCGAACAAACTCCCAGTAGGGCATCAAGATGCCTTATTAAGCCTTCATTTTTAATTAACCTTAACTCTAGAATTTCATCTTTAGAAAAATTGAAACAACTTTCATTAACCCCAATTAATTACGCTGTTTAACTCATTTGTAAAAACAAATTCATGGTAAATGTTTGATTACAATGAGGGAAAATGGTTCGTAAATTTATATCATTTTAACAAGTTATAACAAAAGTATTTAAATAGAATACAATCATTATTAACCTTTCTGTGCATAGATTGATTCGTACGTTTTAAAAGGCGGTGTACAATAAATTTGTTTTAATAAGTAACGGCAAAGATTTGAAGCCAAGAAATATTAGCGTAAAATTTTTTTCTATCATTAGTATAGCAAATTTTGAAAAGTTAAAAGCTGGTAAAATTCAAATTTTGAGGTTTCTAGGTAAAGCTACGGCGATACTAGACATACGTCAATTGGAGAAATAAAGAATAAATTTCCTAAATTGAAGCTATCTAAGCTAAATTGTTTTCCTTGATAAACCAAAAAGGGGAAAAACTTTATAGACTTTACTGCCATGGGTAAATGCTACTAAAATTAAATCTTGTTTTAACTTATTTTTAAATACTTCAATGGTGACGAAATCATCACGCTTGTGCAAAAAATATTGTTCGTTGGCATAGAATAAAAATCACCGGTACACAATCTTTAAAGTCTCCCGCGGCTCGAGTTATTTGCGACTTGTTCATTCTATCTATATTTTTAAATACATCTTATATAATAAAGAAAAGCTTTCAAAACAGCCTTATTTCTCATTCAGAAACTAGACAAAGTTTGAAAATTTCCATCTACATAGCCATGCTTTTTTCTGCTTAAACAAAAAGGCCGCAGTTACGGCGAATGACCAAGACTTAGAAAAGGTTGTCATTTGCTTTTACCAATATTGATTTTTGGTGTAAATAACAGATTTTTAATATAAAACACGCTCAAAACGCCAGTTTTTTGGCGTCATATTTAAAATTTGAGCGAAACATTGTTTTTTAACTCACAGCCAAAAACTACATAACAATTATGTCAAAACCAAAATAGTATTGATTTTCATTTATTAATTTTAACATGACATTTAACCTTGCTATCGATTTAGGTATTGGTTTTAATACGATATCACCATAAACCAGTTAAAACTTTCTTAAATTTGTCAATTTGAGTAGTACATTGCCATAAATCAGCTTTAAAGTGGCTTGACAAGAGCCACGAGAGACTTTAAATACTAAAAATTCTGAGGACAAACGTATAAATATTAGTTGCTTTTAAATTAAGCATTGAGTTATAAAGTAAAGTAAGGAAGCTCCGTTTTCTTTTTTTTTTTTTTTTTTTGGAAAAGCCAAGCCAAAATGGAAGATACATTGTAAGGTTATCGGGTTAGCAGCGAAAATTTTGGTCCTCAAGTTTTATCGTGTTTTTTTTTTTTTTTAAATACTTGTAAAAGATTCTTTCCCCTGGTTGGGGAAATATTTGGTATATTTCATCGTTACACAGACTGTGTAGTACGACAAAAATGAAAGAACTGGATTTCTTATTTACATCCTGTTAATAAACGTAACTGTCGTAGGTGGCAACCCAGCCAATCGTGTGAGACCATTCTGGCATTTTACTCACTAAATTAGTATACGCTTCGGTTTTGGAATCGTGTCCGTGGATATTATGCGTCAAAAATGAAACTTCCACCATCGCATCTCCTTCCGAATAGTCTTCGGGAACCTTAATTTTTTTCAGTTTTTAATTTTTAAAAACATCGCATTTACGAGTGGCCGTATATATGATATCATTCATACTGCCAATGAAATGCAGCAGCAAAAAACTACGAAACGACACCAACTAGCGCAGGAATACCAGGTATAAGAAGTGGCTAATATGTTACGAGCCATTTTGTATAAACTATGAGCAAAAAAACTACGAAACGACACCAACTAGTGCAGGAATACCAGGAATGAGGAATGGATAATATGTTACAAACCCTAACATGATTCAAAGACTGTCTCGTTGTTATACGCAAAATCATGTACGATTAAAGGTTTAAATGTTGAGCAATGATTGCAAAAATGTCGTGTTAAAATATGGTGCAATGATTGCAAAATGCCGGGTTAAAATATGGTGCAATGATTGCAAATTGAGGTGAACCGTGAAAGCAAGTGGGAGCTCTGGAGGAGTTCCTGCAAAATTCTCTTCCCTGATCAAATATGGCTAGCCAAAGGCAGGAACCAATTGACTCGCATACGTTTACTAATTCCTCCCTTTGGCCTCTCTTAGGTAATTGAAACGTAACAGAAAAGAGGGCTTTTTGGGGCTATTTCAGAGCTGTCACTTGCTTTAAACGTGGGTTTCAACAAAAACTGCTTAAACACCCTTAGTGAGGTAAAATGGTTAAAAACCTATAGTACTAAAAACAAACAATGGGTGAAACAGAGTGAATCCAAATAAATTATTAACAACCATGAAAAATCTTGATTAGAAACCAAAAGTGCGTGGAAGGATAAACACCGTAAATATAAACCCAAACCCGCGTAACCTATAGTGAGTTAGAAACCATCTCTCCTTTTAAAACAAAAATGAAGCACCCATTCTAAAACAGGCTGCAATAAAAACAATTCCAAAATGATCGTGTTAAACAACAAACCAAACCAAACTAGAGATTTTATAAGCTCTATGATTACGATATCGAGGGACTTTCAAGCGATACGCAACAAAGCGCAAGCATCCAAAGACACGCTATAAAAATTTAAAATGATTCTAGAAAGTGATTCGAGTACTTACAGTAAACTCCACCCAGACTTCCCAGATTCCGGATTCTTCTCCGTGACTGTAATATATCATGTAGACTGGTCGATTTTGCCAATAATACTCCGTTGTGGCTGTACCGTTTGTTAATGACCACTCTGACAACTTCACTCGAGGAAGAGGGCATAAAATTATTCCCATGTGATCGGTTCCTAAGAAATAAATTATTCATTGTCAAAGATAATTTCTGTTCCACAAATGGTAACTATGCAAGGGTGACCAGACTGGGGACAAAGCGGCAGACAGACCCCCTACATTGAAGCTTAATCTAAAACTTTTTAGGTAAGGTTAGGCTTTAACCATAGAAATGCCCCAATAATTTATAAGAAAATACGAAATTTAGATTTTACAGATCTATTATGGGAAAATATAGGAATGGAATATAATAATTTTTCAAACCAAGTAAAAGCTTACCTTTTGAGTGAAAAGTGAGTCTCCACTTATTACTGCGGAGGCTTTCCTTCTTGACTAGTTTAAACATTCTTTGTACTCTAATATTTGGCTTTGGAGCGGGCAAGTAATATAACTTGCTGTAAATGACAAAACATTTACAAATTAGATATGAAATTGAAACTAGATATCTACGTCTAAACGCAATATATTAACCTCAATTTTTTAATCACAGGAAAGTAGAAGGGCATTCCGCAATAATATTTTTCAGCGCAATTTAGAAGTTTGGCTTCTTTCATTTCAGGAATGATATCCAAAAGAAATTCGGGGCCATGATGGTCCAAAGGCACGATCCAGAAACCAGAATCTGCCTTTTCAAGAGATCCTCTTTGAGTGTAGAAGTTTCTTTCCACATGCTATTTAAAAACAAAACATCGTTGCAAATTGTTGGTTAAAAGTGACATTTACAATTAATAATTGGGAATTTTAAATATTAACGATTATCCCTAAAAGGCACACCTAGCGCACAAGCACACCCGGCACACTAAACCTAATGTGCACACCTGATATGGATTTTCAACAATTTCTTAATTACTGGCACAACATCCTGAACACTGGGCACACTTTCACGCCATTACCAGCGCTGTCAGCACACCTTTTTGGCACACTAGGCACACTTTTCTAAAAATGGAACACCAGGGTATAACGTATAAGAAAGTAGCTCAAATTCCCTGACTTTTCCAGATTTTCCCTGACCATTTCTAAATAATTTCCCTGCCAAATTTTAATATTTTTTCATGAATTTATTCTTCCGAGCCAAAGTGTTCAAAAGTGTTCAAAAGTGTTCAAAAGTGTTCAAAAGTGTTCAAAAGTGTTCAAAAGTGTTCAAAAGTGTTCAAAAGTGTTCAAAAGTGTTCAAAAGTGTTCAAAAGTGTTCAAAAGTGTTCAAAAGTGTTCAAAAGTGTTCAAAAGTGTTCAAAAGTGTTCAAAAGTGTTCAAAAGTGTTCAAAAGTGTTCAAAAGGGTTCAAAGATTCCAAAATTCCCAGTTTCAAAAGTTTCGAAAGTTTCCAAAATTTTCAGTTTCTTAAGTTTCCAGTTTCCAAAGTTTCCAGTTCCCAAAGTTTCCAAAGTTTCCAATTTTGAGCTACTTTCTTATACGTTATACCCTGGTGTTCCATAACCAGCGCTGGTAATGGCGTGAAAGTGTGCCCAGTGTTCAGGATGTTGTGCCAGTAATTAAGAAATTGTTGAAAATCCATATCAGGTGTGCACATTAGGTTTAGTGTGCCGGGTTTGCACATTAGGTTTAGTTTGCCAGGTGTGCTTGTGCGCTAGGTGTGCCTTTTAGGGATCATCATATTAACTTTTAACTACATAAAGTTAGATTAATATCCAAAAGCTAATCAATTATCATTATCTAAGAGTTATTGGTGAGGGATATCATCATTATATAATAATTACTTTTAACTCTTTAGCCTTGGCAATTCAATTAAATTTAAAACCGAGTTTGAGGTAATAACTAAAAGAAATTAAGTTATTTCATAGCTAAAATAAACAATATTACGTTTATTAACCTAAGCTACGGTTATTTTCAAATAATTTAAATCGATGTAATCGATTTAAATACTACTGAAATCTATTGTCTTTAGACCCGCGCTAGGCGCGCTTACTTTCAAGTTTCAACTGTCAGAAATTTTAAAAGTAGGCTTAGCTAGTTCGCAAACAGGTTCTAAACTGGTTTAGATCGGTTACAGCCAACTTAGAGCGCATCAAAGTTGGCCATTGGTTCAATCCCAAAAAATGGCGGGAAATTTGATAAAATATTTTTTCAAATTATCACGCATCAAAACCAAGGCTTAACTTAATAAAGTGACATATCTTACTTTTTTAATTAATATGGATAAAATATGACAATTTTTAGTCTTATTTAAAATTTATTTACTTTGATCCAAAATCGTTGAGGAGCCGGATACTGAGGATCATCGGAATAAGGGAACCCAAGTTTTGTTGTACTAATTATCAATATAGTCGCAATGGTGATGGTAGAAAGGGTTAAGGCAGTTTTCTTAACAGTTTTTACCGTGTAAACCAAAGGAAACTGTAACAAAAGTTCAATAAAGATACTTGTAATTAAACTACAATAAATGTATTTAGAAAATAAAGAATTAAAATATTAATATGTTAATTTTACCATGAAACTGCATGAAGAAAACGCAGCAATGGCAGTGATAACCCCAATAAGAAGATCTGGATTAGTTTGACCTCCTATTCGCCCCATGATGGGTATAAATACTTCAAAAATCTGCCACCAGCAATATGTTAGGACAAGGAGAGGGATAATTTGCATAAGGTAATAAGGTAGAGATCGATGTAGATGATCACCTAATAAAAATAAAATAGGAATTTATATTTATTTAAAACTTTGAAGTTTAAAGACATAGCCCAATAAAAATAATTACACAATTATTTTAAACCATGAAGTAGCAGTTTCACAAATTAATTAAATAATATTCAAAATGGGTTTAAAGTGAGGCTGTCACCATTTTTTTTTTTTTTTCAAATATCTATTTGTATGACAATTTTCATACAAAAGGTAGGACTTTCTGGATTAAGTACTTAAATGAAAAAGACCGTGTGAAAATTTGTCTCTATAATATCCACGCGACAATAATGATGACATATTAGTATTGAGGGGAATTTTTATTCTAAAAACTTTGAAAATATATATATTTAGATTTTAGAGTCGTTTTTCAACCATCTTTCCAAAAAGTCTACCCAATTTCTATTTGAAGTTCAGGATAAATTTATAGCAACCTCACTTTAATAGACCAACAAAAGTACCTTTTCTAGTCTTTCCGAATAAGAATTTTGTGAGAGCTTCGGAAACGGAAGGGCAGAATACCCAAAAACTCAACATAAAGGCAGAATGAATGTTGTAGATCATCATAATGACCACGTTGTTACACCAGAATATTATAACGGCATTGAAATAAATGTTTTCAGCATCGACTCCAAGTTCACTAGGCTAAAAATAATGGACACTATAAAATATTTATGATCATGTTTCTAATTTAATTTTGTTATTTTATAACGAGTAAAACCTTGTTATCTGAATTTTAGTAAGCCTTATTTTTGCAGACGATGCTAAAACTAGGCCTAAATCTAACTGGATATAATAAAGAAATTGGTTTCAAAATGTTACGTTATAAGCGGAAACCAAATTCAGTTTTTTTATCCAGCTAGGCAAGACTAATGAACTTTAGGCGGGCATTTTGAATAATTTTGATTTAAGAGGCTTAGTTTTACTGCATAATTGATTAATCCAATAGTTAAAATTCTTGAAAAACACAGGCAACTGAAAAATAGAAAATAGATAGAAATATGACGTCCTACCAATACGCACAATTTTCCTTTTAACCGATACAATCCAATGGACCAAAAGCATAGCCAAAAGAGCCGGGCATCCGTAAAGACCAATTATCCAATAGGAACGAGAATACCACGATAGAGTAACCCCTAAAACATCGACTAAAATGGCCACCAAGAGAGTACTGAGAATAGAAGCTATAAGACTCAAAAAGATGACCAACTCGGCTATCATGTACTCCCGAACCATCGTTGACAAATGCCTTCCTATAAAGAATTATACTTTATAATTACTTATACTTTAAGAGAGATTGCAACCCGGCAATCGATGATTTTCTATCGATTTCCTTATCGTTTAAATAGGCCTCACTAGTAAAAAAATTACGAACAAATATTAACCTAGAAATAAATTTTTAACTTGCATGGGGAATTAATTATCTCTTAGTTAACGGGTCACCAGGGAAGCACTTTACTAAGCTATTAAACGTTCCTAGAGGGGCTTACTTTCGATCTAACTCCCAGTCTCCGCTTTTTTAAGCCTATAGGCCAATTTAAACCATACGGACACGATAGCAAAATTAATTGCAAGGGTGCATTCTAACTTTAAATAAAAAGGGTGACCACAGAAAATTTGTAAATGGTTAAACCCTTTAAGGGTAATCTGATTTTTTTTAGCCAAATATAGGAAAATTTAGTAATAGAAGAAAAGGATGAAAAAAATTTAGGAAAAATGAAATATGGTCACCCTGTATAAATCAAAGAAAAAATTACATACCAAGAATAGTGGGCAAAATTAAGGCTACGGCTATAACTACCGTTCCTATGTTGATAAGGAAACCAGTTCTGGCTGTATAGGAAACCATAGTAAGTCCCATGAGGTCAAAATATACCAATTTGCCAGATTGGTCCTCGGGAGGAATTTCAAATTGTGGGTGGCGTATAATTTCCCGCACAACACCCAGGACATTGTCACCTGGAAAGAGACAAAATTATACCATAGATATCGGTATAAATTATAATTTATAAATAGATTTCTACATCTACAAATGGAGGGAGTAATGTCACGGTACCGTAGCAAAGTAGCAGAAAGGAGAGAGAACTAAAAGTGACATAAAATAGCAACTCACAACCATTACCAAACAATACGTACTTGATCGTTACGGTTAAATTGGAAAATAATAAAAAAAAACCTCCCTGGCATACTAATAAGGTCTATAAACTTACTCAGCAAAAAATATATATTTACCTTCGTGTTGTATTGAGCCAGGGTTAACATAAGCCGGAGAATCAAAACGGGTATGATAAACGTAGCCATTTTTAGCATAAGCAAAATCCAGGCCTAGATATGTAAAACAATCGTTACAAACTCTCGCTTCAAAAATAAAGAGAAGAAAAAGGTGAAACACTAATTTCATTCAGTAGAAATATATCACCTGGAACTTTTCCAAAGTCTCGAAAAATTCTAAAATCTGTATCAGAGGGAATGAGACCACCTTGAAAAACTTCTTGGCCAATAATTGAGCCAAAAGGATGTTTGGCTCCCTTAGCGTAAGCCTCAACTATCCAAGGATTTCCAGGACCTTAATTAAAAAAGAGATTTAAAAATACATTTTTTTTTGCCCTCTCTTCCTTGTTAAAAAAATTTAAACGTTGTAAGAAGAAATTTCCTTTACCAGCCTGAAACAAAACTTCCTTTCCTCCAGCCCCGCAGGCTTCAAGGTTAATAAAAGCTCCGACAGATTTTGCCCATTTATGTTGAGTTACGAAACCATGAGAGGCCTATAATTTTTAAGAAGGACAATTATTTGATACCGTACAACAGTACGATCAATCATTAACTTTTTTATAGTTGAACAAAGCTATAAATTTGAATTTCTAAACAGACTTCAATACATAGTTTTCAATAAAGGAGCAAAATAAAATTCCACCCCTTCATTTGCAAATTTGCGGGGAGTTTTTGCGAGCGTAGTTCAGAAGGGATCAATAGCCTTTCTATCTGCTTCAGTTTGCGCTCACAAGTGGTGGCAGCACTGGGGAAATGACATTTATGCTCTTTAGTGAAAATTATATATAGGATTTGATTCAAACTTTCTACCAGCGTAGTCTTACATGTAGGAAAATAATATTAAATCAAGTGTTATTTCGAAATCGAATATGGTGTCAGTCTTTTTATCAATTTAAAAATGACAGGTTTACCAAATTCCTTGGGGCAATAAATTGATTGAAAAGAATCTTAGAAGGGATTTACGACCATCTAAAGTAAAATTTTAAACCCCCATTCCAAAAAATTAAAATAGTAACTTACTAGAAAAGTGGAGACATTAATAAAAAATATTGCGTAAAAGATAATGCTTATCTAAAAGCTTGTCGGGTGTATTTTATCTTCTCGTACTATAATGTACTAATGATTAAAAAAAACTAACAATGAGAGAAATAATATATTCTATTTTAAAAAAGATAATTTATGGCATTAACATTTACCCAGAAAATATGGATTTTGTTTTAACACAAATGAGAAGCCATGGGTAAAAAACAGTAGATCATACGAAAGAGTATTCAACCTAAGAAAAAAACCAAAAGTCCCCTTTGATAAAAGCATTTTTATGACAGTAGTCACAGTTCATTTGCCTTTTAAGATAACAAAGTTGTCACGTGTGCTACGGCTGTTCATACTAATTGTACAACGTTAAATTAGATCAAATCTACACTTTACGTAATCCAATTTTCAATCCATAACTAGTTAGAATCATACGTCTTTTTACTATACCAAAGAAACAATTTGTTTACCTGCAGGAAATTTTCTTCAGCGCCGTTGAACAAAAATATGACAGAATGACGGAGTGGCTTCTTCCCTTGGGCCAAATTGTTCAAGACTTCTAACATAACTGCGCAACTAATAGCATCGTCACTAGCTCCAGGACTTGTAGGAACAGAGTCAAAATGGCAGTTCACAAGTAGACTCTTCTCTGATATTTTTGGTCCAATCTTGACAACAACGTTTTTGACATTACGGTAACAAGAGGTCATTCCTTCTTCAAAATTTACGTAAAAAGAGCCATTAGACTTTTGCAAGTCAACTTCAATGACTATGTCAGTAGTTTTGTTGGCTCTGAGTTCAATCTGTTTTATTTCTCGCAACAAATAATCCACAGCCAACACTTCATTTTCGTAGCTGCCAGTCGGTCTAGGGCCAATCCTGGACAGTTCGATCAAGTAATTGCGAGCTCTTTCTTCGCTAAAGACATCTTCTTCGCCTTGGCTCATCAAAACGGCAGATTCTTTTGCTGTTCGAACATTAGGCAATAAAGATGACGTGAAGATTACCACGGAAAGCACCATTAAGTACACCACGAAGAAGAAAACGAACTGTATTTCACCATGCTGATCAGTCCTGCGGTCAACTCTATGATCACTTCCATAAGCATTTTCGCCGTGAAAAGGTAAGGTGTTATTTCCTTTGCGTTTTCTTACACTTGAGTTACCGTTGCGAGCCACCATTTTCGCTAGGCCTGTGTATTTAGACCAGCGAGAAAGTCAGTTAGGTAACCCGGCAACGGTTCCTGTAAATGAACCAAACCTAAGCGAGAGAACCGCGTTATACGCAAAAACCTCCAACTCCTCCCAGAGGAAAGATTAAAGGGGGAATCGGATTGGGGGTTGTAAAATAACGATATAATTAGGCTCTGTCTGACGACTCGCACACCTTGCGTAATGTTACACAGTTAAAGTTTACCCGATAATCTAGCCAGGGTCCATTTGCTCGGGTACTAGGGCTACCTTGGGTGGAGAGTTGTGTATCTCGTTTAAAAGTAAATATATTATAATAACGAACTCCCAGTGGAATTCGCTCCCAGCCGGGACCACGTAAACGGACCCCGAGTCTAATGAGAAAACATTATGTAACTTTCCTTATTTTACGGCTAATACGTTGCTTATGAAATGTGCGCGCAGGCTTTTGACCCGCCCATTCGTCCATCCCCTTTGTTACCCCAAAAAGGTCAAAAACGTGTTCTGCGCCCTCTCGCGGTCCACAAAGGCATCAGAATACAGTATCACATGACTAAATTTTTTCCAAATAGACCAGTCACCAAATGGATGGTAAAACAAACTAAATTGGAACAGAAAATTATAGTTCCCCCTAAAAGAACTGCTAAGTTTAAATAATGAGTCTTCCTTCGCCTGCATCAGCTTCAGTCGTATTCATACAAACAATCGCCCATCAAGTTAATCAAGGCGATGTGGAATCTTTGATTCAATCGCAAAAGCACATGTTATTAAGATTCGAAAAGACAAATGAAATGTTGGTAAATTGCAATTCTCTTTCAGCAGCCCGTTTCGAAGTAACTAGTCGCGAGTTAAAGAAGCATACGCAATTGTTACAAGAAATGAAAAAAGATTTGGATTTAATTTTTCGCCGTATAAGATTCTTGAAAATGAAGCTATCCCAGTCTTATCCCGAAGCTTTCTCAAGTTGTTCGAAGAATATTCACGTAGTAGATGAAGAGGAGGAACTTACGGAAGAAGCCAAAGTGGGCAGTCAGACAAACAATAACCACAAAATTGCGGAAGAATTAAATAGAGAGCGCAGACCTCGCTTAAGGGATGTTAAAACTAAATTTCGAGAACAACATAGCAGTTCGGGAAGCAATTCACCCACCCCTATTTCAACACCAGGTACATCGGATTCGGAATAGAAATTCAAATAAGGGTTTTCTCAAAACCTCTTTCAATAATTAAAATGATCTCAAAATAATTTATGTATCTGTAGCAGTTTTTAAATATAAAGCTAATTTATTTCATTACTTAACTTTTGCGATTAACTTAACAAAACTGATTAAAAACATGAATTTGGTTTATCCTAAGTTATTTACTTTTTGCCCCAAACCGAAATCTTCCTCTCTTAGTAAATCCTCCTCGGCCACCCGCTTTCCCTTGAGTTTCCCTCACCGCTACTTTTTGATGTAAAGCTTCCCACAAGATTTTAGCATTAGCAGAGTTCTCAAGTATTGCGTTAATTTGTTCCTCCGATAAAGTCATTAATTCAAACAGACTTTTCACTTTGTTCATAATAAAACGAATGTTTTTGGTGTTAACTCCAGGTAATTTAGATAAGAAATCCTGCAAAATTAAATTCGGAATTAGAACTATGAATTATCCGTAGAAATCCATGAAATACTGAAAATGTATCAAACCTGCGGCCCAGGATTGTATTTTTCAACCGGTATATCATCTTTGGTGACTTGAGCAGTAACTTTCAAGGCTTGTTCCGCAGTTGGCTGTTCTTTATTCATTTTCAGCATTTCAAACATTTCCGCTGTCGCGTAAGGAGACGGGCTCCATAGCATTCTCAATCGGGTAAAATGCATCGTTAAAAGAATAAGTTTTGACATCAAAGTAGTTGATGATTCTTTAGTTGATGAAAAGTATTTTCCCTGGAAAAAAAATTTAGAATAATTAAGAAACTTTCTAATAAATGCTACCAAGAGTTAATTTGAAGGTTTGAAACTTACTTGCAATGAAAATGATTTATTCTGATCAAATTCAATCAGTAAAAGTGGCCTTTTATAGTATCGCGACATTGCGGTAGCTTGATTGTAAAGTCTTCCATTATTTAATGATCCAATCAAATCGCTTAAACTTTTTCGTTCGACGCACATATCAGGAGTTAATATGTAATCGCCAACCTCGATCGTAATAGGTTCAATATCAATCCCTTTGCGATGAATTAAAGCTGGAAGTTCGCTGCGAAATTCTCGGGCATCAACAATAATCTAAAACAAATTCACTATTAAAAAGAGTGAAATTGAAAACTGCGATTGAATCCTACCAAGGGTTTGTCACTGGTCGTTTGACTTGTCATTCCACCGGCTTTACGAGTGCTTACAGTATCGCTAGCCTTGTGACTACCTCTTTCTAAATCAGGATGATCACCTGATTTACCATCTCTATCTTCGGGTATTACCATATTCTAAAATGAATTGAAAATATTTAAGCGTGTTCCCTCACCCTTAAAAAGAATTACGAGTTTATAATTAATAATAAAGGACTTACACTTTTCTCTCTGATTAAATATTCGAAAGCTTCTTTCTCCTTTCTCAGAATAGTTAGATATCTTTGCTCCTCGACAGACCCGCCATAAACAACAAAATAGATTTTTAACTGATGGTTTAAATTTAACGCTTGGTAGACCTATTTTAAGGAATGAAACTTTTCAAGTTATTTTATAGATTAAAAATCTACGAACACATCACACCTCTAATTCTCTAACGACTCTCACATCCATGTCGTATATAACAAAATATTTGGGATTTAATTCATCCAGCTTCTCTTTAAAGCCAAAAGGTCGATTTGTTCCTCTCATGATGAAAAAGTTTAATTTGATTAAATCTTCATTGTACGTTTTGTTAACATCTTCGTCATCGTCACTACCATTCGTATCTTCTTTATCAGACTCTTCATCTTGCGACGTTGGTTTTCTTTTACGACTAAGTTTACTCATTGGTGGGCCTTTCGAAATTCCTTTCTTTTCCATATACTTTTTCCCGAAAATGGGTAAAAATCCTGACCCCTTTGCGTGTCTATTGTAGATTTTACGAAGGAGGGCATTTGGTCCCACGGATAGTAACTATATTCAATGAAAAAAGTTATTCGTTTGCCAAAATTTATTCTACTTTTATAGGATAGTGAGAACAAGTTATTTTTAATGTTTTCACGCATATTTAAAGGTTAAATACACATTTAAGATAACTTGTTTATCAAAAATGAATATAAATTTTACATCTTGTAGTTGGGCAGCAGTTCTTTCATCTTCAACAACAATTACTATTGTTTCGGGCTTAGTGAAGTCTTTTTCCAGTTCGCCAATTATTTCTATGAGAGCTACCCATTTTGGATTGATTTCTATATCAGTAGCTTTATCAAAAATTATAAATTAAACATTCTATTAATTTAAATATGTTCTAAAAACTGATCAGAGTGACAAGATTCCTCACGATTTGGTCTTAATTTTGGTTTTTCTTTTGTCCTTTTGTTTTCAACGCCGAAAACTCTTTCTTTGGCACACTGAACGGGAAAATGTAGCGAAAAAAAAATATTACGAACAAATTGAATTACAAGTAATTAGAAAAAGGTTGCCTACTTACAATAAAAACAGTTTGCGCAGCTGACAATAAGAGCCAATCGGATATTTGGGTGTTAACTTCAACATTGTCCCTAATTGATTTAATCAGGAAGTAAAAAGTAACGGCGTCATACTGAGTTAAGTATCCCAAAAGAACTCTCAGAGTTTTAAGATCCGAAATGGATCGTTTCGTTTTTGTCCCCAATTGATGCCAAACGGGATCTAACTGATACTTTATAACTTTATCGAAAGCTTTGGAAATTACATTTTCTACCGTAACTTCATCGGTATCAATCTATAGATTAAGAATCATAAACGCAGAATCAAACAAAGGGTTTTAGAAATTAAATTAAATATCATACCGTTGGATTAATCTTCGCAATTTCTTTAACAGTGATAGCCATAATATCTAGAATTGCTATTTGAATTTTTTTTATGATAGGGGTCAACGAGACGTGGATTTCAATAACATGCGACTGTTTTTTTTCCAAATTGACGCTAATATCAGCGTGGAATCTTGGCCACAGATAAAGTTTTCGGACAAAGAGATTTCTCATGACCCTCTGAACTTGACAAAAGCCTTGAGTGAAGGAGTAGGGACTCGATGAAAGAGCTTTTACGAATCCTTTCTAAAATAAAAGACGATGGTAATAAGGGAAAATTATAGATTGAAAGTAAAACCCAGCACACACTTGGTTCCGTAGCCTGTAAAGTCGAAGAATGAAAGCCTCCTGACAAGATTCGATAATTCTACATTAGAATATTAAAATTAGTCAATTATTCTAATTAAAGGGATCCAAGCTAAGGTGGCACATCACAGTGAGATCATAAAAACAGGTTCGAAGTTACTTCATTCATTGTTCAGTGACCTTACAATGTGACGTTTATGCAAAACTAAGTCCACCACGTTAGCTTGAGTTCCTTTAAGCTAGAATTATAATGGCGAATTCAACTTTGACAACAAAAAAAAACACTCCCATGGAGAAATAACAGAGGGGAGAACAACCTTCAGAGTTAAATATAAACTCTCCTGTTATTGTAGCTCCATGGGGTGTTTTTTGGTTCTAGTGGAATTCTCTATCAATCATACTTGTGGGCTTTATATACGATAATTCCAGTAATTAAATCAAAAGGAACTCTATTTGTGAGCATGTCAACTACCAATATTCTCGATGTAACGAAAAGTACGCCGCCTTCCATGTAAACCGAGTGTCTTTCATTGGTTCCATAATCAGCTGTTATTACTTTTGGAAGGGGTGTCACATTATCCTTCGCTAACTGTTCGAGGAAATACTCCTGGAAGTGTACAATATTATATTTAGATGTCACTAATATAAAATGCCACGAGTACTAACTTCTTCTTGGGCATAGGTTCCAATTATAATTACTAAATTTCCAGGATCATTATAAACTTTGATTAAACTTAAAAAAACTCTTTCAAGACCCAAACCTCTAAAAACGTGGGATAAATGTAAAAATAAAAGCAGTTGTAGGCCAGGTATGTTTAGGAGTTTGGCATTAAAATTTGGAATAATTAATATAAATAGTTCGTACTTAGCCAAAATTATTAGTCCGTCTTCATGAAAAAGGTCAAGGAACATTTGATTTTCATATTCTAACAACTTCATGATGATTAAATACTCAAAAGTAACTTATTTTATTATAAACAAAACATCACCACCAGTGATAACTTTCTTAGCGTCGACGTCGTCCGCTTTATTTAGCGAATATCTCAAGACACTACTATCAAAGGCAAGAGCCAAAGATTAACTCACTGTCAACAAACTTAAAGCGCGAAAAACACAAAAAAAAAGATCACATCCGGTCATGTGACTAGCTAGAATAACTACCATATAGACAAGGCTTCCCTATATTATCCTCAAGAACGAAATTTCGAAAAAAAACCGGCAATAATTTGTGTATGAACGTTTGAAATCTGGATAAAAATAATCTTATCGGATTATGATGACTTCAAAACTATGGTGAGCTTGTTTTCTGATTATTATAAATTTTTATATCTTGGAGAACTTAACTTCTGTTTTTAATTTATTCAAATAGTAGTTAATTTCTCAGTTATTTAGGCTTAAATGGCTCTATTATACTATTGTTATGGCCCTAAATACGTTTTCCCACACTTTTATTAGCTCCCTATCTGATTACGAGGAAAAAACCAGGTCTACAAATAATAAATTATATGTGCTCTATGGGGATTAACATGGCAAATCTTGATTTTAAATATTTTATTTTGACAAAACCGATAAACGGATTGGTCTCAACTCACTTTAATGGAAATAGGACCCCAAGAGCAACTGAAATCCACCAAAAAAAGTTCCAGATTCGAAACTTTATTTTTGACATTTCGGAACTCCGCCAAATTATCAAAATTTCATGATCCCTTTTTTCGTGTCTTCAAGAATGACCAAAAATAAAGTTTCGAATCTGGAACTTTTTTTGATGGATTTCGGTTCATTACGGGGTCCTATTTCCATTAAACGAGTTGAGTCCAATCCGTTAAACAGTTTTGTCAAAATAAAATATTTTCAATCAGATTTCCATATGTTAATCTCCATAGGGATTAACATGGCAAATCTTGATTTTAAATATTTTATTTTGACAAAACCGAAAAACGGATTGGTCTCAACTCGCTTTAATGGAAATAGGACCCCAAGAGCAACTGAAATCCACCAAAAAAAGTTCGAGATTCGAAACTTTATTTTTGACATTTCGGAATTCCGCCAAATCTTCAAAATTTCATGATCCCTTTTTTCGTGTCTTCAAGAATGACCAAAAATAAAGTTTCGAATCTGGAACTTTTTTTGATGGATTTCGGTTCATTTCGGGGTCCTATTTCCATTAAAGCGAGTTGAGTCCAATCCGTTAAACAGTTTTGTCAAAATAAAATATTTTCAATCAGATTTCCATATGTTAATCTCCATAGGGATTAACATGGCAAATCTTGATTTTAAATATTTTATTTTGACAAAACCGATAAACGGATTGGTCTCAACTCGCTTTAATGGAAATAGGACCCCAAGAGCAACTGAAATCCACCAAAAAAAGTTCCAGATTCGAAACTTTATTTTTGACATTTCGGAATTCCGCCAAATCTTCAAAATTTCATGATCCCTTTTTTCGTTTCTTCAAGAATGACCAAAAATAAAGTTTCGAATCTGGAACTTTTTTTGATGGATTTCGGTTCATTTCGGGGTCCTATTTCCATTAAAGCGAGTTGAGTCCAATCCGTTAAACAGTTTTGTCAAAATAAAATATTTTCAATCAGATTTTCATACGTTAATCTCCATAGGGATTAACATGGCAAATCTGGATTTTAAATATTTTATTTTGACAAAACCGATAAACGGATTGGTCTCAACTCGCTTTAATGGAAATAGGACCCCAAGAGCAACTGAAATCCACCAAAAAAAGTTCCAGATTCGAAACTTTATTTTTGACATTTCGGAACTCAGCCAAATTATCAAAATTTCATGATCCCTTTTTTCGTGTCTTCAAGAATGACCAAAAATAAAGTTTCGAATCTGGAACTTTTTTTGATGGATTTCGGTTCATTTCGGGGTCCTATTTCCATTAAAGCGAGTTGAGTCCAATCCGTTAAACAGTTTTGTCAAAATAAAATATTTTCAATCAGATTTCCATACGTTAATCTCCATAGGGATTAACATGGCAAATCTTGATTTTAAATATTTTATTTTGACATAACTGATAAACGGATTGGTCTCAACTCGCTCTAATGGAAATAGGACCCCAAGAGCAACAGAAATCCACCAAAAAAAGTTCCAGATTCGAAACTTTATTTTTGACATTTCGGAACTCCGCCAAATCTTCAAAATTTCATGATCCCTTTTTTTGTGTCTTCAAGAATGACCAAAAATAAAGTTTCGAATCTGGAACTTTTTTTGATGGATTTCGGTTCATTTCGGGGTCCTATTTCCATTAAAGCGAGTTGAGTCCAATCCGTTAAACAGTTTTGTCAAAATAAAATATTTTCAATCAGATTTTCATACGTTAATCTCCATAGGGATTAACATGGCAAATCTGGATTTTAAATATTTTATTTTGACAAAACCGATAAACGGATTGGTCTCAACTCACTTTAATGGAAATAGGACCCCAAGAGCAACTGAAATCCACCAAAAAAAGTTCCAGATTCGAAACTTTATTTTTGACATTTCGGAACTCCGCCAAATTATCAAAATTTCATGATCCCTTTTTTCGTGTCTTCAAGAATGACCAAAAATAAAGTTTCGAATCTGGAACTTTTTTTGATGGATTTCGGTTCATTACGGGGTCCTATTTCCATTAAACGAGTTGAGTCCAATCCGTTAAACAGTTTTGTCAAAATAAAATATTTTCAATCAGATTTCCATATGTTAATCTCCATAGGGATTAACATGGCAAATCTTGATTTTAAATATTTTATTTTGACAAAACCGAAAAACGGATTGGTCTCAACTCGCTTTAATGGAAATAGGACCCCAAGAGCAACTGAAATCCACCAAAAAAAGTTCGAGATTCGAAACTTTATTTTTGACATTTCGGAATTCCGCCAAATCTTCAAAATTTCATGATCCCTTTTTTCGTGTCTTCAAGAATGACCAAAAATAAAGTTTCGAATCTGGAACTTTTTTTGATGGATTTCGGTTCATTTCGGGGTCCTATTTCCATTAAAGCGAGTTGAGTCCAATCCGTTAAACAGTTTTGTCAAAATAAAATATTTTCAATCAGATTTCCATATGTTAATCTCCATAGGGATTAACATGGCAAATCTTGATTTTAAATATTTTATTTTGACAAAACCGATAAACGGATTGGTCTCAACTCGCTTTAATGGAAATAGGACCCCAAGAGCAACTGAAATCCACCAAAAAAAGTTCCAGATTCGAAACTTTATTTTTGACATTTCGGAATTCCGCCAAATCTTCAAAATTTCATGATCCCTTTTTTCGTTTCTTCAAGAATGACCAAAAATAAAGTTTCGAATCTGGAACTTTTTTTGATGGATTTCGGTTCATTTCGGGGTCCTATTTCCATTAAAGCGAGTTGAGTCCAATCCGTTAAACAGTTTTGTCAAAATAAAATATTTTCAATCAGATTTTCATACGTTAATCTCCATAGGGATTAACATGGCAAATCTGGATTTTAAATATTTTATTTTGACAAAACCGATAAACGGATTGGTCTCAACTCGCTTTAATGGAAATAGGACCCCAAGAGCAACTGAAATCCACCAAAAAAAGTTCCAGATTCGAAACTTTATTTTTGACATTTCGGAACTCAGCCAAATTATCAAAATTTCATGATCCCTTTTTTCGTGTCTTCAAGAATGACCAAAAATAAAGTTTCGAATCTGGAACTTTTTTTGATGGATTTCGGTTCATTTCGGGGTCCTATTTCCATTAAAGCGAGTTGAGTCCAATCCGTTAAACAGTTTTGTCAAAATAAAATATTTTCAATCAGATTTCCATACGTTAATCTCCATAGGGATTAACATGGCAAATCTTGATTTTAAATATTTTATTTTGACATAACTGATAAACGGATTGGTCTCAACTCGCTTTAATGGAAATAGGACCCCAAGAGCAACAGAAATCCACGAAAAAAAGTTCCAGATTCGAAACTTTATTTTTGACATTTCGGAACTCCGCCAAATCTTCAAAATTTCATGATCCCTTTTTTCGTGTCTTCAAGAATGACCAAAAATAAAGTTTCGAATCTGGAACTTTTTTTGATGGATTTCGGTTCATTTCGGGGTCCTATTTCCATTAAAGCGAGTTGAGTCCAATCCGTTAAACAGTTTTGTCAAAATAAAATATTTTCAATCAGATTTTCATACGTTAATCTCCATAGGGATTAACATGGCAAATCTGGATTTTAAATATTTTATTTTGACAAAACCGATAAACGGATTGGTCTCAACTCGCTTTAATGGAAATAGGACCCCAAGAGCAACAGAAATCCACCAAAAAAAGTTCCAGATTCGACACTTTATTTTTGACATTTCGGAACTCCGCCAAATCTTCAAAATTTCATGATCCCTTTTTTCGTTTCTTCAAGAATGACCAAAAATAAAGTTTCGAATCTGGAACTTTTTTTGATGGATTTCGGTTCATTTCGGGGTCCTATTTCCATTAAAGCGAGTTGAGTCCAATCCGTTAAACTGTTTTGTCAAAATAAAATATTTTCAATCAGATTTTCATACGTTAATCTCCATAGGGATTAACATGGCAAATCTGGATTTTAAATATTTTATTTTGACAAAACCGATAAACGGATTGGTCTCAACTCGCTTTAATGGAAATAGGACCCCAAGAGCAACAGAAATCCACCAAAAAAAGTTCCAGATTCGACACTTTATTTTAGACATTTCGGAACTCCGCCAAATCTTCAAAATTTCATTATCCCTTTTTTCGTTTCTTCAAGAATGACCAAAAATAAAGTTTCGAATCTGGAACTTTTTTTGATGGATTTCGGTTCATTTCGGGGTCCTATTTCCATTAAAGCGAGTTGAGTCCAATCCGTTAAACAGTTTTGTCAAAATAAAATATTTTCAATCAGATTTTCATACGTTAATCTCCATAGGAATTAACATGGCAAATCTGGATTTTAAATATTTTATTTTGACAAAACCGATAAACGGATTCGTCTCAACTCGCTTTAATGGAAATAGGACCCCAAGAGCCACAGAAATCCACCAAAAAAAAGTTCCAGATTCGACACTTTATTTTTGACATTTCGGAACTCCGCCAAATCTTCAAAATTTCATTATCCCTTTTTTCGTTTCTTCAAGAATGACCAAAAATAAAGTTTCGAATCTGGAACTTTTTTTGATGGATTTCGGTTCATTTCGGGGTCCTATTTCCATTAAAGCGAGTTGAGTCCAATCCGTTAAACAGTTTTGTCAAAATAAAATATATTCAATCAGATTTCCATATGTTAATCTCCATAGGGATTAACATGGCAAATCTTGATTTTAAATATTTTATTTTGACAAAACCGATAAACGGATTGGTCTCAACTCGCTTTTATGGAAATAGGACCCCAAGAGCAAATGAAATCCACCAAAAAAAGTTCCAGATTCGAAACTTTATTTTTGACATTTCGGAATTGCGCCAAATCTTCAAAATTTCATTATCCCTTTTTTCGTTTCTTCAAGAATGAACAAAAATAAAGTTTCGAATCTGGAACTTTTTTTGATGGATTTCGGTTCATTTCGGGGTTCTATTTCCATTAAAGCGAGTTGAGTTCGATCTGTTAATAACTTTTGTCAAAATAAAATATTCAAAAATCAGATTTCGCCATGTTGAATATCCATAGCTGGTCATTATTGTATCATTTGGAGTATATTCAGGGTTTTTTCTCGTTGAATTCATTAAAGCTTTCTATCCCCTTTTGTTAAAACCGAGGTTAAAACCTAATAATTATAATTTAAGTAACTAATTACCAGGGTTTCGCGCTTGGATATAACATTCCTATGATATATTTTAAAATAATTTATTATTATAGGCCTAAATGTTTTTATTTAATTTGGAAATTACAACTTTTAATTTATTAATATTTCAAATAATCCATCTATTTAAAATCCGAACATCCACGAATAAATATAGAAATTTTCCATCCATCATGAGGCGAAAATAGATTTTATTTCACAAAACTAAATCACGAAAAATTTGTTATATGGGACCCTACTCGCCATCTAGCGGCCGTGTACGAAAACAGAAATCGAAATAGGCGTCGTTATTTGTTAAGCCTAAACGCGCGGGAACGACTCTTGGGGTAATGTGTATTGGTATTTGGTGACTTTAAAACGGATAAAACATTTAAAGTTCTCGTGTTTTTAAGTATTTGTAGTTAAATTTACAAGTTTTTAAGTTTAATTTAACGTAAAAAATGCTCAGGTTTCATTTATTTAAACTCAAACCTAGAGAATTCAAAGTGCGCTTGGTGTGAGGGACGATTTTGCTAATCGAGTGAATTGAATATCGGTTTCGTGCTTGGATATAATTTCGCAATAAGAACAATTACGTTCGTATCTGTAAGAATTGGATAATTACATGTCATGACTAGATACTATAAGGTAAGATGTCTTTCAAAATTATTTCATCATTTAGCTGGTTTAATCAGAACCTTGGTTAAATCTAATTAATAAACCGGCTAATTACCCTCTTATAAGGTTGGTTTATTAGTCTTTTTTGTAATTTTTATTGGAAATTACAACTTTTAATTTATTAATATTTTAAATTATCCATCTATTTAAAACCCTAACCCCCATAAATAAATATGGAAATTTATTTTCCATCCTAATGCTCAAGGCGAAAATATTAGATTTTATTTGAGAAAACCATTAGACAAAATCAAGGTTAGTAGAAATCCGCTATATATGGGACAAAATAGCGCGAGCGCCGCCGAAGCGCGTGGTCGAGGAGGCTATGCTCAGGCGCCATCTATCAACTTGAGTGGCGGCGCGCTCCAAATGCCAAATTTTTTTTGATAGATTTCAAAAACGAGTTAAGCCTAACTGTTGAAACTCCTTTCTTCTCATCCAAAAGTGTTTATATAATTTCGCGATTTAAGTGCCCAACGATTGTTTTTTTTATGTTTATTACGAATATAACCATTAAAATTAATTGCGAAACGGAAAATTAGTAGCTGCGGATAATTCCATAGTTCTTGTTAGTTTAAAATTCCAGTGTCGGTTTTCTCTATCGATGATTATCGCGATTCGTGATTTCGAGGGATTAAAGAATACGCGTAAAAGGTAAATCAATTCATATCCTTTAATTAAGATCAGTATTTATAATGTATCCGAGAAAGGGCTATATTCTTCTAAGCCTCCATTCTGACGGAGTCACGGTTAATTTGCCTTATTAGGCAATTTATGTTATGATTAAGAAAACAGGGCCAGCGCAAATCTAATTTTAGGCGGCCCAATCAGGGAATTTGGAAATTGCCCCAAAAGGTCAGGGACATTAATCTGAGAAAACTATCGACCCTGATTGATAAAATATGTCAAATTAAATATTAGTTTTTAAGGAAGAAGCGAAAGGTGACAATAAGCCTCAATACGGCGTAATTATTGCCGTTGGTCAAATCTAAATTTACACGTTGATTTCACGAAACCCAATTTTCTAGCGATATCTAATCTTTTCTCTTAAACTACCGAAAATAAGATTTAATTATAATATAGTTCTACTAGTAAGTAATATTTTATAAACATTAAATTCTTCATTGTCGTCAATGTTAAAATTCAAACTATAGTAATGATACGAGGAGTATTTGAGTAACAATGACAAAACTAGTCTCACGTTTAACCAGTGGTAGCTTTTGATATAAATTTTCCTTGGAAGCCAAATAAATGCCGAATGTCCTTTTTAATTGCGTTATTTCAATTAAAACACACGAATATGTGTATTTTTCTAAAGGTTTTCCTTAATTTTTATAACAATAGCTACAGAAAATGCAATTACCAAACTATTACATCAAATATTTGTAGAAATTTAATTAGGAATATTTACCCGAAGTATTTTTATATATCCCTGTCCTTACTCTAGTCGTAAAATTAAATTTAAATCTATTTACATTCCTAATTTCTATTTATCCCCGTTATTACTGGGTTCTCTATTCTCTAAAAACCAGGGAGAAATAGGGATACTAAGGCTAAAAAGAAAAGGGTTGAATGGGCAGAATGAATGGCGGCTTGGAAATTCCACGGGCTGCGTTATGCCAAGCGCGAAAAGAT
Organism: Odiellus spinosus; assembly: GCA_963920705.1. NCBI lineage: Eukaryota > Metazoa > Arthropoda > Arachnida > Opiliones > Phalangiidae > Odiellus > Odiellus spinosus. Next base: position 18,540,427 of record OY987234.1, on the reverse strand, counting down.
CCAATGAACGGATCGTTAGCGGTTCACCCGTAAAGAAACCCAAAACCTGATAAAAAAAAGTCTTCGTGGCCGAGGTTTCTCTCGCCTGTCCGTTCCGAAATCTTTTCGCATCAAAGAAGCCTCTCTACTCGTGTAGTTTCTCCTCTCGCGAAAGAAATCCAATTTAAACTCGACCCGACTCCTTTATACAACGAAAACGAGTTGTCGGCTTGGCAATTTTTTTACAATAAGATTAAATAGGCTTTAGGCTCCCTAGGATTCTTCATAAATATGCAAACAAAAGAGTAAGACCCTGGGATAAAGAGATTTCAAAATAATAACATTGAAAAAACGCCAGCGTCTGTAGAAGTGTTCCAACAACGCGCTGGTGTGCGGGGGCGAAGCTACCGCGTAGGACAGATCATTTTTTCTGTTTCTCTTTACTCCGGCGTAAAATCATTTTCTATTTCTCTTCCTTTTCCTAGAATTAATTAATTAATAATCGATAGACTGGGTGAAAGAACAACAGGTGAAACACTGAGAGAACTAGGAGTCTGTGACATAAAAGAGAGGATCGGGAAGAGAATGAGTTGACCTTTGAACCGCTTGAATACCTCGATTATCAGCCTCTCGCGTCATTTCAAAATGTAATTAATCTTGAAACGAAAACCTAGATAGGTCTTTGACCATTTCGGAATTCGAGCAAACTTCTCGTTTCTCTTCCACAAATCCCGCGAGATATAAACGTACCAGAATCCGAAGCGGAATAAAACTCGGGGAAATATCCAACATTTTGACACGTTATTACTACGATTCAAGAAGAGTTTGTATTTCTGCCGGCTGTCAAATCGAATAAACGCGTTTCTTATGTGCTCGCCAACTATTTCAGCAAAGACTTGTGGAATGGAAACGTTGGAGTTTCCTATACTTACTGGTCTTGGAAGAAGATGATCGATAGGAAACACCGTTCGACTTTAACCAACATACTAGAGTTATTAAAAATTCGTGGAAACATTATTTCGGTTCAACGCTTCTAAAACCTTACGTCATAAATTAACATTTTGCGCCTACTGCCTTGTGCGTTGGGAGTCTAAGTTTTTAGCGCATGCTCGTTTAAAGGATTTTTTCTCGCGGTTCGCGGGACCAGGAGAGACAGGAGCTCGGAGAAACCGAAGGGAGAAAGATTTAGTCGAGCGCGTGGTGGCGCGATAGAAGGACGGATCGCGCTGCGTTAAACGCAAATTTCGGAGTAGAAGCAGCGTGGACCTAAGGATGGTCTGGACGATCGGGGAATGTTCGTGGTATACCCGGCGGACAGCGTAGTTGACGCTTCGTGGGAGGTGCCAGCGGCTTACCGTCATCGTCCGAGTGCCCAGAACGTCGCGAATAACCCTTCTTCGGCTATTAACCTGGCCTCCAGTTCGAGTCCCCGCTCTTCGCCTTCGCCCTCGCCCGCCTCAACATCGCAGCTATACAGAAGATCCGTCACTCCCTTAGTGCCCAAGGGAGTTTCGGCCAAAGGTTACGCCATGGCCACGGGCGACCTTAGCTTCCGCGACCTAGGGTCGCCCCACATCAACCAGTACCTGCAAGAGCACAACGCTCTTACCTTCAAACTCATCAAAACCGGTGAGTACACCCTGTTTCGTATATCTAGGTTGTACACTATCGCTTATTATTCGTTAAGATGTTTCGCTTTTAAAGCAAGGGTGATCGATCAGGACTTTCCAACTTCTTAAGATTGGAAAATAGTTTGGAATGTTTTAATTAATCTTAACGCGTACCAAAAATAACTCCGTAACGAAAGTAACGTGTCTGATTAATTAGACCAGATGCCGCAAGTATATAGACGGCTGCTCTGAAATTGAATTTTTAGGGCCCCCAAAAATGGTAATTTTATGGTTTTTCTGGGCTCCAGTAATGTACTCAATGACAAATTTTAAAGGAAAGTCTAATGATGATTATACCCCAAAAATTACACTCATCCCAATGAAATTTTCTCAAACGAAAAAAATCTTCGAAGACCGTTTCCTTTCGCGAATCATTTCACCCGATTCTTTAGTCATATAGTCGAATCTCTCGATGAAAGCGTACACTTTAAATGCTTTTGGCGCGATCTTATAAGTCTGACGATTTATCATCTTGAAATAAATTAGTTTGTTGGCCAAGTAAAAAGTATAAATTTTCAAACGTAAAAATTATAAAACCTTTAAACCGTGTAGCCAAGACATTCCTTCATAAAGGCGGGGGTAGAAATACGCGATTCGTAATTTAGAAAGCACGACAAATGACGATTTTAGCTATACACGAAGCCTTCAAACCGCGCACACTCATCTTGAGTATAAATACCATCATTCCACCCACTTTTTAGCCGAATTTCGGTACCAGAACGTGCTCTTTAAACGTTCTTGGCTTGATCGTAGTGTGACGATTCTTCTTTTGGTTTGTTGGCTAAGAATACGGAATACAAAGAGTATAAATTTTTAAATTTAAGTTATAAAACCTTAAAAAACTGCAGCCAAGACATTCCTTGGTATAGAAAATTATACCTTTGAAAAATAATGTTAGAACAGGCGGCAGCTGTGCCTTGATACATGATAGCCATAGCGATAAAGGGAATTACGGGGACAACATGAATGAATTCCAGGCTCAGCCACGCAGCCAAGTTAGTGAAAGGCCCGTTATGTTCGTCTAAGGTCTATGGTAATAAAAGGAGCGGGGTTAAGCGCTTTCTCTCGTTCAATTTATACACAAAAGCAGTTTTTTATACAATTTTTATACGCGAGGAGATGCTGTATTTATAAAAGAAAGGCTATAGGGAGGGTAAAGTTCTTATATCCCTTCATTTTTACGTCCCAAAGTGATTTTTAAAGGCTAACGGGGAACTACCCTGGCTGGTCCAGCATAGCTCTTTATATTCGCGAACGAAAGAGGTCTCTTTCCGAGTAAACTTTAAGAGATAAAAAATATCTAGTTTGGATTTCTGCCAAGGAGAACCACGTGGAAAAGGAGTAAATATATAAAAGAGAGGAGAAAATGCGTTCTTTCCATTCCTCTTTAGATTTTTTTTTAAAAACCTCAACGCAGTGGATATAATAGAATATTTCCCCATATTTCTCTGGAATACGTTTGATCCACTAACTTTCATTCACAATTTCCCTGAGCGCGAGGGCCGAGATTGAAAACGGTCGGAAAATATTTTTGTAAAGAAGGTTTATGATGTTTAATATTTTTATTTCCGTCTAACTTCTATCATTTCTTGATATTTCTTGTAGTAAAATCATAACCATAAGCTTCGTATATTACCAATATAGCTACTGCATTTATTAAGAATAATATTAATTTTAGTTAAGTTTAAGTGACGTGGGCTTAAAATTTGAGTACTTTCAAAACTATTGGCTCCGTCTTATCTTGGTGTTTTAAGCTCGATTGACACAGGTGTATAAAATGCAAAATGTATTGCTTTGGATTGATTTGTGAATGAATTCAAATAAGTTCATGAAAATACCATTCGTAAGACGCGAGCAGAACTTATTAGTTGATTTTATAAAATGGGAAAGGCTTAGCTAGGAAATATTCTACGTCATAGCTGACCTAGGGCGCGAAATATGGCTTTTCTTGGTTTCGCGCGATGAAATTTTCATCTTAACAGCACCATACAACAATAAACAAAGCTTAACTGCGTTATCTATAGTTAAATAACCTCGAGTCGGTGATTTCGTGACGACAAAGAAATATTTCAACCATGACATTATTTTATAGATATTACTCGCCAATAATGACGGGTTTTAGTTAATAATGGTTACGTAACATGATCACACTCTGAAATTTCTATTTTCTAAATAATATGCTGAACCGCCCGAAACTGTTTTGAGATAAAAATTAAATTATCATGATCATATCTAGCTTTTAGTTCCCCATTGACAGACAGAAGACGTACCTAGAGAATTATATAGATATCATATATTAATTTTTGGTCTTTATCTCCGCACCCACATGTAGTCTTTAGTTTTCCACAATTTTCACTTCTCCTAATTTTAGAGCCACTCGCGGTAAAATTTTAGGTCGGACCCCACGTTCCAATCGACTAACTTAATTCGTGCCTAAATGCCCGTATAACTCCTTCCTGAACACCTCATTCTTAAAATAAAATTTATTTTTCCGTCGTATTATCAATATAATTTCATTAGAAGTAAACAAAAACAGTGCAAAGGTTTCAACTGGCAAAGCCCGACTTGATTTTTTGTTAAACCTTAAAATAAGCTTAGCAAACTCTCGCCATCTTAATTGAAACGTCAAGCGAATTACTCTAAACTAAGCCTATAAGATTAAGTAGGCACTCGGGTCTTTTTTGAAAGAAATCTCAATCAAAAATTAATCGTGTTTAAAGAGGGTGGGAAACTGTATGTGCCCGGATATAATGAAACAATTTATAAAAAGAAAAGTTGATTACGTGAAGCGGGTTATAGTTTCATAGGGTTAGCCGTAAAAAGCTTTCTATTTGGCTTATTAATAGGATATAGTCTATATATTCTCTCATCTACCGTGTCGAAGTATCTGTTGCCTCTCTTTAGACGCGCGAGTGACTTCGCTTCTCTGCCTACGGGGTTAATTAGGAGAAAGCTTCCAAACAAAGCTGATTAACCAAAGGGCTTAACGATCGCTCAGGATTAATCGTTAATCTCCTGCCTGCGAGAGTTAGTGCGATACGCAGACTCTATAGTTAGCGAATATTCTTTCCTTTGGTTTTTTTTCTATGAAGGACCAACGAGAAACGGGAGAATAACCAAGAAAAAAGATATACCTAAGGAAACGAGCTATTTTTATTCCTCTCTTGCTCATGCAACCTTAAAATCAATCTTAATGATGCGCTTCAATCAACAACCACAACACGTGCTATTCTGATTATTTACATATTGCTATAGAAAAACGTAACTGGCAATCGTAGTCTTCATCTGCCATTAACGAAAATGTGATTAACCAAATGATTCTATTCGTTATCATTAATCCTACACTAGTTTCACCCTAAAGCTATTAAGCTACAAATACAAATCTTCTAGAAAACTATATTATAATGATAATTAAATCATTGCAATTAATTTATCAAGCCTAATTCAATATTTAAGCGAAACTGCTAAACATATTTCCATTTACTTCAATCTTGAAGACAAAATGATGTTGAGCCTGCCTTTAAACGGTTAAACTAAGATGTTTATATCTTAAACCCAGATGTTAAGCCTACACCTTTAAACCCAGACGTTAAGCCTACACCATTAAACCCAGATGTTAAGCCTACATCTTTAAAGCCAGATTAAACCTACACCTTTAAACCCAGATTAAACCTACACCTTTAAACCCAGATTAAACCTACACCTTTAAACCCAGATGTTAAGCCTAACCCAATATTTAAATCAAAGAATCGTCTAAGTCTATGACTACCACAATTTAATTTCAAATAGCTTCATTCTGCCTTTAAATTTAAAAGAAATTCTATTAAAAATGATGGAGGGGTCTATATAATATTTGAAATTCCGATAAGTAAAGCCCAACAAATCCCAAAAATGTAAGGGATGCTTAGGATCGGGAAAAGGTTATAACCATAACCTGTTGCTTAGATACGGAAAAAGAAGAAATGGGAAACGAGGGTGAGTGGGTAAAAATAAAAGAAGGATAATAAAAATGTCGCGAGGACCCACCCCAATCCCTTCATCCCCGATATATATATATATATATATATATATATATATATATATATATATATATATATATATATATATATATATATATATATATATATATATATATATATATAAAGACCTTAAATAGTAAAGGAAAAGGTAGGAAAATCCTCTTTTCTTTTTCATTGGAGTAATCCCCATCGGAAAAATGATTGAATGCGGGCCTCCAAAACAAAATGTATATATATATATCGCCAAGCCTCGTAGCCAGACGAGCCCTTTACTCCCTAGGAAACGATATATGTAAGCTGTCTGGAGTTTGGGCCACTATAACGTTATAAAGAAACAGATCGTACGAAACCTAATTATTTATTTATGTACCACGAAACGGAAAAAAAAATGGGCTGCGAATAAAATATTATTAAAGGAATAGCCTTTTGCCATTGAAATATCACAGAATTGAGTTGAATATAGAGAGAAAAGGGATGGAAATGAAATTCTAGTGCATGATGATGTTAAATTGAGAAACATATGGAATGGAAGGGGAAAAGTTAGGAAGTTAATACCAGAAGCCGATGAAACCCTCCTTAGAAGTCTACTACTCCAATGTTCCATATAGCGCTCCTCTCTGTATGGGTAAAATTCACGATTTTACGAGATCGGAGGGGTCCTACTTCATGCCCCCTGTCTACGGAAAATTGGAAATTCTCTCTCTCCACAAACGACGATGTTTTTTTGACGAACTCCAAGGCTGCTAGAGATATTCGCTCGACGAACTCCCGCTCCGAAAACATCTACCGTTAGGAGGCGTACTAATCGCGCCTTTTGAAAATAACCCATACAGAGAGGGGTAGACAAGACCCGGGAGTAACAGACTTCAAAGGAGGGTTTCATCGGCTTCTGTTAATACCAATATTATTTTCTAAGTCGAATAACACCCTTCTACATGATATAATATGAAGAGTCTATAAATTAAAATCTATTAATTTACATACATTTGATATAATACATTCGTTAAATAAGATTAACTTATATTTCCAAATAATTTAATATTTTAAATTACCCATCTATTTAAATCGGAGCCAACCAATATACCGTCAAAACTTTTGGTGCATCTGGATATATCAGGGAAATCGGTTTTGCGATTGCTGTATGAACCCTGAGTTATAATCGCTTCCTGAAGCCTTTTTCTCCTTTTAATGGAGTCGAATCCTTAAAAAAAATTCCAGTAATTCTCGTTTGTGTATAATAACATTAACTCGTATTCAAAAGATAACCCATTAGCATATTTTAGTCTTCGATAATTGGCAACCCTTCATCTTCGTATAGATCTTTCGTTTTTAAATATATTTTTTGAATATTCATCTAGTTTTCATTTTCATCCGCAACATTTTCGTTAGGGTGGGAGGTTTTGCGTGAAAATGTGGTTTTGATTGCTAGATTAATTAATATTCATGAAATGTTTCGTCCGAGGGCTTTAGGGCGTGGAGGGTGTTATTACTCAAAATAAGAGCTATGGTATAAAATATACGTATATAATATTGTGGACTTTGTCTTTCCCACGTTTTTAAAAGCTTATGGTTTTGGCAAGGCCTTTAAAACTGGACGCGGACCTAAGAGTATAGACGCGTCAAAAAAAACTTTTTTTTTTGTCCCCTTGAACTGGTCAGTGTGCACGCTGGTCTCTTTCCTAATAATCATTGTAGTGGAGATGGTCGCCATGGCAACGAGCCACTCCCTCTCATTCTCTTTCTCTCGCCTTCTCGCGCTCTTTCTACATAGTTCGTAGAACGTGAAGTAACTTTTACGGCACCACCAAGCGTGTAGAGTAGACCCGCGTTAAAAATGGATAAATATTTTATAGATGTTAAAAGTCCTTCTCTGTTGCGTCAGAAAGGGTTTCCACCCTTCTGCTTCTGTGTTATAATGCGCTATACATAGTTCAGTCCTCGCCCTTAATTGTTCGGAAGCTTTCGTTGTCCAAAACAACCCAGAGACACGGTATATTTTTTGTAGGATATATTTACTCGAGAAATATTAACCAAAATTCATTATATTCATACTAAGCTTTACATCGTGTATTCTTCCGTTTCTGCTTTCTCTTTTTGTAACCCGCTCTTGATAAGAAAATAATTTATTCCGTAATTTAACGACATTTTTCCGAAACGCCTCTTTTTAGACATTTTACATAAGCGTAGAAATTCATGGAATATATTCTAAACGAGGGGACAGATACTTAGATTTTTTTCGTGAGCCAATTTTTATTCTTAGTAATGTTTTGGTACGAAAACGAGAGGTTAAATTGGGTAGCAAATTATATATGCAGTATTATTCCGACTCTGAAGGTTAAGCCTTTGTGTCAAAGACTCCTAAACGTTTTCTTTTTGGTTTGCGTGTACACCTAATTTGTTAATTAGCTTACATATAATTAGCTGAACACGGGAATATTATCCTTTCGTTTTTATCTTTTGAGTTCAAAACATATTTAAATTATCATGTAGATGTAAACTGTTTGATTTTAAATACCTAAATCCTATTTATTGATTTTATTTAAATACTAAATTACCTAAACTTTTAAATAGGCATAATCTTATAGAAAAATATTTAAAACAAATGTTAAGATGGAAATATTTTTCACTTATACCAGAGGTATATAATAACCCCCTTTGGGGGGAAGTATGAAAGCCCCTATACTACCAATGCTAAAAATCACGAACAACAAGAGCCCGCTGCTGACTATCTAGGCCATTAGCTCGCGCTGGACTTCTCAATGTCGCTACTCTAGTAAATGGTCTTTGTATAAACAAGACGGCTCGATTTGTGTTTAGAACTTCCTGTCTCAGGAGTCGGGGTGTCTGTTAAAATAGAGTCGAAGGTTGACTTCAGCTCGCGAGTTCCGGAAGTGTGCGTAGGGAAAATATAGTGAGGTTCAAAATGGTGTAACTATTTTTTGGGAGTAAAGCGGTGTGTCGATCCGCCGCGATTTACGCCGGGCACTTGATGTTCGTCGATTTTGCCTACCTTTCATACTTCCCCCCGAAGGGGGTTATTATATACCTCTGCTTATACGTAAAGTATATAGGCTGAAAAGTGATTCACGGAGAGTTTGAAATTAATATATAGTTTTTTAACTTTATTAATAATGGATGAAAAAGGTTTTCATTTTAGGGAAAATGAGATTTTCTCTTCTTTTAAATGCAACTGTGTATTAAAACCTTTTTTCACGACCTCAAAAAGAGCATTCGTAACTTCGTACCACGAATCTCTCTTGGGTAGCCGCTTTTTAACGCAATTTTCTATAATACCAGCGGAATTGAAAAGTAGAAATCTTCAAAAGATTAAAGGTGGTTTTTCACGTCAACGAACAGTGTTGTTTGCTAGAAATTTTTATAATATACATTCCACTTAAAATTGGCAGTGTTATCTGTAATAACTTATCAAAGGATTGCTTTGTCTGTGCTGCCAATTTGATTTAAACAGACAATCGTATTTTTTTCGTTGAAAAGCTTCGTGGTTAGTTACTTTCATAACGACGGCGCTTTTCCCAAAAAAATTTAGAATGTTTCTAACCAAAATTTCATTATGGGTTCCGAGTTAATTTCATCAACGGTGCCTGACGTGAAAATCCGTCTAATGCGCGGTTTAAGCTCTTTAGAACCAAGAGTTAGGAATTTCTTGGGAAAATTTTACGATGCTTTTACGCAACCAAAAAGTTAAAATCGAATTAAAGTAGCGCATCACGTTTTCTATTAATGCGTAATTATTGTTGGGACGTGTTAATAATTGATACCAGAAGGAAATAGAATAACGACTCCCCAGAAATGAAACACGATGGGAAATTTTTACAAAATACTTTTAAAACCTAGGGATTCGATTCTTACGGAAAATGTTGTTTATAAATTGGAGCAATCAAATAATTTATTTAAATTTTTAATGCTAATTTTAACAAATCTTTTAAAGGTTAAATATATGAAGATTTGAATCTCTTTGTCGCGAGAGATATCAACGTTTCACTTCTTCTTCCAAAAGGAAAAATATTTTTTTAAAATAAGAATAAAGATCCCAAGAGTGGAGCGCGTCCCCCGAGGAACTGACTTTTTCCTACCCATTACATTTTGTAAAACGCTTCTCCCAAATCCCTCCTCGACTTATATAGAAGGGTATTTTCACTTCCTTAAAGAATGGGATCTAAAGAGAAACAGCTGTGACTTTACTTGGCAGACTGAATGACTATGGAAGAGAGAGAGTTAGGCATAGGAGATGGGAAGATTTTGAAAGCGCCTCTAAATCCCTTCCGCCTCATCCTCCTATTTATCATTTCAACAATAACGGCGGGTCTGGGGGTCTCCTACATACACTCCAGCGCCGGAGTGTAAAAATTCTATATGGCATAAAGATTTTAAAGAAAGGGAGTAGAAATCAACGGGTTAGTTTCGTGGCAACGGCTTTAAACAATCGGGAATAAGACAACTGCTTTTGGCGGTAGAGTTATGACGTGACTATAAACGGACAATCAGGGTAAAACCTACCATCGAAGACGGGTAGATAGACTATGGTTTAGGGCCAAATATAACGCTCCTCCAAGAGTAATAACGTCCATCCACTTCTGTTCGCTCCATTCTCTGTGCCTACGAATGTATAATGTATTTCACTTCGAGATTACAGAATACTAACCAAGCTTGGTCTCTCTATATTCGCTCTGATTTTTCTTTTAGGTAGGAGCCTAGAATTACTATACCTGATGTGAATTCTAAACGCAATAGACTATATATTGACACGCTACTATATAGAGATTTAAGCCTAGATTCTGAAAACCAAACTGATTCACACTCCGCAAAATCTTGCGAGAGAAAAAGACTATAGGAGAGACTATACAAAAATTATAAAGATCCAGACAGGCGGGAAATAAAGGGTAGAAGATGAAGGGAATATCGGTGGGATGTCTCAATAAAAACACCTTGGCTTACGTCCTTATCCGAGACAATGCAGGACGCCATCGTCAGGCGCGACGGGTCATTCTCCGCGCGTACTCCGTAAAGGCAACTCCCTTTGTTTTAATCTCACGAACAAAAGAAACGCTTCTGAAAAATCTCGAGCAGCGTCGTAGTGGTAATATTAATCCAAGTATACCCTATATAGAAGTGGCGGACGACACCGTGTTTATTGGAAAGGTTTCATTGACGTCTATTGTGTCCGCGTATGTAATTAGATTCTCAAACAAAACACGTAACTTTAGAATTTACTCTTATACCTATATGTTCAATAAGTAAGCCAAGGTGCGTTTTATCTGTGAACATAAAACGCTATCGTACATATTATTGGAATTAAAAGGTCGAAATACGTGTTTAGATTTAACACGTACTACTTGTAATCCATGGTTATGCATTTTTACTTCAATTGCTTATGATATGATTTCAAATTCGACTCTCGTAAACCAATCTTTTCTTTAAATCTTTTTTCAAGTTAATTTCTGAAGATGATTCGCTAGGGAGCGTAATTCTAAACATTTACTATGTGTTCGCTATCCCGAATACAGGCCGCTTTCCTTTTCTTTCCAAAGGCAGCCTCTTGTTTTGATGCTAAGCTTATAATTGCTTTGCATATAAACCCACTAAAAAAACAAAAAAACTAATCAAAGCTTGGTGTATGGGGAACATACCTCACTGATCGAATTCAAATCTTCAAACGCAATCTAGACGCAATTCGGGTCTCGGGAGGGAACCGAGGAAATGGGACCCAGTTTTAGGAAATCTAGAATCGTTTATCCGAAAACGATTTTCACGCGTGCAATTTGGCTTTCCCAGAAAGGATGTGAAAATAAAAACAGGGGGAGCTCAAGGAACGCGTTACGAAACAGGTGTTTAGCTCGGTAATGCCCTAAATCCAAACTCTCTCATCCAATCATTTAGGTTTTAGGGTAGAATGTTATGTTGCGAAGAGATTTTTTTCTTTTCATTCGGCTTATTTTTTATTTAAAAGAAAACGAAGAAGTATAAGGGTTACAAAATGGCTCTCCGGAGATTTCTCCGTACATGTTCAACAGGAGGTCGTCCAATCGACCGCCGCCAAAAAAGAAAAACACTAAAAAAATCAATATTGGTGAACCGAACAAGCTAGGGCAGTCGCGTTAGGTTTCAGAATCACTTTATCGAGACAGTTTTAAGTTTCTAGCCCCAAATTTAGTCATTTCGCGAGCCATTATATTGGTTTAAAGGGAGAATGTAACTGAATTTAATATTTAAATTAAGATAATTAGTCCGGCCCTGAAGCAAAAGGTCAAATTAATAGATGATTCGGTTCATTGTATCTTGGTTCTAATTTTACAGTATTTTATGAGGTTAAATAGACTTAATACGTTTAACTATAATAGTGGCACCTTTCTTTTATTTCCTTCTGGTACAATTTTAAGATTCCTAGCCTCCGTAATAATTTAGACTAACTGCAGTCTCCCTTTGTGAAATCGAGTATAAAAATAAATGAGATATTTGCGCACGCTTCGTCAAAATGCCTTTCGTCACGCGTTTTAAAATGACCCCGTTCTAAATTTAGCTTTTGAACTCGGGTTTCGCGCGTAATATATACAAAATGACGAAGTTTGAGAGCAACATTAAGAATCCAAGAGAGCGAGAGAAAAGTGAGAGAGATGGAAAAGGTGATGGGAAAGAGATCTTTAACGGTACGCCTCACTAAAGATCAAACTAGCAATAAAGGATAGTTTTCTTTAACTAAAACAGAGCGAAGCGTGAAGTACGCAAACGACTTTATTAGCTACGTTCACACTAGCGTATCCCAATCGATTTTAATCGATGGATCAAACCGATATTTAAATCTCTCTAATTCGTTTGAATCTCCATTTTTACACATATCTTCATATAGATTTTGTAAAAAACGGAATCTATCGATCCTAGATCGAGCTTGGTATTGACCCCGCGACCTATAATACATTTCTCCTCCTTCACAGTTATATTGTACCAAGAAAGTTCCAATTATCGTTATATTTCTCTGTCCCAGCCCCACTCGCTACACTGATCTTATCACAACTTGGGTTCCCATGTAGTTCTGGCATGTATCTATCTCTAAACATCTCAAAGGCTTTGAAATGGTCTAGTGCAAAACTGGCTTTTGTGTTTTAGAAACTATACTTAAAATTTCGTAAAGGGTTACCCTCAACGTCACCCACAGTTTTAAAACAAAGTATTAAACCTTGATTTTTAAATGCGCACGCGCAAAAACCAGGCTTGCCTTATTTCTAAATAATTCGTAAGTCAAGTAGAGATAAGGATTAGCGTTGCTTTGAACGTGTTGACGAATAAAGATGGAGTAGACTATTGTCTTTTAAGACGAATCTATAACTGAAGGGAGGATGGGCTTAATTTTCTAAGCCGTTGACTTAACGGATATCCTTTCTCTATCCCTTCAATCATTCATCCGTATATTGATGTTTCGCGAAACTTGTTTGGCTTTCGGCGCTGGCTCTAGCTTTATATAATATGTTTAATAAACTCCCTTCCGCGCCGGCGCTATAATCGCGTCTTAACATAATCTTGACAATCGAGGAGGTCCCCAATAATGCGAAATTTATATTCCTCTCGACATACAGTCCGAATCAGCTCGATATTCAGCGCGTAACGAAGCCAAAGACCACGATTTCAATCATTACCTGGTCATGATAAATAATTAAAACAGGAGTGCCCATCTCTCCAAAGTCTCTAGCCTTAACTCAAGGAACAGTTTATTAGTTGAATTTATTTTTAAAAAGGTTTATAAAGATAACCTTGTACAAATTTTCACTCGAGCTTAAATCTCATGATTATTACTATTCGTATAAAGTTTATCCATTGAATTGAGGTAGTAGCGTTAAAGTAAGGTAAAAAGAGATATACATCATATAGGACCATCTCTTTCGCCCCGATTTTCATTATATTATCTGTAATATATTGAAACCGATGTAGAGAAAATTAACTTTGAGAGTATTGCTCAGTTGCTGACTAAGAGTGGAACGAACTAAATATACATACAGTATTCGGTTAAGACTTTGTTTAACGTTCGTATTAATCCTCTCGTGTCAATATCGCTCGGGGTATTAAGACCATCAAGGAGCTGTTCTACGATCGAAACTCTTCTGAGCCGCTGCTCGGAGTAAATAGGGAAAAAAACGCCGAAGACGACACCAGGGATTATAGTAGATATTCTATCGTAAATGTCCCGAAGTTTATTAGGTCCCACTTTTAGCTACACTTATGGTGTAGGACCAATAAAGTTCATTACATCTTAAGTAAACGGTGGGGTGCTGCCATCGAATAATCAAATCAAATCCAGGGCTTCACTATATCCTATTAGGTAGAACTTTTATGCGAATACTTTTTCTAGGGTACCGACTATTTTTATTCTACTTATGTGGCTTACAATATTGTGTATCAATAGATTTTAACCAATACATTTTGAACAATAATCACTGGAAATTCACTTTTATCAACCCCCCAATTAAGAGGTCAAGTAAATATTTTACGTTATTAGCTTTGGCTTTAACTATAAGCAGAAGCCGATGAAACCCTCCTTTGAAGTCTACTACTCCAATGTTCCATATAGCGCTCCTCTCTGTATGGGTAAAATTCCCAATTTTACGAGTTAGAAGGGGTCCTACTTCATCCCCCCTGTCTACGGAAATTTGGAAATTCTCTCTCTCCACAAACGACGACGTTTTTTGGACGAACTCCAAGGCTGCTAGAGATATTCGCTCGACGAGCTCCCGCTCCGAAAACATCTACCGTTAGGAGGCGTACGAATCGCGCCTTTTGAGAATAACCCATACAGAGAGGGGTAGACAAGACCCGGGAGTAATAGATTTCAAAGAAGGGTTTCATCGGCTTCTGCTATAAGATAAGAATTGAATTGGAATCTAATGGAATTTTCTCAATTTCTCAATTTCTCACAAAAGTATCTAATTATTTCCTGTAAATTTAGTTATATTTAGTTTATATCTAAAAGGCGCCATTATACGTAAAAATCTCTATTGCAGCAAAGGTTCTATAGACCCTGGATTCATTTCCAGCAATTAACAACGAAAAATGTCATTAAAATCCGTCATATTTCGAAAGGATTTAACTTTATACTTAATATTAAAATAGAAAGAGAATAAGTTAAATGCGAACGCGGAGACAGAAAGTTAAATGTTTTGATAGTTAACTCTGACAAATCCGGTATTTGGGCCCCAGTACGATATTTTGATGCAAATTTTCCGTCGAGTTTAATTACAAATTCAATTTTACCACCCGGTTCTGTATTCTTAGACGAATCAGACCAAGCGTACGCATTTTCGAAGATATAATTAAAGGAATTTCTCACCCAGAAACATAGGGTGTTCAGCGGGATTGTTATATTCCGTTACAGCCTTGAAAAAGACGTTTATTCCCATAGAAAAACCGGTTTCCAATGATAGTTTAGGTCCTTATTAAGGTTGCGAGTAAAGATTTCGTTCAACATAAGTATACCCTATGAAAATTAATTACTTTCTCTAAGTACAGCTAGCGCTTCCAACATTAATTTGATATGGTAGAAATGATCCGAAGAAAATAGATTGAACATCAGATTCATTAGTTCCTAGTGTGGGCTTTGATTAAATTAAATAATCGATTTCAAATAATGTAGCCAGCGTTTTCCTCCTCGTTCTTTAAAAGTATGAGACGCACCAAGACGTTTTAGGCAATAGAAATATGTGATTTAGAGATGATACATTTATGGTACGCCATAATGAAGCGGACTAAGTCAGGGACTGTACATTGCCGTTTGGGGTCGCTGCGCTATGAGGAGAGTAAAATATAAGTAGGCGACGTGATCCGAAAATCAGTTCTCATTACATATAGCTTAATTTGCATATTTATTTTCAATTATTGAACTTCTGGTATTATAAGCCAATCAAGCGATCGTGGATTAATGTAAAATGTATGATAGTAAATACCCCCTAAAACCAATTCTTAAAGATTCAAATTTGATTTGACAACACGCAAACCTAGCCTCACTTTCAATCTATGTAAAAATGTCAAAATATTGTGGAAAGCGAGTCAAATTAAAATATACACATGTATATTCGGTTTTGGGAAAGGCTGTTTCCTAAACAAATTAAATATACTAATACATAAAGCGAATACGACGTAAATATAGGTTTATGCCTTGTGAGAAAATGATCGATTTTTAATTAGCGAGGAAAGTTGGGGAACAGTTAGCAATACTACTTTCATTGACTATGACATTTAATAATTTGTATTATTCCGCCTATGCGATCCCTAAAGTATTCTGAAAGCAAAGGAGAGGCGCGAAATCAAACTATAGGGTAGTTGTGTCCGGCGACACGCGGGAACTAATTTGAATCTGCAACACGTAGTTATTTAGCTGTTTATCTCCGTGATTTCGAGTCTGTAGTTGAAAAGGTCAAGACGGTATGTTTTTACGTGTAGGAAACTGATTCGACTATAGTTAATCATGATGATTTAAAGAGGATATAGCTTGAGAACTCGGAATTTATTTTTTTGCAGTGTTAAAGCTGAAATCGGAGTTTGCAAAAATTTGAACTCGGTGCACTGTCAAAGGTGTACAACAAATTACAGTACTGACTTTCCCCTCGTAGGAATTTTTATTCAAATTACCAAATAGAAAGAAAAGATCTAAAAGAATAAGAATTTTATTCTAAATAGGAAGGCACGCTTGTTTGAATTTCTGCAAGAGCGTTTCACGGAGAGAATGCAACACGCCCAAAGAATAAGGACATACGTCAAAAACAACTGTACAATTATGTTCAGGATCTTTCTTAAAATATAGAAAAATTTTCACCGTATAGCCTCACTTTATTATATTGTTTAATATAGGCTAGATCATTTAAACAAAATGCTCCCCTGAAATGAATCACTTTGATTTGTTATATTCTAAGGCTAGATTGAATTTAGATAAACCACGCAAAAAGTATAAAGGAAGGTTGCGCGTGACGTCAGTTTCTTATCTTTCTATACGTGCAGACCGTGTTTTTTGAACATTTCGCTTCCCAATTCTACGGGTATTGATCTTAGAACCTTGACTATAAATATTGAGTGTTTTGCAGCGTAATGAATATTCAGAATGAAATTCTGGATCGGAAAATTTTCAATTTCCAATTTCGAGGGCGATTGGGCGTCTTTTCGATTCAACGGTTCTTACTTCCGGAAGAAAACTCTTCCCTGATCCTTTTCTTATTAGCAATTCCTTCCATTCCCCCCTCGCTAAACCGCTAGTTTAAATAAAAGTCTTACAACTGTCCCGAGACTTAATAATAAATTGAATAGATCGAAGGGGAAGAGGAGTATTTTTAAGCCTTGGCTCGGTTCCGTTATTACATTGCAGTAAATGGGAAGCGTAGAAAGGTGTTCCAGGTTTTAAAATTCGGAGAAAAATCAAGCGTCAAGTTACACTTGTTCGAGCTAATGTAGTAATTTTCAGGGAAAGAGAATGAACGTCAGTATAAATTCTCGATTAGAAAATCTATCCCTTTAAAAACTTAACACCCAACTATGACTGAAACAGGTTGAATGTGTCGTGTTGAATACGCGCGGGAACACTTGTAAGCTTTTATCTATTTTAGGAAGAAACCTGTCAAGGGCATTGAACCGCCGCGGTTCGTTAACAAAATCATCGGTTGGATTTCGGGTTATTTTTAAAACCAAGCTGAATGTTTTAATCATTTAATTTAAATCCCAATTTTTTTACCGTTTTATTAGCTTTTCTCCATCATTGCGAAAAGATAATTTTTACTAAATTAGAATAATTTATTATTTGATCTTAAAACTTTTCGGCGACGGCAAGATTTTGCCAGCTTTTTCCTCAGTTTTCCCACTCGTGAAAAACAAGGCTATTTAAATATTCTTTAATTTTGTCGAGTTGAGAACTAGGAAAACGTGATTAGCAATAGATTTATAATTTTCTGAATGAAGTATACTCAAATTACATTTAGTTTTAATGACAGATTCACTTTAAAAATTTGATTTAAAACAATTTAATTAACACGCGTCAGTTATATAGTTAAGAAAGTATTCTTTATTATTTACGCGAAATAACTTTCTCCCTGCCTTTCCCTTTATTGCCTCTAAGTCAGTGGTCGAGGTAGGCTTAGTGAACTTTGAGGATTTCATTTCGTGTAGTCCAAATTTGCTACAAGTTTAATTCTAAGTATTTGGGTTCCTTGAGTTCTGGACGTATATAATGGGTGATATTCTGAAGGGATAAGAATCAAATCAAAATCAAATGACCTTTCATTTCATGGTAACTTAAATAAAAGTAAAATCGTGAAATCTTAGTTTTCAGACATATTAAAGAGAAACTTATTTAGCACATAATACGCGGGACACGAAAATACGAAACATACAATACTTAAATTTGTACTTATGTCATCGCCCTATTGAAAAAAACATTTATTTTCCTCATCTATATCGGAAGTCGATTCCTCGCCTCATTCGCGAGAATTTTCACAGTTAGTTTCCAGTCGACTTGCCAAGGTGCCAATATAAAAATAAGAAAAAAAAAAAAATGAAAGGACGCTGGAATAACGGAAACATTCCGACTCAAGCCGTCACTTTTAGGCATAATATCGTTTTCTCTTCCATTTGGAAACAAATTATATTCTCCACCGGAAATAAAGAAACCTAATTATATATACTTCGCAGTTTAAATACGAACCTAAGGCCTCGGAGTTGGGACTATTAACTTTATTAAGACTGTTACATATGATTTACCATACTGCTCATTTTCATTTGCTTTAAACTTAAACCTTACACAGGTTGAGAGCTTCCTATTGGCTGTTTTCGGCAAAGTAGCAAACTCAGCCGGTTTTTATTTTTTAATAATTTGAGATATAGAGAAATTTTTTCGTATAGTAAATTCCATCTAGAAATGACATCATTGACAACCCTAGGCTACCAGATATTGCTAATTAGTTTCGAGATAAAGAGCCTATTGCTTTGCCCGTTCTTGGTGTCAATTCGAAGTGAAATTGCCTCTCTCGTAGAGATAGTTCTTAAAACAAGCTCCAGAAAATTCCATTATTATGTAAAGTTAAAATATATATTATATAAGAATGCCCGGAGGTAGAAATGCTGGCTTTTTATTTTAAACCAAGCCCACCAGACTACCAAAAGTTTTGAAGATTTTTTTATTATTATTTTTTTTCCATTGCGGTTGCCGGATCTCTCGGTTAAAAGCGCTGGCGGACACGGTACGTTGCTTTGGGAAGAGACTGACTGTAGGGACCCTTTTT
Source organism: Odiellus spinosus (assembly GCA_963920705.1). Lineage (NCBI taxonomy): Eukaryota > Metazoa > Arthropoda > Arachnida > Opiliones > Phalangiidae > Odiellus > Odiellus spinosus. The sequence goes on along the minus strand of OY987234.1, from coordinate 18,521,494 downwards.
TTTTACCCAATCTAAAAATGTAGTACATGTACACCTACATACAGAGAAAGCGCATCCTACGATTCAATTTGTGTACAGTTATCTCTAAGGTAAAATGAGTGTAAAAGAGGGTCTTAGCTTAGCTCCGTTGAAAACTCTCTTTGGGATTTTGCCGATGATTTCACGGTACGGATGCGGAATACTTTCCATTCGGAGTAAGCAATAATCCTAAACTTCGATCATACTCCTATATCTCTATGGGAAGCGTGCTCAAATTATAAGCTCAAAAGATGGGACCTAAGGCTCATTGTAGTGCAAATTCCCCTCGTAATTTCAGCAAGATTTCGAGGCGGATGAGATAGAAGGAAAGGATGGGTTTTGTTCGAAAGAGAATGGAAGATGTATCATATGGAGAGCCATACGTGGCGAAATATGGTGGGAAAAACAATTTTTTTATAACCCACTGCTCCTCTCTGCGCTTGAGAAATTTAGATTAGATTACCATTCTTCCGGAAGCGGACATAAGTCAACCAGTCATAGGTTAGCTTTTCCAGAGCCGGATTTACGAAAAAACTAACTTATCTGCAGCTAAGGATAGGACATCACCTTGTAGTTTCGTTGTAAGAGGCCTCGAAAGTTACAAATACAAATTTATCTGAAGCCTAGATCCTCGATAGCCTTACCGCTGGCCTACGTTTGTCCCTCCCTATGATACTTCCTCCGTGGAAAGAGCAAGGCCGTGTACCGCATCATTCTCAAGATGAAGAGTAGGAAAAAATTACTGAAATTCCAGGAGTAGTTTTGGTTCTACACAAACGTTGAGTAGAAAATAGAAGAAAGAGGAGTTTTTCTTTTCATTTGAGTTTTTTTATATCAACGTTACGTATCTCTATTTTTTCTCAATACTCGACCTTCGACAAAGAGGACCAAGATACTTTCCCCTCGATTTCATTTTTTTTTTTTTTTTTTTTTTTTTTTTTTTTTTTTGCCGGAGAGTCATTGGGTAAGATGACGCTGCGTAGGGCGTTCGCCCACGTATCGGCCATCTTTTTTAACCTTCTTGGAATATTCCGCACACATTTTAAAGGGAAACTAGAGTCTGACGCACTTTAATCATAGTATAGACTTCTAAAACCATTAATCCAAGTTATTTTGAAAAGATAAAACACCAAAATTCTAACATTAGTGGTCCTAAATTATAAATAGCTTCGAAGTACCTATACATTTCAAATGAGAAACCTTATTCACTGATACTTTGCATCTTAAAATCTACTAAATCCTTTTAAATTTAGATAAATAGTTAATATATTTTAAATTATCTTTGAAATCGATATCGTAAAGGTTTAATATCCAGTTCGTCTTCGTATATATTTCGCAATCCCTTTAAATCCAATTCTTTTTCAAAATGAGACGGGGGTGATAAGAACAGAGCGAAATAATGAGCCTCAACCAAAGAAGCTTAGATAGGAGGAGCGCAAAAAGAAAGAAAATCGAGAGACATGGTTAAAAATGTAAGGATGAGGGCCACGAGAATAAGAAAGAAAAAACACAATTCTTTTTATCTTATTTTTATATTCAGACTCTAACCACCTTCTTCGTTAAATGGCACCATTTTGACGTATGAAAGAAAGTTCATTTGGGCTATTTTTTCTACTTAATCAATAAATTTCTTTTTTTTTTTCTCCAAAAAAGGGGGGGATTTGCCCCTGGGAAATTCTTTAAAGACTCTCTTTTTCTATATAATATTTTATTTTTATACTTCGGGAAAAATTAGAAGAAGCAGAGAAGAAAAATGTTTGGATTGGTTGCCATAGTAACGTCCGCGATTGGTCTGGCTCGTTTGTAGATAATATTATAAACTCCCTTACAATTTTAATCATACATTTACTCGATTATTTTTTCGTCTTCCTACGGGAGTTTTTTTCCTTTTTAAACCTTGCCAAATTCTATACTCCAGCGTAGAAACGCTTTTGTACTGGTCACCAATATATATAATAATAATAATATTTTATATATTATAATATTATAATCATCGCTAGCCGTACATTATACGTACTACTATATAAGCTGTATATTTATATATTACGTATATAATCGCCAATTAATTTCTTTTCGGGCAGATTCAATTTCGTAAGCTGTTCCACAACGATTGTGCAACAAGTAGAAAGCTATGTTATACGAAGCTTACGTGAAATTAGTTGTTTAGATCGAAAAATCGATTGACAAGATGAAGTTTCATTTCAATTTGAGATGGCAGTATAACTTATAGTTGGGTTCATAGAAGTTAAGCCTTGCCTTCCTGGAGTGCAGAATACGCAATCGTGTAATCTATGATATATTCTCACTTGAGAGTTTGAAACCGTTTTGGAAAGGTCAATTTGTAAAAATGTGTGATCAGTTGTAAAGATAATTTAGTAAAAAATATAATTATCTACTTAAAAAGTTGATTTGAACATTCAAGACTATGAAAACGGTTTCAAATTCTCCGTGAACGTATAGCTATTAAGTCAGATTACAATCTCTTACTTGGATAGTATATCATTACTAAATACTTAACTTGACGCCTGGAATTAAAAATAGGACGGGTTATACCGTTAAATAGGCTTAAAAATCGACTGACTATCGAAGTGTACGTGAGTTAAATAATGGAAAAGGAATATTGGCTTGTTGGTTATTAAATTGTCAGAAATAGATGAACCGAAATTATCAACGAGCTATTCCTCTAACGCCACAGGCAAGTTCTCCGTTTCCCCTCTCTTAGACGACAGTTGTAGCCCCCTCCCCCGCGGAATTTCGCTTAGCCGAGAAACGTTGAATGCGCCACCTGGCTTGGTTTGCAGCCGTCGCTACGTGGGGCGATCAGTTTCCCAAGATCCTCCTCGGTATTTCATTGAGCCCGAGGAAGCCCATTCCCCCAGTGCTTACCCTCCCCATTCATTCCAAATAAAATGCATTTCCCAATCTAAGCTCTCGTTGATAATTTCGGTTCATCTATTTCTGAAATTGTGGAATCCCGGGTATAATATATAAGAAAGTTATTGAAGAGAGTTCAAGGAAAAGAAAGACAATCAATTTTCTATTGTTCCTTTTTGCGTTGAAGATATTGAAAATAAAGGGTACGGTTTTTGACAAGGAGCTTTATACACTCTTCTCAAAGTCGAGGAAAAATTGAGAATGACAGTTAGGATCATCTTGTTTGTCATTGGAGGAACATTGTTTCAAAGACTGTGTTAAGGTAGTCTGCTCTATTTAGATCATATAGAACTGAAAGCTCTACAGGACGGTGCATGTATGTTCCTCAAATTAACAATTAGTCTACGCTGTTACACGTACCCTTTCAAAAACAAACTGAATTCTTGTTACGCAAATACGAATAACAGCCAAGCTATATCTCCACAAACTTTAATATTTCCAATAGTATAGAAGTTCTATCAATCTAAATAAACAGGTATACACTTCCAATAGTTGAGTTGTATATAGAAATACGTATCAGAAAAATCCGAATCAATTCAGGCCTCGTAAACTATATCCTCTTCTCGTCTTCTGGGACCGAACGCGACAAACTGGGTTTGAAGTTTTCGATGTCTATTCCATCAAAAGACATTTTAAATTATTCCGCCACCCTTTAATATCTAACTCCCTGCCTTACGCGTCTACTGGTTTCTACTGTCCAAGTAATACGCCGTAGGTAGGAATAGGAAAGGCTTACATACGGTCACGCTGTAATCTCTAGAAAATAGGGCGTGAAAAAACCAACTCCTTCTAGAGTGTCAAATTGGACGAGTTCAAATAGGCTTAGTCTTGTTGGTTTTGCTTTAAAATTCCTTATCCGATATAAGGAAAACTGAAAAAATAAAATGTTCTTTCGAGAAGAAGTCAATTTTTTAGGACATAAAACCAACCCTAGCGCGCTCTCCTAATCTAAACAGACTCGACATAGGAAGTTATATATAGGGGTAAAATCTGATGGTCTGGAGCGCCGGCGTATTTTTATATTAACATCCTAAAAGTCGGCCCCAGACCTTTTTTTTACACTGCTTGCATGCTCTTATAATATAAGATAGGCGGCTCAGAAACACGAGTAAAGCCGAGTTTTCAAATGTTTCGTGGGATTTCTCCATGTTTTGAGACTGGAAATATAATTGGATGCGAGTTTGAACTATTTGCACTACCAATACTGATCTCTTACGAACCTCAGAGTTCAAAACTTTTTGCACTGTCAAAGCTGAAGACAGGTGTTCTCAAACTAGCATTGCCGAAAGGGCGTTCTTACAAAACCTCGTTATCATGAGAGCGGGTTAGGTTAGTTTTTTTAACAGCCCCTTTTCTGAGAACAGAGGCTGAACACACGCTGACTCGAACAACGCTATTTTAAAAACCCCTGATCCACCCACAATTTAAAATAATTGCCTGGTTGTAAGATCACCGTCTATAATTATAAATTAAACTCTTATTTTTTAACTATTTGGAATATTCTTCTGTAGTAAAAAAATAATAAATTTCTATACACAACGCTATTTTAAAAACCCTTGATCCACCCACAATTTAAAATAATTGCCTGGTTGTAAGATCACCGTCTATAATTATAAATTAAACTCTTATTTTTTAACTATTTGGTATATTCTTCTGTAGTCAAAAATATGATCAATTTCTATACTAATTAATTTCATCTGCACGGTATATGAAAACGCTGTTTTAGATAGGAGAAAAGGTGTAGGGAAAGCCATGGTCCTGTTTGATATATTGCGGATAAAAGCTTGCCTGAGACTTCTTTTCCATGAGCGCGAAAACCCAAAAATAAACTTTTCTCTCGCGCCATAACCCCAGTATTCCTCTTCATCTCTCCGCGCAATTTGTCCACGAGTCGAAGATGAATACGATGAAGGTCTAGAAGCGTGGTTCAGCTTGTTAGATTTCTTTGAACCCTACACTAATAATTATTCATTCGGTCTTTCAGTTACCTAAGCTTCTCTATTTTCTTTTTATCATGGGACTTGTTGGCAAACTATACAAAAACTTTGGGTATATTCGCCTAATGGTGGAACGTATAAATAAGGCGTCTTTCATTTGGGGAAAAAAACTAAGTAAATCGTCACTATCCAAATTTTTAACTTAGAACTACAAGTTTGAGAGAAATATTCTATAAAAAATCAAGCGATGAGAGACAAAAATGGGGACTTTATTAGAAGAGAATTATGGATATAAACAATTACAAAAATTAATTAATCATATTTAATTAATAAGATGAGAAAATTACAAAAAGGATATGCGATTGACTAATTAAAACGCGCTATATATCGAATTAAATAAAAACCAAGTTGAAAGAACTGGTTGTCGCGAGAGATAAACCACTCGCGTAATCTGATGTTAATCCCCTAATCCCTTAAAAAACCCGAAATTAATCAGTTGTAATCTGAAATAATTCTTAATCAGGTATACCTTATTTCCTATAGCTCGGATCACGTGATATTATGGCCTTAGTTTATGTACAGTCCTTATTACAAGGATAATTTTGCGATTTTGAGTCATTTGACGTAACTGTACTGCTTTATAAATATCGTCTGCTACTGTTTATGACTTATAGTGAGAGTTTTTTAGCGACAAAACCAAAATGTAGTTTAGTCGTTCAATATATTAAATTTTCTGGCACGTTTTAGGCGGGTTTAAGCGAGCGTTACTCGAGGAACACGAGTATAAATCGGGTCTCGTAGGGGCTTAAGCGTCTTTTCACACTTTGTTTAGTTTTCTGTTGAAGACGTTTTTCTAAACTCTTGGCTTACGTCGACGAAATGTCACCTCTCTTTTATAAAACCGAAAAATCTTCGAATTTTTTTTTAACATCAACCAACGTCTATAGTCATATAACCTTTTAAATTTCAATACTGAGTAGAGCTGCTGAACTTTTATTATAGACAGTCGTATATAAAAGCAAAAGAGTAAAAAAAGGGGCAGATATTGAAAAGTGGGTAACATCATTAAGCGTATTTTCATTCCTTCGCGTCTAAGCAATAGGTAGACCGAATACAAATGGTGGCTTTTCAAAGAACTGATAAAACTGATTCGAACTGTAAATGTTTATTTTTATTCTCGATTAGCTTCGTTTTAAAGGCTTCGTGAAGAAATTTTGTAGTTTATAACAAAGGATATCCAGAGTTTTCACATAGAGTTTTAAACTACACATTACTTCCAACTTCCCTAAATTATTGTCATTCATTAGTCTTAGAAATTAAATTTAATTATATTTCGTTTACAAAACTCGACGGGAAAGACACTCAAGGGTTTGAGCCCATTAGCAAAAATTTCCACCTCCACTAAATAAACTCAAAAATGATTGTTATCGCCTGACTTAACCTCGAATGATTGCTTGGCATCCGTATAGTCACGAATCAAAATATTTATACAACCCAAATACCCAAAACAGCAACTGAAAACTTTCAAATCTAAGCCTTTGCTTCTGTACTTCATGAAAAACAAAATATTTAAAGAAAAAAGTAATTTTAAACATCGCATAAAACGAGGCAATGAAAGCAAATTGAGCCTAAGAAGTGAAATACGACAAAAAAAAACGTTCTAATTTATGATCTTCGAATAGCTTTAACTTCCGGTGCGGGGGTTACAGAATCAGTAAGAGAATTCATCAGGAACGAAGCTGCACTTAACTCTAATCCCCTTAGAAAACAAATCATAAAGATGAAAGCGAACCTAGCGTAATAAATGCAGAATAACGCATTCTGAATTTATGAAAGAAGAAAAATGAAATTCCCGGTCAAAGAATGAAAAGTAAAAACTTGTTTTAAGTTTAGTTTTCTACGCGTACGATGTTACGCTCTCGTTTATCCGATGTGATTTGTTTTCTTATAGAAAAAGACGAGTCTAAAGCTTAGTACGTGCTGAAAATTCAAAGTGATACGGACTTTACAACCGTATATCGTTATATCGACAAAACCAATAGAGAAAGTTCTCTCGCGTTTTCCCGCGTGAGATTCTTTCTTATCCCCGCAGACTTCCTAGATCAATTAGATTAGACTATGATCCAAATCTAACTGACACGTAAACAAATTGCATTTAAATGCCATAGCCCACGCTTTGGTAATGCTCAAAATTAATCCGCTTGATAATTAAGGCCCGATTTACACGTTACATTTATTATAAAAATAAATTTTATTTGGGTTTATGAAATAGATTAGGCGAGTCGACTGTTTTTAGGAAGGAACTAAAAATATCTCGAGCTTCTAGCTGAGTCTTTGGTTAATTTTTTTGGTTACATTAGATTAATATTGAGTTCGATAAATCTGAAATGCTCTATATAACGATATCCCAGACATGATGGTTAAAACGTTGGGATCTATTTTAAATAATTTATTATTAAATATTCAGATTGAAATGAGCTCGTTAAATTTGTAATGATATACACGAACAAGGTGGTTCAGATAAAACGGAATAGCTTATATGGAGGGGTAAAATTGCCATTGAGCGCGAGTTAAGCCTAATTAATTTTCGTCAAACTCGAACGCGATAGTTAATTTTATCCTTCCATAGAAGTTACTGTGTTTTTTGATCTGAACCACCCAAATCTCAGTGGCTAGACAGGAGTTTTAAGGTATTGCCATCACAGCAAGAGTAGTAAAAGTCTTAGCCAAGACAGTTTTCGGGATTTTGGTCCTTGAATAATTTCTTTTTACCATATGGAAAAGAGCTTAAATCCTCTACAATAAGGGAAATGATTTCGAAGTTAGAGAATAAAAGCCTTTCACGTTGCAAAGTCAAGTTTGTTTCCTGTCTAGAGTGTCTAAAATATCTTGATATTATGGATTTTCAACTATACGAGCGCTTAGGGAAAGATTTAAGTTTGGGCTTCCGAAACGTGTAAATGGAGATCAAAGACTTAAATATTTTACAGCACGTAGTTTGCCTATACCAAGTTTTATACGGGAACCAAAAAAATGGCAATCCAAACGATAAAAGAATGGGAAGATCTAGGGGTCAGGGTATCGGGACAAAAAACGAGAAAAAACGTTGGTCCTGTAAGAAAAAATAAGAAATAAGGGGGTTACGGGGGTACAAAAGGGTATTACTCGGGAATATTTATTCTCTTAAGTGGCTTGTCTCGCTTAGGGAGCTTCTAGCTGTCGAGGGAAATTAAATGGTGCGGCGAGGATCCAAACGTACAGACCAATATATTTTTTCCAACCCTTTCTTTAAAAGCTGGGATGGTTGTAAGCAAATAAATAGACCCTTCCATTTGTTTATTTCTCACCACCAAAACATTTTAAGTTTTCACTTCAGTTTTACATCGTCTAATCCGAAGTTTATCCCATCACCCCCAGAAACCAAAATTAAAAATATAATATGCCAATGCGATGACATCACGAGCTCGTCAGTGAATACTCAATTTTATGCTTCCAACCACGGATAAGTTTTGATAAAATATGAATATTCCAAAAGGGGGTACGATACACTTGACAGGAAAAATATCTTAGCTGGGAATTTTCTCTTGATTTCTATAGACATTTCTTATAATAAAACAAGTTGGGAAACCAAAATATAACCGCCCCAACCCCGACGTTAAGGTAACCTAACCTAACCTAACCTTACCTAAAATAAAAGATGAAAATAAATGTAGAGTATTGGAAGAGTAGAAGAAACAGCGTCCATTTCAATCACACTTCTCTATTTCCCATTTATGTTACGTAGTATAAGTTTTTTCCCTTAACCTCAAGGATTCAGAGAATGCAAAAGAGTGTCCTGCATTACCCATAATTATATGCGGCAGGTCGTAGACTTCTTAATATACACACCAAATGAAATGTCCTGCGTTACCAGGAGTAGATCACAAAAGGAGTTCGGGTCGCTAGATTACATAATGCTCTAGGCAATGGGATCTTGATACGTAGCAGTCGCGCCACCTACAGTAGGAAAATAGCATTATATTTTCTAGCCAATAGCGTGGCTGGATAATACCGAAAGGTGATCTGGGTAATCAAACCTGTCCCATTGTTGTTTCGTCTGCTTATACAACTAGTCTGATAACGTGATAAGACTTTTTTAACCTCTTTGGGAAATAAAAATGAAATTAAGTGGAGTTTTGATATATTTAGAGACAGAAATTGAAAAGGAAAATCCCAGCGAAGAACGTAGGCGCATTATTGAAAACTTAAACTAGCAACACCCCTAATATATCCGAATTTCTACTAGAATTAGGCCTTGGCTGACGTTGACTTGGTAGGGTTTTGAATAATACATCAGTCTGTACAATTTTAGATGAACTTGCCGGCTTAAATTTATAAAGTGTAGACTTATCTTTTTTCTTTACTACAGTTTTTACGGCTGTTTCAGGGTAATAATTATACTGGGTCGATTTATGACGCGAACTCAAAGCCTCGACACTCGCCATTTCCTACACTTCCCAGAATACTTTGGCGCACCTCGACCGGAACCAGATATAAAGCTTATTTTGTCCAGAGTTAAAATAGATGGCGATACTTTAGTTTAAAATTGATGACGTTTCAGAATCCCACTGCATTCAAAATTATGTAATCTAGCGACCCGAACTCCTTTTGTGATCTACTCCTGGCGTTACCCATAATTATATGCGGCAGGCCTAGATTTCTTAATAGACACACCAGATGAAATGTTTATTTTCTAAATAAATATGTAAAATACAAATTCTTGTAATATAAATTAACACTTGAGTATAGGCTGTACTGTGTGATTATCTTTGATAATCCACTGATTTGATAAAGACGAAGAATTTAGTCTGGGATGGCAAGGAAGACAAGGAATGAAAACGACGAAGATATGGTAGCAAGTTCCTCTTGGACAAACCAAGGAATATTGAAAACTGAATGTTCCATTTACAACCCATTGTCGGTAGATGATTGGTAATTACTTCCGGTACCATTTTCGTCTGAAATTCTTGATTTGACGTGCTAATAGAGGACCATTACTGATATTTTCATCATACAAGTGATACAAGTGATCCCAGTCATTGGAAGAACCCAAGGATTGAGCTGGTCGAGAGGTTATTTTCCAAACCGGTTACAAGACGTTAGCTTCCACTCCTATGATAAAAATATCTTAAAAGACTGAAAGTAGACTAATTTCCATACCGTTAGTACTTATATTTGAATAGCTCCTTTTATGTTTACAATTACGAGGCCGTATGAAGAACTGCCGAGCTTTTACTGACTGTAGGTATCTCATATGTCGAGTCCGAAAACACTAACTGCTTGCACGTTTCAATTCTTCGTAGCCGGGCCGTCTCTTTCTGGTGATAAATGAAAGCTGTGTCTCTGCTCTGTTGACTTCAAATGGTGATAACATTCTATGCTGGTTGATTATCTCTCTTAAGTCATTATAGCTCTCTTTCGTCTGGTCTGGCCTCGTCTCCTCTCGTTCGTCTCGTTCGTCTCGTTCGTCTCGTTCGTCTCGTTCGTCTCGTTCGTCTCGTTCGTCTCGTTCGTCTCGTCTCGTGGTCTCGTGGTCTCGAAGTTCACTGTACATGGCTTATTTCGATTATGAAAATAATCGGAAATGTTTCTTGGTTTTATATTGGAGAAAACTGAAGCCTATTTTTTTTTTTCCAACATCAGATATCCATTTTTTCTTCAAAATTGTTGTTTTTTAAACACGGGAAACCTACTGTACTTTAGTTCAAGGAGAGTTTTCACCACTATCATTTTTCTTAAGAGGTTTAACATTTTGTATCAATCCGCCTCAGCTTTAAATCTTATATCATTTCTAAATTGGATGCCCGTGTAAACGTACCTTTATTTAGATTCTTCAATCCACCCCAAGTAAGCAGAAAGCCTTAGCCTATACTGCCCGTTATACCTTTGCTTTTTGGACTAAATGATATATGGAAAACAGCTAAGCGCGTGTTGCCAACTCAAGCTGGTATTAAACGGTCAAATTTCACAAAATTTTTGGACAATTTCTTAAATATCTTCTAAACTATCTCGAATTTTAAATTGATTTTTCAACTGAATTATTAATTAGATTAAGTTTAACCATTTTGATATTTTTAATTATAAAATAAATTAATATTGCGTTTCATTTCCCTAAACGATATCACACCATAAGGCTCATTTGCATTCACTCCAAAAAGGTAGTATATAAACCGATCGAAATCCTTTATTAATCGAGCGAAGTGGCCATGAAGTTGGGAGGAAAACCCCCTCCCTTCAATGTCTAAACGATTCTTGATCTCTAGGCGCTTGGTTCGCAGTGTTAATTTACCCATTGGTGGGGCGATGTTTGGAGAGTGGAAGATCGATGTGGACCATATTAGTGAGGGACGCCTCGCTAGTATGGCCCGCTGAGATCGGACACTGGAGGTTGGACCTTGGTGTGGAGATGGTCGGAGGTGATTATAACAGTGGGAGACGTCCCATTGCGTATAATCGCCTTCAACTGTTCAGCATCGAGGTTTGAAGTGAATTATAAAGTGAATGGTGGAAGGTGATAATATGCAATTGAATACGTCATTGCACGACCCCTGAAACTTAATGTGGCAGCCACGCTTAAAGGAGGTAATTCCCGTTAAACGGAATTGAACGATAAGCTGGTAAGATAATGTCTCTAGACTTTTGGCTCCGCGAGCTCGGTCACGTGATATCCGCTTACACAGGAAGTGACACACACACAGACACGACCAGTGTAATACCTCTCCCTGAACTAAAGTTCAGTCGGGGAGGTAAAAATCACAATTTAATATAATAGAATAGCTACATCTTCTGTCCTACCTAATTTAAGGCGCTAACAAGATGGGGAAGCCCATAGTAATAGCTACACCCCTGACATTACCTGTCTTTCATTCCTATCTTCAGTAGCCAGAGAACCTAGCTTAAAGGAAATTATTATACTCTTTATTAAAATATAGTAAAAAATACATTGCCAATAATTAAATATAATAAAAATCACAAATGAAACGCGGCGACAAATGAAAGGCGACGACAAATGAAACGCGGCGACAAATGAAACGCGACGAGAAATGAAACTCGGCGACAAATGAAACGCGACGACAAATGAGACGCGGCGACAAATGAAACGCGACGACAAATGAAACGCGACGACAAATGTAACGCGGCGACAGATGAAACGCGACGACAAATGAAACGCGACGACAAATGAAACGCGACGACAAATGAAACGCGACGACAAATGAAACGCGGCGACAGATGAAACGCGGCGACAAATGAAACGCGGCGACAAATGAAACGCTGCGACAAATGAAACGCGGCGACAGATGAAACGCGGCGACAAATGAAACGCGGCGACAAATGAAACGCTGCGACAAATGAAACGCGGCGACAGATGAAACGCAACGACCAATGAAACGCGGCGACAAATGAATCGCGGCGAAAGTAAAACGCGTCCACAAATGAGAAGTAAAATATACATTAGTATATATATTAGTAAAAAATACATTGTCAATAATTAAAAATAATAAAAATCACAATTTAATATAATAGAATAGCTACATCTTCTGTCCTACCTAATTTAAGGCGCTAACAAGATGGGGAAGCCCATAGTAATAGCTACACCCCTGACATTACCTGTCTTTCATTCCTATCTTCAGTAGCCAGAGAACCTAGCTTAAAGGAAATTATTATACTCTTTATTAAAATATAGTAAAAAATACATTGCCAATAATTAAATATAATAAAAATCACAAATGAAACGCGGCGACAAATGAAAGGCGACGACAAATGAAACGCGGCGACAAATGAAACGCGACGAGAAATGAAACTCGGCGACAGATGAAACGCGACGACAAATGAAACGCGACGACAAATGAAACGCGACGACAAATGAAACGCGACGACAAATGAAACGCGGCGACAGATGAAACGCGGCGACAAATGAAACGCGGCGACAAATGAAACGCTGCGACAAATGAAACGCGGCGACAGATGAAACGCGGCGACAAATGAAACGCGGCGACAAATGAAACGCTGCGACAAATGAAACGCGGCGACAGATGAAACGCAACGACCAATGAAACGCGGCGACAAATGAATCGCGGCGAAAGTAAAACGCGTCCACAAATGAGAAGTAAAATATACATTAGTATATATATTAGTAAAAAATACATTGTCAATAATTAAAAATAATAAAAATCACAATTTAATATAATAGAATAGCTACATCTTCTGTCCTACCTAATTTAAGGCGCTAACAAGATGGGGAAGCCCATAGTAATAGCTACACCCCTGACATTACATGTCTTCCATTCCTATCTTCAGTAGCCAGAGAACCTAGCTTAAAGGAAATTATTATACTCTTTATTAAAATATAGTAAAAAATACATTACCAATAATTAAAAATAATAAAAATTACAAATGAAACGCGGCGACAGATGAAACGCGGCGACAAATGAAACGCGACGACAAATGAAACGCGGCGACAAATGAAACGCGACGAGAAATGAAACTCGGCGACAAATGAAACGCGACGACAAATGAGACGCGGCGACAAATGAAACGCGACGACAAATGAAACGCGACGACAAATGTAACGCGGCGACAGATGAAGCGCGACGACAAATGAAACGCGACGACAAATGAAAAGCGACGACAAATGAAACGCGGCGACAGATGAAACGCGGCGACAAATGAAACGCGGCGACAAATGATACGCGGCGACAAATGAAACGCGGCGACAAATGAAACGCGGCGACAGATGAAACGCAACGACAAATGAAACGCGGCGACAAATGAATCGCGGCGAAAGTAAAACGCGTCCACAAATGAGAAGTAAAATATACATTAGTATATATATTAGTAAAAAATACATTGTCAATAATTAAAAATAATAAAAATCACAATTTAATATAATAGAATAGCTACATCTTCTGTCCTACCTAATTTAAGGCGCTAACAAGATGGGGAAGCCCATAGTAATAGCTACACCCCTGACATTACCTGTCTTTCATTCCTATCTTCAGTAGCCAGAGAACCTAGCTTAAAGGAAATTATTATACTCTTTATTAAAATATAGTAAAAAATACATTGCCAATAATTAAAAATAATAAAAATTACAAATGAAACGCGGCGACAGATGAAACGCGGCGACAAATGAAACGCGACGACAAATGAAACGCGGCGACAAATGAAACGCGACGAGAAATGAAACTCGGCGACAAATGAAACGCGACGACAAATGAGACGCGGCGACAAATGAAACGCGACGACAAATGAAACGCGACGACAAATGTAACGCGGCGACAGATGAAACGCGACGACAAATGAAACGCGACGACAAATGAAACGCGACGACAAATGAAACGCGGCGACAAATGAAACGCGGCGACAAATGAAACGCGGCGACAGATGAAACGCAACGACAAATGAAACGCGGCGACAAATGAATCGCGGCGAAAGTAAAACGCGTCCACAAATGAGAAGTAAAATATACATTAGTATATATATTAGTAAAAAATACATTGTCAATAATTAAAAATAATAAAAATCACAATTTAATATAATAGAATAGCTACATCTTCTGTCCTACCTAATTTAAGGCGCTAACAAGATGGGGAAGCCCATAGTAATAGCTACACCCCTGACATTACCTGTCTTTCATTCCTATCTTCAGTAGCCAGAGAACCTAGCTTAAAGGAAATTATTATACTCTTTATTAAAATATAGTAAAAAATACATTGCCAATAATTAAAAATAATAAAAATCACAAATGAAACGCGGCGACAAATGAAACGCGGCGACAAATGAAACGCGACGACAAATGAAACGCGGCGACAAATGAAACGCGACGAGAAATGAAACTCGGCGACAAATGAAACGCGACGACAAATGAGACGCGGCGACAAATGAGACGCGGCGACAAATGAAACGCGACGACAAATGAAACGCGACGACAAATGTAACGCGGCGACAGATGAAACGCGACGACAAATGAAACGCGACGACAAATGAAAAGCGACGACAAATGAAACGCGGCGACAAATGAAACGCGGCGACAAATGAAACGCGGCGACAAATGATACGCGGCGACAAATGAAACGCGGCGACAAATGAAACGCGGCGATAGATGAAACGCAACGACAAATGAAACGCGGCGACAAATGAATCGCGGCGAAAGTAAAACGCGTCCACAAATGAGAAGTAAAATATACATTAGTATATATATATTAGTAAAAAATACATTGTCAATAATTAAAAATAATAAAAATCACAATTTAATATTATAGAATAGCTACATCTTCTGTCCTACCTAATTTAAGGCGCTAACAAGATGGGGAAACCCATAGTAATAGCTACACCCCTGACATTACATGTCTTCCATTCCTATCTTCAGTAGCCAGAGAACCTAGCTTAAAGGAAATTATTATACTCTTTATTAAAATATAGTAAAAAATACATTGCCAATAATTAAAAATAATAAAAATTACAAATGAAACGCGGCGACAGATGAAACGCGGCGACAAATGAAACGCGACGACAAATGAAACGCGGCGATAAATGAAACGCGACGAGAAATGAAACTCGGCGACAAATGAAACGCGACGACAAATGAGACGCGGCGACAAATGAGACGCGGCGACAAATGAAACGCGACGACAAATGAAACGCGACGACAAATGTAACGGGGCGACAGATGAAACGCGACGACAAATGAAACGCGACGACAAATGAAACGCGACGACAAATGAAACGCGGCGACAGATGAAACGCGGCGACAAATGATACGCGGCGACAAATGAAACGCGGCGACAAATGATACGTGGCGACAAATGAAACGCGGCGACAAATGAAACGCGGCGACAGATGAAACGCAACGACAAATGAAACGCGGCGACAAATGAATCGCGGCGAAAGTAAAACGCGTCCACAAATGAGAAGTAAAATATACATTAGTATATATATTAGTAAAAAATACATTGTCAATAATTAAAAATAATAAAAATCACAATTTAATATAATAGAATAGCTACATCTTCTGTCCTACCTAATTTAAGGCGCTAACAAGATGGGGAAGCCCATAGTAATAGCTAAACCCCTGACATTACCTGTCTTTCATTCCTATCTTCAGTAGCCAGAGAACCTAGCTTAAAGGAAATTATTATACTCTTTATTAAAATATAGTAAAAAATACATTGCCAATAATTAAAAATAATAAAAATCACAAATGAAACGCGGCGACAAATGAAACGCGGCGACAAATGAAACGCGACGACAAATGAAACGCGGCGACAAATGAAACGCGACGAGAAATGAAACTCGGCGACAAATGAAACACGACGACAAATGAGACGCGGCGACAAATGAAACGCGACGACAAATGAAACGCGACGACAAATGTAACGCGGCGACAAATGAAACGCGACGAGAAATGAAACTCGGCGACAAATGAAACGCGACGACAAATGAGACGCGGCGACAAATGAAACGCGACGACAAATGAAACGCGACGACAAATGTAACGCGGCGACAGATGAAACGCGACGACAAATGAAACGCGGCGACAGATGAAACGCGGCGACAGATGAAACGCGGCGACAAATGAAACGCGGCGACAAATGATACGCGGCGACAAATGAAACGCGGCGACAAATGAAACGCGGCAACAGATGAAACGCAACGACAAATGAAACGCGGCGACAAATGAATCGCGGCGAAAGTAAAACGCGTCCACAAATGAGAAGTAAAATATACATTAGTATATATATTAGTAAAAAATACATTGTCAATAATTAAAAATAATAAAAATCACAATTTAATATAATGGAATAGCTACATCTTCTGTCCTACCTAATTTAAGGCGCTAACAAGATGGGGAAGCCCATAGTAATAGCTACACCCCTGACATTACCTGTCTTTCATTCCTATCTTCAGTAGCCAGAGAACCTAGCTTAAAGGAAATTATTATACTCTTTATTAAAATATAGTAAAAAATACATTGCCAATAATTAAAAATAATAAAAATTACAAATGAAACGCGGCGACAGATGAAACGCGGCGACAAATGAAACGCGGCGACAGATGAAACGCAACGACAAATGAATCGCGGCGACAAATGAATCGCGGCGAAAGTAAAACGCGTCCACAAATGAGAAGTAAAATATACATTAGTATATATATTAGTAAAAAATACATTGTCAATAATTAAAAATAATAAAAATCACAATTTAATATAATAGAATAGCTACATCTTCTGTCCTACCTAATTTAAGGCGCTAACAAGATGGGGAAGCCCATAGTAATAGCTACACCCCTGACATTACCTGTCTTTCATTCCTATCTTCAGTAGCCAGAGAACCTAGCTTAAAGGAAATTATTATACTCTTTATTAAAATATAGTAAAAAATACATTGCCAATAATTAAAAATAATAAAAATTACAAATGAAACGCGGCGACAGATGAAACGCGGCGACAAATGAAACGCGGCGACAGATGAAACGCAACGACAAATGAATCGCGGCGACAAATGAATCGCGGCGAAAGTAAAACGCGTCCACAAATGAGAAGTAAAATATACATTAGTATATATATTAGTAAAAAATACATTGTCAATAATTAAAAATAATAAAAATCACAATTTAATATAATAGAATAGCTACATCTTCTGTCCTACCTAATTTAAGGCGCTAACAAGATGGGGAAGCCCATAGTAATAGCTACACCCCTGACATTACCTGTCTTTCATTCCTATCTTCAGTAGCCAGAGAACCTAGCTTAAAGGAAATTATTATACTCTTTATTAAAATATAGTAAAAAATACATTGCCAATAATTAAAAATAATAAAAATCACAAATGAAACGCGGCGACAGATGAAACGCGGCGACAAATGAAACGCGGCGACAGATGAAACGCAACGACAAATGAATCGCGGCGACAAATGAATCGCGGCGAAAGTAAAACGCGTCCACAAATGAGAAGTAAAATATACATTAGTATATATATTAGTAAAAAATACATTGTCAATAATTAAAAATAATAAAAATCACAATTTAATATAATAGAATAGCTACATCTTCTGTCCTACCTAATTTAAGGCGCTAACAAGATGGGGAAGCCCATAGTAATAGCTACACCCCTGACATTACCTGTCTTTCATTCCTATCTTCAGTAGCCAGAGAACCTAGCTTAAAGGAAATTATTATACTCTTTATTAAAATATAGTAAAAAATACATTGCCAATAATTAAAAATAATAAAAATCACAAATGAAACGCGGCGACAAATGAAAAACGGCGACAAATGAAACGCGACGACAAATGAAACGCGGCGACAAATGAAACGCGACGAGAAATGAAACTCGGCGACAAATGAAACGCGACGACAAATGAGACGCGGCGACAAATGAAACGCGACGACAAATGAAACGCGACGACAAATGTAACGCGGCGACAGATGAAACGCGACGACAAATGAAACGCGACGACAAATGAAAAGCGACGACAAATGAAACGCGGCGACAGATGAAACGCGGCGACAAATGAAACGCGGCGACAAATGATACGCGGCGACAAATGAAAGGCGGCGACAAATGAAACGCGGCGACAGATGAAACGCAACGACAAATGAAACGCGGCGACAAATGAATCGCGGCGAAAGTAAAACGCGTCCACAAATGAGAAGTAAAATATACATTAGTATATATATTAGTAAAAAATACATTGTCAATAATTAAAAATAATAAAAATCACAATTTAATATAATAGAATAGCTACATCTTCTGTCCTACCTAATTTAAGGCGCTAACAAGATGGGGAAGCCCATAGTAATAGCTACAACCCTGACATTACATGTCTTCCATTCCTATCTTCAGTAGCCAGAGAACCTAGCTTAAAGGAAATTATTATACTCTTTATTAAAATATAGTAAAAAATACATTGCCAATAATTAAAAATAATAAAAATCACAAATGAAACGCGGCGACAAATGAAAAACGGCGACAAATGAAACGCGACGACAAATGAAACGCGGCGACAAATGAAACGCGACGAGAAATGAAACTCGGCGACAAATGAAACGCGACGACAAATGAGACGCGGCGACAAATGAAACGCGACGACAAATGAAACGCGACGACAAATGTAACGCGGCGACAGATGAAACGCGACGACAAATGAAACACGACGACAAATGAAAAGCGACGACAAATGAAACGCGGCGACAGATGAAACGCGGCGACAAATGAAACGCGGCGACAAATGATACGCGGCGACAAATGAAAGGCGGCGACAAATGAAACGCGGCGACAGATGAAACGCAACGACAAATGAAACGCGGCGACAAATGAATCGCGGCGAAAGTAAAACGCGTCCACAAATGAGAAGTAAAATATACATTAGTATATATATTAGTAAAAAATACATTGTCAATAATTAAAAATAATAAAAATCACAATTTAATATAATAGAATAGCTACATCTTCTGTCCTACCTAATTTAAGGCGCTAACAAGATGGGGAAGCCCATAGTAATAGCTACACCCCTGACATTACATGTCTTCCATTCCTATCTTCAGTAGCCAGAGAACCTAGCTTAAAGGAAATTATTATACTCTTTATTAAAATATAGTAAAAAATACATTGCCAATAATTAAAAATAATAAAAATTACAAATGAAACGCGGCGACAGATGAAATGTGGCGACAAATGAAACGCGACGACAAATGAAACGCGGCGACAAATGAAACGCGACGAGAAATGAAACTCGGCGACAAATGAAACGCGACGACAAATGAGACGCGGCGACAAATGAGACGCGGCGACAAATGAAACGCGACGACAAATGAAACGCGACGACAAATGTAACGCGGCGACAAATGAAACGCGGCGACAGATGAAACGCAACGACAAATGAAACGCGACGACAAATGAAAAGCGACGACAAATGAAACGCGGCGACAGATGAAACGCGGCGACAAATGAAACGCGGCGACAAATGATACGCGGCGACAAATGAAAGGCGGCGACAAATGAAACGCGGCGACAGATGAAACGCAACGACAAATGAAACGCGGCGACAACTGAATCGCGGCGAAAGTAAAACGCGTCCACAAATGAGAAGTAAAATATACATTAGTATATATATTAGTAAAAAATACATTGTCAATAATTAAAAATAATAAAAATCACAATTTAATATAATAGAATAGCTACATCTTCTGTCCTACCTAATTTAAGGCGCTAACAAGATGGGGAAGCCCATAGTAATAGCTACACCCCTGACATTACATGTCTTCCATTCCTATCTTCAGTAGCCAGAGAACCTAGCTTAAAGGAAATTATTATACTCTTTATTAAAATATAGTAAAAAATACATTGCCAATAATTAAAAATAATAAAAATTACAAATGAAACGCGGCGACAGATGAAACGTGGCGACAAATGAAACGCGACGACAAATGAAACGCGGCGACAAATGAAACGCGACGAGAAATGAAACTCGGCGACAAATGAAACGCGACGACAAATGAGACGCGGCGACAAATGAGACGCGGCGACAAATGAAACGCGACGACAAATGAAACGCGACGACAAATGTAACGCGTCGACAAATGAAACGCGGCGACAGATGAAACGCAACGACAAATGAAACGCGGCGACAAATGAATCGCGGCGAAAGTAAAACGCGTCCACAAATGAGAAGTAAAATATACATTAGTATATATATTAGTAAAAAATACATTGTCAATAATTAAAAATAATAAAAATCACAATTTAATATAATAGAATAGTTACATCTTCTGTCCTACCTAATTTAAGGCGCTAACAAGATGGGGAAGCCCATAGTAATAGCTACACCCCTGACATTACCTGTCTTTCATTCCTATCTTCAGTAGCCAGAGAACCTAGCTTAAAGGAAATTATTATACTCTTTATTAAAATATAGTAAAAAATACATTGCCAATAATTAAAAATAATAAAAATCACAAATGAAACGCGGCGACAAATGAAAAACGGCGACAAATGAAACGCGACGACAAATGAAACGCGGCGACAAATGAAACGCGACGAGAAATGAAACTCGGCGACAAATGAAACGTGACGACAAATGAGACGCGGCGACAAATGAAACGCGACGACAAATGAAACGCGACGACAAATGTAACGCGGCGACAGATGAAACGTGACGACAAATGAAACGCGACGACAAATGAAACGCGACGACAAATGAAACGCGGCGACAGATGAAACGCGGCGACAAATGAAACGCGACGACAAATGAAACGCGACGACAAATGTAACGCGGCGACAAATGAAACGCGGCGACAGATGAAACGCAACGACAAATGAAACGCGGCGACAAATGAATCGCGGCGAAAGTAAAACGCGTCCACAAATGAGAAGTAAAATATACATTAGTATATATATTAGTAAAAAATACATTGTCAATAATTAAAAATAATAAAAATCACAATTTAATATAATAGAATAGTTACATCTTCTGTCCTACCTAATTTAAGGCGCTAACAAGATGGGGAAGCCCATAGTAATAGCTACACCCCTGACATTACCTGTCTTTCATTCCTATCTTCAGTAGCCAGAGAACCTAGCTTAAAGGAAATTATTATACTCTTTATTAAAATATAGTAAAAAATACATTGCCAATAATTAAAAATAATAAAAATCACAAATGAAACGCGGCGACAAATGAAAAACGGCGACAAATGAAACGCGACGACAAATGAAACGCGACGAGAAATGAAACTCGGCGACAAATGAAACGTGACGACAAATGAGACGCGGCGACAAATGAAACGCGACGACAAATGAAACGCGACGACAAATGTAACGCGGCGACAGATGAAACGCGACGACAAATGAAACGCGACGACAAATGAAACGCGACGACAAATGAAACGCGGCGACAGATGAAACGCGGCGACAAATGAAACGCGACGACAAATGAAACGCGACGACAAATGTAACGCGGCGACAAATGAAACGCGGCGACAGATGAAACGCAACGACAAATGAAACGCGGCGACAAATGAATCGCGGGGAAAGTAAAACGCGTCCACAAATGAGAAGTAAAATATACATTAGTATATATATTAGTAAAAAATACATTGTCAATAATTAAAAATAATAAAAATCACATTTAATATAATAGAATAGTTACATCTTCTGTCCTACCTAATTTAAGGCGCTAACAAGATGGGGAAGCCCATAGTAATAGCTACACCCCTGACATTACCTGTCTTTCATTCCTATCTTCAGTAGCCAGAGAACCTAGCTTAAAGGAAATTATTATACTCTTTATTAAAATATAGTAAAAAATACATTGCCAATAATTAAAAATAATAAAAATCACAAATGAAACGCGGCGACAAATGAAAAACGGCGACAAATGAAACGCGACGACAAATGAAACGCGGCGACAAATGAAACGCGACGAGAAATGAAACTCGGCGACAAATGAAACGTGACGACAAATGAGACGCGGCGACAAATGAAACGCGACGACAAATGAAACGCGACGACAAATGTAACGCGGCGACAGATGAAACGCGACGACAAATGAAACGCGACGACAAATGAAACGCGACGACAAATGAAACGCGGCGACAGATGAAACGCGGCGACAAATGAAACGCGGCGACAAATGATACGCGGCGACAAATGAAACGCGGCGACAAATGAAACGCGGCGACAGATGAAACGCAACGACAAATGAAACGCGGCGACAAATGAATCGCGGCGAAAGTAAAACGCGTCCACAAATGAGAAGTAAAATATACATTAGTATATATATTAGTAAAAAATACATTGTCAATAATTAAAAATAATAAAAATCACAATTTAATATAATAGAATAGCTACATCTTCTGTCCTACCTAATTTAAGGCGCTAACAAGATGGGGAAGCCCATAGTAATAGCTACACCCCTGACATTACCTGTCTTTCATTCCTATCTTCAGTAGCCAGAGAACCTAGCTTAAAGGAAATTATTATCCTCTTTATTAAAATATAGTAAAAAATACATTGCCAATAATTAAAAATAATAAAAATCACAAATGAAATGCGGCGACAAATGAAAAACGGCGACAAATGAAACGCGACGACAAATGAAACGCGGCGACAAATGAAACGCGACGAGAAATGAAACTCGGCGACAAATGAAACGCGACGACAAATGAGACGCGGCGACAAATGAAACGCGACGACAAATGAAACCTGACGACAAATGTAACGCGGCGACAGATGAAAAGCGACGACAAATGAAACGCGACGACAAATGAAAAGCGACGACAAATGAAACGCGGCGACAGATGAAACGCGGCGACAAATGAAACGCGGCGACAAATGATACGCGGCGACAAATGAAAGGCGGCGACAAATGAAACGCGGCGACAGATGAAACGCAACGACAAATGAAACGCGGCGACAAATGAATCGCGGCGAAAGTAAAACGCGTCCACAAATGAGAAGTAAAATATACATTAGTATATATATTAGTAAAAAATACATTGTCAATAATTAAAAATAATAAAAATCACAATTTAATATAATAGAATAGCTACATCTTCTGTCCTACCTAATTTAAGGCGCTAACAAGATGGGGAAGCCCATAGTAATAGCTACACCCCTGACATTACATGTCTTCCATTCCTA
The DNA here is from genome assembly GCA_963920705.1 of Odiellus spinosus. Lineage (NCBI taxonomy): Eukaryota > Metazoa > Arthropoda > Arachnida > Opiliones > Phalangiidae > Odiellus > Odiellus spinosus. The sequence goes on along the minus strand of OY987234.1, from coordinate 18,497,925 downwards.
TCTTCAGTAGCCAGAGAACCTAGCTTAAAGGAAATTATTATACTCTTTATTAAAATATAGTAAAAAATACATTGCCAATAATTAAAAATAATAAAAATCACAATTTAATATTATAGAATAGCTACATCTTCTGTCCTACCTAATTTAAGGCGCTAACAAGATGGGGAAGCCCATAGTAATAGCTAAACCCCTGACATTACCTGTCTTTCATTCCTATCTTCAGTAGCCAGAGAACCTAGCTTAAAGGAAATTATTATACTCTTTATTAAAATATAGTAAAAAATACATTGCCAATAATTAAAAATAATAAAAATCACAAATGAAACGCGGCGACAAATGAAACGCGGCGACAAATGAAACGCGACGACAAATGAAACGCGGCGACAAATGAAACGCGACGAGAAATGAAACTCGGCGACAAATGAAACGCGACGACAAATGAGACGCGGCGACAAATGAAACGCGACGACAAATGAAACGCGACGACAAATGTAACGCGGCGACAGATGAAACGCGACGACAAATGAAACGCGACGACAAATGAAAAGCGACGACAAATGAAACGCGGCGACAGATGAAACGCGGCGACAAATGAAACGCGGCGACAAATGATACGCGGCGACAAATGAAACGCGGCGACAAATGAAACGCGGCGACAGATGAAACGCAACGACAAATGAAACGCGGCGACAAATGAATCGCGGCGAAAGTAAAACGCGTCCACAAATGAGAAGTAAAATATACATTAGTATATATATTAGTAAAAAATACATTGTCAATAATTAAAAATAATAAAAATCACAATTTAATATAATAGAATAGCTACATCTTCTGTCCTACCTAATTTAAGGCGCTAACAAGATGGGGAAGCCCATAGTAATAGCTACACCCCTGACATTACCTGTCTTTCATTCCTATCTTCAGTAGCCAGAGAACCTAGCTTAAAGGAAATTATTATCCTCTTTATTAAAATATATGAAAAATACATTGCCAAAAATTAAAAATAATAAAAATCACAAATGAAATGCGGCGACAAATGAAAAACGGCGACAAATGAAACGCGACGACAAATGAAACGCGGCGACAAATGAAACGCGACGAGAAATGAAACTCGGCGACAAATGAAACGCGACGACAAATGAGACGCGGCGACAAATGAAACGCGACGACAAATGAAACCTGACGACAAATGTAACGCGGCGACAGATGAAAAGCGACGACAAATGAAACGCGACGACAAATGAAAAGCGACGACAAATGAAACGCGGCGACAGATGAAACGCGGCGACAAATGAAACGCGGCGACAAATGATACGCGGCGACAAATGAAAGGCGGCGACAAATGAAACGCGGCGACAGATGAAACGCACCGACAAATGAAACGCGGCGACAAATGAATCGCGGCGAAAGTAAAACGCGTCCACAAATGAGAAGTAAAATATACATTAGTATATATATTAGTAAAAAATACATTGTCAATAATTAAAAATAATAAAAATCACAATTTAATATAATAGAATAGCTACATCTTCTGTCCTACCTAATTTAAGGCGCTAACAAGATGGGGAAGCCCATAGTAATAGCTAAACCCCTGACATTACCTGTCTTTCATTCCTATCTTCAGTAGCCAGAGAACCTAGCTTAAAGGAAATTATTATACTCTTTATTAAAATATAGTAAAAAATACATTGCCAATAATTAAAAATAATAAAAATCACAAATGAAACGCGGCGACAAATGAAACGCGGCGACAAATGAAACGCGACGACAAATGAAACGCGGCGACAAATGAAACGCGACGAGAAATGAAACTCGGCGACAAATGAAACGCGACGACAAATTAGACGCGGCGACAAATGAAACGCGACGACAAATGAAACGCGACGACAAATGTAACGCGGCGACAGATGAAACGCGACGACAAATGAAACGCGACGACAAATGAAAAGCGACGACAAATGAAACGCGGCGACAGATGAAACGCGGCGACAAATGAAACGCGGCGACAAATGATACGCGGCGACAAATGAAACGCGGCGACAAATGAAACGCGGCGACAGATGAAACGCAACGACAAATGAAACGCGGCGACAAATGAATCGCGGCGAAAGTAAAACGCGTCCACAAATGAGAAGTAAAATATACATTAGTATATATATTAGTAAAAAATACATTGTCAATAATTAAAAATAATAAAAATCACAATTTAATATAATAGAATACCTACATCTTCTGTCCTACCTAATTTAAGGCGCTAACAAGATGGGGAAGCCCATAGTAATAGCTACACCCCTGACATTACCTGTCTTTCATTCCTATCTTCAGTAGCCAGAGAACCTAGCTTAAAGGAAATTATTATCCTCTTTATTAAAATATAGTAAAAAATACATTGCCAATAATTAAAAATAATAAAAATCACAAATGAAATGCGGCGACAAATGAAAAACGGCGACAAATGAAACGCGACGATAAATGAAACGCGGCGACAAATGAAACGCGACGAGAAATGAAACTCGGCGACAAATGAAACGCGACGACAAATGAGACGCGGCGACAAATGAAACGCGACGACAAATGAAACCTGACGACAAATGTAACGCGGCGACAGATGAAAAGCGACGACAAATGAAACGCGACGACAAATGAAAAGCGACGACAAATGAAACGCGGCGACAGATGAAACGCGGCGACAAATGAAACGCGGCGACAAATGATACGCGGCGACAAATGAAAGGCGGCGACAAATGAAACGCGGCGACAGATGAAACGCAACGACAAATGAAACGCGGCGACAAATGAATCGCGGCGAAAGTAAAACGCGTCCACAAATGAGAAGTAAAATATACATTAGTATATATATTAGTAAAAAATACATTGTCAATAATTAAAAATAATAAAAATCACAATTTAATATAATAGAATAGCTACATCTTCTGTCCTACCTAATTTAAGGCGCTAACAAGATGGGGAAGCCCATAGTAATAGCTACACCCCTGACATTACATGTCTTCCATTCCTATCTTCAGTAGCCAGAGAACCTAGCTTAAAGGAAATTATTATACTCTTTATTAAAATATAGTAAAAAATACATTGCCAATAATTAAAAATAATAAAAATCACAATTTAATATAATAGAATAGCTACATCTTCTGTCCTACCTAATTTAAGGCGCTAACAAGATGGGGAAGCCCATAGTAATAGCTACACCCCTGACATTACCTGTCTTTCATTCCTATCTTCAGTAGCCAGAGAACCTAGCTTAAAGGAAATTATTATACTCTTTATTAAAATATAGTAAAAAATACATTGCCAATAATTAAAAATAATAAAAATCACAAATGAAACGCGGCGACAAATGAAACGCGGCGACAAATGAAACGCGACGACAAATGAAACGCGGCGACAAATGAAACGCGACGAGAAATGAAACTCGGCGACAAATGAAACGCGACGACAAATGAGACGCGGCGACAAATGAAACGCGACGACAAATGAAACGCGACGACAAATGTAACGCGGCGACAGATGAAACGCGACGACAAATGAAACGCGACGACAAATGAAAAGTGACGACAAATGAAACACGGCGACAGATGAAACGCGGCGACAAATGAAACGCGGCGACAAATGATACGCGGCGACAAATGAAACGCGGCGACAAATGAAACGCGGCGACAAATGAAACGCGGCGACAGATGAAACGCAACGACAAATGAAACGCGGCGACAAATGAATCGCGGCGAAAGTAAAACGCGTCCACAAATGAGAAGTAAAATATACATTAGTATATATATTAGTAAAAAATACATTGTCAATAATTAAAAATAATAAAAATCACAATTTAATATAATAGAAAAGCTACATCTTCTGTCCTACCTAATTTAAGGCGCTAACAAGATGGGGAAGCCCATAGTAATAGCTACACCCCTGACATTACATGTCTTCCATTCCTATCTTCAGTAGCCAGAGAACCTAGCTTAAAGGAAATTATTATACTCTTTATTAAAATATAGTAAAAAATACATTGCCAATAATTAAAAATAATAAAAATTACAAATGAAACGCGGCGACAGATGAAACGCGGCGACAAATGAAACGCGACGACAAATGAAACGCGACGACAAATGAGACGCGGCGACAAATGAGACGCGGCGACAAATGATACGTGACGACAAATGAAACGCGACGACAAATGTAACGCGGCGACAGATGAAACGCGACGACAAATGAAACGCGACGACAAATGAAACGCGACGACAAATGAAACGCGGCGACAGATGAAACGCGGCGACAAATGAAACGCGGCGACAAATGATACGCGGCGACAAATGAAACGCGGCGACAAATGATACGTGGCGACAAATGAAACGCGGCGACAAATGAAACGCGGCGACAGATGAAACGCAACGACAAATGAAGCGCGGCGACAAATGAATCGCGGCGAAAGTAAAACGCGTCCACAAATGAGAACTAAAATATACATTAGTATATATATTAGTAAAAAATACATTGTCAATAATTAAAAATAATAAAAATCACAATTTAATATAATAGAATAGCTACATCTTCTCTCCTACCTAATTTAAGGCGCTAACAAGATGGGGAAGCCCATAGTAATAGCTACACCCCTGACATTACCTGTCTTTCATTCCTATCTTCAGTAGCCAGAGAACCTAGCTTAAAGGAAATTATTATACTCTTTATTAAAATATAGTAAAAAATACATTGCCAATAATTAAAAATAATAAAAATCACAAATGAAACGCGGCGACAAATGAAAAACGGCGACAAATGAAACGCGACGACAAATGAAACGCGGCGACAAATGAAACGCGACGAGAAATGAAACTCGGCGACAAATGAAACGCGACGACAAATGAGACGCGGCGACAAATGAGACGCGGCGACAAATGAAACGCGACGACAAATGAAACGCGACGACAAATGTAACGCGGCGACAAATGAAACGCGGCGACAGATGGAACGCAACGACAAATGAAACGCGACGACAAATGAAAAGCGACGACAAATGAAACGCGGCGACAGATGAAACGCGGCGACAAATGAAACGCGGCGACAAATGATACGCGGCGACAAATGAAAGGCGGCGACAAATGAAACGCGGCGACAGATGAAACGCAACGACAAATGAAACGCGGCGACAAATGAATCGCGGCGAAAGTAAAACGCGTCCACAAATGAGAAGTAAAATATACATTAGTATATATATTAGTAAAAAATACATTGTCAATAATTAAAAATAATAAAAATCACAATTTAATATAATAGAATAGCTACATCTTCTGTCCTACCTAATTTAAGGCGCTAACAAGATGGGGAAGCCCATAGTAATAGCTACACCCCTGACATTACCTGTCTTTCATTCCTATCTTCAGTAGCCAGAGAACCTAGCTTAAAGGAAATTATTATACTCTTTATTAAAATATAGTAAAAAATACATTGCCAATAATTAAAAATAATAAAAATCACAAATGAAACGCGGCGACAAATGAAACGCGGCGACAAATGAAACGCGACGACAAATGAAACGCGGCGACAAATGAAACGCGACGAGAAATGAAACTCGGCGACAAATGAAACGCGACGACAAATGAGACGCGGCGACAAATGAAACGCGACGACAAATGAAACGCGACGACAAATGTAACGCGGCGACAGATGAAACGCGACGACAAATGAAACGCGACGACAAATGAAAAGTGACGACAAATGAAACACGGCGACAGATGAAACGCGGCGACAAATGAAACGCGGCGACAAATGATACGCGGCGACAAATGAAACGCGGCGACAAATGAAACGCGGCGACAAATGAAACGCGGCGACAGATGAAACGCAACGACAAATGAAACGCGGCGACAAATGAATCGCGGCGAAAGTAAAACGCGTCCACAAATGAGAAGTAAAATATACATTAGTATATATATTAGTAAAAAATACATTGTCAATAATTAAAAATAATAAAAATCACAATTTAATATAATAGAATAGCTACATCTTCTGTCCTACCAAATTTAAGGCGCTAACAAGATGGGGAAGCCCATAGTAATAGCTACACCCCTGACATTACATGTCTTCCATTCCTATCTTCAGTAGCCAGAGAACCTAGCTTAAAGGAAATTATTATACTCTTTATTAAAATATAGTAAAAAATACATTGCCAATAATTAAAAATAATAAAAATTACAAATGAAACGCGGCGACAAATGAAACGCGACGAGAAATGAAACTCGGCGACAAATGAAACGCGACGACAAATGAGACGCGGCGACAAATGAGACGCGGCGACAAATGAAACGTGACGACAAATGAAACGCGGCGACAAATGTAACGCGGCGACAGATGAAACGCGACGACAAATGAAACGCGACGACAAATGAAACGCGACGACAAATGAAACGCGGCGACAGATGAAACGCGGCGACAAATGAAACGCGGCGACAAATGATACGCGGCGACAAATGAAACGCGGCGACAAATGATACGTGGCGACAAATGAAACGCGGCGACAAATGAAACGCGGCGACAGATGAAACGCAACGACAAATGAAGCGCGGCGACAAATGAATCGCGGCGAAAGTAAAACGCGTCCACAAATGAGAACTAAAATATACATTAGTATATATATTAGTAAAAAATACTTTGTCAATAATTAAAAATAATAAAAATCACAATTTAATATAATAGAATAGCTACATCTTCTGTCCTACCTAATTTAAGGCGCTAACAAGATGGGGAAGCCCATAGTAATAGCTAAACCCCTGACATTACCTGTCTTTCATTCCTATCTTCAGTAGCCAGAGAACCTAGCTTAAAGGAAATTATTATACTCTTTATTAAAATATAGTAAAAAATACATTGCCAATAATTAAAAATAATAAAAATCACAAATGAAACGCGACGAGAAATGAAACTCGGCGACAAATGTAACGCGGCGACAGATGAAACGCGACGACAAATGAAACGCGACGACAAATGAAACGCGACGACAAATGAAACGCGGCGACAGATGAAACGCGGCGACAAATGAAACGCGACGACAAATGAAACGCGACGACAAATGTAACGCGGCGACAGATGAAACGCGACGACAAATGAAACGCGACGACAAATGAAACGTGACGACAAATGAAACGCGGCGACAGATGAAACGCGGCGACAAATGAAACGTGGCGACAAATGATACGTGGCGACAAATGAAACGCGGCGACAAATGAAACGCGGCGACAGATGAAACGCAACGACAAATGAAACGCGGCGACAAATGAATCGCGGCGAAAGTAAAACGCGTCCACAAATAGAAGTAAAATATACATTAGTATATATATTAGTAAAAAATAAATTGTCAATAATTAAAAATAATAAAAATCACAATTCATATAATAGAATAGCTACATCTTCTGTCCTACCTAATTTAAGGCGCTAACAAGATGGGGAAGCCCATAGTTATAGCTACACCCCTGATATTACCTGTCTTTCATTCCTATCTTCAGTAGCCAGAGAACCTAGCTTAAAGGAAATTATTATACTCTTTATTAAAATATAGTAAAAAATACATTGCCAATAATTAAAAATAATAAAAATCACAAATGAAACGCGGCGACAGATGAAACGCGGCGACAAATGAAACGCGACGACAAATGAAACGCGGCGACAAATGAAACGCGGCGACAAATGAATCGCGGCGAAAGTAAAACGCGTCCACAAATGAGAAGTAAAATATACATTAGTATATATATTAGTAAAAAATACATTGTCAATAATTAAAAATAATAAAAATCACAATTTAATATAATAGAATAGCTACATCTTCTGTCCTACCTAATTTAAGGCGCTAACAAGATGGGGAAGCCCATAGTAATAGCTACACCCCTGACATTACCTGTCTTTCATTCCTATCTTCAGTAGCCAGAGAACCTAGCTTAAAGGAAATTATTATACTCTTTATTAAAATATAGTAAAAAATACATTGCCAATAATTAAAAATAATAAAAATCACAAATGAAACGCGGCGACAAATGAAACGCGACGAGAAATGAAACTCGGCGACAAATGTAACGCGGCGACAGATGAAACGCGACGACAAATGAAACGCGACGACAAATGAAACGCGGCGACAGATGAAACGCGGCGACAAATGAAACGCGACGACAAATGAAACGCGACGACAAATGAAACGCGGCGACAGATCAAAAGCGGCGACAAATGAAACGCGGCGACAAATGATACGCGGCGACAAATGAAACGCGGCGACAAATGAAACGCGGCGACAAATGAAACGCGGCGACAGATGAAACGCAACGACAAATGAAACGCGGTGACAAATGAAACGCGGCGAAAGTAAAACGCGTCCACAAATGAGAAGTAAAATATACATTAGTATATATATATTAGTAAAAAATACATTGTCAATAATTAAAAATAATAAAAATCACAATTTAATATAATAGAATAGCTACATCTTCTGTCCTACCTAATTTAAGGCGCTAACAAGATGGGGAAGCCCATAGTAATAGCTACACCCCTGACATTACCTGTCTTTCATTCCTATCTTCAGTAGCCAGAGAACCTAGCTTAAAGGAAATTATTATACTCTTTATTAAAATATAGTAAAAAATACATTGCCAATAATTAAAAATAATAAAAATCACAAATGAAACGCGGCGACAAATGAAACGCGACGAGAAATGAAACTCGGCGACAAATGAAACGCGGCGACAGATGAAACGCGGCGACAAATGAAACGCGACGACAAATGAAACGCGACGACAAATGTAACGCGGCGACAGATGAAACGCGACGACAAATGAAACGCGACGACAAATGAAACGTGACGACAAATGAAACGCGGCGACAGATGAAACGCGGCGACAAATGAAACGCGGCGACAAATGATACGTGGCGACAAATGAAACGCGGCGACAAATGAAACGCGGCGACAGATGAAACGCAACGACAAATGAAACGCGGCGACAAATGAATCGCGGCGAAAGTAAAACGCGTCCACAAATAGAAGTAAAATATACATTAGTATATATATTAGTAAAAAATAAATTGTCAATAATTAAAAATAATAAAAATCACAATTTAATATAATAGAATAGCTACATCTTCTGTCCTACCTAATTTAAGGCGCTAACAAGATGGGGAAGCCCATAGTAATAGCTACACCCCTGATATTACCTGTCTTTCATTCCTATCTTCAGTAGCCAGAGAACCTAGCTTAAAGGAAATTATTATACTCTTTATTAAAATATAGTAAAAAATACATTGCCAATAATTAAAAATAATAAAAATCACAAATGAAACGCGGCGACAAATGAAACGCGACGAGAAATGAAACTCGGCGACAAATGTAACGCGGCGACAGATGAAACGCGGCGACAGATGAAACGCGACGACAAATGAAACGCGACGACACATGAAACGCGACGACAAATGAAACGCGGCGACAGATGAAACGCGGCGACAAATGAAACGCGACGACAAATGAAACGCGACGACAAATGTAACGCGGCGACAGATGAAACGCGACGACAAATGAAACGCGACGACAAATGAAACGTGACGACAAATGAAACGCGGCGACAGATGAAACGCGGCGACAAATGAAACGCGGCGACAAATGATACGTGGCGACAAATGAAACGCGGCGACAAATGAAACGCGGCGACAGATGAAACGCAACGACAAATGAAACGCGGCGACAAATGAATCGCGGCGAAAGTAAAACGCGTCCACAAATAGAAGTAAAATATACATTAGTATATATATTAGTAAAAAATAAATTGTCAATAACTAAAAATAATAAAAATCACAATTTAATATAATAGAATAGCTACATCTTCTGTCCTACCTAATTTAAGGCGCTAACAAGATGGGGAAGCCCATAGTAATAGCTACACCCCTGATATTACCTGTCTTTCATTCCTATCTTCAGTAGCCAGAGAACCTAGCTTAAAGGAAATTATTATACTCTTTATTAAAATATAGTAAAAAATACATTGCCAATAATTAAAAATAATAAAAATCACAAATGAAACGCGGCGACAAATGAAACGCGACGACAAATGAAACGCGGCGACAAATGAAACGCGACGAGAAATGAAACTCGGCGACAAATGTAACGCGGCGACAGATGAAACGCTACGACAAATGAAACGCGACGACAAATGAAACGCGACGACAAATGAAACGCGGCGACAGATGAAACGCGGCGACAAATGAAACGCGGCGACAAATGAAACGCGGCGACAGATGAAACGCAACGACAAATGAAACGCGGCGACAAATGAATCGCGGCGAAAGTAAAACGCGTCCACAAATAGAAGTAAAATATATATTAGTATATATATTAGTAAAAAATACATTGTCAATAATTAAAAATACTAAAAATCACAATTTAATATAATAGAATAGCTACATCTTCTGTCCTACCTAATTTAAGGCGCTAACAAGATGGGGAAGCCCATAGTAATAGCTACACCCCTGACATTACCTGTCTTTCATTCCTATCTTCAGTAGCCAGAGAACCTAGCTTAAAGGAAATTATTATACTCTTTATTAAAATATAGTAAAAAATACATTGCCAATAATTAAAAATAATAAAAATCACAAATGAAACGCAACGACAAATGTAACGCGGCGACAGATGAAACGCTACGACAAATGAAACGCGACGACAAATGAAACGCGACGACAAATGAAACGCGGCGACAGATGAAACGCGGCGACAAATGAAACGCGGCGACAAATGATACGTGGCGACAAATGAAACGCGGCAACAAATGAAACGCGGCGACAGATGAAACGCAACGACAAATGAAACGCGGCGACAAATGAATCGCGGCGAAAGTAAAACGCGTCCACAAATAGAAGTAAAATATACATTAGTATATATATTAGTAAAAAATACATTGTCAATAATTAAAAATAATAAAAATCACAATTTAATATAATAGAATAGCTACATCTTCTGTCCTACCTAATTTAAGGCGCTAACAAGATGGGGAAGCCCATAGATATAGCTACACCCTGACATTACCTGTCTTTCATTCCTATCTTCAGTAGCCAGAGAACCTAGCTTAAAGGAAATTATTATACTCTTTATTAAAATATAGTAAAAAATACATTGCCAATAATTAAAAATAATAAAAATCACAAATGAAACGCGGCGACAAATGAAACGCGACGACCAATGAAACGCGGCGACAAATGAAACGCGACGACAAATGAAACGCGACGACAAATGTAACGCGGCGACAGATGAAACGCGACGACAAATGAAACGCGACGACAAATGAAACGCGACGACAAATGAAACGCGACGACAAATGAAACGCGGCGACAGATCAAAAGCGGCGACAAATGAAACGCGGCGACAAATGATACGCGGCGACAAATGAAACGCGGCGACAAATGAAACGCGGCAACAAATGAAACGCGGCGACAGATGAAACGCAACGACAAATGAAACGCGGCGACAAATGAATCGCGGCGAAAGTAAAACGCGTCCACAAATAGAAGTAAAATATACATTAGTATATATATTAGTAAAAAATACATTGTCAATAATTAAAAATAATAAAAATCACAATTTAATATAATAGAATAGCTACATCTTCTGTCCTACCTAATTTAAGGCGCTAACAAGATGGGGAAGCCCATAGTAATAGCTACACCCCTGACATTACCTGTCTTTCATTCCTATCTTCAGTAGCCAGAGAACCTAGCTTAAAGGAAATTATATACTCTTTATTAAAATATAGTAAAAAAATACATTGCCAATAATTAAAAATAATAAAAATCACAAATGAAACGCGGCGACAAATGAAACACACACAGACACGATCAGTGTAAAACCTCCCCCTGAACTAAAGTTCAGTCGGGGAGGTAAAAATACTACATTTTGAGATCGTCTCTTTTAAAACATGATTTCTCTCTTAATTGCAATGTTTTTACACCATTCTTAACTACTATTACATCCTTTTTTGGTCTGACCATTAATTCAATGTAACTTAAAACCCTCGATTTCACAGTGTTACACATTGTTTTCCATCGTTGTTTTTAAAAAAGAAAGGTTGGCACAGCTAAAGATCAAGGGCTAATTTTCATGAATCGAAAAATATTTTTCTTTCCATCTGGTTTTTGCGCGGAAAATTACTAAGATATCCTAAAACTATATCTTGGCGAGCTTGGTGAAATTTATTTTTTGTTTCTCTGTTCAAAACGGCCTAGTGAAATTTAGCCTCAAAGAAAACGATTTGAAAGAAAAAAAGTTGCAAAAATCCTTGGCTTACAGCCTATATTATATAAATGAATTTCGGCGCAATTTCAAACAAGATTAAATTTATTTTTCTTCCGCTTTACTCTATATAGATGGCCTTAATAATTAAACACCTCATTCACAGTAGGCAACAGAAGCCACTGATAATTTTTCACGAAGCGTGAAAGGCTTCTGAAATGATAATATACTTCATAAGTTCATAACTATTCATGGAAAGTTGTTCAAAATTTTTTTTTTCGTTATCAGGTTTAGCTCTGTGTATAAATCCTCCAAAGCTTTCACCAACGCCCTCTGAAACAAGAGTATATAGTAATCGAGGGTGTTCGGTATATACTTTATAATACGGACGTAATTGATTTTTCTCGAGGAGTTAATAACGCGTTAGAAAAACCACGCCCTTTTTTACTATTAAAGATCAAATTTCGAAGATAATTCCTGAAATTAATTATTTTCGATAATAAAAAAGTCCGAATTAATTGAAATTATGTAATCCATCTTCGTAAGTCTTAATTACAAATTATTTTCAGCCTATAACTCACTCAAAATAGGCCTAATTTAACCCTTAAATATATAAACCCGAAAGTGTTTAAGCCTATAATTTAAATTTTCAAATTATAATCCTAAGCCTAACTATCGTAATTAGTCTTAATTGGGAAGATAGCCAATCTCAACTTAACTATAAATCTACTGACTTGTAGATATTATTCATGTTTACATCCTTATTAAAACGAGTTAGGCTTAGCATGCTTTACTTCATATTATCTTTTAATTAACGAGAAACCTCTCACGATTTTTAATACGTTTTTGAACAATTTAACGCTCGTAATTGATTAAAAATATCAAGTTCGTTATCCCTTTAAGAATCAGCTGAAACCAAAGAAAACTTCCAGATCAAAAGGATCTTGGCATAATAAATTAGTGTAAGGATGGATCGTTTTCGGATATTCCATTGGCATATTTCCAATTCTGTAGCCGGAGTCTACATATTGCAATATATAGTCGTATTAAGTTCGGATTTCCATGTAACGCGTGCGCGTTAAAGTTATTCCAGTAATTTTAGAGACCCTTTCATCTTCAAATGATATCCTTAACAATTTTGCGTTTTCATCACTTCCTACAAAAATTTGGCTTCTCAAAGATATGGTTTCTTAAAAATAAATGGAAGCCTAGTTATGTATATACCGTTGAAACCAATCTTAGTTCAAAGCAAGAGCAGTTTTCAGAATTATTTTTCCCTAACTACCAAGTTTATAACTGTTTAAATACGCTTCTGTTGCAAACTCATCTTGAACAATATTATACCCGCAGCGATTTCCAGTTGAAATTATTCGACTCATTCAACAACTTCTAGCTCTGCGGGTCTTTAATATTTGTTTTTAAAGAGATAGTCACATTATTTTTATGTGGGAGTTTAGCTTTTCTGTAAGTTTTTATTTAAGCATAGGATGATGACTAAAACTGCTCTATTCAATATCTAGCGGTTGATTTTGAAAGCGCGAATTTCAGTTTCGATCTATAGGTAGGGCCCTGGCCAAAATCCCGTAGAGTTTAGCCTAAACCCCAAAATCTCTGAACGTTTGCTTTGGTAAATTTTCATTGAAGCCCACAAAACTCTCTCAAAATGTGATAAAAACTCCAAAAATGGCTAATTTGCGACTCCCCTGTTTCGACTGACAAGTGACGTCATTGCCTTTACTTGAATTTTTCAAGATTTTAGCTATGAACTCTCGCGAAGTAGCGACTATATTGGGAAGGTCGTGGTACTTCACCTTTGATATATCGTTTAAAATGCCTCCCAGATATATTATGCAGAAATATATGGGTATACGTGGAAATTTTTGGAATATTTTGAAATGATACTAACGGCTATTTTAATAATATTCTGACCTTCTTAAAGTATCCTTCCACTCATTTACATTCGTTAATGATCTCGGCGCGAACAAACAACTACAATAATAGGAAGGCCCACTAAACTTTCGGGTCATTAAGTCGAGAACTAAGAACTCATTTGTTCCGTTCGAGTCCTCAGTCCATTTCCCTTATTTTTTCCGGCAACTTTTCATTATAAAACTCTAGTATTGTTTTCAACAGTAAACATTATGCACTCGAGTTTAACAATGAAACCAACCTTGCCAAAAAATGGGGGGGGGGGGGGAATAACTGAAGGATTTCAATCGAACAATAGGACCCTAATAGCTGGATATTTCGGTAAAGGGAAGAAAGGGTTGAATGAAGTTATATTGAGAAATGAGCAAAATTGAGTAGACTTAATTTCAATCGAAACGTGACTAAAATTAAATTTAGTTTTCTACATTATATGGGTCTAAACGAGGGACGTGTCACTTCGCTCAAGTGTACATTTAATCTGATTTGATTAAGCTAACCTAATCATAAAATATGCAATGGATTGTACAAGATACCTTAATAATTTGAATACAATACATTCAGGATTCAACCGACCAATAGTGTAAACTTAATCATGGAAGTGACTTCCCTTGGGTTTGAACCACTTAAATAATTTGATTAGAATTTGTTTGAATTTTATTGAAAACGTATTTTACAGTTTCAGGATGATAAACATTAATTTTAAGGAAATTCAATAGATTACGAATATTTATGGTGATACCAGAGGTATATAATAACCCCCTTCAGGGGGAAGTATGAAAGCCCCTATACTACCAATGCTAAATATCACGAACAACAAGACGGTTCGATTTGTGTTTAGAACTTCCTGTCTCAGGAGTCAGCCTGTCTGTTAAAATGGAGTCGAAGGTTGACTTCAGCTCGCGAGTTCCGGAAGTGAGCGTAGGGAATATTTAGTGAGGTTCAAAATGGTGTAACTATTTTTTGGGAGTAAAGCGGTGTGTCGATCCGCCGCGATTTACGCCGGGCACTTGTTGTTCGTCGATTTTGCCTACCTTTCATACTTCCCCCCGAAGGGGGTTATTATATACCTCTGGTGATACGTATATGAAAACGAAGGTTTAAGGAATAAGAATATGTAAAAACAGTGAAACTAATATTGATTAACAGAACGAACCTCATCACGTGACAACAGCTTCGCGGAAGTTAGCTTCAAGTACATTATTTGTTGCAATTTCTCAACTGCAATCTATTCTAAATGTATGAAACAATGATAACCCTAAAGTGGTATTCTTCGCGAATTTGGTAACGAGGCTTGTGATTTAGAATCCCTCTTAAAACATATCTAACATCCTTTGGGAAAAGTGGAAGGATCCCAAAAGAGCCGCGAGTAATATAACGTTCCCATAATAATGAGACAAAAAGGTTTGAGAGATAAATGCGCTAGCCTATACTCGAATACTCGTCTTTCGGTCTGCAAAAATAAATGAATCTTTCAATACCACATCCGCTGTTCAATGAGAGTTAACGTAATGGGCAAACTTGAGGGGGATTGATACATTATGTTAAATCAAATAGAGAAGAAAGAAGTCCTTATCGGCTTAACTTGACCAACTATTTATCTTTCGGCCGGACGACAGTATATGAAATATGTCCCAAAGGGTAAGATTCGTGCCAGGAGAAAAATATCACCCATCGCCTTCGATAAGGCCTATGGTTATTGAGCTATCGGGTTTATATCCTAACAATACAATGTCTTTATATAAATAGTACATGTGGAGAGGAAACCCAAACAATCAGTAATTGTTAGTCGATTTACGTCGATTCCCATATTCAATCTCAACTCTGTTGGTCTAAACAGAAAGCGATAGAGGGTGCTATGAACTATACTCGTTGAAAGCGTAATTTGCGCGTGGGAAAAGCAGAAAAATATCTGGAGCAGACACTTAAATCAGCTCTTGTATATGTTTGACACGCGAAAATCCAGAACAAACAAGTTTTTTTCGATTTTTCTGACGTCTCCACAGTTAGGAGCTATATTTTAAAGAAGTGTTCATACTGGCACCCTAATTGTTTAGTCCATCCTAATTTGTCAGTGCCTACAAAGTTATTCTATTCGTTTTTTCACAGAGTTGTTTACTCGAGCAGGGTTAAATCTTAGGTAATTAAAAATTCGTTTTTAATTTCCAAGCTAATAAAAGCTTATCCAAGAATGTATAACTGTTCCTTTTAAATTTTGAAACTTGGCTGTATATAAACCTAAATTTAAATAACATAAATGGTATGGAATCGAATAAAAATAGCTTTCATTTCGTATTAGAGAATAACGAAATTATTCATGCTATTTACCACGAATCCTTATAGTAGATAATAAATACTGTAAAGACGCCAGATGTACCAGTTTAAGAATTTATAACCAATCAAAGATCCCTTCGAAGTTTGAAATATATTATTATTGCGAGAATATCCGGGCTAGATACAATTAAGTCGTAAAACTAAAGAGATAATACCACGATCAGGTCGAATGAGACCAACCTTAGCCTTTTAAACCAGGGCGAAACCGGGTATCTCTGTTATAGATTGAGACTAGAAAGCTAGAAAGGGGGTTACGGTCGGAAAACTTTATAATTGTTTAAAATATCGTCGGTAAAGTCTTTCGGGAGTAATATAGGAGAGACTAATCTCTTCGGAAACGGGAAATGTAACGAAAAACAGATAATAGCGCTGTAGGAGGAGGATGCGCGCGATACAACTCTGTTCGGAGATAGTTTACAAAACTATTTTTATCCCCTATAAGAGTTAAACAATGTGTTAATACGCCATGGCTTTCTATAGTCTATGAACAGTTCGTGAAAATAAAATATATATAAAGAAGACGCGACGATGCTTAAAGTTTCATTCGCAAAATGTGCAAGCTGCACTCTTCGGGTATAAATAGGTAAGGGAGTTATAAGGACACTTGGTAAAGATTATTTTTAGAAAAAGGAGCCCCGAGAACCTCAGTCTTCTCTTTGCATTGTTCTCTAGTTGGTTTGGCTGTATTTTGTGACTTTGTCGCCACGAATTCAATTGAAAGTTTACACTAAACCCAAACCTAAGCGGACGGATTCCTAATGATATATTTAAATTTAAATTTCGAGGAGTCGATGTAAACTCGGATACACTCGATTCATTTCGTATTAAGAATACCGTATCCTCCTCTATGTATAATGGTTCTTATTGTATGGACGATTGTTCGTATCTTTAAGTTTGTAGAGCTCTAATGAATATTCGAAATGGGATGGATGGTATAATGTTAGAACATCAGCGAAAACACTCGCGCAGACACGAGCCAAGGCTGAAATTGACAATAAATCATTCTTCCTTCACTAAGCTAAATCACACTCTACAGTGCAAGTAGCTATATAGTTATACCATGCTTTTACGTATTTCGAATCAATGTAAATTTTCAGTAGGTAGAAAGATAAATTTCTTACAATTTTCTATATATTATTACGCATTAGACTAACAAGTAAGAACGGAAGCGTTTTCTTCGTCATACGTGTTGAAATTTCGCTTTGATTCCGATATCCAGACTCTGCTCCTCCCTGTAGATTTCTACCGTTTACGTATGATGTAATAGATTCTCACCTTGAATTGCAAATAAGTAGAAAGCTACGCTAATCGCTATCTCTATGATTTGCTTCTTTAGAGATAAAGGAATCGCTAGCTTCGCGTAATTGCGTTGGCTTAAAATACAAATAAGGTAGATTATAGTTGGAACCATTTTAGTTTTCGGTAGGTGGCAGTTATATTTCGTTCTATTGCTTTTATAATATCAATTCTTAGAGGTAGAGACTAAGCCTTAACCTTATTGTAATATCAAACTGTTTTCTTTTTTTGTTTAGACTATATCCCAAACACGTCGTCGCCAAAATTTCTCGCTCCCAAAACACGAAACATTTTTGCTTGGTTTTTTCCCCCTTCCATTCCCTAATTTCTTATTGCGTGAAAATATTCGACTGTTATTTTTCTTTCACACTCGCTTTCTTATGCCAACGATTTTTCAAACACATCGTTGTTTTTTTTTATTTATTTCTTAAATTCCCATCTTGTATTCTCCTTTTTATTCGATAGTGAGAGTTATTTTTAAATTTAAATGATTGCCGTGTTTTTTCGAAGGGTTTAAAGCCATAGATATACCGGTAAAGTTATTTCATTTATTCGGAAGAAGGCAATTTGGAATTCTCCGAAGAGATCATTACTTTTCTTTTGTTCAAGGACTTATCCATAAACTATTTTCTTCTATATGATGCTTAACATTTTGTATTAATACACCTTAGCCTTATTTTATTACGCCAACTCCTCCTGAACAACAGAAATACAAAAAAGCTTTATAAGATTCACGTTAATATAAGGGGAAAAAGAAAATATGTTTTTGAAATATTTATTGGGAAAGCATGGTCCCAATATTATAACAGAAAAATATTTTTATTTGACACGTAAAAATACGAGTTTAAACTTAGATAAAACTGATGGAACTAAATTCAATGCATTTATGAATACGCATAAATATTGTTGGTATCTCTAACCTGACTAGAATGGCGGCATGCCTTCAAATATTAAATTGAAAAAATAAATTATTACACCCAGATTTGGAATAATTCAGAGACGTGGATATTTTACGTTCGAATATTATTTATTTTCTTTAAATGTTGGCCCACTTTTGTTGAATTCAGCTTATTTTATTTGGTCTCTTAGGCCCATTTTTGACCAAATAAGATTTTCTTATTTGGGTAAGCCTATTTCTTTCGATATTCCGTGGGAGCACATTGAAATAAAAAGAAAAACTGACGTCACAAACGCGTATGTAATAACAATTTCAGGAATTTTTTTCAATTTCCTAATGATATATAAATTTAGATCAGTGTTTAATTATATAGGGGAGTTTGAAACTTATAATCGTAATATATGGAGACTAAGGTCGGTTAATTGACCTAGCCCTGGGGTAAATTTTAATTAGATTTAATTAAATGTTCATAAATATTTTAATAACTATTTAAATCAGGGTTGAAATTGAAATATTTTTTTTAATTCTTTAATAAATAAATTTAAATAATTTAAGCGTAAAGATGTAATAATAGTAACTGATTCTTGTCATTCTACGATTAAAAGTGGCAATTAATTTAAAAAATAATTAAGACTAAGGTAATTAGACACGAAAAATAGATGAATTGAGATTTATGTTCATATTATGCAAACTTGTATCGTGACTTTAAAATTTCAAACGCAACTCGTACACGTACGTCAACTCCCAGTATATATATTAAACCCAAATTTAACGCGAAACTCTTATAAACTTCGCGAAGCGTAAAGATACCTTTACCCAATATAAACTAGACAGATCAAAAGATTGAATGTGTTGAAATTTGTTCGTTTCCATAGAAACTACTTTGAAAAAAAAATCTAGATTAAAATACGAACGTCTATTGAAAAAACGAAACTTAAAGGAATAGTAAAAAGAAAAGCCCGAAAAAAATCCTTATATATTGGATGCAAATCGTCTTAGAGAGGATTACTTTACCTTGGAGGAAGGATAGATTGGGTGGCAGTTTTCCCATAGGTATGCCTTAATTACACAGCTTGGGTAGAGATTCTGAAACCTGCAGGAACTATATCTAGACTAAAAAGAAAGTTGGCTTATTTTATTTAATTTATTTTATGGACCAAAACCATCCAACTCTGTCTGGTTTAATTTTCGCCGATGTGCGCATCCGCCTTAAAGGGAGAATGGAATCTAAATTTTTTTATCGATTCCTTATCGCTTAAATAGACCTAATCCAACTGTAAAAAAAAATATTAAGGTAGAAATCAATTTAAAACTGGCCGGGAAAACAGACTTGGATTCATAAATATTCTGAATTTTTTCCCCTTTGATGGGTCAGCGATGAATCCAATGTTATTCAGAAATCTCATGGAGATCTTGCCTTAACGACGGGCTTTTTTCATTGGTCTCTGACCCACCAATAACAAGAAATTCAGCTGATCTCCACGGTGGTAAATTTTAAATTTATTTCTAGTTTAATATTTGTTTGTAATTTTTTTATTGGTGGTTTAGGCCTATTTAAACGATAAGAAATCAATATAAAATCACTTGTTGCTAGGTTGCATTGTCCCTTTAAATCTCGAATCAATCTTCAATCCCTTCTAAACATCCTCCAAGACTTTACCCATCCCTCTTTTTTTCTTATTTAACAAAAGGAGGAGAGGTAAATATAATAAAGCTTGACAGAAAAATCTACTGTGGCGTTCTTTTTCTTCTATAATATCTGGAACCTAATACCTATATATGTGTATAGTAAAGAGTAAATCTCCAGATATTCTCCGCAATGGAAAAAGCGTGTAAAGTAAAAAAAAAAAAAAAGTTTTCGCTCCCGCCAAAAACCCTGAATATTTTAAATCCTGATCCCTAACGTTGTTAAAGAGAGTACGAAAGAGAAAAACCCTTAATTTTTAATAAATTTTCTATAATATATAGCAAGAATCATCTTCTGGCGCCGATGCTTTAAAATCTCAGATTAACCCACAAATAGTAACGCCAGAAGCCGATGAAACCCTCCTTTGAAGTCTACTACTCCAATGTTCCATATAGCGCTCCTCTCTGCATGGGTAAAATTCCCAATTTTACGAGTTAGAAGGGGTCCTACTTCATCCCCCTCTGTCTACGGAAAATTGGAAATTCTCTCTCTCCACAAACGACGACGTTTTTGGACGAACTCCAAGGCTGCTAGAGATATTCGCTCGACGAACTCCCCCTCCGAAAACATCTACCGTTAGGAGGAGTACGAATCGAGCCTTTTGAGAATAACCCATACAGAGAGGGGTAGACAAGACCTGGGAGTAATAGACTTCAAAGGAGGGTTTCATCGGCTTCTGGTAACGCTCAATTATTTTAATTTTAAACAACGCTAGGAAGATTAATTAGTACTTGAAAAATGGTTATTAGAATTTCCTTAATAAACACGAAAATAGAAGATAGTTAAACAATTAAAATTAATTTTAATTTTCTCTCACAATCCCTTTAACCAACACCAAAATAAAAAAAATCCTTACCTTTTATGAGGTGTCCTAGACTCCTGGCTTACTAATAATATTAGAGGCTTAAATACTTTTAAAGAATAGTTTAGAAAACTACTTTTATTCCCTTTTAAATTTAACATCCCATATTAATCCGCGATATCTTTCACTATATAACACTACACTTTCGATACAAAAGTTTACACAAAGTGTTTACTTTTAAGACTTTTAGATTATTATGCCTAGATTTTTTATATATTATATATAACATGATCAGAATTACAAAATACCCTTGAACGGAGATCGTTATATAAGTTAAAATGATTATCTTAATTCAAATGGATAAATATATCATATATGTTTCTATATAAAGTTTAGTTACGAGCAAATGTGTCGAAAGTGAGATAGAGTCGTAGGTTTAAACATACTACGTTTGGATTATTTATGGAGTTATGTTTCTTTGATAATATTGAAACTCGGAATAGAAAGACGACCTAATAGTTTTCGAAAGATCCACATTTGAAATCAAACTTTTAAATTAATCGGCTGATGAATAAGGTATGACCATGTATAAATATTATAATAGTTTTCTAATGTTAATAGAGGGAAAATAAATGATAAAAATAGCACTGGAGGGTCATTCGAAATTATCTATAGTTGATACGGTTACTATGTTAACTTAAATCGTCTTAAAAGAGAGAATTAAGCCAGTAGACAAGTGATTTTTATATTGTTTATTTATCGCTAAAATAGACCTTATATAATTTATCCCTTTTTGTAGGTCTCCAGGTGGTTATTGATTTTTGTGAAATATCTAGTGGTTAAAACTGTGGGGATCTTCAGTAAATAAAGTCTTTATAGGTTATTCTCCGACATCGAACGATTTTCAATCAATTCCTTTTAATTTAAATAGGCCTAGTCCAGTGGGAAAAAAATGACGCAATAGGCTGGAAATAAATTTTTAAGTTGTTGGAAAAATAGGCTTAAAGGGAGAATGCAACCTAACAATTGATTTTTTTCGATTCCTTATCGTTTAAATAGTCCTAATCCAACATTTAAAAAATTTACAAACAAATATTAAACTAGAAATAAATTTAAAACTTACTATCAAAAAAGGTGAGATATCCTGAACCCCGGATATAATAAGGATATTTGTTCGAAGGTCACGATTTATTTCGACAGTAAATCGTTTCAAACACACATTTTTACCCCTGAGGCAATTGTCATCTATTCGCATCGGGTGGCATGAATTAATCAAAATGATAAAATTGTTTACGTTATGTTACCTGAGTTGAAAAGGAGCTTGAGTACTGGAAAGGTTCCGGGCCATAAATATGAAAGCTTTTGAGATCTCATTAATTAAAGTTATTTAAAATATTAAATATAGTCTATATAAGTGGTGTATTGTAATATTATAATAAGGTTGACCTTTATCAGAAGCCGATGAAACCCTCCTTTGAAGTCTACTACTCTAATGTTCGATATAGCGCGCCTCTCTGTATGGGTAAAATTCCCAATTTTAGGAGATCGGAGGGGTCCTACTTCATACCCCCCTGTCTACGGAAAATTGGAAATTCTCTCTCTCCACAAACGACGACATTTTTTTGACGAACTCCGAGGCTGCTAGAGATATTCGCTCGACGAACTCAGGCTCCGAAAATATCTACCGTTAGGAGGCGTACGAATCGCGATTTTTGAAACTAACCCATACAGAGAGGGGTAGACAAGACCCGGGAGTAATAGACTTCAAAGGAGGGTTTCATCGGCTTCTGCCTTTATCTAATAGCGTAGGAGTTGAAGTTGATGGTATAATTTCTTTAGGGATTTCATCGTAAAAGCTGAAGAGTATGATAGGAAAAAAGTAGTCTTTGTTAACTCCCTTTTAACGCGAGTAGATAGATGATTATAATGAAGATATCACGATCCACTCAAAATTGTTTACCAGAAAATTATTACGATGGACTATATTTAGAATCGCGCGCGTAGGCATTTCGCTTTTATGGCAGAAATTTAATTTATATGGATCGGTTAAGATTAGACTATATACCTTTGTATACGATGTAGATATTTCGGTTGATCCATCCGAAATTATTTATCATGTTTCGAGAGCTCTATAAATGCGTAGAAGCGTATGCAAGATTTAATTTATACTTGGGTGCATTCCGAAATTACCAAATCAACTTATGGAATATAAAGCCCCGTTTTCAATCAACGTTTTTCAAGCTTTTCCTTTTGTTTTCCAACAGAAGCTCGTATCACTCATTTAGATTTCAAGCCGACGCGATGAAAGCAAAGATTCTTTCATATCTGTATTGTTTTAATTATTCTTTCAATATACTTCTATACCACCAGTATCTACAAATCTCATTTAATTATAATTAGTAGATATAATTGTTAGAGGAATTATTTTAGAGTTAAGACGCCTATCCAGAGTTATTATCTTCCGCATCTACCATCTTGACAACCCTTCCCGTTAAAACCATCATCCGATGAGTGTTTAAAGGGAGAAAGCAACCTAACAAATAATTTTCAATCTATTCCTTATCGTTTAAATAGAATCCAGCTAAGCCTATTTTGATGGTAAGTTTTAAATTTATAGTTTAATATTTGTTTGTAGATTTTTTAGTGATTGATTAGGCCAAGAAGGATCAGATAAGGAGAGGAAAAGTGGGGCTGCGTTGAGTTAGAGAGAGTAGAGCCAACCTCCCACTCGGGTGGAATGGGGGGATAGGAAATTCTCGAGGTAAACTGTTGTCACGTGGTCGCTAGCTAGCGCGTTTCATAAAGGATTCGTTTTACCCACGTGACAACAATTTACCACGAAGCATCTCTACCCCCGTCTGTCCCCCGTTCTCCCAGAGTGGGAGTTTAGGCCGACGCAGTAGGAGCCGCGTCGTTCCCACTTTTCCTCTCCTTATCTGATCCTTCTTGATTAGGCCAATTTAAACGATAAGGAATCGGTTAAAAATCACTTGTTGTTAGGTTGCGTTCTCTCTTTAACGTTCGCCATCCTCTCACGTCTTTGTAAAGCACCTCAGTCGTTCATTAAATTTGGACTCGGCCTCATCTCCTTCTTCCCACCGATACTATATAGCTTTGAATTAAGAATTGTATATATTTATATATCTCCGAACCCTTTAAGGGGACTCGTCAATGATTGGCGCGTCGCGGTTGCTCTTTGCCTCGCGGCTCCTTTCACGTTTCACCTTACAGAAATTGACGTTTCAGAATGATCCTCGTGTGGTCAATTAACTCATCGTTTTATGTATATAAGAGTCTTATTGAGATTAGATTAGGTTTCCAAAAAAACTACACCTTACGGGGTTTTTGGCCGAGTATAGAGAATAAGCGCGTTTGTATTGACTTTGCAGACATATTGAGGGGAATTTTCAAGCTGAGCCCTAAGCATGCAAAGGTTGAAGATTCTTATACAGACTAGAAACGGGGGTCACGAAATTTAGAATTATTTTTAATTAAAAATTTTGAAAATATTTAAATTCACTGATTTTTCTATTCTTCCCACTTTAAATCTTGGGATTATAATCGAAAACTTTCCCTATAGCGTATGGTTTAAAAATAACACTACCATTGAGAGGCTTCCTTCCCTTCCCCACTTCAATTAACGAATATTGATGGAGCCTTTTTTTTCTCTAACCCTTATATTAAATATAGGCACGTACGTACGTAATATGGACGAATTCGCGAGTCAATGACGCGGTAAGAAAGAAAGAAAAAGAAAAAGTGGGAGGGTGTTAAAGTTTTCGATCGCGTTTAAGGGTCATTTCTATTCATCGCGGCACGCGCTGCTACTTTCTTACAGCGCTTCTTGAAAAACTAAGTATATAGTTACTTACGCAAAGGCCAAGAAAACCTTTTTCCATCTCGCGCGAAAAATCAGACGCGGTAAGACATTTTTCACTTTCATCGTTTTCTCATATCTTATCTCGAATTAAAATCGTACCTTCTTTTATTCGTGATTAGTCAGCGTCGAAGAACGACTGGGAAGGTCAAAAGTTAACTTATTTTCTATCGATTTGATACGAGACCCAAAGTAACCCTAAACCCGGTTTTTCTTTAAGGGTTTAATCCTTTTTGCGGCTGCACCACCAAACCTAATAAAAATTGTATCAAATGAGAGATAACCCTGTTCGCTGATGAGTTTATGCCGTGATAATTAAAGAGTGATAATTAAAGATATAATTGCGGGCTTACCATTGATTATAAGGCGAAGTTAGGCATAATATTAAGAGGTCAGCGAATCTTTAAATCTGATGTACTCCCGACTTTCTTTATATAATTGGGTTAGATTAGGTTGAGAGCGAGGTTTTACTTAAGCTATCCATTTTCTGTTAAAGAGTATTACGTCATTACTTATTAAAATTTAATTTTTAACGTTTCGGGCACAGTTATGCCGCGTAGTGATGCAAGCTGGACGTTTGGAGCGGCTCAACCTGCTCAGAGTATTTTTGTATATATATTTGTTTTTTGTTTTTGGATTGCTTAATATCACCATTTTGGCTGATGGGAAAGTTCAATGGATTGAGAGGATTTGAAATAATTTATCAGTGGAATCCCACGCTACGGGTTTATTTTCATTCTCCACCTCTGTCAAGTTCACTAGGTCGAGTAGCTATAGCCAAAGTAAGTTATATACAGCGTCGGTGCAGGATTTTAGATTGTCAGGTTGAGGTCACGCTGGCTAATGGACCGCTTGACAAGATGTTATATTGGGGGAAAGTGCGGTGAGGAAAGGACCGATATTTCAACGAAAAGAAAACCACCTCGGTTAGACGATTTTAACACCAACATATATGGGAAAACTTTATTAACAGTTATGCAAGAGTGAGACGTTGAGTTCGTGATGGAAAATAAAAATATCGATTTTTATAAGTATTTTTCATTGATTATAAAGCCTCGAAATAAAATTTCAAAAGGGGCGGGACATCTTTATGTATGTGAAGTCAACGTATAATATTTTAGAGAAATTTTAGGAACCCTTCAATTTAACCATAAATCATCCGCTATGTACGTGTTCGAGCTATAGACACTTGGCTTTATTCACACTATAAGCAGACAACTTCAACTAATCGCGCGTGACAAGATTAACTCCATTAGATTTGCCTTAAGTTAAAATTGTCTATTAAAATTAAATTTAGTATTTATTATAATGATATTTAATTTAATATTATATCAACGTGTAAAACGGTTACAAATATAATGAAAGAGAGTTAACAGATAATGAGAAACTTAAAAAAATTATTATAACAGGTCCCATTTTGTCTTTATACGGATGTTAATTGAAAAAATTGTTAAATACCTAATTAATCCACCCCTTTTTTTTCTAATTAAATGATCAAAAGTTTAAGTTAGTTTCGAAACTCAATTAATCATTTGAAATTCGGTAAATTCGACCCAAATCGAAAAATTTACTTTTACGATCCAATTAAATTATCGCATTTCATCTCCACTTTATATAGCACGCTTTACAGCGTGAAACGGTGAGTAAACTGAGACTTATTATACAGAAACTCTTTAGAAACTGTTGGAAAATCCTAGCTACGAACACTCGCAACCTTCCAACCCTCTTTTCCATTATAAACACCGAAGATTAAAACAATGGCGAAAAGAAAGAGAACTAAAGCTATAGTTCATTCGTACGCGACTTTACAGACTTTATAAAGTTACGCTCTAAGCCGCCTTCATGAAGGAGCGGAAACCTGAACTTTTCTCTATTCATTGTTATTTTCCAGTTTTCGGGCTTCTTCGCGAAGGCAGCCTAAGAAACGAATCTATCTTTGATAGCGGGGCAAACTCCTAGTGGAATAGACTATTTGATGCAAATGAAAAGGGGAATGGGGTCGCGAGACTTCTCGCTAATTAGCTTTCAGGCATGCGAAATTTCAATTAAAAGTTGCCACCAACAATCAACCCGTTCGACTGTTTAATGTCCGCGTCAAGAAGAAAAGCGCTCTATAACAATTTTCATCATATTCTCCCTATTTTTAATTTCTGTTTTCGCTTCCTTCTTCTCATACGTGATAAGATGACAAAAAAACTCTCGTCTGGCACCAAGATCACGTTTAAAGGATGACTAACAGCTAAATTAATAATAAAAAAACTGATTTTGTGCTCAAAGATAGAGCAGAAAAATATTACGCGCCTTATTGGAAACTAATCTTAATCCTCTTTGTAAGAAAACGGTTGAATATTTTTTATATACGCTTTTTGGACAATATTACACCCATTTCAATAGGTTTGAACGAAATTAATTTTGCTACAGATCATCCTTTAAATCTCGCTGGCAATAAAGAAATATCATAAAAATCAAACGCGTTAAACAAGCTCCGAGAAAAATAATTCTTTAACGACCTTTACCAGAAATTATAACTAGGGTTTATTTTTCCTTACCTTACATCAAATAAATATATTTAGATTTAAATATATAATATCACTTTTATTGAAAACCCATATTTATACTTAAAAATCATGAATTTTTTATCAGTAAAAATTGGGAATACCTTTGTAAAGAACAACAGCAACTCCCCATAAGAGTCTGGGTCCACGTAATGTTAAAAATTTTCGTCTCTTTTATGATAAATTCGTATTATATTATTAAAATAGGGTAGTTGGGGGATAATTTAAAGCTAAAATTCGAGCTCACAACTGTAAATTTTGGGAATTACAACGAATGGAAGGTTTCTTCCATAATGTAAAGAATAGGAAGAATCTATGACTTCCGTGCCGGATATGAAAGCCTTCCCCCACACGAAAATCTTGAACGGTTATTATTTTAGATTCATAATTATGTTAGGAAAATATTAGGAAAGAATTATTTTGTAACTGCCACGGGTATAGTGCTGGCGGCAAAATGAAATTCGTATATTTTTGGTCTACTATGCCTCGAAATCCTCGAAAACGCCTGTAGAAGTGTTCCACTTGTCAAGCATTCATGCAGTAGGCTTTTGCTAGCTTTACAGGGGCCGTGCAAAGACTATATAGCTTACTTGAATAGTCTTTGGTGTATAAGAAACTCGAAAAATAAATAGAGAAATCATACCAATTAGAAGATACTGTAGTAGTATCTTTAATTTTTATTTCATATTAAACAAAACACACTTGTATAAAACGGACAAATTATTCATTTAACGCTAAGGTTTTCTACGTTTAACGTATGTCTGGTAGTTCAAGCTCAGTGGCATCTTCACACACTACACGCAATTTTGACTGGTACCAACTGCCTCGATCTTCATGGCGACGATAACCAACATACCAGATTACGCTGCTAACGTGAACACAAGTACCTATCGTCAAACTACCACCTTTGCAATTGCAATACCAGCCTTTAATGGCATTTGCACCTGTCCCGTTCGGTACATAACGAATTAGAGCTTGGTGAACAGCTGAGGTGGAAAATTAACCAGGCACGCGTATACGAATTAAGTCATGTTCAACTTTGGACACTTTGACGCTGAAAGAGCCGGATTTCTCTATAGTCAACGCCACATAAGATTCAGCGCGTTACGTTTTAAAGTCGCTCATTACCACCTCACGTACATCACTTTCACGAAGTACAGGGAAGTCTTGAAATTCACTATCCTCAATTCGTTGCCATTTAGACGGTTTGCGAAGCAGATTATCGCGCTCAACTACTTCCTTAAGAGGATTTTCTTTCGTAGAGACTGCCAGCATTTTTTCGACGGAGTCTTCCCAGGAACCTTTAAGATGTAACTCCGGGTGGTAGGCGTTCAACAGCGCAGCAGCAATTTGAAGAAGTTCCGGAACTAATGGTAACATATGCACAGGTATACGGTTTTGAAAAAAACGATACACCGTCTGCAAATGCCCATTCCTAACTTCAACCGGCCACCTGAGGTACGTTACTTGTCGGGAACGATTAACTTCTTGCGTGTTTACTTGCTTCTCGCCTTTAGACAAGAACGAAGGCATTTGTAAATCCACACCCAGTTCAGTCAGTACGCTGTTGGAGTCTCGAAAACCGCGGTCTGCCAGTACAACGTCACCAACTTGAAAGAAAGAGTGGAGTTCTTCTCTCTTTTTGATAGAATGGTTTAAAATGCGCGCGTCGTTATTGCGGCCATTAGCAAAGTAGGGTCCGATTATATCTATTATGTAACCCGTAGTTGTTACCATTAACATTGGCTTGAGGATATGCTGGCCTTTGTGCACACAGAAGGATTTGTGAAGAACGGTATAGTCCTTGGATCTTCCAACCTTGATATAGGTGCCATCTACAATGGTAATAAGACAATTAGGCTTGTTGTTAGCAAAGAGTTTTACTGCTGCTCCAGATTGATGGTTTGTTATCAGATTGTCACGTGATAAGTGTTGCAG
Organism: Odiellus spinosus; assembly: GCA_963920705.1. Lineage (NCBI taxonomy): Eukaryota > Metazoa > Arthropoda > Arachnida > Opiliones > Phalangiidae > Odiellus > Odiellus spinosus. Next base: position 18,468,347 of record OY987234.1, on the reverse strand, counting down.
GCCAAAATGATGTGGCACGAAATGCTCCGATAAAGCCATAATAACCGCTTTTACCCAGTTTGATACCGATCTTTCAGTTAAATGAAATAAAGTTGATAACACCTTATTGGAGATACCCAATCGTAATTTCACCAATAATACTGCTAGAGCTGTCTTCGACGAACAGCATCTGATGGTACGAATAATGTCCTCAATAGTCGAATGCAACTCTAGGAACTCGTGCAGGGACAATGAAGTTAATACTTTACAGTCTTCATCACTTTGTATGAAGTTGTCAAAGCTCGGCGTCCGTAGGTCGTTAACACATTTCCTGAGGTCCTGTAATAGTTGCTCAATGTCCGTGGCAGTCATAATGGTTGATCTAGCGGAAACCTGAATTCCAGCAATTATTTCGGTGGGAAGCTCTCCGTTAACGAGATGCGTGGAGCACATTCGGTTGTCCCGATGAATAAATATGGCTCTTTCCACAAATATACTTGTTCTCACTTCGGCTTTTACCCTGGTTCGTGTACTAACACCGCAAATGAAGCAAGTCTTTGGCAGGGGCCGAACACAACTGTGCTTTATGGCAATAGTGTTTGATGACGTACGCTTTCGTGGTAATTGCGACGTTGATGGCTGAGGTATTGGTGACGGTGATGGATTAGATACTGTGGACTTTGTTGGTTCAGGTACTGTGGACGTTGATGGCTCAGGTACTGTTGACGTTGATGGATTAGATACTTGCGTCATTTGTCTTCGTTTTTGTGGTGAAGACGATGACGTTGAAGAGCCATGATCACTACTGAAGGACGATTTGCAAGCATTTAAGAACGTTTGAAACTTTCGTGACAGACCCGAGCACTTTAAACAAATCTTCGTTGTTTTGCTATTAATTACAAGTGGTAATAACCCTTTACTAAAACGAAGAAAACGAGCAAAGCCAGCCTTTACGTGAGTGCCTATACCTCTACTTGTACTATTGGTAACTTTCCGATTGCACGCGTAACAAATTCCAAGTGACTCTCACATTGATGTTATTGATAAGGAAAGTTCTTAAGATCATGGTTCAAACCAGATATTACAATTTTTTTAATGTTTATAAAAACAGGTTTAATTATTTTTCGCCAACCTGGCTGGCAAAAAATATTAAATACTGACTGAACTGGGTGTGGATTTACAAATGCCTTCGTTCTTGTCTAAAGGCGAGAAGCAAGTAAACACGCAAGAAGTTAATCGTTCCCGACAAGTAACGTACCTCAGGTGGCCGGTTGAAGTTAGGAATGGGCATTTGCAGACGGTGTATCGTTTTTTTCAAAACCGTATACCTGTGCATATGTTACCATTAGTTCCGGAACTTCTTCAAATTGCTGCTGCGCTGTTGAACGCCTACCACCCGGAGTTACATCTTAAAGGTTCCTGGGAAGACTCCGTCGAAAAAATGCTGGCAGTCTCTACGAAAGAAAATCCTCTTAAGGAAGTAGTTGAGCGCGATAATCTGCTTCGCAAACCGTCTAAATGGCAACGAATTGAGGATAGTGAATTTCAAGACTTCCCTGTACTTCGTGAAAGTGATGTACGTGAGGTGGTAATGAGCGACTTTAAAACGTAACGCGCTGAATCTTATGTGGCGTTGACTATAGAGAAATCCGGCTCTTTCAGCGTCAAAGTGTCCAAAGTTGAACATGACTTAATTCGTATACGCGTGCCTGGTTAATTTTCCACCTCAGCTGTTCACCAAGCTCTAATTCGTTATGTACCGAACGGGACAGGTGCAAATGCCATTAAAGGCTGGTATTGCAATTGCAAAGGTGGTAGTTTGACGATAGGTACTTGTGTTCACGTTAGCAGCGTAATCTGGTATCTTGGTTATCGTCGCCATGAAGATCGAGGCAGTTGGTACCAGTCAAAATTGCGTGTAGTGTGTGAAGATGCCACTGAGCTTGAACTACCAGACATACGTTAAACGTAGAAAACCTTAGCGTTAAATGAATAATTTGTCCGTTTTATACAAGTGTGTTTTGTTTAATATGAAATAAAAATTAAAGATACTACTACAGTATCTTCTAATTGGTATGATTTCTCTATTTATTTTTCGAGTTTCTTATACACCAAAGACTATTCAAGTAAGCTATATAGTCCTTGCACGGCCCCTGTAAAGCTAGCAAAAGCCTACTGCATGAATGCTTGACAAGTGGAACACTTCTACAGGCGTTTTCGAGGATTTCGAGGCATAGTAGACCAAAAATATACGAATTTCATTTTGCCGCCAGCACTATACCCGTGGCAGTTACAAAATAATTCTTTCCTAATATTTTCCTAACATAATTATGAATCTAAAATAATAACCGTTCAAGATTTTCGTGTGGGGGAAGGCTTTCATATCCGGCACGGAAGTCATAGATTCTTCCTATTCTTTACATTATGGAAGAAACCTTCCATTCGTTGTAATTCCCAAAATTTACAGTTGTGAGCTCGAATTTTAGCTTTAAATTATCCCCCAACTACCCTATTTTAATAATATAATACGAATTTATCATAAAAGAGACGAAAATTTTTAACATTACGTGGACCCAGACTCTTATGGGGAGTTGCTGTTGTTCTTTAAATTCTATTTCGAATTCCGAATAATGATGAATGTTTCAGGAACGGTTGCCAAAGCGAAATTTAAATCAAATTATCGTTTATAACTTTTGGAGTAGATAAAAAAATATTAAATTTACGCTATTAATTAATCATCAAGCTAAAAGAAAGTAAAACCCATTTATAAGTATAAGTAGCGTCATAATTACGAAGTTTGTTGACGTATTCTACCGCTAAATCTCTACGGTAGTGTTAATTAGGCTCTCTTAATATTGTCGTGGTCGGTTTCGACCGAGTTACGGGCCAACCGATATTAAAGTCTAATATCAAAGCTGGTTTAATTATTCAAAGATAACTAATTGCTATATTAATTCTTGTCGACCCTTACCCTATATTCGCGAGTGTCTCCTCGTTAATAATATAATTAGCGACAACTGTCAACTGATCTGCAGGCACGCGCTGTTTTAAAACCTTATTTGCATAAAATTCGGGAATGGAGAGATCCGAACGTATATTAACTTACAGTACACGAGTGTGAGGGAATTGGGTAGGAAATGCGGACCAACTGTTTCGTTCTAACTTTGAAGAATCATTAGACTTTAAAGGGTCCAATTAAGGGCGCCAGTAAAGCCGTCTTATAACAAACATTAATTACAATTCTCGAAACGAGATATAGAGTTAAACCTCAATTTAAAATGGAAAATTAAATTAAATATATTTCAATTATACATTAAAATGTAATTGGTTACTTGAATTTCGTAGTAAAAGCATTGAAATGACAGATGTTATGAAGGAAATAGTGTGTAACTTAATTTTTAGATTTATTAGACCCTAAATATATATATCAGTTCTTATTTATTCCTGCTAGAAAAGATACTTCTACAGGCGCGTATTGAAAATACATTGAATTATTAAAGCCTGAGTTGTTTGCTTTTCCTTGAACACAATTGCGCGGCGGAGAAGATACTTTTACAGGCACCATTGAAAATAAATTAGATTATTAACTCCTGAATAGTTTGCTTTCTCGTAATGGATTTTTAGCAATTTCTTTAGCAAATTAAAGAGAGCAAGGGCGGATTATTACGCGATGATTAATCGTAGTGTTCATAATAGTAGTTTTGCAAACTACTAGAAACCAGTAATAGTGGGAGAATTCTTTGAATTTCAATATTTGTTTAAACACTAGCGAGCCTTTTTAGAAAATTTAATTGGTTTTTGAGGAATTGACCGAAAACTATTTATTTTTTTAAAACTACCTGTAAAAGTACACGAAAAAAAATCTCTTACAAATAGAAGGAATATTTTATTAGGCTTTCCAACCCACCCTTTTGTTTCGTACCCTTCGAGACACGAACTGAATACCAGTAGATATAGACGGCATCTCGCGCGTACACGCGCGAACAAACAGTTGTTGAAAAGTTTTTCATTTTTATATATTCTCGACTAGAGCGAATTTCGCCATTTCTCTACACATTTTCTATTCTGCACCGGTTGTTCTTATAGCGCATACAAATGAGAACATCAAGACAAGAAAGCTAAGGGCCAAACACGACCAACTACGATGCAGTGGTGAGAAGATGAAAATAAGTCTATTTCAAACGGATGTGATTCTACACGACAAAGTTACGCTACCCTTTTCTATCCCTGTGATATGGAATACGAAAGGAATAGGGTTTATAATAGAGTCAACACCGATTGAGAGAGAAAAATGTTGTAATAAAGGGAGAAAAGTTCATTCCATTTGACTGTACTATTTTCGGTTCTCGAAACGAGATAACTAAACAAGCAATAAGTATTTCTCCTTTCCCGGTCTTATTTTCTCTCGAGTATTATTTTCTTCGAATGAGATTAGCTTGGTCTACAAGGCATTTCCCGCTCATCCCTTGTTTAGTTTGACAAGAATACGGATCGTTAAAGGGAGGCCGAAACGTAGCTTTAATTACCCCGTTGGTTAATCGAATTAATTCGTAACATAAACTTTAATGGGTTTTAAAATGAGGTCACTTGAATGCGTGAGTTCATTTATTCCGTATAATCAACAAGGCTATAAATAACAATAAACTGGCGATTCATTTGGGAAAGCAACAATTTTTAGCTATTACAAATGCTGACGTAATATCACGAACGAATTGAAATTAATTTTCTGCAATTTTTACCAGTCAGGAAACGAAGTTAGGCTTAGCGGGCTCAAGTCATAACTTGAACTGTAAATTAACGAGAAATCTTTTGAGACTTTTAATATATTAATGCATATTTTAACGTTTCTAATCGATTAAGAATAACACGCTATTCGCTTCGATATCCCTTTAAAAACTTCGCGTAAACAATTTTAAATAATTTAAATGGGATTAAAACTAAACAGAGCTCTATCTTCAATTTTGAATGAGATAAACAATGGTTGCGTTGTAACCCGCGCATTAAAACATAGTTTCCTCTGTCTATTACGTCACAGTTAATTTCGGGAAGCGAAGATGGGAGACTTTTGAGGTCAAACTCCTAGTATTGGATGGTAGACACCATAATGGAGTACGAGAATATATCTTTAACATATAAGTACATAAATTATTTTACGTTAGTTTTGTTTCTTTAAAGGGGATATGATCCAATGAAATAATTAGATTTATTGTACACAACGTTTCTCTCGCGTGATTTTATTGGCTTACTGATTACTCTAAATTAAAATAAGAGTTAATAATGAACTCGATTTATTTAGAAATTATCATGCTTTGAATTTTAGTGATGTGTAAAATCAGACCTGCCTTCAACAGTAAATTATCCATTTAGCTATAATGGGCGACGTTTTTCAAGAATCTTAAACGCACAATAGCATTGTTGATGGTTGAAATAAAATGATTGGATCGAGTTAGTACCCACACAGATTATCCAAACCTAACCAAAAGTGGAAATTTAAATTAACCACCTAAATATAATTCATAACTTTAGGTGTAGTAAATTCAAAAGGTGATCCATTTTTTCAGTATCTTCGTAGTTTTCCTTGAAACTTATTTGACTTTAAGATTCATCTAGTCAGCTAAAAATTCTCACGTGACTAACAACTCAATTTACAAGATATCCCAATATAGGACAAAACAAACCCATTACGTATAAACACTCCCAAGAATGTAAAACTCCGCTACATGTCCATCCCACTCTTAATTTACAACGAACAAAAGCATAATCCTTCCCCAAATTTTATAGTGATTTGAAACATAAAAACCGAGTCCCTATAACTACGATTATATACTGTATACTAAAAGGTTAATAAAAATATATACGGTAAGCGTATATGGGGCCCGTTATTACCATTACACGACAAGTATTATACCAAGACGTTTAATTTGTCAGATTTATTACACTTAGCCCAGCATTAGCCTGGGCCAAGGCGAAAAGGCGCCGAACCACAAAAAAAACTAAAAAAAAAAAGCCTTGTGGTAATAAGAAAAATAGTTTTATAGCCTTTAGAGGATGACATTACTGGTGTACAGACTCTTTTATATATGGAGAATAAAATAAAAATAATATAATGAAATCGTTGGGCGGAACATTAACACACGATCCGTCGCCACTGGGTTGAGTTTAAAAAAAAAAAAAGATATTTAAGCCTTTTCCAAGTATAATAAGAAAATAAAACTATACATTGTTTTTATCCATGATTAAGTATCCTACACTAATTAATTTAAATTAATAAAACTCTTTAATTATCTATAACCCACGACGATGAGCAGGAATTGAACCAGGAAATCTGGGTTCTTAGGGTAGAAAATATCGTAAAAAATAATAACACATACATTTTGGTCATAAATGAACCTACATGGTGTCCAAAAGTGATTTCCAAATATAGTACTTGTCATTTTGAAATATAATTCAATAGCCAATCACGGAATAGTGTTGGTCACGTTATCAAAAAGCCACTTTTGGCTTGGGAAACATTTCTATCTTTATTTTTGCCCAAATGTTTCTAAGAAATACATATATTCAGAAAGAAATAGTGTAGCTAAAGAAACAATTTACTTAAAAAGACTTAACTTCGCGTCAGTAATGTAATATAATATCTAATGGAGCGGTTAAAACGTAATCTACAATGAAAGGTCTAAAATTAATGGTATGACGGAAAGCGGCCATTAAAAAAGGTATAATTTGCGGTCTGTATCGCGGTTTCTTACAACGTATGTACGTAGCATTATTTTTCTTCCAAACTATCTATAACTGGTATCACTCGGTCTTACACATCAGTATGTCTCGTGGTCTTGAAATAATGGGGAAATGTAATTGAAGAGAAGACGATCATTTGTCAAAAGATAGAGAGAGAGAGACAGAAAACGATACCAAGTTCCCTTTTGTTTTTTTGGCGGAAAAATAGCTCCTCTTTTCTTTCTTAATCCCCCTAAGGATTTCTCACAAACCGAGAGAAAGAGAGACGAGGGAAGTTGGGAGCTGGTAAGAGAAAATACTGATTTACGAGTTTAGTTTTATAGAGTTACTCCCGGATTAATTACTCCATATTAGCACCCCAATGACTCTTCTTTTTACTGCACGACGCTCTTCTTATTGGCTCCGCGTACGCGACGCCAAAGCAAGAAGGATCAGATAAGGAGAGGAAAAGTGGGGCTGCGTTGAGTTAGAGAGAGAAGAGCCAACCTCCCACTCGGGTGGAAAGGGGGGATTGGAAATTCTCGATGTAAACTGTTGTCACGTGGTCGCTAGCTAGCGCGTCTCATAAAGGATTCGTTTTACCCACGTGACAACAATTTACCACGAAGCATCTCTACCCCCGTCTGTCCCCCGTTCTCCCAGAGTGGGAGTTTAGGCCGACGCAGTAGGAGCCGCGCCGTTCCAACTTTTCCTCTCCTTATCTGATCCTTCTTGGCTCCGCGTACGCGACGCCAAAGCTAGAGATATTATTGATCTATTTCCAAAATTTATGGAAACCCTAGCGACATCTAGTTGGGTTTTTATAACGAACCTACACAACGTGACTAATAAATTCCATAATTTTTAATTTGTAACTTTATCTCAAATTGTAATATTAATTAATATATACCGAATTAATTTTAATTTATATTAGATCAAAACAAGGATAAACTACTAACCCTTTAAGCACCAATAACGAATAAATTTAAAAATAAAATCCATGAGAGGAAAAAGGTGAGAAATGGAATAGATTTATTTCCTTTTCCCACAAACTTCCATCGCGCCCGAATGTCATTTATTTGTGTTGCTCTTCTTCTTCTTCTCTAGGAGTCTAGGAGGTTTGTTTTTCGATATATTTCGATGGAATAAGCTTTTACTAGAGTTTTCAATTTTGAATTTATTCGGTATTCAAATATTAATTTTCTTTTCGTACAAGAGCGTAGAAGGGAAGGAGGATTAAGTCGGGAGTAGAAAATGGCCGGGAATGTATAAATCCGAGAATCGTATATATTAACGTAGGGCGCTCTTTGACCTTTATCGAGTTTTATTTACTAGGAAAAGGAAGGAGGCATCTAAGTCGGTAAATCGGAGGGTGCGAGAGTGTAGGTTTGCGAGGAGAATTTAAACGCTATAGTATAGACTTCTTAATGACCTCTGGCTTCTACTTCCGGTTCATCTTAATTCGGGCTGGAGGCGGACGCGACGATGCGATTTCTTCCTTCCTGATAGGTACACGAACATCGAAACTTTTACTACTTCAGGGGTTCTTTTTCCATCCCTAAACCACTCGCACCTTTTTTAAAGGGATAATCTCGTAAAAAATGTTTCTGGATAAGAATGGAATCGTTCTTTAAATATTTTAAAATACGAGTGCTAGGGCTTGTAAACATGCAAGATTATTATTTATACTAGAAATTTTCAGATACTCTCAAGGTATGGTTCTCCGATTTTGTGTTGGAATGTATCTATTTCATTAGCCGTGTATTTGCGAGAGCTTAAATTATTAATCCAATCTATAACTTAACCTAACATAAAAGGGGAAATCTTTGTTCAAAATCATTGGAGTAATCGAGTAATTGTTCTCATTATCAATCAGTTTTAAAACTATTTTTTTTACGCGACTAATCCTTTTTACATAATGTATACACATTGCATGCCTTCTCGGATTCAGAAGAACGCTGAAGAGTGCGGTTTTTAGTTCCAAATTATACCAGCACCCTAAGCTAACAATATTTTCAAGAGTGATGGTGGATGGATGACACTCTCGCGAGTTTCCTGTCCGCTTTACGGAAAGAAATGATGTAGTTATCTAGTATACGGTGGAGTGATACGCAATATATAAACTCAGAGGACGAAAATTAGTTAGTATCATTAATATTCGCGCCCAAATAATTCAATCAGTAGGCGAACCATAACTGAATAAAGATATGTCATAGGGAATGGAAAGAAAATCAGATAGGCTTTCATTTATCCCTTAGCTAATAAAGATGACGGTAAAACCTTTTTTTTAGCTTTGAACCCGCTTAAATCCTAAATTGATTCCGAACGGAGAAACGCTGCATCCACAATGGAGCGTTCGTTCTATTCAGGCTGCTGCCTCTATTTAGGACGGGATCGATTTTTCCCAACACTGTTCCTTCATATTCAAACCTGAATTCTCGTTGCCTTTTTTGGGGAAAATGGAGCTAACCCAGACTAATTTTCCTCCTGTTCCCTAGTTAAGCCTAAAGTTGCCTCTAATCACTCATTAAAACTCCGCAGCTTTTTCTAGCGAGTTTAACTTCGCTTAAGTGCTAATCAGAACTTTAAACGAAGTTACAAGTTTGCGCGAAAAAGTGAGATAATATATATTATATTTTGCCATGGATGTAGATATAGTGAATACATATTTAACGAATCATTTTTAATCGAAAATTTCGATGTATAAATGAATCTCCGAGGGGCTGATCATTCCACGTGACTATATTAAAGTGATTGCGTAACTGAGTAATGCGTTTCTTATAGTCGCGTAATCTGTGTACTCATTTTACGCAAAGGGGTGCATGGTATTTAAATTTTAAAACCGTAATAATGAAAATATACTTAAAAACAATATACTTTCGAGAAAAATGCAACGTTTTTCATGATTTTTTGATCTTTCTTTTGACTTTGCATTGGTCAGACATGAAAAATTACATTAACATTTCCCTAATGACGCTAAGAGTGTCGTTTCCGATTTCACTTAACACCGACTGCGTCCGCTAGGGTGTCTCGAATCAGAATCTCCCGGTACCTTTACCCGGACCTTTGCTCATAGTATTTGGTGGTACTTTATACGCTCCCTTTGATCAATAAAACTAAGGCGAATTACCTGTACATTTGCACTAGAGGTTTAATTTCAAAGAACTGATTCGCTGATTGCGAGCGAATTGAGAACTAATATAAATTCGGCGCTATTTAACGCGATATTAATAATTCCACTCTCATAGGCACCTGTATAATTTGTAATTACGAATTATAGTCGTCCTATATTATAGCTCAAAGAGAGCTGGTTAATTTTCCATGAGCCGCAACGCGCTGTTTAATTTCTCTGGAATTCGTCCTTTTAGGTTTCCGTTTTTGCGCGCGGCAAGCTTCGCGAAATGATAGCGTCGTCCTTAAAATGAATCCCCGTAATCCTCTCCGAAGGCCTCTCGAGTGATGCTATTTTACTCATCTAAATATAATTCCAGGCTTCGCAGTTCGCTCAACCTTATCACAATCTAATAGGCTAATTACGAAGGAGATGCAAAGCGTATATATAGTTATTTATAGATATTTGATCCTTAATAATTCTTTACCTTTCTTGGTAATGAGAAACTTTTCAAAACTAATCAGCATCATGAAGCGCTTGATTATTAATCACCAATTTCGAATAAACTAGAAATAGATAGTGAACAGAATTATAATTCTTATCCGCGAATGCTTCAGCAGAGTATTTTCTATTCAAGAGTCGAGTCTTGTAAAGAGTTATCAGCTTTCATCAATGGACCGAAATACACCTTATCTTCGTTTGTTTCCATTAGCAGATTAGTTCGCTGTATTTCCACACTTCAGACCACCAAGTAAAGCCCAAAGTAGTATTTCCGCGTAATAAATTATTTCCAAACGCGCGCAAAAGGTAGAGTTCGAAAACTTTATTCCACAGCAAGTTTTGGTAACATTTGAAATTACGTATATTTTTTTCGGTACTACTATGAAATGGGCAAATAACCATATCTTCGTGAACTCTCTAACCAAAGTTTCAGTTGATCTAATTTTATTAAAAAACAACTTCATACAATTAAGAATACCGTTCGTTATTTATCATATATGGTTCAAAATAATTACTATTTTGTATTTCTAAAATATGTCGTGGATTCCTAAAAACTATAGAAGCCCTTCGTAAAAGTCTTAGTAGTTCACGCGTTAGTATCTATTTTTTCAGCAAGGATCATGTATGTAGAAGGAACAGGGGGCGTAGTTTTGGTTGGGTCATGCGCGGTAGTGTTTATTTCATTTGATTCTATCAAGGACAAATCTTGCTCCAAGAAGGGTATACAAAGTTTTTTTTTTTTTTTTTTTTTTTTGGTCGATAAATAAACAGCAGCTGGTTCTCACCACCCGCCTTTCTCTAGGTTCAAGACTATGAGAAAGTTACCAGAGTTGGTTTGATACGCAACGTTAAAACTCATACGAAGTCATTGCAAACTCCGCTTGAAATTAGTATGTACCCTTCTCGCCAAGAGTGTGGGTGAAATCCCGGGAATTTGGGTGGGAGCTCGTCCTTGAGAGAATCTAATTAAGAAGACTGGTCTTTCTAAGCTCTCTAAATATCTAGCATTTGATTGCAGCGTTCTTTGATAGTGGATAGGCTAGAGTCTAGTCCTTCCACGCTTACTCTGATGATCTTGCCGCTATAAGACCATCCGATTCTTCTAAATACAGGATCCTTGCTAGAAAATACAAAAATAGTACTTCAGCTATAAGTGCTTCTATAGCCAAAGATGCTTTTTATGTATCTTTGAAGTAACAAAGCCATCCCATTTATTTCTCAGGAAAACCTTTTTTTTTTTTTTTTTTTTTTTCAAGGGAGTTGAACCGTAGAGGAGAAAAAGATAGAGGAGATTTTTATATTCCCATTTCATATTTTGAAGAAGCCTAGGATATTGGATCCATTTTTGTGACATATATTCTGATATATATTTTATATTTTTCATACCTGTACGGAGTTCAATGGCCAGAAACCAACCCATAGTGTTAAATCAATACCATTTGTAATGATTTTTAGGCTCAAAATGCTAAAGGAAAGAGACAGATTACATTGAGTAAGGGCAACACTTAGAAGTTCTATCATTTTATAGACTTTGACTTTAGTGTTTTTGTTCACTGATCAAATAATTGTATTTTTCATCTTTTAATTCGCCTCAGTTTCACGATATTTATAAATAGTCAGTTATTTGGTTTGGCTGTACAAAGGTCTCTTGATCGAGAATCACCGCAGGTATATTTAAAAGCAGCACAGTTTAATTAAATAAATAAAGAGCCCGGAGTTAAGTGTGAACGTAAGTGTATAGCAATCCTCCCGTACTATAAATTTTGAAGCTACCAGTATCTCTTTTCTTTTGTAAAATGTTGGTCACTCAATTTTCCAGTCAACTTAACAATTTTTTCCAAATCCTTTACTCTCCAAAATCCTTTTCCAGATAGGCTTTTTCTGTTAGAATCAGTTTTTTCTCTTTCAATACTTACAAACTTTTAGTCGCGTCTAACTCGAAGATTTAAAGCAAACCCAATAACTATAAAGTAGCCCATGAGTTTCCACGTACTGAAAAAAAAAAAAAAATTAAACCAATTTTTTATTTATAAAGTTGTTGCATCTTTCTTTTTAAGATCGTTCGCGAAGGAGATAAAGGCTAACCGCGGTACTCCCTCGAGCTTAACATATAGCCTCTTGATCCTACCGTTATCAGTCCGTAGATAGCTAGAATACATCCTATTTCCGCGAAACTTAAAAACCAAGATATAGAGGCTTCTCTCAGGTCCGACTGAATGTATTATCCACGCGTCTTAGAAGCCCTCTTTTTCCGTTGAAAATAGAAACGTTATATAGACCTCGCTTGGTTCTCAAGTGAAAATCAGTCTTAGATATCTATTTGTACGCAAAGATAAGCTCCTTTGTATCTATTCGGCATTTCTGTATAGTTTTATGGTAGACTAGTTTTACGCCCAAGGAACTCTCTTACTGATTCGATTTGTAGAAACGGTTGTCTTCAACCACAGTTTGATGTTGACGGATGAACTCCTTTCTCGATAACCGGGTTTTGGACAAACGACCCTGCCGCGTATGTGGGCACCCTATTTTTCTCTAGTAAGCTTATTTATATATAATAATGCTGTATAGTTGTATACGTTCGATAACTGCAGTTTGCAGACTAGAAAAAGCTTTGGAACTCTTCGCAATGTAGTTTTGAAATAGTTTCAAACTGCTCTTGGACTTAGTCATAACTAAAGATTTTCCTACGGAGTTTCAAAAGTAAACAATATAAGATAATAAGCAATTATATTATGAGCCTGATCAATCTCAGAAAAAGGCGGGAAAACAACACATTTTCAATTTTAAGTTTCTTAAAATCTTAGACATGTACAAAATTTTTAATGTGGATCTGGTTCAGGAGGCAATTTGGCTAAGTCGTTTCCAATCAAAACGCTTTGAAAATAACTAGGGAGATAGATTTGTTGACAACTATTAAATTAACACGACTAAAATTATGATTTGTGTCAAATATAATTAGCTAACAAGTTACAAATACGATTAACTAATTAGTTTGTTATAATTATTTATAATTTTTAAATTCCGGGCAATTTTTAAAACGACGCCAAGTTTTGGCTATGGACGAACCAAGGCGAACCGACTTGTAAGCGTGTGAACCGGGGAAAATGGAACACTTGTTCGGGACAAATTTTTTCCCCTTAAATGTGAACGAGGCTAAAAACATTTCGAAGATATACAGTTTATTCCTTCTCATATTATTCTCTTCTGAGTATATTTAGTTTATTGTTACGCTCTGGTCCTAAATAGCTTTATTTCTCATCCAACGCCGATGTTGTAAACCCAATGGGTACTTACATAAGAAGTTTAGAGAAGGCACGCGATTGCATTGAGGAGAATATAGACTGTGTACTTTATACCCTTTGTAAAAAGTTTCTCCATTATTTTCTCATGTATTATTTATCACTTTAAAAGGATCATTAATCACCCTTTATGTTTTTATTTTTTATTTCTTTTATTGAAAGACGGCTGAAGCGGATAAATTAATAATTAGCGTCGTGAGAAACGTTAATTGTTAAATTGATTGACGTGTTAAAAAGAGTTTTGAATAATAATGTTTAGATCCATCACTGACTACTTCTAACGCTTCGTTAAGTTTACGAGACTGTTACTTCTTCTTAATAATACATGCCACCCCTAGATGGAAAGATAACAATTACCTCTGGGTTTACTTAAAACACCGATCTCTTGGGTAACCGTCCCGCGCCATTTAAAAATAACAAGGCGTCGCTTGTTCATAAAACGTAGCTTTCGATTTCCCCGTACTTGAAATGGTTACAGCTTCTGTCCTTTCTTACATATATGGTCCTTGATTTAGTCCTACATTTCATTTGAAACTTATCGTTAATCATGTTACAGAAACATTCTACGTCATAAAGCGGAAAAAAAGTATAATTTTGGCTTTTTAAATTTCAAGCTTCTTAACCCAGAAGTGTACAATTATGAAAAAAACCAAAAATAAGCCATAAACCTTCGAAATGAGAACAGGGATATTATAAACGTGCTGAAAACGTAGGCCAATAGTAAGAAATACAGTTCTTCACTGAGTTTTTACATTGTGTATCAATCCGCCTCAGCTTTTCACATTAAGTCAACTAATCTTGAAACTACTTGAACGTATATAAGTTTATAGTCGTGGTTTTAGTTCTTTAACTGAGTTTGTAGTCGCAGTTGATGCATTTTGCCCCCAATTCCTCGATATTAAGTTTCGCCCGTTGCGTTATTATATCATGGATGACTTATCACGTTCGATTTCTTCACGGTCGAAATAACCGCGAACTTCTAGTATATAGTTTCGGATTATAAGCGGTCGAGTCTGAACGCTCTGAAATATCTGATAATTCTATAAGAGAAATTGAGCAACCGCTGTAAGCACCGAGTTTAGAGGAATAAAATTCCAATTTTTGAGTTTTTATTCCGCTATTTGGTACTGAGAAAAATATACCCCATTCTATCAGATATACTCCAACTATTCTAAATTGTACACTTTACTTTTATTAAATAAAGTCATAGGTGTATATGAATCATCAAAAGAAAATATATAATATTCTACGTAATAATGTCTATCTGTCGGTCGGTCACTAACGATAATCTTTGGACAGATTATGCAACATTATCCTCTTAGTCCCGTTATCCAAAATCCGCCTGCTTTAGACGAAATAGAGATGGATACTTTTTAAGTGCGGAAAGTAAAACTTATATAACTTTAGATTTATTTTTATTCTCGATTAGAATCACAGGCAGCCCATTACTGGTGTCATAGTTCCTATAAAATCCTATGTATTTAAAACATGTCCCATATAATCCGATATAAAGTCCTTTAATTTTGTGGGATCGAGAAATATCGAATGCGTAAGCAGACCCTATTACTTATTTTTGCTGAAATTTGCCCTGTAAAATCCTTATTTGAGATAGTTTTAGTCATACATAATTTTGTGTCCTGTATAAATTTTGGAAAATATAATCCTATATTTCCTATAATGAATTGAAATTTATAATAATAATGTTCAATAATATTGATAATATTTATAATTATAATATTTATAATATTACATATACACCCCTATTTTCTTTACAATTTTGGTATCTCCCTCCTTAGCCTTCCATCCCCATTCCCCCCTGTGCACCTTGACAATATTTGCGCCCGGGACGGTCCCGCCAGTTGATATTTTTTGCTCAGATAAAAACGCCCCAGCCCCCCAGGATCGCTGCAAGTTCGCGCGCGCTAACGGTTTCGATAGATTTTAAATCAGTTTTAAATTAAGTGTGTAATCGCGTTTATTAGTGTCAAATTGTGGATTGCAAACGAACTTTCGAGCCCCCGAAGTTAAATTACGATGTCAAAATGAGTGAGTGTCATATTTTTACGTATTTAATTGAGATTCCAAGTTATACGCTAAGCCTTGGCTATATTTTTAAACCATTATCCGTAAGACAACAAACTAGAATTGATACACGTTTGTCATTTTAGGGTTAACGAATTGTTGTTAATGTAATTCTCGGGGGCGTTTCCCACCCACGACAATTTCTCTAATTTTTATTAATTATCCCTTTTTTAATGAGATTAATGGGAAGAAAATATGATTGCAAGAATGCAAGAACTTTAAAAGAATGACAATTAAGTGTGTGAAACGACAGATCACCGATGACTAGCCTAGTTTTAGTAAGTTATAATTTCTTCTAGAGTTACATTTTGACTTAAAAAAATTCTGGGAGAACATCTTTACTATTTATATACCATTATCGAGGTACCATTTTCAGATAATAGATTTCCAAGTCAATTGGCACAATTTTGTATCTACATTTTTGGCCTTATTTGATCGAGCCGATAATTTCGCCTAATTTCGATCGTTCTCTCACACCCAAAGCCCTAAAATACTTTGTACTTCCTTCACGACATCAAATTTAAAATATTCTAAACCTGTCATTTTTCCCTAGATTTTAATATTTCAAATATAAAAGTAGAGTCATTATAGAGAAAGGCTACTTTGCCCTTTTCTCTGTCCTTAGTTTCCTGAGCTATACATTGTTTATTTTAATACTCGCAATAAACCGGGCTTCTACGGAAGACTGTTTTAAAAGGGGAGACAAGAGGTTGAGACTTTTGGCGCGTCCATTCATTAATCAAGAGTGGCGTCATTATTCAACGACCCTCCCGTTCTCTCGCTATAAGGCCCACCCTCGACGAAAACGTGTCGGAATGATTATTACTATTTCTGTTTTTCCTCTCGCCTCTTCTTTCCTTAGTTACTGTACAGTGTTGCCTCCTGAACTATTCTCGCGTAATTCAAGAGGAGTAGTGTTGGCAACGAAAATTATTTCTACCAGGCTTTTAGAATCGGGTATTCATTCGCTTCAGCCTTTCTCTATTTGGACAACTCTTATATAATAGAAGTGTAGACTCGTGATAGTTTTGCTTTTCCTGAACTTCCTCTAACTTTTCTTTTTCCTTTTTCTCTCTTTCTCAAACTCGAAATGTTTTTCCGAAACTTTGAAAGTGTTTTCGGGATTTTGATGTAAATACGTTATCTCGGGGTATTTATTTAGATTACTACCTGACATTTCTCTAAGCACACACTAATTCGAACCGGAATAAAACGTGAAAATGTATTGAAAAATAAATTTTAGGCTAAATTTTTCATTCATAAAAAGGTATTCGAACCTGAGGAGTTAATTCCGTAAATAACTAATTTCAACTTTGAAAACTACGTAGGTAATGAAAGCTACAGGCTTGGGCATCGATTAGCTTGAGCCATGACATTCTGAGAAAAAATTTACAGACTTTCCCTTTAAGAACTTAATTGACTAGTTGACGTTCAACCTTTTTCTTGTTAATTTTCCAAAGTTTCCTACTTTTAACTAGTCATTAGAAAGAACGTTGAAAAGGTTGGCATGCCAATTCAATCGATTTCTGACCACATTTCACACCGAACTCGCTCGATGTCAAAATCTGCAAATAATAAAAAAAATCGTGCTCTTATATTCTAATACCAAGAATCCATTCAGGTTTCATAAGAATATGGGAGCATAGCTTTAGCCTCTGCAGCCATCCTCCCAAACTTTGTAACAAAAGTTCGTCTGCAATTTTCCCAATATTTGTACGCTTAGATCTTTTTTTCTGTCGGCTCCATTTTTATTACCCAAAATATTATGTCAAGGTCGTTAGTGGCGTGGGTTAATAATAGATGTCAGGAGCGATTTATTTGAAAAATCGATTCGAAGCGGACGAACTTTTGCTACAAAGTTTGGGAGGATGGTTATCGAATGCGCCCCCCCCCCCTATATTCTTATGGAACCTGAATGAATTCTTGCTAATATCCAGAGTTTATAACTTGTAAATTGAATCATTCTATTGCACCCTAAACTATGCATGGCTTATCTAAAAACCAAGAACTTCATAATATAAGGGTCTTTATTTAGTCCATGCTTCCATCTCTCTTCCTCTTCAGAGTTTATATCTCTGATGATTTTTGGGAAAGAGCCACAAAGAGGTCGACATCTAGTGCGGAAATTCTCCAAAGTTCTTTACTACACTCGAAATATTGATCCGAATTTCGATTTTGTGTAAAAATCATAATATTTAACCTTATTTTATTCAGTTCCTAAACGTGATTTCTGTTTACAGTCGGGGGAAAAAAACTGATAATGTATTTAATGCTCATTTTCTTTTCCAATTCCATTTCAAACCGTGCTTTTTTTTATGTTCTTTGTTTTGAAACAACTGCCAAATCATTTATAAGGAATGGCGGGTTACTAGAAACATTCGGTCGATAGAAATATATTTTTTAGAGCACGATTGTCGTAACTCTCACTAACTGAAGACGGATAGATACTACATTAAAACCTTTACTCTAGAGATATCCCTCCAATATGTTTTTATTGATTATATATTTAAGGTAAATTCGTTTCAAAATTTTTGCCGCTTTTAGTGACTGTCAAAAATGCTATATTTTTTTGATATAAAATATTCATATATTAGAATATCATTTGCCATCCAGGAAGAGTTTTTCCATTTACTTTGAACTTGTCTTTCTTCTTTAAATTCTTAACTTTTACGCAATACGCTGCATCAAATATTCACTTACTCTCTTATCTCCATCTGACTACATTTTTACTTCGATTGGATTCCTCTCAAACTCAATTTTTCCCTTAAAAAGTATAGAAAAAAAAAACTAAATTATATGGTACTGTAAATGTTAGCAGAGTTGATAGATTTCTGTCTGATTTTTAAGTGTATTTTAAAAGCTCGAGTACCTTTTTAGTAAGAAAAACATTTTTTATGAATTTTTTTCATCGTCAGATAAGTTAGACTTTAGAGTGCTAAAGATATATCTTCCAAGTAAAGTGGGGAAACAAACCAAATAAGGTTTAGCTCTCTGTATTTTTTATTTTTTGTATTAAAATTGAATCGATATCAAAAATGCTCCAAATACAAAAATAATTAAAATTAAAAATTTGGAGTTTTACTGCAGTCAGAATCAGGTTATTATTTCAACACGTGTCGAGCTATAGGCGAGGGATATTTCTCTTCTTTTGGGTCTGAATTTTCAAACGTATTATATATATTAAATTAATTATATTTAATTAAATTTAATGAGAATAAATATCATATTCGAAATGTGTTCACGATAAAATACAATAGTATTTTAGGCAATTATTCTTTGTATTTTTGTTAATATTGAAAATTGAGGCGCATTAATTCCAAATTTAACTCTCAAAATGGATAATCCCCTAGATTAAAATATAAGCTCACATTCAACGTGCTTGAAATTAAATTTAAAGTTAATAGCTTTGTTTCATTACTCAGATGGTATTTTGTGTCATCCAATTGCAGGATTAAATATAAATTTAATGAAACTTTATAAATTTCATAATACTTCCTATAAAATCAGTAATGCTCCAATCCCTCACCCGATTGAGATTAAAATTTGGAGATTTTTCCGAATTAAGCGACACGCGCGTAAAATATTAAAGAATACTTAGGGCTAAATATTTAGTAGCCCGTGCAAAGATATAAGACAGTACTACCAGACAATGGGAAACAGACAGTATAGGGATATTGATTGTATCAGAGGTATATAATAACCCCCTTCGGGGGGAAGTATGAAAGGTAGGCAAAATCGACGAACAACAAGTGCCCGGCGTAAATCGCGGCGGATCGACACACCGCTTTACTCCCAAAAAATAGTTACACCATTTTGAACCTCACTAAATTTTCCCTACGCGCACTTCCGGAACTCGCGAGCTGAAGTCAACCTTCGACTCCATTTTAACAGACAGCCTGACTCCTGAGACAGGAAATTCTAAACACAAATCGAGCCGTCTTGTTTATACAAAGACCATTTACTAGAGTAGCGACATTGAGAAGTCCAGCGCGAGCTAGTGGCCTAGATAGTCAGCAGCGGGCTCTTGTTGTTCGTGATTTTTAGCATTGGTAGTATAGGGGCTTTCATACTTCCCGTTATTATATACCTCTGATTGTATATACGTATGTCTGGCCAAACGTTTACTCGTTAAAAATTCCACAATTTTAATTAAAATAGTGTAAAAGCGACGGGATTTGGTTCCTCGGGGGAAATAATGACTGAGGAATTAAGGAGGATCTGAGATTGTGAGGGTGAAGCCAATTACTTTCCATTGTACCATTCTAAAGTAAAAGTATATATTTAATAATGAATATAGTTTTAAAATTAACGAAAAACGCGAAAGGTAGTTTTGAAACCACATTTAATTTGGAAAAAGGAAATTAAGAGCGAGACCATTTCATTTTACAACTCAAATAAATATAAATTGTATTATTTATAAAACAAAAACTGTTTCGGTGACATTTATCTAGAGGGCTTTAAGTTATTAAATATATCGTTTCTAAATAAGTTTTTCTCTTTGTTTCTTTTTCGTTGTAGCCGCCGATTTCACGCAAAAATTATCATCCATTCACGAACAACACGCGGAGCAGCTGCAACTATTGGTAGAAAACTTCAGAAAAAGAAACGCTGAATTACGTCGAGAACGGTAATTATATCTTATTTAAATATATATTCGGTGTACAAGCATATCTATCTGTGACTGTACTAAAATAATTACATATTTAGCGATACCAAAGCCTGTAGTCAGTAACGTAAACGCGTAATTGGTGTACAGTTTTTTTTGTGTACGTCTGTTTTCGAAAATTATCTAATATTTTTTAATATTATATGAAAATCATTTTATAATCTAATTAAGATTCATTTATTTCCAGGCCGCCTTATCCAAACAGTTTATTTACAACCTGGGAAGTTCTTTTGCAAGAGATCGAAGTTGATTCGCAGGTAAATATAATTTAAACATCTGACCCTTATCTTAGGATTCTTTATCGAACCGAATCACGTGAACAATAATTAAACGCGAACAGAAACATTAAATTTATTTCTCTTTCATATTTTTAATTAAAAAGTGTCTTATTTATTTATGAGATGTTTAATTACGTGATCAAAACAGGCACTTTTGGAAATATTTTTAGATGGCGCGCTCAACGTTCGTTTCGAAATATCAATATTTTCTGTTATTTTCTACTTACTTTTCGGAGCTATTTTCTAGTGGCATTATTCTAACTTTGTTACAATATGTTATTATTTTTCAATATTTCTAATTATTTTAAGTCTTAAAGGGAGGCTGTAACCTACTATTAAACTAGAAATATATTCAAAACTTACCCGGAAAATAGGCTTAGCGGGATTCATAGAGATCCTAAATATCTTCGCAATGAAGGGTCAGCGACCAATGATCGAATGTTATTGGAAATAACATGGAGATCTCGCCTTAACGACGGGCCTTTGGTCATTGGTTGCTGACCCTTCAACGCGAAGAAATTCAGGATCTCCATGAATCAAACTAAGCCTATTTTCAGGGTAAGTGTTAAATTATATATATTTGAGGTCAAGAGTAGAGATAATTTATCCAAAAATTGGAATACTCAATTTTAGCATTACCTTTATTGCTATAGTGAAAAATTCGTATGAGAATAAGCGCGCTCATACAAATTTCCGTCTCCCATCCATTTCACCAATGAGAAGTAGTTATTTTTGCATGTAGGTCGGTAAACTCGAACGCGGGCATGCGCACATTGGAATAATGAAATCGTGATTGGAAAGCTTAATTTTATCTTCAAAAATAGTTTTAAAATGATCACGAGGTCTCTAATGTGAATGTGCCTCTTTAGTTTCTGGTTGAAAGTTTCCATATTAAACACGCATCTTTAAAAGATGGATGATTTCTTAAATTTTAATATGCTTTTGTCCATATTCTCCCGTCTCTAGTCGGATGTTTTGGAGTCTTTTCAGTCAAACCTTAATAATAAATGTTTTTCCCGGGGTTTCTCTTGAAAAGTTTGAAGGTTATTTTACCCTCTTTTATAATAAAATCATAATAAAAATGGAAAGATGTAGTTAATTATATTCAAAAGCGCAATCGATTATATACTCACAATTAAGGGTAATTGGTTTAATAGTCAAAGCTGAGGAGGATTGATACAAAATATTAAACCTTATAAGGACGAAAATAGTCCGTATATCTCCCCTTGACTTTCTTGAACATGAGTATATGTAAAATATTTGAATTTAAAATTAACTGAACCAAAAATATACTATATCATATAGTTGAAATGAATAAGGACCTGAAATATTAAAAATAATATTTAAAGTGAGGCTGTCACCATTATTTTTCGAATATTTGGTTAAGGTGGATTAGGTTAGGTTCATTTTCGACAACCTGTAACCGTTTTGAATGCGTTCTTTTTGAAAAATGAAAATTTTCAAACTTCTCGCGGACTTATAATCTTTTAACTCCCCGCGTGTTAATTTGTCAGAAATACAAATTGGCATAGGTTAAATATAGTGAAATCCTACCCGAAATCGTTCATCTACCCTCCCCTATACCCGACCGGAAAAACGTTGGTTACCCGTATACCCGCCCCGAAAAACCAAAAATCACTACCCGCACCCCTATTTCACCCTTTTTGTATCTAGAGTTTCCTCCCATCGCTCAAACGTTCGACCAACTTTTTCCCATCTCATATTAATTATTTTTATCGCCGTTAAATCGACCTACCTTCCAATAACCTTAGTTAATTACGTTGGATTTTTAATTGTTTTAGGTACACGGAGATATCGCTCGTTCGATGGGACGGACCGTCGGAGTCATGCTTCTGGAGAAGACTTTCCATCGGAAGATTCAATCTCGGAAGATATTCTTGCAGCGAGAGAGCTTCGAAAAAATTCTCGGAAAAGCGGAGGAACTGCTTACTAAGGTCAGTATTTATTGATTTTAACGTGTTTAATTAATAGGAGCTCCTTGATTTACAAATTTAATCGCCGGGTATAATTAATTTTCGGTCTCGACCCCTTCTTAAGATCAATTAGCGAAGTTTAATCTCGGTGTCGCTTTCAATCTTGTTATTGATCCGTTGAAGAATCCTAATTAAAGAGAAACAGCTAGGTTGCCACAGGTCAGGGAATTTGAAAATTAACCAAAAAAGTAAGGGAAAAGTCAGGGAATTTAAAGATCTTTCAAGTAGCCAGGAAATTACAATCATTGTCTGCAGAAAATATTTGAAACTGACCGTGTCAGTTGTATTGATTAGAACAAAGATACGCGTGTAAAAAGTTTGGTGAACGCGATTATATAAAAAATAAAAGATTAAAAATTGGGTAGTATTAGCCGAAACGGTCAGGGAAAATCGTTGGAAAAGGTCAGGGAAAAACCTGGAAAAGTCAGGGAATTTGAATCTGAAAAAACTGTGGCAACCCTGGAAAATGTTTGAGACTAAAAAAATAAAGTTATTTTTGTGTTCAATGACGTATATAGATCTGGGCCTAATCCTAGTTTTTCCCAACGAATTTTTTCAATTTTATTATTTTAAAATCTAAGCAATATCTATTTTAAAATATTTGTTTTATTCATATTCTTATTTTTGAATTACTAATTTGAGTTATATATGATTCCGACATTTTTTTTATTTCTCCGCCCCATTCCTTCTAGCAGAGGTATATAATAACCCCCTTCGGGGGGAAGTATGAAAGGTAGGCAAAATCGACGAACAACAAGTGCCCGGCGTAAATCGCGGCGGATCGACACACCGCTTTACTCCCAAAAAATAGTTACACCATTTTGAACCTCACTAAATTTTCCCTACGCACACTTCCGGAACTCGCGAGCTGAAGTCAACCTTCGACTCCATTTTAACAGACAGCCTGACTCCTGAGACAGGAAGTTCTAAACACAAATCGAGCCGTCTTGTTTATACAAAGACCATTTACTAGAGTAGCGACATTGAGAAGTCCAGCGCGAGCTAGTGGCCTAGATAGTCAGCAGCGGGCTCTTGTTGTTCGTGATTTTTAGCATTGGTAGTATAGGGGCTTTCATACTTCCCCCCGAAGGGGGTTATTATATACCTCTGCTTCTAGACATCCACTCATTTTTTACTCCCTCTTTAATCGTTTAGTCGCTGGTTAAATAGGTTGGCACTCTTTGAGTCTTCTCCATGCAGGCAGGGACGATGTTTGTATCTCAGTAGGGGGTCTTTTCCCTGATGTCATCAATGACGCGCGAGTGTGGCTCTGAGCTAGCGGGCATCTCGCCCAATATTTTCATTTATAGCTCAAAGTTCTCATGGCCGTCTCTTCCGTCATTACAGCCAGAATGCCTACTATCTTCTTTCCATTCTTATACTTTTTTTTTACTCTCATACATTGTCTCTTTCAGTAAAGGCCAAATCTTTTTCATGGGACTATACAAAAGAGCCCCGTTTACGCTTTAACCCTTTTCCTTCTACGCTTAAGTTCGTCCATAAACTTAGAGACAAAGTATAGAGTGAAAGAATAGTGTAATATATGCTTAATGATGTCGTTAGGCATATTTCTAACTTCATAGCTTTAACTATATTAGCTTTAATCTATTAGACAACCTATAAAACGTCTTACTTTGCCTAAGAGTAAGAAAAAGAGCAAAAAATGGAATGACACATTTCTGACCATTACCTACATTTTTACTTTTATTTGAATAGAAGCATCCTTCCTTTTCTTATATTTTTTTTTAGTTTAAAGAGAGATTGCCACAATAATGTTTCTGTTAAATGGATTTCTAATAGTCTTCTCAAAGTATTCATCGCTATATGCATTTTTTTATATATATAAAATATTTACATAATGACGAAAAATATTGCCAAAAATATATTTACAATGTTAAATTTCTTATATATGGTTAAAGTTTTGGAAACTGTGTAAAGGTGCATAATCTAACCAGATTTTGTTAAAACTCGGACGAATAACGGGTTATTTTTAATCCATGAAAGCGTAATTACCCGGTTTAATCGAGATTTAAATAGTTTATCACTTGGAACATTATCCAAAACTACTTTCATCACGTATAAGATTTAACACTATATATTAATCCGCTACAGCCTCTCCTATTTTGAAAACTCGTCGTGAACGATTAAATAATGATCCAGAAATAAATTATTTAGTTTCACCTCCTCTTTAATCGGTGACACCCCTATTTTTTTATTTTTTTTTTATTTTTTATTTTTTTTTGAAAGACGATGATAATTGGCGCGGAAAAAACCAGGCTTAGAAAATTTTAAACCCGCCCCCCTCCGTTTTATCGAATTATTCTGAGACATTTTCTCGTTGAGTCGTTAAATATGTCTCCCGTTGTCTTTTTCGGTACAGTGTCATCAGGATTACACGGAAGCCTATCACAGGCTGATGACGTTACGCAATCACCAACAGTTGGCTGAATACTACGACATGCACAACGCGTACGTTCAGCAACTACACGCCACTAACGGAATGTTGGATCACTACTATTCCTTGACGTTGCCAAGACTATTAGAGGTGAGGTAACACTAATTTATTTAGTTTCAACAACTGTCCTATAAAGTTATTATAAGCTGAAAGTATAACTGAAATATAAGCGGAAACGCCTTAATTTCATGCTTCCATTAGGGATTTTTAATTTTACCACACTCAATTTAATCGGCCTTGAAATGTTTTTATTAGATGAAAATTTATAATTATAACCTTGAAAGAACAACAGCAACTCCCCATAAGAGTCTGGGTACACGTAATGTTAAAAATTTTGGTCTCTTTTATGAAAAATACGTATTTTATGATTAAAATAGTGAAGTTGGGGGATAATTTAAACGTAAAATTCGAGCTCACAACTGTAAATTTTGGGGATTACAACGAATGGAAGGTTTCTTCCATAATGTAAAGAATAGGAAGAATCTATGACTTCCGTGCCGGATATGAAAGCCTTCCCCCACACGAAAATCTTGAACGGTTATTATTTTAGATTCATAATTATGTTAGGAAAATATTAGGAAAGAATTATTTTGTAACTGCCACGGGTATAGTGCTGGCGGCAAAATGAAATTCGTATATTTTTGGTCTACTATGCCTCGAAATCCTCGAAAACGCCTGTAGAAGTGTTCCACTTGTCAAGCATTCATGCAGTAGGCTTTTGCTAGCTTTACAGGGGCCGTGCAAAGACTATATAGCTTACTTGAATAGTCTTTGGTGTATAAGAAACTCGAAAAATAAATAGAGAAATCATACCAATTAGAAGATACTGGAGTAGTATCTTTAATTTTTATTTCATATTAAACAAAACACACTTGTATAAAACGGACAAATTATTCATTTAACGCTAAGGTTTTCTACGTTTAACGTATGTCTGGTAGTTCAAGCTCAGTGGCATCTTCACACACTACACGCAATTTTGACTGGTACCAACTGCCTCGATCTTCATGGCGACGATAACCAAGATACCAGATTACGCTGCTAACGTGAACACAAGTACCTATCGTCAAACTACCACCTTTGCAATTGCAATACCAGCCTTTAATGGCATTTGCACCTGTCCCGTTCGGTACATAACGAATTAGAGCTTGGTGAACAGCTGAGGTGGAAAATTGACCAGGCACGCGTATACGAATTAAGTCATGTTCAACTTTGGACACTTCGACGCTGAAAGAGCCGGATTTCTCTATAGTCAACGCCACATAAGATTCAGCGCGTTTCGTTTTAAAGTCGCTCATTACCACCTCACGTACATCACTTTCACGAAGTACAGGGAAGTCTTCACTAATTAAAGACGTCTTTAATATTTTTTGCCAGCCAGGTTGGCGAAAAATAATTAAACCTGTTTTTATAAACATTAAAAAAATTGTAATATCTGGTTTGAACCATGATCTTAAGAACTTTCCTTATCAATAACATCAATGTGAGAGTCACTTGGAATTTGGAGATGGCTCCAAATACATGTTACGCGTGCAATCGGAAAGTTACCAATAGTACAAGTAGAGGTATAGGCACTCACGTAAAGGCTGGCTTTGCTCGTTTTCTTCGTTTTAGTAAAGGGTTATTACCACTTGTAATTAATAGCAAAACAACGAAGATTTGTTTAAAGTGCTCGGGTCTGTCACGAAAGTTTCAAACGTTCTTAAATGCTAGCAAATCGTCCTTCAGTAGTGATCATGGCTCTTCAACGTCATCGTCTTCACCACAAAAACGAAGACAAATGACGCAAGTATCTAATCCATCAACGTCAACAGTACCTGAGCCATCAACGTCCACAGTACCTGAACCAACAAAGTCCACAGTATCTAATCCATCACCGTCACCAATACCTCAGCCATCAACGTCGCAATTACCACGAAAGCGTACGTCATCAAACACTATTGCCATAAAGCACAGTTGTGTTCGGCCCCTGCCAAAGACTTGCTTCATTTGCGGTGTTAGTACACGAACCAGGGTAAAAGCCGAAGTGAGAACAAGTATATTTGTGGAAAGAGCCATATTTATTCATCTGGACAACCGAATGTGCTCCACGCATCTCGTTAACGGAGAGCTTCCCACCGAAATAATTGCTGGAATTCAGGTTTCCGCTAGATCAACCATTATGACTGCCACGGACATTGAGCAACTATTACAGGACCTCAGGAAATGTGTTAACGACCTACGGACGCCGAGCTTTGACAACTTCATACAAAGTGATGAAGACTGTAAAGTATTAACTTCATTGTCCCTGCACGAGTTCCTAGAGTTGCATTCGACTATTGAGGACATTATTCGTACCATCAGATGCTGTTCGTCGAAGACCGCTCTAGCAGTATTATTGGTGAAATTACGATTGGGTATCTCCAATAAGGTGTTATCAACTTTATTTCATTTAACTGAAAGATCGGTATCAAACACGGTAAAAGCGGTTATTATGGCTTTATCGGAGCATTTCGTGCCACATCATTTTGGCCTGCAACACTTATCACGTGACAATCTGATAACAAACCATCAATCTGGAGCAGCAGTAAAACTCTTTGCTAACAACAAGCCTAATTGTCTTATTACCATTGTAGATGGCACCTATATCAAGGTTGGAAGATCCAAGGACTATACCGTTCTTCACAAATCCTTCTGTGTGCACAAAGGCCAGCATATCCTCAAGCCAATGTTAATGGTAACAACTACGGGTTACATAATAGATATAATCGGACCCTACTTTGCTAATGGCCGCAATAACGACGCGCGCATTTTAAACCATTCTATCAAAAAGAGAGAAGAACTCCAGTCTTTCTTTCAAGTTGGTGACGTTGTACTGGCAGACCGCGGTTTTCGAGACTCCAACAGCGTACTGACTGAACTGGGTGTGGATTTACAAATGCCTTCGTTCTTGTCTAAAGGCGAGAAGCAAGTAAACACGCAAGAAGTTAATCGTTCCCGACAAGTAACGTACCTCAGGTGGCCGGTTGAAGTTAGGAATGGGCATTTGCAGACGGTGTATCGTTTTTTTTCAAAACCGTATACCTGTGCATATGTTACCATTAGTTCCGGAACTTCTTCAAATTGCTGCTGCGCTGTTGAACGCCTACCACCCGGAGTTACATCTTAAAGGTTCCTGGGAAGACTCCGTCGAAAAAATGCTGGCAGTCTCTACGAAAGAAAATCCTCTTAAGGAAGTAGTTGAGCGCGATAATCTGCTTCGCAAACCGTCTAAATGGCAACGAATTGAGGATAGTGAATTTCAAGACTAACCTGTACTTCGTGAAAGTGATGTACGTGAGGTGGTAATGAGCGACTTTAAAACGAAACGCGCTGAATCTTATGTGGCGTTGACTATAGAGAAATCCGGCTCTTTCAGCGTCGAAGTGTCCAAAGTTGAACATGACTTAATTCGTATACGCGTGCCTGGTCAATTTTCCACCTCAGCTGTTCACCAAGCTCTAATTCGTTATGTACCGAACGGGACAGGTGCAAATGCCATTAAAGGCTGGTATTGCAATTGCAAAGGTGGTAGTTTGACGATAGGTACTTGTGTTCACGTTAGCAGCGTAATCTGGTATCTTGGTTATCGTCGCCATGAAGATCGAGGCAGTTGGTACCAGTCAAAATTGCGTGTAGTGTGTGAAGATGCCACTGAGCTTGAACTACCAGACATACGTTAAACGTAGAAAACCTTAGCGTTAAATGAATAATTTGTCCGTTTTATACAAGTGTGTTTTGTTTAATATGAAATAAAAATTAAAGATACTACTCCAGTATCTTCTAATTGGTATGATTTCTCTATTTATTTTTCGAGTTTCTTATACACCAAAGACTATTCAAGTAAGCTATATAGTCTTTGCACGGCCCCTGTAAAGCTAGCAAAAGCCTACTGCATGAATGCTTGACAAGTGGAACACTTCTACAGGCGTTTTCGAGGATTTCGAGGCATAGTAGACCAAAAATATACGAATTTCATTTTGCCGCCAGCACTATACCCGTGGCAGTTACAAAATAATTCTTTCCTAATATTTTCCTAACATAATTATGAATCTAAAATAATAACCGTTCAAGATTTTCGTGTGGGGGAAGGCTTTCATATCCGGCACGGAAGTCATAGATTCTTCCTATTCTTTACATTATGGAAGAAACCTTCCATTCGTTGTAATTCCCAAAATTTACATTTGTGAGCTCGAATTTTAGCTTTAAATTATCCCCCAACTACCCTATTTTAATAATATAATACGAATTTATCATAAAAGAGACGAAAATTTTTAACATTACGTGGACCCAGACTCTTATGGGGAGTTGCTGTTGTTCTTTATAAAATTTATTCCTCGCCTTTTATTTTGCAAAAATAGAAGGCGAGTCATCATACTCTTAATCCCACAATATACATGATGCTCTTAATCCCAAACGTCTGCACCAACGACTACTTGAATAGTCGTAACCTTTTTATTTTAACACCTTTTCATAAACCGATTGCACCATTAGAAAGAAGGTATTTCCTAGATTAATATAAAATAATAAAATTAACATGAGCCACTCGTTAAAGACTATTTCGCCACTGATGGAAATCTAGCAAAAATCCAAAAATGACCCCTATCTTGAAATGGCCCTAACTTTTTTATTTTGACACCTAGGCTTAAACCGATTGCACCATTAGAAAGAAGGTATTTCCTAGATTAATTTAAAATAATAAAATTAACATGAGCCACTCGTTAAAGACGATTTCGCCACTGATGGAAATCTAGCAAAAATCCAAAAATGACCCCTATCTTGAAATGGCCGTAACTTTTTTATTTTAACACCTAGGCATAACAATTATATAGTAAAAAATAGTATTAGCTGAAAACGTCAGGGAAAATTGCAGAAAAGGTCAGGGAAAAACCTGGAAAAGTCAGGGAATTTGAATCTGAAAAAACTATGGCAACCCTGATGTATAGCAGCTGCATGCTGTAATAGATAACCATCAATTTCACCAAGAAGGATCAGATAAGGAGAGGAAAAGTGGGGCTGCGTTGAGTTAGAGAGAGAAGAGCCAACCTCCCACTCGGGTGGAAAGGGGGGATTGGAAATTCTCGAGGTAAACTGTTGTCACGTGGTCACTAGCGTCGTTGGCTACTATGAAGCTGATAAAGGATCCGTTTTACCCACGTGACAACATTTTACCACGAAACGTCTCTACCCCCGTTCTCCCAGAGTGGGAGTTTAGGCCGACGCAGTAGGAACCGCGCCGTCCCCACTTTTCCTCTCCTTATCTGATCCTTCTTGATTTCACCTAGATTTGGCACAAATTCTGGCTTGCTTTTATAAAAATCCAAATAAACAAATCATAGATAATCCGTAGCCTAGCTTTGTACATTCTGTCAAATCGAGCTAAAATTGACAATACGGACCAGTTTACTGTTTAGATTCCTTAAAATAAAAGATAAAGACAAGTTGAAAGTTGTTTTAAATTACGTATTGTACACTTATATAATGTAGAACAATACGCCAAGCACTTACCCCTTCTTCTTCGTGTTTGAATCTACATTACACCATTTTCTTTCTCTAACCTTTATACTTTTTCTTTTGAACTTTTTATCTCTCTGTATCTCTCTTTCTCTCTCACTCTCTCTCTCTCTCGCTCTAAAGAAACATTTAAACCGAGGTGTTTCGTCTTGCTCTATTTTTACACCGACGCCTCGCTAGTTTCGAGGATAGAAGAGGGGGTTTACCGATTTTCTTTAGTTTGAAATGTCACGCAATCCCCGAAAGAAAAACACTATGAATATATAAAGGAAAAGAAAAATGTTCCGACTTATTGTAAGAATCAGTTTCGGTTTTTAGCTCCAACAAAGCTCGTCTCCTCTTTATATACCTAAGAAATCAATAAGAGAGATAAAAGGGAGCATTCCTTTGCGCACGCTGTAATATTAAGTTGATTTTAACTGTATGTATTATTTCGTACACGCATGCTGGTGTAAATAATAAATACCTTGTAACGATTAGAGTTCATCTCGACACGTCAATTTCCCTCTCAGTTTCACGTTAGATGGTTTTAAAAAAAGATAATTAGACGTATTTCAAAACGAAAAATATGTAAAATACGTATTTTTAATCCATTTCTAAATTTTTATTAATTAATACACTAATATCTAATTAAATACTTGGTTTTATAAATTAATTGTGCTCGTTATTATAAACGTCACTTAGAAAATCCATCTTCATTCAAACGCCTCTAACCAAATTAACCTGTATTTAATCTGCCCCTGGTATGTCTCTTCTTCATGAACTCCGTTGTGCTGTGGTTGAAACACTTATATAGGCGTCATATTGAAAATACATTAGCGAGTTTGCCCCTGTAAATAAGCTTTCGCGTAAGGTATAATGAACATGATTGCCACGGATCAGGGAAAATTTAATGTTTTGCCAAAATGTCACGGAAATGTCAGTATTTTTTTCAAATTTGGCCAAAAGGTCAGGGAAAAGTCAAGGAATTTGAAACTTGGGAAAAAGATCGTGGATACTTCAGGGAATTTGCAAAGCTTAAAAATTGTAGAAATAAATTGTCATATTTTTGCTAAGCCTAATTTGAAATTGTAGAAATTGTAGAAATGAAAGAGCGCGAACAAAAATTTATTAGATTTCTATACGAAATATAAAGTAATAATAATATTTGTTTCATAACTAATAGCTGCAAGCAAGAAGGATCAGATAAGGAGAGGAAAAGTGGGAACGGCGCGGCTCCTACTGCGTCGGCCTAAACTCCCACTCTGGGAGAACGGGGGACAGACGGGGGTAGAGATGCTTCGTGGTAAATTGTTGTCACGTGGTTAAAACGAATCCTTTATGAGACGCGCTAGCTAGCGACCACGTGACAACAGTTTACCTCGAGAATTTCCTATCCCCCCTTTCCACCCGAGTGGGAGGTTGGCTCTTCTCTCTCTAACTCAACGCAGCCCCACTTTTCCTCTCCTTATCTGATCCTTCTTGCTGCAAGCAACCACACAGGCATAGCCTATTATTACTCACTGTCTTTTAACGCGATCGCTGATTGGACGAAAAGTCAATGTGGCTAAATTCAATATATAGTTAGAAAGGATAACTACAAAAATTATGAATAAATTCAGTGGGAAATATTTTACATATCAGCAAATAGTATCCCTTTAAATTTATAACAAAATCTTACCCCGCTAGAGTTTTATTACGCCTTCTAAAATATATTTTGTTGCAAAATTTCTAGAGCCGTGTATTAAATCGCGTTCTTTGTTTCATTTTTTATAGGAACTGGAAGAGGTTTACTTGGACTTAAGCGACGTTATGACCACTTCCATTCTAAGTACTGCCGAGTTACTTAGTACCAAGGTAAGAATAGATTTCTTTCAAACTTTTCTTCCTCTTTCTTCCTTCCTTAAGTGTTTTAAAATTCGTTTAAACGATTTTGGTGTCATTCTCAAACCTCGTTGTTGATATATCGACTGGTTTGGGATAAGGAGTTCGCTAAAGAATAGAGGATGGGGAAAGCGGTAAAAAAAAAGGGTTTAGACCTAAGCCTTGGTTTCTTTCTTTCTCCACCTGCCATAACCTTTTGCTTAAGGCTTCTTTACACCCACTCAATTTTAAAGTCCTCACGAAACGTAAAACAATGAAAGATGAACAGTATCAGAAGCCGATGAAACCCTCCTTTGAAGTCTACTACTCCAATGTTCCATATAGCGCTCCTCTCTGTATGGGTAAAATTCCCAATTTTACGAGTTAGAAGGGGTCCTACTTCATCCCCCCTGTCTACGGAAAATTGGAAATTCTCTCTCTCTCCACAAACGACGACGTTTTTTTGACGAACTCCAAGGCTGCTAGAGATATTCGCTCGACGAACTCCCCCTCCG
This sequence comes from Odiellus spinosus, assembly GCA_963920705.1. Lineage (NCBI taxonomy): Eukaryota > Metazoa > Arthropoda > Arachnida > Opiliones > Phalangiidae > Odiellus > Odiellus spinosus. Next base: position 18,435,381 of record OY987234.1, on the reverse strand, counting down.
AAAACATCTACCGTTAGGAGGCGTACGAATCGCGCCTTTTGAGAATAACCCATACAGAGAGGGGTAGACAAGACCCGGGAGTAATAGACTTCAAAGGAGGGTTTCATCGGCTTCTGACAGTATTTTTATGAAAAATATTCAATTAATACTATTAGTATTAGTTTTTGTATTAATTTTATTGTTTACTCGACTTAATCGGCAAAAATAGAACAAGACTTTTCTATTTCATAGTAGAATCAATCAAAACATCACTTCTTTTTCCTCTTCGCTCTCTCTTTAAGAGTACAAAAGTGGTTATTTTTTATGTTGAGAAAAAGTATTGTTCCATGTGAACTTTAACCTCAAAAACTTGTAGTATTTTGGAAGGCGTCGTTGACACTATATGACGTTTTTGTTTGAACTCGCCGCCTCTGGAAAAATGATAGTCGAAATGAGTTATGGGCTGTTAGGTGGTGGGAGTTTCGAGATTTAATCCATCCCAGTTTTTTATTTATTTTTATTTTATTTTTAAGTAAGCTAAGCTCCGAAGACGTATAACGTGGGTTAGTTCCGACGGGAGTATGGGGAATTGATAGAGAGAACATTTTGGAAGCGCGTCACCTCTTTGAAATAAAAGGGACTCGCGGATAAGATATTAGTAAAGTGGCAGAAAAAGTAAACGGATTTTTCCGAAGATGAAGGACGACTTTGTTGACGAGTGATATAGAATGTCGAGAAAAAGAGACTCGAACAAGTTGTTGAAGTCTGCAATTAACCTAACAACCAATTTGGGTTTTTAGCGTTTGATATACCTATTATTCCCTATTTTGTTTTATATGAGCTTCTTAAAGTAGACAATATGCTCGCATAGAGTAGACATCTTCTAAATTTGTCAAAAATGAACCCTAATTCGAAAATTCCAACAGAATTTGACCTAATATTAATGAAATAACCCAAAATTCACCAAAAGTGAACCAAAACTTGAAATGCCTGGTACCGGACCTTTACCCTAAAATAACATTCACTATATCTTCATAGATTAAAAAAATGGTTTAACTATGGCAATGACGAAACTTATCTCTAGTTGAACCAGTTTGCACCAGATACTTCAGCAATTCTACTTAATTAACCAGATATAACCGTTGGTAGACAAGATAATGATAATGGAGTTGAAAGATATTGTAAAAAATGCTAGTTGACGTTAGATTTGGTTATAACCCTCAATATTTATGGGGATTTCAAAGACCCAGTATCAGGTGTCCAATGTCTAAGAACTTAGAATTTTAGATTAAATTTTTTTTTGGAAATTACGAGTCGTAAACGAAATTAGAAATTTGCGTTGACTTGGGAAATGTGACGAATTTCTTTCGGTGTTAATAGAAGATTTTATAAGCAGTCGTCCCTGTGAAGGGGACGAGGCTAAAGATGTTCATTGACGCGATAGTTATAGACACTTTACTCGCGTGGGGGCGCTGTAGTTCGTGTAAAGATAAAAAAAGTGGCCGAAGAGTGTAGTCCTTATCTTTAGCAGAAATATTTCGTACAAAAATGTTATACGACGATCGAGTTTTTCGACGGATCCTACGCAAGAAAATTGCTCTTTCTCTATATAGTATCTTGATAGCCGAGTATACTTGGATTGTGGCGCCACCAAAAGCTTTAATGGAAAGCTTTTAACGCGACTCAAACTTTAGTCTATATCTAGGAGAGCGGATACCATTTATATATATATATACACCCTTTTTTTTCACGACACTTATGTAACCTCTCCTCTTGTTTTCAAAAAAAAAAATGCTATATAATTCGTGTCTTAAGCCAAGTTTCCAAGGTTTTTGTTAGAGTATGAAGTTACTAACCTTAAATGGAGACTATAACTTAACAACGAGTGTTGTTTTTTTTATCGATTTCTTATCGATTTCTTAAAGGTAATAGAATCTTCAAGGTCTCTACGAAAATTCTCCGTAATTTTAGGGATATATTTGAGTCTTATTTGGGCTCTAGAAAACGGAGTGACTCTATTGCCTTTAAATATAAGATCCGTGATGGAAACGCGCCTTCAAAAGGTGTGGGGGCTGTGACCTATTTAGGGAGCGATGGGAGCGATTTCGTATACCCTTTATCCTGGCTAAATAAAAGATAGAATAGCGGCGTATTTTTAGCTAAACCCATCCCTAGTAGGGTCTAGGTACTGTATTCCTGGGGCGTCGGCGTTGTGCAAGAAGACGAAAAACGGATTGAAAAAACATTTCGCTCTTTCTGATGGTGCTAGGAATTTGCACCATGCTGATTTTCAGAATTTAGCCATGATTCAATCCTAGCCTTTAACGATAAGTCGCCAGCTCCGTTTTAGTTCCAAATAAATAAATTAATTTTTAGCAAGCCACACTAGGCTCTTTATTACCCTTTAAATAAATTTTTAGCTAGACCCAACTCTAAAGAGCGTTAATGCATGCATAACACGCCCCTGCTATAGCATCATTCCTTTCAGCCTCTTTTACAATGTCAGTGGTCTAGCTATATTTATGGGTTACCCATCTTGTTGTTTCTTTATCGGCTATTATATCTTGATATCACCCCGCGGTTTTTAAGGTAATTTTCTATATAGCGCATACACGTTCTAGTTTTAAAGGTTTAGGGACTTTTTTTTTAAATTATAAATAAGGTCAGAAGCCGATGAAACCCTCCTTTGAAGTCTATTACTCCCGAGTCTTGTCTACCCCTCTCTGTATGGGTTAGTTTCAAAAAGCGCGATTCGTACGCCTCCTAACGGTAGATGTTTTCGGAGCGGGAGCTCGTCGAGCGAATATCTCTAGCAGCCTTGGAGTTCGTCCAAAAAACGTCGTCGTTTGTGGAGAGAGAGAATTTCCAATTTTCCGTAGACAGGGGGGATGAAGTAGGACCCCTTCTAACTCGTAAAATTGGGAATTTTACCCATACAGAGAGGAGCGCTATATGGAACCTTGGAGTAGTAGACTTCAAAGGAGGGTTTCATCGGCTTCTGATAAGGTTCAAAGAATATATTTAGCTTAAATATTATTTTTGTTGGTATAGTTAAAAACGTTCTTAATGCAATTTAGAAAAGGACGTCTCCCGCGATCTGAACGTGACCTTATTAGGAAAGTGCGTAATTAAACTCGAATAAAAATTTCGTGAATTAGCTTCAAAACCGAAAGTTTTGATTAGATTTAAAAATATTAACAAAGTATAAATTTCTACCTTATTAAAAAGATATATAAATTTATTTCTTTTGGAGTTACTAACTCTTTATAATGTTAGAGAAGCTAATATTGATTTTTAGTCCGGATGGATGGTTAGCCTAGCAACGCCTCCTCTACCACGCTTTTAGCTTCAATTTGTGTTTTTTTGTTTTCATCTTTTTTTCTTATTCTCGTTGTCTCCGAATGACCCATATATTTTTCGTAAAACAAGGGAATAAGGCGATTCTACAGGGAATATGTAGCGCTTTTTTAATACTTACAAGTACATAAACGACTCTATTGGATAAAATAAACTATAGGAATTGCTAGTTGACATTCTGAGAGCGTTTCAGTTGTAGTAACAACTTTTTCTAAACCACAATTAATCTTTTAATTGAGGGTTAATCTCCTCACGTAGGAGCTGTTCAAGCCTGTAGCTTTGACTGTACTAAATTAATTATGTAACTGACTACGTATTGAGAATCGCCAGTGGTGTACAGATTTTACTGGAAGTGATTAACCCCATAGAATTTAAACGTTTTAGAGCGTGAGAAAATAACAAATTTGTTAATTAATATAGGAATTTGTTTTTCAGTTTATACTAATATGATTGGCTCGAATTTAATTCAATTTTTTACCAAAAACGTGTCTAAAAATTTAAAAATGGCATGGCGATTCCGAAAATAAATTAAAAGCTGATCCGTTTATAGCTCTAAGTTTCCATTTAAATACAAAGTAAATATTATTTTTCTCTAATATCAACTTGGTATTATACGATATATAATATAATAATTTTTCGTGTTACTATGTTCTGACCCTCAATCATCAGCTACCGGTATAGATATAAACGTAAAATGCCTTAATTATGCAAATTGTTTTTCCGATCGACGCCCTTTTCTCTTTTTCTTAGTCGCGCTCCCAGTATTTTTTTTACCGAAGGCCTCCGAGTCCAAAGATAATTTTTAAAAGCAACGTACAAAAAAGCGTTTGAATAAAAAAAACAAAATTTCACGCGTAACAGCCAACGTAAGCTCAGATTGTCTCTCTTTGCCACGAATTCCCTTAGAAACAATATCATTTTTTTTCTCGACATTTCGTCTAGTCGTAAACACGACAGGGCGGATATAATCCCCAGGCGTCAAAAAGATTTTCTCTCGGCTTCCTTTTCGCTCGTTTCCTTTCCTCCGAAGATTTTCGATGTATCATAAGTGAAGATTATATTGAAGTTGGTATTTTCCAAAAAATATTTATTCCACACTCTAAAATTTAAAAGTTCTGTCAAGTTCTGCCAGTTAGCTATTTGTGATCCAATTTTTAACAGCGAAACCGTTTCAAGAGCGTAGGAACACCTGTTGGAAAGCTTCAAAGGAACCGAATATGAAATGACTTCTAATTGGTCCTCTAATTATCTTAGAACTTTCGCCACTATATGGTAAACTATCGACTTTTGCAAGGCGTTATATTATAGGAGGTTGTAGTGAAAGGTTAGGGTCATTTTTGGACGTTTGCTTTATTTCTATCAGTGGCGAAACTTAATTTTATTATTTGAATCAAATATAGCGATGTCTTCTATCTAATGGTACAATCGGTTTATGCCTGAGAGATCGTAGAGAAAAGTTACAGCTTAAAGGGAGAATGCAACCTAATTGCAAGTGATTTTTTTATCGATTCCTTATCGTTTAAATAGGCCTAATCCATCGATAAAAAGTTTACAATACAAATATTAAACTAGAAATAAATATAAAACTTACCCGGAAAATAGGCTTAGCGGCATTCATGGAGATCCTGAGTCGCGTCCGTGTAAGGTCTAGCGACCAATGAGCGAAGGCCCGTCGTTCACGCGAGATCTCCACGAGACTTACGTCGCGCGCGATTGGTCGCTAGACCTTACACGCGTGGAAAACAGGACCTCCATGAATCCCACTAAGCCTATTTTCATGGTAAGTTTTAAATTTATTTCTAGTTTAATATTTGTTTGTAAATATTTTCAGTAGTGGATTAGGCCTATTTAAACAATAAGGAATCGATAAAAAATCACTTGTTGTTAGGTTGCATCCTCCCTTTAAGGACAAGGGTCATTTATGGGGTTTTTTTTGCACGATTTCTCGGCCCATCTTCTTTTGGCGGCTTGATATCTTCCCTATAGTGGCGAGGAACCTTTAACGAATGGTTCATTTAGTTTCATTATTTTGAAATTAAATTATGTCTTTGCGAATGTCTTGATTTTGCTCTAAAATATAGAGTTGATGCTCAACTTATAGAGAGATAACATATCACTTTGTGATGGAGCTCGGCTCTTCGTCCTCCTCCTCCTCATGCAGCCCAATTCTTTTTCTCCACGCTTCCGCACTCTTTATCTCACTCTTGACGAGAAGAAGGAGGGTATTTTAAGATATTCCGAAAGTGATAGAGATGCGAGTCGAGCAACGACAAAAAAATGGAATAAAAAGAATGCCCGACTAGTTCTAGAATCTTATACTTTTAGGACCTCCTCTTTGAAAGGAAAATATTGACTCGCGAATAGATAGATATATCCCATGCTAATAGAAATTTCTGGGCGCGCTCTCGTTTCAAAATAAAATAAATATATCTTTGGGGATTACAATATATGTCCTTCTTTTCTTCTTAAAAGAGAAAATAATTCTATCTCGATTTGAATTTATTTAAAATCATGATACGCGTATTTATAATATACTTAATTAATAACAAGATCATATTGTAACATAATATGTATTTCACCATCGTTTTTCTATTTTCTTATATCTGTTACTTCGTTATATAAGAAATATATTTTATTTGGCCCTTTAGAATTGTTCTGTCATTAATTTCCGCCACTCATTGAAGATATTCTGGCCATTCTCATGGTTCTCAACTTTCATTGAAAGGTTTCTGGGCACTCTCATGATTCCTGCCATTTCATTGGAAGGATTATTGCCATTCTCGTTGCCCCCTCCACTCAATGAAGGGCTCCCACGGGAATCCTTCATTGAATGGTCAGAAGATCTATTAGTTCTAAGTTATATCTATAGTACGAACTATTTACTATTTCATTTTAAATTACCATATAGTCTATAAACTTTGGTTAGCGTATTTGCGTTGGTCTAACCCAGTCTCTTTCCCTTTTCAATTTTCTTCTCGGTAATCGATTACTGGCACCATATAGGCCAAGGAACAAGCGGAACACTACGATTACATCACTAGCACCTGCCAAGCTTCGAACAGCCGAGTAGATCTGAATCATTTCCTGAAATCTTTGCCGATGGACAGACTGACTATGCCTCCCACAAAACACTCCTTCAGCCAACCTCAGACGGACATCGACGACTACCAATCGGTAATTATAACATTTACTTCCTAGTAACCCTTCTTCTTCATCTTTTCTATTAATCAAAACCCCCTACTGTACCCTTGTTAAACGAGGGCGAGACGAGAAGTACTTGGGTGATGGGAGAGGGGCGCTTAATGGACATCATCTACCCTTTATCGGTACCCCTAGCCATTTACAAAGCAACCTTCGGGCACGATCTTTAATGGAATGTAAACGTTAAAGAGCTAGAACCAAATATACCATTAGCATCGCTCCCGAGTTGTTTTAAAGGACGAGCCTAGACAACGAAACGAGATAAAACAAAATTAAACTTATAAATCATAAAATTAAATTTTCAATACGAAGAAAACTTAATATTTTATTATTACAAAACGCCTTTAAAACCTGATAATAATAGTTTTTCGTTAAAAACAACGAATGGGGTATCACTATTATACGTCATAGCACATTCTTCTCATTGGCTCGGCGTATGCGCTGTCAAAGCTAGCAATAATATGGATCGATTTCCAAAACGTATTGATCCTCTAGCAACATTAAAGCGAGATAAGCTAAGCTGAAGGTGTTAAGTGATAAGAAAGCCAAACGGCTATTAGTGAAGTAAGACTAATTCCCACCGAGAGGGTATTGAAAATTGTTTTTACGGTTAAATCTTCCTTTAAAGGGAGGATGCAACCTAACAACAAGTGATTTTTTTATCGATTCCTTATTGTTTAAATAGGCCTAATCCACTATTTAAAAAATTTACAAACAAATATTAAACTAGAAATAAATTTAAAACTTACCCTGAAAATAGGCTTAGTGGGATTCATGGAGCTCCTGATTTCCTCGCGTGTGAGGTCTAGCGACCAATCGCGCGCGACGTAAGTCTCGTGGAGATCTCGCGTGAACGACGGGCCTTTGCTCATTGGTCGCTAGACCTTACACGGACGCAATTCAGGATCTCCATGAATCCCCCTAAGCCTATTTTCAGGGTAAGTTTTAAATTTATTTCTAGTTTAATATTTGTATTGTAAACTTTTTATCGGTGGATTAGGCCTATTTAAACGATAAGGAATCGATAAAAAATCACTTGTAATTAGGTTGCATTCTCCCTTTAAGTCTAAAACTATCTACAAGCTTGCATTTTATGCACAAAACTTTAACGATTTTTCCAAGGCTATAGTGATTTAAAAGAAATTATTTAAATCAATCAATTTTATTCGATGGAAAACACTATAACCATTACGATGTTCGAAAATTAATTTCAACAATACACTTGTCCTTTAAACTATCTGAAAAATTCAGCCCAAGGGAGAAAGGGTTGTGTGTTTTTTTCCAAACCTTCGTTGGCCCGGTGGTGGCCGTTCGTCGGAAAACATTATTCGAAGAATATAGATCTGTTTCAGACACTGCATGCTGATTTAGGAACTCTTATTTCTTTTCTATACATTTGAAAATCTTGATACAAACGCTAGGCGACTGCTTTTATTATATGTCTTTCTCTCGGAGTTCTCCAAGTTCTTGCGCAGTCTTTTCAGATCGATTTTTTTTGTCCTCACTTCTCCTAGTTATTCTCGCAAAGCTTGTTTAGAACGCGTAAAGAATGAATGGAAAGGCGTAGAGACGAATTCTTATTGTTTCGCTTTATTGCTTCTAGTGTCTCGAGCCAAAAACTGACTCGAAAAGCAATACCTTAAAAATAAGAAGAAAAAATATCAATCTTACTTTCTTCTTTTTATTCGAGTTTTTTCTTTCAATCGTGTTTTTTAGTAGGCGGGCGTTCTTTTACTGAGAAGCTGAATAGGAAAATCAAATGTTTTTTATAGAACCATCAATAATAATATAATAAATGACTTCGTACTGAAATATTCAGGAAGTGTCTCTTAGTTATTTAAAGACATCCCAATTTTGTGGGGTCCACGATTAGCTTTGGGTAGTGATTTGTTATGGGTGTCATTCCTAAAATTATTTGCATCTTCTGTAAAGAAAAGACTCCTAAAGTCTTTGTACATCTGAGTTTACTAAGTTCAGCTTTGCTTCCGTCTGGTCCCTAGGATTTCCTAAAGTTCCTAAACCACCCTAAAATCAGTATTTGGTCCTAAAATCAACCTGATTTCCAGGTTTTGGAGATAAATATCTATTTAGATATCTAGGTATAGCTGCATACTCTTAGTGAATCCATTAATTAATCCATGCTTTACAGTATCTAACCCTCTATTACCCGTCTACCAAGATAGAGGCAATATGATAAATAGGCAACGAGATTTATTTATTTATTTATTCTGTCGCATTTAACCTTTTAAGATTGGATATACTGAAGATTGATTTAAGAAAAAACGTCATTACTTAAGTATCTAATTAAATCTAATTGGTTTTCCAATTTAAAGAAACTATATTGAGAGGGTAATTCCTTTTCGAACCCTTCCAACTCCTGTTTTTTTTTTTTTTTACTCTTTTTATTCGTGATTGGTTAAAGAGAAATCCTTCTTTCGTGAGATCAGTAAAGGAAAAAACGGGGGGAAAAATAAGCCTTGCGAGGTATAAAGGAACAGTATTGCAGCTGTAATGTCGTAAAAAGACGCCGTCTTCTCAGCTGAAAACGACTCTTATCTGCCTCCCTTCGCATTTTATCCATGCCCATTCCTTATTTCCTTTTTTTTTTTTTTTTTTCTTCTAATCTGGAGAAAAAGAAGTGGAAGAAAAAAATGGGCATTTTTTTCCTGGAGGTGTCGGCCAATTACGCAATTTTTTCTTCTTTTCTAAGGCTATCGCGCACTAAAAGTATTTCGAATTTTGTTTTGTGTTCAAAGGGATTATTTATTTACCAGGCAACTTTTAGATATAAATATTATTTAGCTAAAGATTCGAGTAATCATACTCGACTACTTCTTTTACGTCTTTTCCAACGGTAAGGCCGCAGAGAAAACCCGACTTACCCCACCCTAGATGGAGGTGTAGTTAAAAAGTTGTCAGAATCAACACGAGGTAAAATTTGAAACATTATGTTGGAAATATTCGTTATTGAATGTTAATTATGTCATAATCTCAAAACTATATATTAAATATGACGAACATATCTTAATTATACGCTGAATTTAGAAGTTTATGACTGATCGAGCGTTTTAAACCCTCATAATTGCGTCAAAAAACGATAATCTAACGATATGGAGCTGTAAAAACTGGAGACATTATCTGGTGGAATCTACATTTAATGGTTCCCATACTCCATAGGCTCAAAGAAAGGAACTAGAATAAATAAATGGGTTTGTTTTAGAAAAGATGAATAAAATTAATATAAAAAAACATTGCAGCAGGTTGTGCGCGACAGTTCCCTTATCCACACCCACGATTTTAATAGTCTAGGCTAAAGGCTGTTTTTAGCAGTTAGTAGATCGAGCCTAGCTTCTTAGGGTTTTTCTTAGGAATAAAAAAAAAATGTAATGGCGCTGAATGGAGTGAAGATTATAGTGAAATATATTTGACATCATTTCTCATGGAATTACGCTCGACTCGGTGATATTACGCTTCTGGTTTTAGCGGGAAACCTAAAGTCCAAAAGCGCGTTTACATACTCGGGCTTATAACGCGCAAGTTCCGTGCAACCTCCGCTCTATCTCTCAATCGATAATAAACGGTGCTTCTTATCTCTAGATTAGATCTCAATTTATGGAGAGACAACGAGTTTATTTTAACACATCGCGGTCTATTTCGTATATCAGTATATTATAACGAGGAATAAGTTCGATTTTAAGTAAATAAATTACTCCTATAGAGTAATATACTAGGAATGACGTAAAAGTAAGAGTCGCGTAATAAACTTCACTCAGAAGAGAGCTTTATTACTTTACTCCTGGTAAAAGATAACGTTTTGTATATGGTTCATGTACCTCAATTTTAAAATATTAGGTAATATTTATGTCATATCATATTTATTTTTGATATCTGAAATCGTCAGTGATACTAGCACGAAGTAGATTCTTTTGACCTGGTGCTCTTTTTCAGTGTAGCTAGTAGTTAAATATCTGTAAAAAATTGACTGATCTGTGAATTATGATTGAATCATAAGTGGTCTCCGCTAATAAGAGTCGTTTGAAACAATATTTCACGTAGAAAAATATACGCAATGCGTTAGATAATGGAAAATACAATTGTGATGACGAAAATTTACTTTTAATTAAAATAAGCAAATTTTAAAATATCCTCTCGAGTTGCTACTAAAATTAAATACCGCAATACTTTGCGTTTCTTATCCATGATGCACTTTAATATAATATATACCGAAAAGTAAGAGTATACGCTTACTATATCAAAAGCGAGACACGCTTTTGAATAAATTAAGACACGTTGGGAGTAAACTAAAAATAATTAGGCTTACGTATTTACTTTTTTACAGTCACTAATATTTTGTTTTTATTATTTTTCTTCCATTTTTATGGCATTTTCTACCCTGTTTCTTCCCGTCCATTTTTTGTATACCTTTTTTTGGCAACTTTTATTTTTAAAACGTATGCTTGGCCCCGTTTTTTCGGTACCCATTTTCCGCATCCATCCTCCTCTTCCTCTCCTCTCTCTCTCTTTCGCTCTTTCATCCCGGTTCTTCTCCGGTTCTCGTTCGACGCTCTCTGTGCTCCGGATCGTCCGCCGCTCTCCGGGTGTTCGTTATTTCGGACTCATTGGTGCCTGGGCTCGTTTCGGGCTCGTAACCCTCGTCTGTCCGCGTGCGCGCGCTCGACTATCTCGTCGGCAACCCCGTCGGTCGTCGCCGCAACATTTGGGAACGTTCGAATTTTTTTTTTTCTTCGTTTTACGCGTGGTGGTTCGCTCTGCTCCGCTTTCTCCCTCTCTCCTCTCGAAACTCTCGTTGCCTCGCGTGACTTTTCTCTCTCTCCGTGAAAATCAAACCTCCGATCGGCGCCCTGGTCGTTCGCGAAAACTCGGTAGGATCCCGTGCATTTGCTAAAGGACGAATTGGTCATCGACCGCTTGTCCCAGCTCTCGTTGCCCTCCAAGTCCGATAGTTTACGCCAAGACGTGGTTAACCTCGAGTCGCAAATCCGCCAGCTACACGAAGCTCTCGACGCTCTCTTGAGGTTGCAGCAAAGGTAAAAATATCTCTCGATCCTTTTTAACCTCTCTTTGGAAATTCGTAGGCTTAGTATTTGGCCATTTTGATGAAATAACCAATTTAAATCGAATGGATTTATCATTGTGAAAGCGCTGAGATTTCTAGAGTTATTAGGCTTAACGTAATTATAATTTAAAAAAGGATTTTTAATTTAATCTTTATTCTGCTTAATGGGGAAAATCTACCATTTTACTTTTTGTTGAATACCGGAACTAATACCAACTGTATCTATCACCAGCTGTTTTAGGCTTAGTATATATCACCAACCTAAAACCCTGCTATGCACATTTTATCTACAAAGTGGAATGGTAATTTAGGCTTAGGAGTATTCCAAATATAACTGTTCTTTTAGCGCAATTAAAGTCTAATATTTTCTACGGTATAATATATGGTTAGGGGCTGCTTGCGAAAAAGCCGAAAAAGATCAATTCTAGACAGAATTTTTATTTCAAATGTTTCATATACCCAGCAACGTAAAGGGAAACTGACCTAAAAATAAAATTTTCATTTTCATTATCAATTCATTCATTATGTGGCCATAAAACCAGAAAAAATAGCGAAATACAGTCGGAAAAATCTTTTAAATGTGAGAATGAATCTTTACCACAATATTTTACCGATATTAAGATTATATTTTAATTTCTGCGGAAAGTAGGCTTAACAATGATCCGTTGTGTATTTTAAATCTCGTCCTTAATTGTCTCCAGCCAATCACGTTTATTTCGACAGTAACACGATTCAAACTAGGCTTAAGAGGCACGCGATTTTGCTCGTTGTTCGGAACGGTTTAGAGACGAGATTTCAAAATCTTAATGGCTCCTGTTAAGCCTACTTCTTGAATAAATTATTTGGAGCTTAACAGTTTTTCAGCCTTTTTTGTTAGTGGAGGATTATGTCTATTTAAATGATAATGAATTGATTTAAAATCATATCCTTCCTTTAATCTAATATTATTTTGAAAATCAATTTCTCACTTAGTTTTTCCTAGAATGTTTGCCTAAAATTGACCCGTAACCTAAAGCACCCATAAGGTTATCAAACAATGAAATAGTATATGACTTTTCGATTCGACCAACCATTAATGTAAAATGATTCGCCATAGTTTAGCCAAAATTATCACATTGAAACTTATCGAGCATATGCTTTGAAAAAATGAAATATTATTTTAAATATATTTCAAGGAAACGCTTCGTTTTAATATTTTAAAATTTATTTAAAATATCTCAATCGATTCCTTAATTACAAACTAATATTAGACTAGAAATCAATTTTTAACTTATTTTTAGTTTAACATTTGGTTTTGATTTATATTTAAATTTGATATTTTATAAAGGCTCTTTATAATCGATAAGGAATCTATAGAAAATCCCTTTTGCGTCCTTCTTTTACAATTAATTTGATCTGAACTTGGAAACGTTGTCAAATAAATTTAAATAGATTTTACAATATTAAATCGTTGTCTTCTTGAAAAAATCTTTAAAGTGAGGTTGTCAAGGATTTTTCAAGGACTCGAAATGGAAATTGAGTAACATTTTCGGAAATATCGTTAAAAAACGGATCAAAATATATAGACATATGCCATAGAACGAAAAATAGTAATTTACAATTGCCATTTTCAAAAAATTTATATATTTTTACCATTTTCATTTCTTAATAACGCTTCAACCCAGAGGTATAAAATTTTAAACGTGTAATTTTATTATTATGATAAATCCATTGGAATTCGAAAAAATGGTGACAGTATCTCTTTAAAATGATTATTGTACCTTCAGAAATTGGAATTTCAACAAAATAAACTATACTATTCCTTTAGAAAAAGTCTCAAAAAGAAGGGCAAATCGAAAAATACCTCGCTTTGGAAATAACTTTAGGCGATTGATTTTTTCCCTTTTCCCCCTTCCCCCTGGCGTATTCCCGTATTAAAGCTATAGAGGGTAGCCAAAAATCGTCGAAATAATAGATGCGATACGGCCTCTAGACTTATACCCTTCGATTAGCATCAAAATAGGTCTCTAATATTTTAATATCACCATTAATAATGTTCACCTTGTAAAATGCTAACGTTAAACTCGTTGAAAGCCATAAAGAACCGATTCTTACGCAATTATAACCTTCGTTTTGTGATTTAATGTTAGTAATATTTCTTAGTCGCGCGGGGATTTTACTAAATTTTTCTTATTCACTGACTTTGAGTTAATAGAGCTAAAGATGGGACGAAAGAAATACGCGAAATGACGTTATTGCGCGCTTTCTTATACTTTTCAATCTCTCGCCGTATTGATTACGATCTAGTAAACTGTCTATAGTTTATGACGTAAAACGGATTTTTCTATTTCTTATTTTAAAACAAAATTAATGATTAACGAGTTTTGGATTCTATCCAGCTACGTAGTAGCTATACGATGGTTTTAGAAACTTTTTTTTTCCTCCTATTTTATTTTTAAAGCAAATAGTTCTCCCTCCTAAGTCTTATCTTTTGTCTGAGAAGTTTCGAGCGATTTTCTAAGTTTATATATTTCAAAGGTTATTTATAGAGAAGCCATTCTTCCTTTTTTATTTTCCCGCCAAATCGTTTTCTTTTGTCGCTCGCCCTATAGTCATTATAACGTGGTTTCGCGGATTCTTGGATTGTCTAAACCTCGTTTCCCATTACACGACCAATCAAAGACTCTCTAGCTCACGGCAATCGTCAAATGGTTAAATTGAGTTACCCCCCTCTCTTTCCAATATATATCTCTCTCTATTTGGATAAATCGATGAATTTGAGTCAACGCTAATGAGCCAGCTATTGGTTTAAACTCTCATCTCTTAATTCGAATATGTTTTCCGTGAATGCGCTTCTTTCAATTATTATAATAGGTTACCCAAACATTTAAAAATATAGGGTTAATTATACATTGATTTGTTTTTGTTGCAATTACTGTCGATTAGCGGCCGCCATTACCCAAGGTTTCTAAAACTATATCAATATAATAGGCGCGTGAATCGCTCGGTGACGTCACGCGAGCGTAGACGGGTTACTCGAGGGTCCAAAAATGACCCTTATCTTAACTACCACCAAGGCATAAACCGATTGCACAATTAGAAAGAAGATATTTCCTAAATAATTTTAAAATAATAAAATCCTGCCTCGCACTAGTAGAAATCGAGCGAAATTTCGAAAAATTACCCATATCTTAAAATGGCCGGATCTTTTCTCTACTATCACCAAGGCATAAACCGATTGCACCATTAGAAAGTAGACATTCCCTAGGTTGTTTGAACATAATAAAATCCTGCCTCGCCATTAATAGAAATCGAGCAAAATTTTCGAAAATGACCCATATTTTAAAATGGCCTAGATTCCTATAATTTTTTGGGACTTCTTTGCGGTCACTCTGTAAGAGAAGTTCGGGATCTCCTCCTCTCTATAGTAGAAACTTACCTTGTAAGGGGTAAAGGTTACATTGGGAACCGGTTCTTTTCCATACCTACATATGTAGTTACATTATAGCTTAATAATGCAGCTATATATGCGTGTGTACATAGCCAATATTGTAATATTTGAAACGATATTTGTATTAATAGAATTTATTATTTTTTTTTTTCCTTATTACTATTTGATCTGTCCGCTGCTCTAGGAGTCTCGAGTCGTCCCTCTACAACAAATCCAATGAACTCCAGGAGGATATTTCTATGAAAAGATTCGATCTGCAGGTCGCCCACATACATTTGGCTGCAGTTCGAGCTCAGGTAAGCCAACCGAAATAAAAAAAAAAAATAAATAATAAAGTGAGGGAGAACCAGGGAGGGAAAACGTTTTGATATTTGACTAAACCACTTTCCTCCCCGTCCCTCCTCTTCCCTTTTCTCCAATTTACTCGGTGGTAGAAAGCGGAGAACGGAAAGAGAACTCCCACCAGCCGCTACACGATATACAGGCATATATCTCTTGTAAAAGTGCCTTTACACTTACACGCGTTAAAGAATGCTCAATATATATTAGGAGAAGAAACATACCTCTAATTATTATAAACTGTCCAAACTATAGTCGCGAGAAACCTGTTTGACACCGTATCTGGGTAGTTTGAGCTTCTTATTTTTAAAACCTTATCAATTATTCGGACATTTTTAAATTGAAAGAAAAAAGGTTTTAAAAATAAAATTATCTCTATTGAGTACTGCTGTGAAGGCACCTTGAAACGCTAGCTTGTTTTAGTTAATGAAGCTACAATTGGGTAAGGACAAACCGTGTAAGCATGCGTTTAGACACTTCATCCTTAACGCTTTGACCGAAATAAGTCGAACAGGCTTAAAGATGGTCGCGGTGTAAAGAGAGCTATGTAGGTTTCCTCTACCCCAGTATACTCTCTATCCCTCTGGATCTTCTCTTCGTAGAAGATTCGACATTTTCTCTACCTACGGTCGTTTTCATCCGGCTGCCCATGCAATATAGTATACAGTTTGCTCGGTTGTAAAGTTCTCGCTCTATAGCGGAGTCTTTTTTCGATATATCATTCTCTAGACGGAGGGATGACCCCGTGGCACGTTCAGGCTTCGATTCTTTGAATAAGTCGTCTTGTCTTTTTTCGGGTCAAATCCTCCCTAAACTCGCTTTCTCCTCGGCTACTTCTAATCTCAATCGGTTTGATATTTCAGCACGCTCCAAGTTATCCGTCGTACGTTAATTACGTGCTAAACTTATTCCGATTATGCTAATTACAAAGTACAATTTACTTTGAAAGAGAGATTATAGCCATAAGAAAGATAGTTTTCTTTTAGAAATTATGAAATAGATAAAGGGAGATTAAATGGTCTCCACTTTTGTCGAATTCGGGTCATTTTATTTCGTCTATTTCGTCGAATAAGGACCCCCTATTTGAACGATTTGATTTTATTGTCGAAGAAGGTGGTTGAAAATTGTATTAGCCTCTTTTATTTCCTCCACGCATCTTTCTTCGCGTAATTGCTTGAAAGCGAAAACGTGTCTAACACCGTATTTGAATTTAAATGGCGCAATCGCGTCGCGACCTTTACCTACGTTCACTATGAGCGAACCTCGCGGCGTCTGGGTTTATAAAATCGGCTTGTTCTTTTCTTTCGTAACTCCAGACCACTTTCTTTCCCTTTTCCATTAATTCGAAGTCAACGTGAAAAGGAAAATCAAGCGATTTTCATCGCAACCTTCTTTTTTATTAAATACCTATCCAGATGTACTTCTGTTCTAAGGTTAACTGAAATAACGCGAAAAGATGAAAGTAACGTTAAACTCCTCTTGTAAAACCTCTGGTGTTTGACAAACCAGCTTCCCTTTAATTTAAAACTCCGTTAAGCCTAATTTTCGAGTGTTTCTATAGGATACTGTAGCGAATCGATTAGCTAATATAACCTTGATATTTCCTACTCATCTTCCCTTGAAGCTTTTATTTCCCAAGCTTCGGCGTTAGGGTATCGAACATTTCGCGGCGAATGCTCGACTTCTCTCCCTTTGTGTTGTTTCAGGGTACGGGCGCTTAACGATATTCGATTTCTGATAAGGTCTATTTTAAGGGTCATATGTATACCTTCTTTAGTTTACCTACGTTGAATATTAGTCCACTCAGTGGATATAGAGAGAGACGTAAAACGAGATATGGCAAAAATTGCGCGCGTAAATCGGTAAGGGTATAGTTCTTTTTTTCTCTCTCTCTCTTTTCTCTTTCTGCGGACCTTGGGTTGTCTAGAGAGTTAACCAGTCGTTCAGCGGCCTTTTTGCGCTCGGTGTGTCCAGGTGTGTCTGCTCGGTTGTAAGCGAGCGGCCGCGCAAACCGCGTTGCTTCGGGAGAGCGTTACACGCTGGAGGAAGTTATCAGGATGAAATTTCGTAGCTTGGCCATTCTCATCCGTAATTTTTTCCGTTTCCAGTTAGAGTTGTTCGAGGGACGCGAGGCGGGCAACGGAGAAGAGAGCGCGGCTCATTCCCGGGAGAGGAAACCATCGACGGCCAGTACGACTAGCATCAAGAGCAAATGGCTCAAGGCCTTTCGGAGTCTCAAGACTCCGGGCGAGAGCGCCTCCTCCAAAGGTTCCGACAAGTAAGACCATGTTCAATTAAAATTCACACTCTTCAAACGTATTGTAAGGCCGACTTTTAATTTCAAAGAGTTCTCAAAAGCTACGTGAACAGTAAACGTCCGAATTTAGTTGCAATTTCAATCTACATGCATGCCTAAATGTTACATCTATTTCTGTTCTAAAACAAGTTCAAATCCATACTTTCAAAATTAGGGATTATAGTTTTGGATAAATATAGAATATATTCGGAATTATTTGAAGTAAACCGAATAATTATTAATCTAGGCAATAAATAACACAATATAAATAGAATAATCCGAAGGGATTATACATATTGCTCCTGATTTGGAGCATCTGATGCGAGACGGCTGGAACACAAATACAGGCGTCGTAATAAAAATAATAAATACATTGCAAACCGCATACATATAGGATAGTGATTGTCGAAGGACTAACAAAACACGAATTAAAACTAAATATTTCCTAGTAAGGAAATTGCAATAAATTAACTGTGATTGTTAAAACTTTTATTGTCGAGGCATTTGGGGATGTGTCAGCATCCCTAGAATTATGGGTAGGTTCTATTTCCTTGCCTTAAGCAAGTTTGCAATCTCTTCCCCACCTTAGCCGCGTACCACCTTTATAGAAAATACCTTATCTGGAACGTGTACTTAGACTCTTTGATAGGCATCGTTGAACGTACCCTATAGTAAACAACCTCTTGACCTTTTACAAATTTAAACTCAATTAAAAAAGCCTAGGAAGTTAGAGATTTACTATTTTCCTGCGAGCGTACCTATTAATCCCCTTTGGTTTGTAGCTTGTTATATACTTGTTAGGCTTAGTTCAGAAGGGGTAAATCTGGAACAAAAAATCGAATTAAGCTTTAATCCAGATGTTAGGGATTTTTTTTTTTAACCTTTCCATTTTGAACTGTTTTTCCAAATTGGAATTCTCTCTCTATCTCTCCGAGACTTAAACTCGAGAATATATATTTTGCGCCCTTTTAGAATTCAAAACAAATATAATTAGATATTAGCCTTCCAGTTCGAATAGAAATCCTCAGACAGGGATTGAAAATGGAAAGTTCGGGATTTCAATTTCATTGTTAATCTTTCTTGCCTTTATCAAGTTAAATACGGTTAAAACACCGTATAGGGATAGTTATATAATGTTTTTCTTTTAGTTTATATTCGAATAGTCCGATATTAATATAAATTTTAATGCCAAACCTAACTGACTGCAGATTGACTCATTTCCAACCTAATTACTCGAGACGCACCGTGTTCCGTTATTATCCTACTACTTCACGTACCGACTTTAGACGCGATAGTTAGAAAGGCAGTGAGAAAGATACACTCGTGAGCATTATGTTATATGATCTTTAACAATTTCTATTCTTTCTTCCTACCTTTAATTTCATTTCCTCTAAGCCCTTGGACTGACTAGATCGTCCAAAACTGATCCACTTTGTATCCGGGTTTAGACCTAAACGCTACGCGTCGCGTGGCTCTATAGGCTAACGTAATCAAATCACTTATTGCCTAGACCACTTTCGCGTCAGCGGTCCATAATGTATTTTATTCGTTTCCTCGTTCTTACCCGCCCCTTTTTGTACCCCTAAAGGTCGGACAACGGAGACAAAAAAAGCCAAAAGAGCAAATCAGATTCGAACCCGAGTACCCCGTCGCTGGAGTTGGGCCAACACATCTTCCAAGAGTACACCTACAAGAAAGTTACGGCGTGCGACGCGTGCAGGGAAATACTTCGAGGTAAAGTAAGAAAAACGTTACGAAATACCGCGCTCGGCACGTGAACGCCCCTCAACCCCGATATAATTCTTTTAGCCACGACCCCGTAAAGCGCAAAACCGTTATTAATCTCTGTCCTTTCTTTCCCTCTGCCACCGCGTTCCACCATCCGCATCCCTCCGCGACCGCCGCCGAAAAATCCCTCGCTCGTCGCGCCCAAGATATATACCTAACCTAGAAATATATATATATAGTCATCCACAAGAACAATTCGCAAAATTGCTAAGCCTAAAGCGGATTAATACGAAATAATAAACGTCACGGGAGGCAAAAAGTAGTTTTCCAAACTGAAACTTAAAGAAAAATAAGATAAAATAGCGATACCAAACCCGAGATCACATTCAGGGCCGAATCCCATCAGAACCGATGGGCGGGCGAACTCAAAAGAAGCCATTTGCTCCAGCTTCCGCGGTCTATGGAATCCGGTAGCCATATAGTTCGAATCAGTTCGAAATTTCAACGCGTAAAATCTTATAACTCCCTTCGATTTCTTTGATTGGTTTCTTAAAGAATTACTTTGTAAGTGTAGAAAATTCCAACAGATTCTTATTATATTGTAGGGGTATATTAGGATACCCCTTGAATGTGAAGGAAATTATTGGCAAGAATAGAAAAAGTGTCTGGGGGTTATTACAAATCCCTTGACTTTTACTCTATTTAATATCCCTGGGGTGGGGAAGATCGAAAAGCCATTCGGGATACTCCATGTATGAAGGCAATATTGTGTGTAGCGTATCACTATATTCAATGTTTCTCCGCGAATTAATCATAGAAGCGTAGCGGACGAACAGTAAAACGTATCTGTCCTTTCAAAACTCAAGAAAAGGTTTTAACGTCTGAGATATTAGCCACACGCATTACCGACCAATTTCAAAGACACATAATTCAGTTATCACACGATGTTAATAACATATTTAAATTAGACGTAATTTAGCACGATATATTAACAACGCAATTACATTAATAGAATCTCAAGATATATATTAGATTTGACACTAGCTTAAGTATAATTCCAGTTGCAACACGATATATACAGCATAATTGCGTTAATGAGATCTCATGATTTAGTTAATATTAGGCTTAATTATATAATTAATATATTTTGACACGAATCACGTAGTTATATTAATAATTGGCTCTTATGTTTAGATTAAAAAAAGTCTTCTTGTTAAATATTTAGTTAGGACATGTTGAATAACATACCATCAATTATGTACCGGTAGTACTTGCGAAACTTCAATGGTTAAGCCTTAGACGTGATATGAAAAAAGTGGCTTTTTGATCAGCACTTATATAATCAATAATGTTTCCCCTAATGCCCAAAATGACATAGCGTCAACCTGTACGAGAAACTATATTCATAACTCGTATAAGATTTGGAGGTCAAGGCGCCTGATTGAGCGAGTGGTCTGACGATAGACCATTCCGGTCGAAGATAAGTGCACGCTAGTATGGACCGCCCTTTTCCGGGTTGACAAACCAAAACGTCTTTCAATATATAGTCTGTAACTATGCAGCACGAAATCGACAATAAGTTAAAAACAGAAGGGGATAATAGAAGAAGGAAGAGAATAATCTAAGCAATTGAGTGCCTAATCAACCACAGAAAAGGCGGGAAAAATTGGAAAATTTTCTATTTATTTATCGGATAATGAAATAGTGAACTCAATATTCTTTGTATATTATTATTTCATGATGGTTAGACTCTTTTTACCTAGGAATATACAGTGTCTTCCTTCTCCTATATTATCTCCTTCTGGTAAAATTGTCTAGAGATAACCCCTGATACAACGAAGACGCTAGTCAAAAACGGTCTTACTACTTTCCACCTGCTGTAGTTAGTATATACGTATCCTTTCGCCGTAGTTTCCAGCTTACTATAGTTATACCTAGACGTAAACCTAATTTGTTAGATTGCTTCGTAAAAAGTATAGTTCGAGAACTACCTGGTGTAATACATGGCAAAAGGTTTTTAACAAGATTGTTTCTGCGCATCTTTCCATCTCTCGGTTTATTATTACTCTTTTCTCTGTACTGAGCGAGATTCGGAAATTTTTAAAACTGGTAATACTTCGGCGGAGTGATCCTCGATGTTAGAATCCATAGAAAAAAACGTAGTAAATATTTTCTAACTTGCCTCAGATGAATATCATTTTTATGTTTTATAAAACGTGGCACGCACACTAGGGGCTGTTTGCTATTTATGTAAAGGGAGGATGGAAATGATAATCATTGCGAATTCCACTGGGCAGGTCTCGGAAGTGTCCCAAATCTCGCTGAAAAATTTATTGAAATTCTAAACTTTTGAACGATATTCGCTTTTAATATTCTGTAATAAGCGATGAAATTTGGCGCGAAAACCGATTATTGTTGTGATAATTTGCAAGTCTAAGATTTCCAATTTCATTCTCTCTTTAAACTTCAACCAGTACCGGTTTATTTCGATTATTCTAGCTTCCTTTCATTGGTTCAAATAAGTTTAAATGGGCACTTCTAAGCCTCCTTGGTGGTCTGTGTAATTTCTTTCCAAAGGATCGTAAATAATTGAAGTTCTCGGCATGAGGCTCCACTGGGCAATATCAAATATTATTATATAGAAATAATTGCTCTCGCATTTTCTTTTCCTATCTTTTTTTATTTTTCTCTCGATCTACGTTCCAACCTTCGATGCTACCGTTGATGATGATATCTTTATCGTACCACAAACGCGTCCCTTCTTCCGGTTCCTACCTTGTTTGACGGGATGTTACGTCGCTGGATCGCAGGTCACGTTCGCCAAGGGTTAAAGTGCAAGATGTGTAAGCTGAACGTACACTCTGATTGCCAAGAAAAAGTCGGAAAATGTCAGGTAAAGAACAACATATTTATTGCTTTTGCTGTTTTAAGAAAACCATACGGTATCCGAACATCAAACGAGCTTCTATTATTTCGTAATTTACGTCTGAATTAACAAAGTTTAAGTTGAAAGGGTGAAAATGTTAATAATTAGACCCAAAATCTGGGAAATAATTGCGTTTTTGTCGATCAGGGAACCCTAGAAAATCCATTAAATAAAATCTGGAAATGTAAAATTCTGGGAAACTACCGTATTCTTAGTGGTCAGAGTAAAAACCCATGAAATTTGGGGATAAAATAATTACGTGACTGAAAATATAAACTCTCTTCCCTCTTTGTCATAAAAATTTAACAAATTTTATTGGTCAAGACTTGGCTTTAAAACGAAATCGTGATTTCGAAATTAAAATGTTCATTCGTCGGACTCGAGATGAGTCTAACTTTAAGCCTTGGCTGCGCGTAGTCGAGTTATTAATCCAAGTCACGTTGCATTTTAAATGTTAAATTCTCTTTCTTCTCCAATATCTGTACTTTCGAATTACGAAAGAAGTCGGAACGTAGAAAATTAGTATAAAACTAGACTTTTTATTGAAATTGAAATAGCGAAGCTTGGGGTATACATTTCGCATGATCTCATCCTTGGGTTTGCTACCCTTAAATTAAAATACATATTTTATTACCACATCAACCGCTTGATGCTCGGCTGTTTTTTTTTTTTTTCTTTTGTAAGATAACACCGTCTCAAATTCTCTACATCAACTTTATACTTTTCTCTGGAGGATATTTAATATTTAAATAGAATACTTTATTCGAGTTGAAAACTCATCTTATACAAGTTAGCTACACACGAAGTATATATAAAATGAGTATATGAGGGATATAAAATACTATAAAGCCTTTGGGATAACGCAAACTTTATTATAACGAGTATAAAAGAAGGTGCACGGATATACGGAGAAATTTCCGAGTTTTCTTTGGAAAAAATACAACTTGAATTACTTTTCTAAAACTCGTTTTAAAATTCCGTCTACGGTTAAAATATACTCGGCTAGCGATAAAGGAAACCCTAGAAACATTTTGTTGTAGAATAGAGATGAATTGTAGGGTTTTGGTAGTTAATTTAACGGATTCATAAATATTTAACTGTGGATGATGCGATATTAATCTCTAATCCAATTTAATCACGATTAACATCGACAAAGGGTATACTCTTAATCATAATATACTTATGTATACGAACGAACGATTGGTTTCTATTACATCCGAAGTCATTGATTATTATTCTAATTATAAATAATGAAATCCACATTCGAGGGGTCGCACACTTTTCTTAATCCCCCACACTTTGTTCTTTATATGAAATTATCATTGAAGTCCTAAAATCCGTATGCAAAATGGCAAATGTCTCGCCCAAGATCGTTGAGAAGCGTCTATAGTAAACGTAACGATTACATCTCTAGTAATAAATTCAAGTCTTTAGGTAAAAGCTCCACCAGACAGACATACTCCATGGAGGACATTTTCATTCTCCTTAATCTTTTCTCCGTGCGGTAATAAGCATGGCGCATGCGTTTTAAATCGCCAGAAGGGCTAGGAGATTAACCTTTCTCTCCCTAATTTGTTTCGCATACATTCGAAAGAGCCCCCCAGGAAAGAGAAATAATCCCCGGTTTTCCCCTGTCTCTGACGTCGTAGTTACAAAGGTATTTTCGCAACTCGCTTAAGAGACAAGATTCTAGTCCATTAAATACTATATGGTCTATGGTATATAACTTTGAAGGTAGCAATAATAACTTTTCAATTCGCGAATGCTTGTGAAAGCGCCGGGATCCAGTCAAATTGCGTGTTTAGGCTTAGCGAACATTATTATTTTTAATATACAATACTCGATTTAGTCGAGACTTAAGATCTTGACTGGCTTTATACGTTCGACATTTACAATATTGACTTCGAAACCGGATGACCGAGTCTTAAATCAAGTCCTAATCTTTTCGGGAATCTGTTAAGTTAGATGTCCTCTTACATCTGTAAGCCCGCCATATCTAGTTTCGTCTCGGAAATGGCGGGAAATAAGACATTTCCCGTTTGGTTCCTAAGAACAATATCTCGCAGTCCTTTTGGCTGTTATAATATATATTAATTTTGAGATGTAATAAGGAAAGGAGTCATTTTGTTTCACGCATCACGCGGTTTCAAATATGCAAATTTTGTTTGAGAAATTCTATTCCAGGGAACTAGCCTCGTTAAATTGTGCAATGACATTAAGATGAAAAAGAGAATTCGCTAACGCTTTTGTGAGTGTAATTAAGGTTCATTTTAAGGCTAGAACTAAATTTTATTAATTTAAATCGAGAAACATTGCAATTAAGTTAAACTAAGTATTTTAATTTTCAAATTGTAGCCCTTAAATTCAACTCTTAGTTCGTACTAGATCTCATTTTCATTTTTCGATAACAAAATTAAGTAGATGTAGTTATATTAACAATTTTTTAAGCCTAATTAGTCAATTTATGGCTGAACCACGCATTCTAATTTATTGTTGGGTTAAAAATGGCTGAGTTGTAAGCGATTTGGATCCAAGTGATCAGCGGAAATGAGTTCAAAAACTGACCTAAGCCGTTATCGATCAATTGTGGCAATAATAACCCCTTGTCGATCATTTGAAAGTCGATCACTCGGGGAAAAACTTGCCAACCACGCGATCCTTTTGATAAGAGCCAATAAAAGCAAGAAATCGAATTATCTTTCGAGTTCCGCGGACTGCAGTCTGACATAAAATAGATAATAGACCATAAAATAGACGAAAATAGAGGCGATCTTTACGAGACATATAACGCCGCGTAACAAGCTGATTCGTTTATAGAGTATAGTTCAATTTCCTTGCCCAAATAGTTCCTAAGTTCCTCTCGTGGGAATGATGCGGTTTTCGGTTTTATTCCTACGATACGGTCGATTATTGATTTTTATCAATCTCTCTTTCTCTTTTTATTTATTTCTTTTATTTTTTGATGCCAATATAGCCTAAACCACGACTACTACGTCGTCAGAAATCGACGTCAGAGATCGAGGCGAAATACACCGTACCCGAGACGGAAGAAGAGAGTGAGTAGCAATACCTTATTATACTTTTCTATTTCTCTACATTTTTCTATTTTATTTATTTTTTATCCATCAATATTTCAAACCTTACACAAAATATCGATGCTTTTACTATTATTCAAGATCAATTTGCAAAGTAGCGAAAGTAGCAAAGTATACGTAATTTTAAAACTATATAGTAAGGCTTCAAAGCAAACTGCTTGTTTGATTTAGTACCAAAGGTCTATTACTTTGATCCATAAAAGTAAACAACACCCCGTAGTGATCTATAACTTCAATCAGAGGTATATAATAACCTCCTTCGGGGGGGAAGTATGAAAGCCCCTATACTACCAATGCTAAAAATCACGAACAACAAGAGCCCGCTGCTGACTATCTAGGCCACTAGCTCGCGCTGGACTTCTCAATGTCGCTACTCTAGTAAATGGTCTTTGTATAAACAAGACGGCTCGATTTGTGTTTGGAACTTCCTGTCTCAGGAGTCAGGCTGTCTGTTAAAATGGAGCCGAAGGTGGACTTCAGCTCGCGAGTTCCGGAAGTGTGCGTAGGGAAAATTTAGTGAGGTTCAAAATGGTGTAACTATTTTTTGGGAGTAAAGCGGTGTGTCGATCCGCCGCGATTTACGCCGGGCACTTGTTGTTCGTCGATTTTGCCTACCTTTCATACTTCCCCCCGAAGGAGGTTATTATATACCTCTGCTTCAATTTATTTTGAATATAATTTACTCGAATTTTCCGATCTATATTCAAAATTCTTATATTCCATTTAGATTTAAATTGCTCGTTAGATATTGATTTAGAATTCCTGAAATTCTTCTCGTAATCCGTAAAAATAGGCCTATTTCCAGAAATTGCACCTTTCCAGAAATTTTTGAATTTGATAGGAATTTTTAGTATATTTAATAGGATTTTTAATCTAATAATTTTAGCGTGATATTCATTATTGATATGTGGTTGGTTTTTAATTACCCAATTAATTATAAAGGCATGGTGTGATAGATCTATGTTTTATATTTATAATTCCAAGATTTTTATTTTCGTGTTTGTGTTTATATACAAGATATTTCAGTGTTTTTTTTTTTATTGTTTTAATAAGTCTTGAATTATGAAGTTGTTTGTTGTGGATTTTATACTTACCGTACCTTGGTTACCCCACCCTTTGAATCCTACGACAACATTCATAATTAGTAGATTACAGACTTAATTAAACTAAGTCATTAGCAAGATAATGATTATAGAGTTAATTAGGTAGTTATAAAAAGATTTTAATTTGCCTCTGATTACCCAATGGCTATTTTATAGATTATTTTTACATACAATACCAGTAGACGACGTTTATTATATTAATTTTAATACATATGATTTAAAATCATCTCTAAAATTAACCGAGAAGTTTCTAAGTTTTCGAGAAGCATGCGTATATAATTTTTAAACCGTTTCTATAAAAATGATTTAAATAAGAAAATTACGTAAAAAAGTTAAGAACGAATTATTTTTTCCAAGATGTAACTTGGAATCCATAGGAAAAAAAAATATATCGTTTTATTCGAGGTTACTAGGAGAAGATTATGACACGAAACAAAATGGTGACGTCAATGAAATGTTTATCTAGTCGATATATTACGTAATCCATATCAGTTATCTGATTTGGCATTAATCCTAGCCCGCGGAACTTTTAATTATAGTAATCTTGCACTTCAATTATAAGAATCGTTATCCAATCGTAATCCGTGTTCAATTTGGTCGCGCGTTTACGATTGGCTAATACTACTTATATAAAAGGTTCACACTAACAAGGAGGATCAGAGAAGGAGAGGAAATGTGGGGACGGCGCGGTTCCTACTGCGTCGGCCTAAACTCCCACTCTGGGAGAACGGGGGTAGAGACGTTTCGTGGTAAAATGTTGTCGCGTGGGTAAAACGAATCCTTTATGAGACGCGCTAGCTAGCGACCACGTGACAACAGTTTACCTCGAGAATTTCCTATCCCCCCTTTCCACCCGAGTGGGAGGTTGGCTCTTCTCTCTCTAACTCAACGCAGCCCCACATTTCCTCTCCTTCTCTGATCCTCCTTGACACTAATTAATCTTTAACCCGATTCAAGTTTTGATTTCTTGACTATTTTCAAACAAACTCTCTCGTATTCCGTTTACAATTATCCGTTACATCATCTTCATCCTATAACCTTGATTCGTTTAAATCTAAGTCAAGGTTATCGATAAATAAAACGCGAGTTTGCATACCCCAGAAAAGCCGCAACATTTTTATTAAATTCTTTGTCGTATCGGGGACGCGATCCCATGCGCTTTTTTTTTTTTTTTCTTTCTTTCTTTCATTCTCTCCGCTCTATCTCTTCTACTTCTATACTTCTCTCTTGTCTCTTCTTGTGAATTTATTTTCTTCGCTTGACCATTGGTCGCTTTCTATTAACGTAAAACAAACAACCAAAACAAAAATGAAAAAAAACCAAATCTTGGCGCAATTCCTTCGTGCTTCCGTCTTTCCACGCCACCACGCTCGATAACTAAAAACGAAAGGAGGCCGAGAAGTGGACCCGATCTACCAATTGCTCAAGCAAGCCGGCGACCTCGGTGGGCGAAGTTCGCAACGCGGTGGTTCGGAACGGGGCGGCGAAAGTGGCGGCAGAGAGCGAGGTGCCAGCAGGGCCGAAGCGGCTGACCGCGGCGAGCGGGAGACCAGCATCAGCTCGAGCGTATCTTCTCTACAGCTGCAGTCTCGCCGGCCGAGATCCAACGCTTCCTCGTCTACTTCCTCCGTTTCGTCTCACACGTTAACCGTGGGCGCCTATCCGCACCACTCCTCGTCTTCTGGTAAGGAATCCTAGCAACTATCAACGCAAAAAGTTAAAAAAAAAAAAAAAATTAAAACACCAAATGCACACATCCCACGCGCTGGTCACCCCTTCAACTCTAATATATACATTTTTTTTAAAAAATTCGTACGAATTTAAAATGATGGAAAGCCAAAATTTATCGATATGTCGATTCCCTTCTCATTTGACAACCTTTTTATTTATTTATTTACGTAACGAACAAATGTACCGTGAAGTTTTAATTAGGGTAATTAGGATATCGGTACGTTTTGATTAGTTAAAAACAGGAACAATAGTAGGAAGAAGAGTCTAAAGTGATAACCCGAAAGTATGACAGTTTTAATTAATAACCCAGGAAATCGATAGCCTTGTTGAAAAAGAGTGACGCAATATTTATGGCCTTGTTGAAAAATTGCTTGAGTTACCTTTTCAATCATTTTTCCCCTAACAACGGTGGAATTAACGAGCTTGACGCGACTTATAGACGCGATTTCGAATATATTTGAAATATTTGGGATTTAAAAAAAAAAACCTAAATATTGAAATTTTCATCAATTTTCTCAAATTATAGTTAATACAATCATACCGCGACGTACTGTCATACTTCTAGTTATTACAATTACTCGTGTATATATATATATTTACATATAAATATGCCTTATATACCAACTAGGCCTATCGCGACTTCATAAGCTTTTTTATAATTTATTATTTTATTCAAATTTTAAATTTTCTTTTATTTGCGAATAGATTATAACTAAACAATTTTTTGGCCTTTACTTATTAGTTTTGTTTTTGTTTTTGCGCAGGTATAATGCTTCTTTATAATTTCTAAAACTAAATTTTTTTGGCGCTTAAAATTTTAAAATTGGTGTTTTGGTTTTCAATATCGGATATTTTTAATTATTTTAAATTATTATAATTTTATTTTGCATTCTTTTAATTTGTAAACTTGATGAATTAATCGTTTTTTTAAAGAATTTCGAAACCTCCCTCTTACACTCGCGGTTAATTAACAACGAAATTAAAAAATAAAAACCAATTTAAGTTTGGGGGGGGGGGAAATATCGATTTTAAATGGAACTGGTAATTTTGTTTTATTTCAATTTTTATTAAAGGGCAGAGACCGCTCGCTCTATCTCCCATTCAGGAAACCAATGAAAGACGACCCGTTTATAGTCGAGGCAAATGCAATAAGGCGCGCTACAAAAATAATAATTAATAACCAAATTAAAAAGATCTCATAATTTAAAAATAACAGCGAAAAGAAAATCTAAATAAATTAATAATTAATATAATATTAAAATGTCGCGAAATCCTCCGGCGACCTCCGAAATGTTATCCAAACGATTCACTTAAAGTTCTAAATTTATTGGTAGTATAATTAATAGTCGTTAGTTAATTAGTTTATTTATTTAATTTATATTTTCTAAATGATAACGAAAAGAAAAAAATCTTCATAATTTCCGTCCATAATTATATTTTAAATATATATAAAAACAAACACGATATCAATAACCGATATTTTTGATGTGATATTTTCATAACGATTAGGTTTAGGAGAAAGATAAGAAACTAAGTAATTAAATACCTAATAACTAATTAAATATATTGCTCAATTTACGACAAATAACGTAGATTAATGAGAAATAATTATTTTAATTATATTAGTTGTAAAAATAATATTAATTTGCTCCCTCGTCCATCTAAACAATTAACCGTTATATAAGGATTAAAAAAAGGAATAATTCGTCAAATTTACTACGGAAATGACGTCATTATCTACGTCAAATATAATTTAGATAATTGGCCTATTATTATTAAGTTACGAAGTTAAGAAAAACTTTATCAAGCTTCTTTAAACGTCTAAGAAAAGTGGTTACTTTACGAGTTAATCTTCGCGTTTAATTTCTACCTAATCTTAAAATTACGAAAGATAATTAGGATAATTAATTAATTTTCAAAAGCCAAGGAAAACCAACACCATTAATTAAAAGAGATTTATTAGAAAAATAACGATTTTAATATTACAATCATACAGAAGACATCGAAGTTGTTTTTTTTTTTTTTTAATATCAGATACCCATTCCATACGTTATATAAATATATTTTATTGATAATTTAATTAATTTTAATTTATATTCTGCGATTCATTTTAAATTCAATTTATTTCTTTTTGTCTGCTGCACTTTTTATTTCTTTTTCTTCTTTTAATTCTTTCTCGAGTGTTTAATTTTCTTTCTTTCGCATTTTTAATTTCGTTTCTACGGGGCGTATGAAACACTTTGTCTTTCAAAATAATTAGTAGTTCAGACCATTTTTTATAACCCCCCCAAAAAAACAAAATACAACGGCGAATAAATGAGAAAAAAAAATTAAACTTAAAATATGAATTAAAAATAATGAAAAAATGGACAAAAAAAACCCCAAATCTATATTGCACTGTTGTATTACATTAAATCGCGTGTTGAACATCGTGCCACCACACACTCACTCACTTTAAAAATTTCAAAAAAAAAAAAAAAAAAGTATAAACGAAGTATAAAAGAAGTATAAATTAATTGTTTAGTGATTGTATATTTCTATTTAAATCCGATGATTGAAAGAGATATAAAAGTTCCTTAAATGTGTATAAATGATGTCATGGAAGATATGATGATGATGATGAAAAAATAATGAACGTATCTTGTCGCTTGTTTGGGGATCATATGTCAATTAAAAAGAAAAAGAAAACATTTTAGACAAAAAACGTTTCAGCCTGAACTCGTCTTTTTGGTTTAGTTTCTATACTTTTTTTACGCTTTCAGTTGCTTCTTCACCCGCTACCAAAATGATAAAATGTACTAAATATAGTCTAGAATTAGACTGTATTTCCTACATTTTGATTTTTAGGTGGTAAAGATTTCTTTCAATCTTTCTTTCAATGGCGAATCTAAATTTTTAATCTTAACTTCAATATCATTTCTACATAATATCAGAAGCTGATGAAACCCTCCTTTGAAGTCTATTACTCCCGGGTCTTGTCTACCCCTCTCTTTATGGGTTATAGTTTCAAAAAGCGCGATTCGTACGCCTCCTAACGGTAGATATTTTCGGAGCGGGAGTCCGTCCAGCGAATATCTCTAGCAGCCTTGGAGTTCGTCCAAAAAACGTCGTCGTTTGTGGAGAGAGAGAATTTCCAATTTTCCGTAGACAGGGGGGTATGAAGTAGGACCCCTCCGATCTCGTAAAATTGGGAATTTTACCCATACAGAGAGGAGCGCTATATGGAACATTAGAGTAGTAGACTTCAAAGGAGGGTTTCATCGGCTTCTGAAAATATTTAAAAAGTTGTTTTGGGCAAAGATATTAAACCATTTGCCCCCATTTCGCCTAAAAAGGTTTATCCCAATTCACTTTTCTCCCACTCTAACCTAACCTATGGAATGGATGAAATGGGACTACGTGTTTTTTGGGAGAATTAATAACCTTTAAAGAAATTGGAACGTACCATCTAGACTGTAAGATTGGAAGAAAATATTTAGTAATTGGTTCTTTATATTCATTAGACTGAAAACGAAATTAAATTTAAAAATTAAAATTACTATTTCAAATTGTAATGAACCAATTACTCCGCTTATTTTTTCATATAAAAATGCTGCTTTTTCTTTACACTTTTTCTTCTTCATCACAAATCACGCAAATCGCGCAATAAATTACAGATGAAGAACACTCACTCTTTCCAATATTTGTTTTCATATTAATTGCACACATTACTATTCCGCTTTTTTTTTTTTTCTTTAATTTCGCACAACTTTGTATTAAAAATTAATTTTTCTTTTTAATTAATGAAGATACTTTAAAACGAAAAGCTTCTTTGTTAGCCGCACTCTTTATTGTAGTTTCCGTTTCCAATTTTTCTCCATCGCGTACTCTCTTATCTATCTTCTATCCTGATCCTCCTTTTTTGCATTTAAAGGTGCATAGATCATTACACCCTTTTTTCCCCCCCGTGGTGCTTAAGAAAAATGGCTCGCCCCTTTTTTCTGTTTCTTTTGGGGTCGCTTATCTATCTATCCAATATATAGTTGATGTGTACTCCCTAGAAATCTTGCTTTATAGTAGGCGTATAATGAATGTTTTGTCTCTTGTGCTGCACATCAGTTCCATCTCCAGGAGGGAGACGACTAATTGTCTCAGGTATACACTTTGGCTGTGACAGAGTTTAATTTATAAAATTGATTATATATTTTTTACAAATTATTATTTTTACGAGCATCTATCTTGCTTTGTTCTTATTATTTTATACTTTTTGTGTCTTTATTTAGTAATTATTCGATTTTAAATGTTTATACAAATACTTTAAGATGTATTATTTGAATTTCGTGGTGTTTTATATTTATTAGAAGATAATTTAATTATCTTATGTGTTTATATATTTGGGTTTCCGCGACACGTAAATAGATAGTTCATTTTGATTTGATACAAATCGTTATTTTGGAAGATTTTAGTTTTCAATGTGTTATATTAACCAGCGATTAATTTTAATTATTATATTTTAAAAGTTATATCATATCGCGCCTGTAGAAGTGTTCTAACCTTTTCGCTTCGATGCTCAGAGAGAAGTAAACATACAGGGTGAAAATTTCTAAGTTAATTTTTAAATAGCTCTTGTAGAAGAGATTACTCTATGCGCATCGTTGTACTGGGCGAAGAATCTTCCAGGATTTTAGCCTAATTGATAAAAAAAGTTTTAATTTACAAATTTTGGTAAATTATAATTAGTTAAGTTTAAATCTTAAACATTAATAAACGCGTAAATATTATATTAAATGGAAATTCACTAGCAGAAATGTCCTTACCTCCCCACATGAAATTTTACTTACGTCATAGTAATTCCAGTACCCAAAATATTTGATTTTTGGATAATGGAAGTAATAAATAATGAAACAAATTATCTTACAACAAAACAAATAAGTTATTAATTTTAGACTTAACAGAGAATTTACTCAAAGATGATTAATTTCAACATTTGGCCAGTTTAGAAATTCAGTTTTAATTAAATTCTATTAAATTAAAACAATATACGTTTCATTATTCATTATTTTAAGTATATGAATTATTTCGTTCATGTTTTTATTTCATATTTCATTCAATCCATTACCACCTGCCCTTTTTTTTAATAAGAAATTGAGTTATTTATCAATATTTTTTGATAATTATACTTTTTTTCCCTAGTTGATATTTTTATCCCCTGTTAATGCATCGTTTTTGAACGCTATTTTATTTTTTCTTTTTTTCTCTATATTTTTTGTCCATCCATCCGTACTACAAAACTACCGTACTACTTCCCGAATGCGAACATCGTCTCTCTCTCTCTCTCTGTTTATCCCTTCGCTCGTAAACAATGAAACAAACAAAACAAAATCAAAACAAATTTAATTTGTCACGTGACTCAGCTCCTCACAGTCCGCAACGCAAAAAACTCTCTCTTCGGATGAAAAGTTTTTCACTGGATAGTCCCGAATCTAGCGAACACGTTCATCGCCGTCGACATCAACAGCAAGGTCAACCTAATTCCAGTTCACACAGCCAATGTAATTCTACCCTTATAACCGGAGTTCACGTTTGGATCTTTTTTTTTTTCCTTTTATTTTAAAAAACGCGGATTTATTTGGAAAATTTTTGAAGAACAAGTCTTTAAGATAATCTATAGCTTAAGCTCTTTAACAGATTAGCCCCTTAGAAGCCTTACAAATCGGTGTGAGTTTTAAAAATCAGACCGCAAAAAAAAATATATAATTTACAAAAATATAAATTTTTTTCCTTTTCCAAAATTAATTTTTAAGATTCTGAAATAAATTAAAACGTATGTTTCTAATAATATCAACCCCAATTAAATTTCATTCAATATTAATTTATTAAAAAAAACTTGGTCTAAATAGTAATAATTTTTAATATTCTAAAGATCTGCGTTAGCTTTTGATATTATTCTTTACAATTTTAAATTTAAATTAGTTTTATCAAGATTTTTTTAATCGTAATTATTATTATTCCCAGTCTAGTTTGGTCGAATTTTATCTCATTTTGAGGTAGATAACTAATCAGTCTTTGTCCGAGTATCCAATTAAAAACAATACCATAAAAATAGATTTTTCTTTTAGACTTGTTCTTTGATAGTTTTGATTTATTTTCAACGTTTTAATTTTATTTTTTTTGGTAGAATTTTCGATTTCGTTTTTCTTTGAGTTTCTTGAGTTTTGAAATATTATTTTCTTCTTTCGTCTTTTCTCATCTTTCTGTCTTCCCTTCTTTATCTTTCTATCTCCCTGTCTCTCTTCTTGGAAATAATAGCAAATAATTTCGATCAAAATTTATTTCATTATTTTTTTTTTTTTTTCATACTCTATCATTTATTTCTTTCAACTTTTCGAAAAATATTTTTTTCTCTTCTAAGTTGACAAGAAAAACTCCTGTTTCTCTATGGACTCTTCTTCGTTCTTTCGTATTCCTCTTCTTCTTATATCTCCTACTTCTAATTTAAAATTATTATTTCTTAGTATATTTTTTATTATTATTTAAGTTATTTATTTATTCTACGTCTGAAGTTTGTTTGTTTGTCTGTCTTCACTTTTCGTACATGGATTTCATAATTTCTGACAAATTTATTGTTGTAATATTTTCGTTGTGTTAACACGGAAATTAATTCCAAAAAATATATAACCCAATTAAAAATAATATATAGTTTATTTTACCTTGATTTGGTAACACAGTCAAGCTAGGTTATCTTTATACGTTACCACTAAAGATATTACGTGATGCCAAATCAATACAAAATAGACAAATTATTAATTAGAAAATAAAAAGTAATACAACAGGGCTCCCAAAATTTCAAATTTTTAAAAATATATATTATAATTATTTGGGAAAATTTCATAGCGCCCCTTTTAAAAAGCGTTATGTTCATTCCATGTTGAATTTACTATAAGTACAAAGCTAGACTCTCCTAGTTCTTTCCCTAAGAAACTAAAGCCTATCTTTGTACTGAAAATCCAACTCTATCTTAAAATAGAATTGCACGAGTTTTGTTATTTTTATTATTTAAACTAAATAAACGCACGCGCATGCGTATATAATTATTAACATAACACTTAATTAGTTATATTTTTAGAAATTTGGAGGGGTTTTGTAATTTCCTAATCGGATATTTAATTAACTAATTAAAATTTAAACGAGCTTTACTGGGAAAATAATGGATAAACGAAAACATTTTCGGCTCATTACCTGTTGTATATTTACGTCTTTTCGACCTCATTACGGAAAGATCTGTATTCAAAACGAGTTTCGAGTTCGGGATCTCTTTTCAATCCCTAGCTTAGTCTTTTCTTGTCGTGAGACGCGCTATTGATGTTAACTAAGCTTTATATTATCTTTATCTCTCTCTCTCAGTCTGGTCTGTCTATCTTCTCTCTCAGTATCTTCTCTCGTCGCGCAGTGGCGAGCGGAGATTCCAATTAGTACTAGTAGATTTAGTATAGAGCGTATCATTAATGCGCGCGTTGGGCTTAAATGAAGTTATTATTTTGACGCTGGAATAATATTTCTCTCTCTCTCTGTTTCTAACCCTATTTCCCTTCTCCCGCCGTTTTTCGCAGCTCCCCAGAGTCCTGTCCAAAGCCGAAGACAGTTTCTGAGTACGACGAAAGCGGTGCGCATGAGCAGCGTCGATTTGCCGGATGAGAATGAGAAATCGCTGAGTAGCGCTTCCACGTCGCCTTGCCCGTCCCCTGTGAGTTTCACTCTTTTACTTACGAAGTATTTTTCACCGTTTTATTGTACCGTATTCAAAGGCTTTTCCTTGTATTTTAAACCGCGCGCCTTTTTACCAGTCCTAAGCTACGTACCGTGGTAAAATCTCAAATTACTTTGTCATCCCTGATGTCTGTTCGTCTTTTACGAGTTCGTAACGCGATGTAGGAGCGGCTAGATAAAACTGGCATCAGGCGTATGATTGTAAAATTGAAACACTTTGGGCTTGTACCCGTTGAATCTAATAAATCAAACAGACCGTTCTCTAGCCTAGTCGGGATTTTTGGCGTAAAATAAGCGCCAGCGCGAAAGGACCTCTCCCTCCTAACCTCCTTTAACATTGTCGAGGCTGTATCAGGGTGAGAACTCTTTTAGAAACGATAGAAACGTCTCCTAACTCGAGATGAGATCGTTCCCAGGGAGATAATATTGTCTATGAGGGACTTTTTTGCGTCCCTGGTTGGCTAAAGGCTCGCGTGACTTTATAGCGCGTCTCAATCGACGATGAATCTCCTAATGGCTTTTTGTACCAAACCCCTTTGTAACCCCACTATGTCCCCATCCCCTAATTCCCTTTTATTTTCATTTGTTTTCCTTTTACTCTGGGACCTCTTTGTTTTTGGAGTTTTTTCCGACTTTTGTGGGGAATTTTGAAAGTCAATTACACCCTATATACCTACAAAGTAATTATAATTTTTTCCTTTTGGAGTTTAAAAAGATATCGTGGTAATACGACAGCGTGTATGCTATTTTAAGAATATTGAAGATGTTAGGAAAGTTTATCTTCAATTTGTCGGAAGATAACATACCTAGAATATCTGGAAAAGTCAAGGGCATTGAATTTATTAATTAGTATGCAAATTAAGATAGACTTAGCACACTCAAACTATGTAAATTATAACGATAAATCGTTAATCTTCTTCATTATCTCTTCAAG
Source organism: Odiellus spinosus (assembly GCA_963920705.1). Taxonomy (NCBI): domain Eukaryota; kingdom Metazoa; phylum Arthropoda; class Arachnida; order Opiliones; family Phalangiidae; genus Odiellus; species Odiellus spinosus. Next base: position 18,398,439 of record OY987234.1, on the reverse strand, counting down.
GCGAATAATTTATAACCCACGTTATTTTTATCTTAATACTTCCAGCATTCATAATACATAATGAAAAGTTATCAATCTTTTTGAAATCTTTGTGATCTAACCATTATTCGATTAAAGCGTGACATTAAACACGTGATTAATCTTTTGTAGTCAGTATTAGGGGAAGCGCAAGCTGACTCTTTCAAATCTTTGAAAACGATTTGAATAAGCTGGGAGTGTCTCGTATATCTCTTCGCGTTTTCCTCCTTATCAAAGATAAGTATTGACCGCGTAGTCTTAATATAGTTTTACCCGACTCGTATATACCACGCCCTTTATTGTACGCTCGTCTAAAGATACCCGAATCTTCCAAGAAGAACGGTTCAGCTCAGCCAAAGTTCTAATCAAATCTCTACTCGAAGGTCACTACACATTTTCGCGTATCGCCTGCCGACAAGAGAAGATCCTTGAGGCTCTCTTCCATCCATCCCTTTATAGCTTAAGGTGCCTTCGCGAACTCTATATGTAATTAATATACGGGATAACCGAAGCTCCGGAAATTAAGATGTCAGCTTAAATACTTATATTGTCAATAACAATTTTCGTTAATTGTCAAGATTTAATTTCGGGACGACTTTAAATCGCCAGTAAACATCCCAAGGGCTAATCTTCACCGTGTCTTCGATCTTGACGGCTTCATAATTGAGTTGTCAAACGTACAAAAGCTATACTTTATATCCCATGATTATTATCAGAAGCCTATGAAACCCTCCTTTGAAGTCTACTACTCCAATGTTCCATATAGCGCTCCTCTCTGTATGGGTAAAATTCACAATTTTACGAGTTAGAAGGGGTCCTACTTCATCCCCCCTGTCTACGGAAAATTGGAAATTCTCTCTCTCCACAAACGACGACGTTTTTGGACGAACTCCAAGGCTGCTAGAGATATTCGCTCGACGAACTCCCGCTTCGAAAACATCTACCGTTAGGAGGCGTACGAATCGCGCCTTTTGAGAATAACCCATACAGAGAGGGGTAGACAAGACCCGGGAGTAATAGACTTCAAAGGAGGGTTTCATCGGCTTCTGTTATTATAGATATTGAAATTAAATCAAGGTGTTTTGTTGATTTATAATCTTTATATAACCTTTTCTATATCGCAACGCAAAGAGTTCGTGAACGACAATGCTAGAGTAAAGTAGATTATAAGTCATTTCTACACTCGAAGAAATTATCTGATTAATTAAAAATTTATATAATTAAAGATAGGCGTTTGTTAGTGTCTCTTAAAATATAATTTAGGTCTATTTTTGGACTAAATAATTTACTTATAAAGTGTAGATCTCATTATTTATGTAATTAAAAACCTATTTTCCAAATTTTATACTTTTGGGTTGACGTGTTGTTACGAAACCTTAAAATTAAAATTAAATATAGATTTAAATTTTTCCCACTTGTTCAGTTTGACGAGGACCGAATTGAGCCAGGTTACTTATCTACTTAAGTTTATAAAAGCGAGACACGAAGATTAGTTAAGTATAATCTTACTTGAAGATAGCTTCTCCGTATGTTATTGAAGGTTTAACGTTTGAAGTGACGCTATTGCGCGGTATACGGTAATAATTCAGACAGGCTTTTGGTGGTGAAGGCGCCTTAATAACGGCTTATAATAGGAGAGGATTTTCATCATGATTAAAAGGCGAACCGCGACGGAAAAGCAACCGCGTGGGAGCTTTTATGTATAGGAAAAGAAGGCTAAAATGAGCCCAAAAGGGGACATCATCTATTCTTTGGAACGATGGGGCGAGAAGGAGGATTTATCCGGTCATCAAGTCGTAACGCGCTCTCTATTAGCAGTCTTTAGACCCGTCTTGTAACGCCACTTCGACAATGGCAGCGCCCTATATTTTTATCTTATCCCTAGCCGCGCTTACCCTCGACCTTAAATAGTCCTCCCATCTCTCATGATGGGCGGGCCATCCTTTCCTTTTCCGTATAATAATAGATGATGAGATATAGCGCCTCTCTTATGATGATAGAGGTTTTTAAGACACATTTTTAGATCCTACTCTCATCAACCTGTTGAACTATAAAAAGAAAAAACCAGACGTATACTGCTAATTTCTAATTTACCTAACCCAAACCCAATATATTCCAATATTATCGACTATTAGTGTAAAAGGTGTAATAAGATTAAATATTACAATTTCACTTGATAACGAGTAAAAAGGAACAAAATTATAAAGTTTTTTAGACTCTTTGTCGAAAAGCCTTTAAAAAATTGCTTACCACACTGTTGAAGATTTTTCTTCGTTGAGTTTGCTCCTAAAGGCAAAGACGTAAAAAATTGTTGGTCCATAAACGAGTATACCTTGGGCCACCGCCCCAGCTTTTCCCGGGTAATGTTTACCCTATCGATCGTTAGTGTCTAGGTTTATGTAGAGAACTATATATATATATAGTACGCGAGCTTAAGATAAACACTACGAGTAATTCCAATGTTTTGGCTCATCACGGAATATATCGCCCAAAGGTCTCTCTCTCAATATTTGTTTAATTGGGCAAGAGGAGACCGAGTAATCCCCGAAATATGTCCCTAATGCTCTACAGTTAATAGTCCCGCTGGACGAGATAAGGGCCATTCGTGCAAACACGAGATAATACGACTGCTATTTCTAACAAATTGAACTTAATCGCGATTGGTCAACGCTTTCAACCATTGTACGTTTGTTTCAGAAGCCTCACAGACTACTACCGACTAATCTGTATGTCGTATTGTACAATTTTCGAAATCGACATCAAGACGAGCTAGATTTAAAGTTAGTCCTATATATCTTACTATATAATTGATTTTAATACGTAAGAAAGGGTGAAACGGAATCGAAATTAAATTTAATTTGAACTTTACTTAACTAACCCAATTTTGGATTGTAATTTATTAATTTCTAACGAAAATCAACTTGAAGTTAAATGTAAAATAGTTATTAGATTTATGTAGTTTATTTAGTCTCTAAATTACCGTAAATATAACCCAAATACCTCTTTTCAAAATCAAATAACGAAATAAGTCAACGTTCGCGAAAAACTGTCGCAAAATCTAAAAGCGTTTCACCTTCTCTTTGACATGTTTACGTAACCTTCCCAACTAAAAAATGGTTAACACTTTATTTTTTTCGTTAAACTCTCTAGAGCTGGTTATACGGTAACGGTTATAGATACGAGCGATCCAGATTGGTGGCAGGTACGTTTCTAAAACCAACAAAATCTGTCTTTTTCTTGGCGAGAGTCGCGTTTTTTTAATATAATGTTTTTTTTTTACTTATTTCTCCTTTCACCCACTTTCCGTCCAGGGTAAATGTTTGGGTAAAATTGGATTTTTCCCATCGAAATACGTCACGAAACTTCACCCTGGTGAGAGGCCCTTGCAAGTGACGCACACCATCCAAGTTAGCGACGGGGAAAATGGCGTAAAACTTCTTCGAGACCAGGTAAAATATTTATTTTTCTTTATTTGAAAAAAGATTTATTTTTGAAGTGGTTTCATTTATGATTCCATTACGAGTTGGCAGAACGCGCAAAAAATGGGATATCGTTTCTCGAAGTCCACTAATAGTAGAGCTAACTGTTAGCCTATCTTTGCGCGTCTTGCCAAGCCTATCTTTGCGCGTCTTGCCAAGCCTATCTTTGCGCGTCTTGCCAAGCCTATCTTTGCGCCTCTTGCCAAGCCTATCTTTGCACGTCTTGCCAAGCCTATCTTTGCGCGTCTTGCCAAGCCTATCTTTGCGCGTCTTGCCAAGCCTATCTTTGCGCGTCTTGCCAAGCCTATCTTTGCGCCTCTTGCCAAGCCTATCTTTGCACGTCTTGCCAAGCCTATCTTTGCGCGTCTTGCCAAGCCTATCTTTGCGCGTCTTGCCAAGCCTATCTTTGCGCGTCTTGCCAAGCCTATCTTTGCGCGTCTTGCCAACTCGAGGTGAAATTTACAGTAGACAATTAAGTTTCTCGGGGATTTCTACAAGACAGTTCCATCTTGGATATTACTATATAAGTGTATTTTTTCCGGGGGTAGGGTGTAGATTTTAATGTATAAATTTCATACTCAATGGCGGACTCGAATGATGTGGCAAATTGAATATTTTTTAATGTTACGCCTCTGGATTGTGACAGATATAAGACTACTTGTCAACCGCTTTCAATATCTACGTATAGAAAACTATCTCTACGTATAGAAACGGAGTGAAAATAGAAACTTTTTTGTTTGACCTTTATAGGCAATTTTATTCCCAGGGGTGATAGGTACGCCCATTATTATTACTCTTATTTTTCCACTCTTCCTCTTCTACAAAAAAAGAAAGAGAAGCCATCATTTTCTCTAGCTATTCTTTTTAAGTATATTATCTTTTCACTCTTCTCACTCCTTGGACCCTTCTCTAGATGCACTATCTCCCCCAAACGCCCTCCAGCTCGAACTAGTATTTTCCTAGGGAAAACTCTAGGCTCCCAGCTGTTATGATTCATAAATAAAAAGGATACCAAAATCAATACTTTTGCCCTTTGCCTTATAAGCTTTTTCCCCCTTTTTTTTTTTTTTTTGCATCATACTTTACCAGAGTTATAGCCTAAGGGTCACAAAAACCTTAAAGCTGATACGGTTCAAAGTTGACTTTGGCCTTAAAGGTCTTTTTTTTTTCCTCATTTTGATGCATATATTCGAGTGATTTCTTATACAAATAAAATATGCTTATAAAACGTTTCATTACCCCTTTAATATTTAAAATACCGCCGGCTATATATGAAAAAATAATAAACCATGACATATATTAAAGTATTTTAATAAAAGTGCTATGAAAATATATTTTAGAATATGCTCAAATATTTTGAAATGTTTTAAAATGTTTTAAAATATGTTAAAATATTTTAAAATATGTTAAAATGTTTTAAAATATGTTAAAATGTTTTAAAATATGTTAAAATGTTTTAAAATATGTTAAAATGTTTTAAAATATGTTAAAATGTTTTAAAATATGTTAAAATGTTTTACAATATGTTAAAATGTTTTACAATATGTTAAAATGTTTTAAAATATGTTAAAATGTTTTAAAATATGTTAAAATGTTTTAAAATATGGAATTTTTTTAAAATATATGACAATGTCTTAAAATATATGACAATGTTTTAAAATATATGACAATGTTTTAAAATATATGACAATGTTTTAAAATATATGACAATGTTTGAAAATATATGACAGTTTTAAAATATATGACAGTGTTTTAAAATATATGACAATGTTTTAAAATATATGACATTGTCTTAAAATATATGACATTGTTTTAAAATATATGACATTGTTTTAAAATATATGACATTGTTTTAAAATATGACATTATTTTAAAATATATGACAATGTTTTTTAAAATATGTGACAATGTTTTAAAATATTACAATGTTTTAAAATATGACAATGTTTTAAAATATATGACAATGTTTTAAAATATATGACACTATTTTAAAATATATGACACTATTTTAAAATATATGACACTATTTTAAAATATATGACAATGTTTTAAAATATATGACAATGTTTTAAAATATGACAATGCTTCAAAGTATACGATAAAATGTTTTAAAATTATTCAAATGAAAAATAGAAAAAAAGCTGTCTTACGAAACAACGAAATAAAATAGCATTAAAGCTTTAAGAAGGGGGCATACATTAAATCTGTCTCTTTTATCTCTCTTTTCTTTTAGATTGTCATCCAAGTAGGCGAAGAGAACGAAGGTATGGTGACCGTACGAACGGGAACGAGCGACAAGAGATTCAGTTGTCCTTTGAAGTACCTGCAAGAGATTTGAACGCGAAACTGATGACCTACTTCTTTCCTCCGTTACTCTCTTTCTATCTATCTCTCTCTTGTCTCTTTTTATTTTAAAATCAACGCCACCGACAAAAAAATATTGAAGAACGAACGAGAATCAAGAGAAACGTAATGGTTTTTTTTTTTAATTCGGGCACCCGAAGAAAAACGAGAAGAAAAAAGTAAGATAAAACTTATTTTGGTAAAATATATGGTATGAAGAAAAGTTCGACTATAAGCCTAGGTCTTCTATACTTAAACCTTTTTTTTTCCCAAGTTTTGGTGGAAAAAAAATGAAAGGAAATTCAACTTAAAACGAGACGAACATAATATTGGGAGGTATATTACGTTTTTGATTGAAATATTGACTCCTATTTAAATATAAATGGTGAGGAAAGTTTCGCCTATTTTTGGTTTACACTCCGCTATCGGGTCGGGGAAAATGTTGTGGCCTAATCCAATAATACTTGGGAAGTATTGAAAGGCCTAATTTTATACATTCTACGAGCCACTACGAGGAAAAACTTAATTTATAATTAAAATCTCGATAAAGAGATTTAATTCCTCATTTTACGCTATCTTTTAGTAGTCGCGAATTAGAGGTGGAATTTTTAAGAGAAATACAAAAAAAAAAAAACGAACAAACTTTAATGTTATTTATAGATTTATAAATAATCAAAGAAAACCAACACGAAGATATTAAAAACAAACGCGTATTAATTAAAATATCGCGTTATTTACGGAAAGTAGACCTAGAATTCTAGGGGTTGTTTTTTTCCGTTTTTGAATTAATTATCTCCAATTTTTCTATCAAAATAGTGGCAATTTGAATAAAACAAAAAAGCAATTTTGTTTTTTATTTAGAGCGTGGAATACGTTAAAGATTAATTTTAAACTTAAGTTTAATTTTTATTTAATCAATTATAAGCTCATAAACGTATATCCGCTGCTCTGTCGCTTATTCGTATAGAAAAACAAGAATTGCATTAGACAATGATCATGAATTTTTCAAACCCCCTTTATCAATCTATAAAAACCAAAAAAAAAACCTAATCTTTCGCGAAAAATAAATACAATTAATTTTTATGGTAGAATTACTTACAAAAATATCTAATTAATTGGAGAATTTGGGGTAAATTAATTTTTATTTATGTTAATTAACGTTTTTAATTTAATTATAATAATATAAGTATATGTATAGTTCACACGATATCTTCCATGTCTCAAAATGGCAGCTTTTTTTGTCGAAATCGTGGTTATATCAATTATACACTTAAATATTTTAATTAATAATTGAGAAAGAGTCGAAATAATTAACGCTTAATTTTAGTTTATAATCCACTACTTATCGTTAAGATATTCGCCCCTCCCCTATTTTAGCCGAATAAATTATTAAAATTAACAAATATTATAATAAAATAAGAACAAAAAATTTATATTTAAGCCCCAATTTTATCTATTTCACAAAACGCGGCCTTGTAAATAAATTATAATTAGTCCTACGATAAAATATGAAACTAAACAAAAGATATTTTAATAAATATAGGCCAATATAAATCCGTATAGCCCTAATCCAAAATTAATCAATTTATATTTATTACTTACATTTTAAAACATAATCGGGGTTTTTAGCTTTACCTTTTTATTTTAATATGTTTTTTTTTGGTGTTTTAGTTATAATTTTTTAAACGAGCTTAGTTTACGCTATTATTATCATTATAATTAATAAAATAATTATAGTTAGTTTAAATATATATAGTATATTGTTAACATCATTTATAATAGTTATAATAATTAATTATCACTAATTAAAAAAATAATATAATGGAATTTAAGCGTGAGTTTGTGAGCTTAGGAATGCAAAATCAGGTATGAAGATATCGATTCATATTGAATTACGTAGAAATAAAACAATTATAAGAAAATAATAATAATAATATTAATAATTATAATAACTGTTAAAATTAACATAAAAGGTCCTTCAAATTTATATAAATTAATTAAAAAAAAACGAAAGGTATTATAATTAATAAGGAAGCATTTAGATCAACACATTTTAGATCAGATTAATTAGAACAAAAGTTTAAAAAATTAGATCGTAGAATTTCGAGAATTTAAATTTAAAAAAACCTGGGAAAAATAGTTAAATATACTTATTTTAAATTTAATAAATGAAGTATAATAATTAAAATATGAATACTTCAAGGCCATATTCGTTAATATTAACGATACAAAAAAAAATATAACATAAACAGACAAGAAAAAAAAAAAAACACAAAAAGCCTGTGATCTTTTTAACGAGATTTCTAACATAAATTAACATACGTTAATTAGATTAGGGATAATTAAAAAAAAACAATTAAAAGAATTTTAGAATTAATTTTTATTAATTAAAATTTGAATCCCTTCCATTTCTCGTAAAAAAAAATAATATTCACATTAAAAATTAACACTAAAATTATAATTTAAATTATTTATATTAAAAAAATAATTGAATATTGGGAGAAAAATTCAAATATGATCAAAGGACAATTACGGTCTATAAAAAAAAATTTACATATCTCGTAAATAAATTACAAAAAAAAATTGAAAAAAATACTTCCGTGGCCTTTGCGAGAAAAAACAAGCAAATATTAACAAAATCTTCTCTTTTCTCTCAATTTTATTCTTTATTAAACATAAATATACCAAAAAAACACTCGTTTATTCTCACATTAATAATTAAAAACATAAACAATTGTAAAAACAAACAACACTCGCTGCCTCTTATAAAAATGAACACTGTTTTTGCACAAAACAAAACAAAGAAAAAATTAAAAATTCGCGTTATTTGCAATATTATATATATATATATATACTATATCTAAAAGGAACACAGTGCCATTTTTAGTGTAATATAAAAAAAAATTGAAAAAAAAAAAAATACGGAAAAAAAAACCGCGAAAATGATAATTGAGACTTTTTGAAGAAAGCAAAACTTCACTAATTAAGAATGGAAATAAGCGTATTTTATTAAGAAAACAACTACAATAATAATATATGATTATAATAAAAACCAAAAAAAATATTATAGATATCTGTAGATATGAAGTTACCATAAGTAAAGTAATAGAGATAAGTATATTAATTAATGCGTTGTAATTATGCGGAAAGTTGTGGCTTCAAATACCACACATCTTGTTCAAGGGTGAGTTCATTGTAATATCAATCGGATCTAAACCATCACATTAATTTGGTTAACTCATCATAAATGTAGTAATGGTGTAATTTAAAAGATTCCCATGGATTTGGCTTTATTTTAAAAAAATTGGCAATATAGCTTTCGAGGCTCTTTATCAACTAATACCAGAAGTAGATGAAACCCTCCTTTGAAGTCTATTACTCCCTGGTCTTGTCTACCCCTCTCTGGGTTAGTTTCAAAAAGCGCGATTCGTACGTCTCCTAACGGTAGATATTTTCGGAGCGGGAGTTCGTCGAGCGAATATCTCTAGCAGCCTTGGAGTTCGTCCAAAAAACGTCGTCGTTTGTGGAGAGAGAGAATTTCCAATTTTCCGTAGACAGGGGGTATGAAGAAGGACCCCTTCTAACTCGTAAAATTGGGAATTTTACCCACACAGAGAGGATCGCTATATGGAACATTGGAGTAGTAGACTTCAAAGGAGGGTTTCATCGGCTTCTGATTGCATTAAGAACGTTTTTAACTATACCAACAAAAATAATTAATAAACAGAATAATATTCAAGCTAAATATAATCTTTGAACCTTATTTATAATTAAAAAAAAAAGTCCATAAACCTTTAAAAGTAGAACGTGTACGCGCTATATAGAAAATTACCTTAAAAACCGCGGGGTGATATCAAGATATAATAGCCGATAAAGAAAAACAAGATGGATAACCCATAAATATAGCTAGACCACTGACATTGTAAAAGAGGCTGAAAGGAATGATGCTATAGCAGGGGCGTGTTATGCAGGCATTAACGCTCTTTAGAGTTGGGTATAGATAAAAATTGATTTAAAGGGTAATAAAGAGCCTAGTGTGGCTTGCTAAAAATTAATTTATTTATTTGGAACTAAAACGGAGCTGGCGACTTATCGTTAAAGGCTAGGATTGAATCGTGGCTAAATTCTGAAAATCAGCATGGTGCAAATTCCTAGCACCATCAGAATCCGTTTTTCGTCTTCTTGCACAACGCCGACGCCCCAGGAATACAGTACCTAGACCCTACTAGGGATGGGTTTAGCTAAAAATACGCCGCTATTCTATCTTTTATTTAGCCAGGATAAAGGGTATACGAAATCGCTCCCATCGCTCCCTAAATAGGTCACAGCCCCCACACCTTTTGAAGGCGCGTTTCCATCACGGATCTTATATTTAAAGGCAATAGAGTCACTCCGTTTTCTCGCGCCCAAATAATTATCAAATATATCCCTAAAATTACGGAGAAGTACGACCCCTCCGATCTCGTAAAATTGGGAATTTTACCCACACAGAGAGGATCGCTATATGGAACATTAGAGTAGTAGACTTCAAAGGAGGGTTTCATCTACTTCTGATAATACGGAATATAAGCGTTTGAGCTTAAATTGGATTAGCTTTTAAATTTATTTTCCGAATTTTTAGTTACGTTTTCGGTGTTTAAATTAAATATAAATTTATATAAAAGTAGATATCAATTCGGCCCAATCATATTATTTCAACCTTTAACAGCGCTTGTAATGTCCTAACATTAAAGGAATAGGCCACCGTTTGATGCCTAAGACCTTGGTGGTCAAACGCCGGTCTATTATTTCAATATTAGAACATTACAACGCTGTTGAAGGATGAAATAATATGATTGGCCCGAATTTATATTTACTTTTATTCAAACTTTAGAAATTAATCTAAACACCAAAAACTTGTCCTCGGGTCTACTATATGCATGAAAAACACGCCTTGAATATTGAAAGGATCATATTTATATCTATTATTTTACTTATGGTATAACACTTCTTAATTTAAACGCGAATTAAGCTTTTAAAAACAATATTTCCAATGAATATTTTCAAATCATTCACAATATTTCGTTATATAAGCTGTTGTGTTTAGCTAAAATGAATCATTAGAATTATAACCCGACCCTTATCCGTGATTACCAGTTATATTTAATTAAATATCGCTATATTGGTACCGGTATAGTTATAAAAAAAATCTTAAATATTTACCTATTCTTTGTATATGTGTATTTAAAAAAAAAATACCAACTCGGTAACAAATGACGATGTTAACTATATTAATAATAATCAGTTTTGGTTCATTTTTATTTTCAAATTTCCTAAGAAAATTCCTTTTAATTAAGGGGATTTACGGGAAAATAAAAACTGATTATTTAATTTAAAGATATTAAATAGAGGATAATTAATAAAAAAACATTAATTATGTAGATGCTATTAATAACAAAAATAAAAAGAAATGCACAGTGGTTACTATTGGTGTTGGAAAATGGTTTTAAAATTAATATTCTGATTTGATACTCATATAATTCTTTTATTTCGCAGGTTATGGAGAGAATCGTGGGAAACTGGGCGACGGAGACCATACAACAAGAATCTTGACCATCATTTGAATTTATTAAAGTTGACAAGCGTGCTGTTTAAAAAAGTATTATTCAGTGAGTCCCAAAAAATTACAAGCTGATATTCTTTCTTGTTGGGGCCTATTTCAACACTTATCAATGTTAAACTCGTGTGACGTACGTGTTAAAATGTGTCCTATAGTCAATTTCACTTCAAGTTGGAAGCAAAAGCAAAAATAGATTTCCTTATTTATCACCAAATGAACAAATGAGAGATCTAGTCTAGCAGAGCTCTTTTTGGTCTTGATTCCAGCTTTTGGTGGTATTTACTCTAAAAAAAGTCTAGTAGGCCTAATTTTTATTTGTTTTATCAGAAGCCGATGAAACCCTCCTTTGAAGCCTATTACTCCCGGGTCTTGTCTACCCCTCTCTGTATGGGTTATTCTCAAAAGGCGCGATTCGTACGCCTCCTAACGGTAGAGGTTTTCGGAGCGGGAGTTCGTCGAGCGAATATCTCTAGCAGCCTTGGAGTTCGTCCAAAAAACGTCGTCGTTTGTGGAGAGAGAGAATTTCCAATTTTCCGTAGTCAGGGAGGATGAAGTAGGACCCCTTCTAACTCGTAAAATTGGGAATTTTACCCATACAGAGAGGAGCGCTATATGGAACATTGGAGTAGTAGACTTCAAAGGAGGGTTTCATCGGCTTCTGGTTTTATTTATAATTGAAATTAGGACTAAATGGTATTGACATAGTTCGAGTGGGTTTTGTTTCGCTAGAGGTTCAACTTGATGCAGCGAAATTGCCTTTACAGAATTTATAGTATTCAATCCTCCCTTTAAATTTAAGACGAATTGCGGTTGACATAAAAGTATATAGACAATTGAAGACTGGAGCTAGATGGGCATCGCGTCTATATGGTTTTTCTCCTCATTTTTATTATTTCTCCATAATGGTCGAATGTTCCGGACGGTCTATCCAGATAAGTACTCTTTATTTTCCGAAAAACCCTTGTCCCTTGGGAACTGTTTTTTTATTTTGTTATATTTTTTTCTGGCTTCCGAATCTCTAGGTCTAGTAATATCGCGAGTCAGTCTATCGCGTACACAACATCTCGACTTTCATTCAATGTTCCGAGCCTTTTGATTCTCTCTCTGGTTGCGATACCGTATAATGTCTCTTATATCAAGATCTTCCTTTTTTCCGGAGCCCTGTCATTTTCCCACCAGGCTCATTCTAACTTAGCCCCACCAATTTTCGTTCCTCGGTTACCTTTTAGTCTATCTATCAGTCTTCATTACCACGCCATTCTCTCACTCTCCAAGCTTCTCAGCTTCTTTAATTTCTTATAACCCTTATATTGTTTTATCCTGTCATTCTTCGGGGGAATTCTTTCATCTTCGCGGAGCGGAAAATTCGAATCTGGAGTAAATAGGAACTATCAGGTTTGTGCTTGTTTAAACTTAGTGTCTGTCCCCGATTAATTGCCAAGGCAAATGCAACCCGATGACAAGTGATTCTTCTATCGATCACTTATCGTTAAAATTGGCCCAATTTACTCGGAATGTAGGCTTAACAAGTTTCATATATCTTCGTTAAACAGTCTCTGACCAATCACGTGAGAAGGTCTCGTTTTATTACCTTCGTGTTCTCATAAACGAGGCTTAAGATTAGCGCGCTTTTGCTAGTTATTGGGAGGATGTTAAACGGAGAAATATAAAACTCCATGGATCCGTGTTAAGCCTACTTTCCGACTAAGTTAAAACGTAGAAAGTTACACGTGGTAATGTATGAAATTCCAGTCATTTATGTACCTAAGAACGTGTTAGTAAAGATATTCATCCCAACATCACGTATACTTTAGACAAATTCGTGAAACCTTTTAATTAAAAAGTAAAAGAAATCATAGCGTTGGAATTAGCCCCTTTTTTTAATGTCCAGTGCATGGTACATCTTGTTGCAACCTCGATGTAGGGATGTAGAATCTGACATTATATATATAACAGTAAAGATATTAACCCAGTATTTTTACAACAGTAACTGCTAGCTGGGTGAAATTTCAACCTAGTATTAAAGAGCAGGTGCGTGCTTTTGTTTTTATCCGATGATCGCGAAGATCTTGAAAGGAAAAGCTTTACCAAATGTCAAATATCTTCATGGGTGGATGGATTCCAAACCAGCTGGTTTCAGTCAACCTTTATCAACGTAAGTTGTAAGCGAAAATGTGGTGTAAAACCAATTTTCGTAGCAAAATGTAGGCGCAGTCATTTGAAGTAGAAAAGGGCACTTTGCTCCTTAATGGAGGAGCTATTCCAACAAAAGGAAAAAAAGTACATACGAGGTTTGCGAAGCGATTTACACACATTGTCAGTTGATGTTAGCTTTAGGGGAATCGCGTTATACAACCGTGTATATAGGTTTTAACTTTGCAAAGGAACAAACTATGGACTGATTGGATTATTTCTACTTTCTATCAGAAAAAGGCTTAAATTCAAGGTCAAGCCGTAATAGAGATTTACTATTATACGCTAAGCTTTAGGTGTAACTCCAAAAACTCATTTACTAGGCAAAAAACTTTAAGTAAAACTAATTCGAGGCCAAAACTCACTTCAATCGAAACTCTAATCAACCTTGTGATGAAAGAAGTTGTGGGAAAGATAAATTACGAGGAAATTTAGAAAAAAAAGTGGTATTTCTAGATGCAAATGACCATCAAAGTTCTTATTTTAGCTCTGAAGAATTCTTTCATCATCCAACTTTTAGTTTTTGATACAAATTTTGGCTTATATCCGAATCAGGTCAATCTACCAAAAATCAATAGATTTAAGCCTAGCTGCGTGTAAATTCAATTTGACCCACCAATTTTGTGCAGTGACATGATTTTACTCCCTCGCAAAATTCTTGTCTTTTTTCCATTTTGAATGTTTGTTCTATCATAAGTAGATTTTATCTTAAGTTGCGCAGCTGTCATATACATTATTTTAGCCACCGATAAAAAAGAAATGTTCTCTTTTGTGAACTTTTAACACGCAATTGGTTGTGAATTTATTCTTGTATATCTCTCATTGGCTAAAAGAATACAATATTGCCAGAAACTAAAAATATAATCCATGGCAGCTACCATTACTTTAAACTTATAACGACAGGTCTAGTAAATATTAATTAGCTTTTGGTTCCATTAATGGAAAATCGCCTGGTCTTTTTTTTTTTTTTCTTCTCTATCGAATTCTGTCGCATCCATCAACGTAAATTACGTCCTTTTCAGACAGATGATGTTCGGGGCGACGATAAAGGAGTCGATCTTAGCGAGATTTTAATAGAAAATCGGGAAAACGCCAAATGAGAGGAACCATTTGGAAATTTCAACAACTAAGTACTTGACAATCTAGAGAAGTCCGTGATTTAGTTCCTTATGAAGAATAAGAGGGTAAAGTACGTTTTATACGCGCTGAAGTCAAAGACTGGCTCAGATTATAGAAGCGTCGACGAAAAAGAACTAATCGAATTAGTCAGCGCCGCCCCGACATTTTATCTTTCTAGCGTAATTAATTTTAAACGAGAGTGGGATGACGTCACATCTTTCCAGCCATTTCTCTTCATTCTCATTGATTTCAGTAGCATAAAACAAGTCGAGGTTTCAGTAAGTACAAACTTAATGTACTAAAAGTAACTCTAGAAATAAACTGAAAAATAAATAGTCAGTGCTTGCACTTTTGACCTTATAGGGTTCACACATGAAAAAAAAATGCTTTATATCTTCCATTTATTCATATTTTATTATGTACTATATTCATTTAGTTTGGATTTAATTTACACTCCCTTTAAAAGTTTTTCCAAAAACTTTCCTATCAAAGTTTTTGTGTGTTTGACTTCACCAATTTAGTGGAAAGACAGATTAAGCAGACGATGCTAAGCCACGTGACTGTTTATTTGCAGATCGCTGCCATTTTAATTTCAACGGACAACTGAATAGATGGCGCCAGAAGTATCATTGAATATGATGACTGCCATCTATTCAAGACAATAGAAATTAAAATGGCCGCGCTCTGGAAATCAAGCCACGATTACAAACAACCACGTGGCTTAACCCGTCTCTTTACTAACCTTGCCGAGACCAGTTTAATTTATTATTATTGATTTAATATAGTTAAATTTATTAAATATACTGGTATAATTTTATCTCTATATTTAGTTTAGATCAGTAAGAAGATTACTAATATATCGACTCGTAAGACTCTCTCTCAGGATCTTTAAGAGGATTGTATGTTAATGAAGTCTTAATTCCGCTCGCTACATATTTTTCAACGGGAAGGTTTACTAAAGAAAACATTGGAAGAGCAAAAAGTGATTTCATTTAAAACAACAACCCAGTCCGGATTCGGTGGAGACTCATCGTGAGAATCGAAAAACAGCATAGTGCCCTGACTCTTGACGTCGGGATTAAGTCTCGACTCTTTTTTTCGTAATCGCATGAAGGAAGAAGCGAGAAGTGACGGTGATTGGAAAGCACAGCCGTTCAGACCACGCACTCCGTAAGTAGAAAAGTATTTTGCGATTTTTTTTTTTTTTTGGGGGGGGGGGGGGGTTTGGCTCCTTTTCTTCTGTTTCTAAATGGTCTTGAGGTTTCTTAGCTCTAGGGCAAACACTAAGACTAACAACCACAGTTAGCCTTGATCTCTTTTTTGGTTTAAAAATCGATTCAAACCGTTCATTGCTGCCACCTAGATATGACGTTTGGAGTTAATTTAATCAAACAATTAGGCTTAACTATGGAGTTCAGTTTGAAAACATCAAAGAAATATTAATTGACCAATCAATGAAACAGATTCCCAGAAACTAAACTCATTTACATCATTATGGCGAAGTAACCAACAATAACTGAACTTGCCACCAAAAGTCAGTTTAGTCAAATTCTTAACTTAAAGCCGAGGACTTGTTTTCATCTTACACAGAAAGGCATGGCCGAGAGAGTTTGCATTCCTTAGCTATATTTTATTTGGTAAGACCATGAAGGGTTCCTAAAGATATGTACGGCTCCAAAAATACTACTACAATTATTAGAATGTTTATTCGCTGTTATTCTCACAAAAATGTCTTCTGCTAGCGTGTAACTTTGTACACGCTATAAAAGGTATACGAAGACGGGGAACTTTTGTACAAGTACGTGCTTCAAATAACCAAATGGCAAACGGCGCCACCAATTCAGTCTAACCGTAAATACTTGTGTTCTATTGTTCTGTTCAGAAGCACGCGTAGTTTGCAATGTGAGAAGAACTGTTGCGAATTACTTAAAAACACTTTCCTCCTATAAACACTGGATATTTGAAAAGTTTTAAAGTTGTGAATGTTCCCTTGAAAGCTAAACGACCATAAAACGAGTAGGTAAAGCTTGGGAATCTGACCAGGCTCGTAAGATACTAGACAATGGAATATGTCACTCAAATAGTCTAAATATCGACCTATTTAATTTTCGAAACCAACAAATTAAATTCCGTTTAAAATTTATTTCGAGAATCTGTAGAAGTTTCCCAAACTTTGTGTTATTTACTCGAACTTTCAAAATGGGTAAAAATCTATATATGCCTAGTAATTTCAGACACGACATCATTATATAACAAGCCCCCATGCAAACTCTCAAACCAAAAAATAACTCTCTTTCAGCACGAAAGAACTAATTTGGGAAAAGTAAAACAAACAAGATGATTAAGTCTATAAGAGAAGCCACAACACGACAGATCGTGTTTTAGATATAGGTTTAGATTTTTAAGGAGGGTTTTTCAAATTTTGCCGTGACTAGATACTTTTTTTGGGATATTGTGGGACTTTTAAAGTTTATCACGCTTATCTTTGTGTTCTGTACTCCAACATCAACATTAGGTGTGAATTTATATCCCCCAATACACCGAGCTCACACAAACACCAACAATTACTTCAATACCACTACGACACAACTATTATAAGAGCCTACATAAACTCCCTGGTACATGGAGGGATGTGTGGCTAAAACTGGCTCGTCACAGCGTTGTTGTAATGTTTCCTATATACTTTTCACGATAAGTTCTTGATTGTTTAAGAGGGGAATAGGGGATAAAAGTAGAGTTAAATAGGGGTGGAGTGTTTTTGAAGAGTTGGCGACAACTACGTTTTCCATATGAACTCAAAAATAGTGGATCAACCCGTCTTAGCTTTATTCATAAAGTCAACTCCTCCTGCGCGGAATAACGTACTGAGGGAGTCAGTTAACAGCGCAGGTTTAATCACTTTTCACGGTTGCGTAAAATGTAGTCATGGTAACGAATAGAAACCCTTCGCTCGCGTAAACTTAAAGTAATTATCAACCCGCATGTTGTGTATTCCAATACTTTCAGTATAAAATTCGTAGAAGTAGACGCGAAAATCCAATTTCCTTTTTGAAAGCGAGTAATCATATCGTTCGATTTATATAACAGCGAAGGAAGTCGCTTAAAAATAAGAAATTCCTTGCCGAACTCGTCATTATATTCTCATTGTTTATTAAACGTTGGGCACGATTATTATTATTTTTTTTTTTTTGTAACTTTTAATATTATGTATTAATCAGCATCAGCATTTGCTTTTCCTACTTTGTTCATTCTTCTCAAACAAAAGTATATTTTATTGGAGATTTGAAACAAATCTCCAATTATATGTTAGTTTGAAATATCACTAGTTATAAAACAAATCTAAAACTAAAGCAATTCAATGGCCAATCACGAGTTAAACCGAGTTTGAAGCCAATTAAAGATTCTCGCGGACTCTAGGCGCCCACTCCATCAGAATATAACCATGGCAACGCTCGCGCCAAAATTTCGCGCCAAAATCTCGCGCGCCTCCAACCTTTTTTACTTTCAAACGGAATTAGTCTCAAATTAGGCTTAGCGTAAAATCAATCAGAAAGATGTTTTCCGAGTGTAGGCCTAAATTAGAACAGTTTTATTGATAGTAAAAGCTGAAGTAGAATCGTTTTCGCTTCGGTAAGTTATTTTATTGTTATATTATTGTTTAATTATAATTAAATATCTCGAAAAAACTACTTGAATAGTTTAATCTATTTTTGAGTGACCTTTAAAGTAGTTTTAACGCTGCATGCTAGGCCTAGCCAATGCTACCGGTAAATATCACTAATGAATAAAGTAGTTTTTAATTAGATTTGTCAGGTATAAATAAACCTAGACGGGTCGAATATTAAAATGTCAATCCATAACGCGATATTGTTTACTTCAAGCGCGTTAACGAGAATATTTAATCCTTGGGTTTTCATCTTTTCCATCCCGTCCTATGGGTGAAGGTTATTCATAAACAAAATCTGATTGGTTTAAAAGAATTAAAGGGAGACACGCGGAACAATAAATATTGAAACGGGTGTAGGAGGGTCATTAAAAAAATTCACTCAAAAATATACTAACGTATTCTTGGCTGTAGATTATGTTGCTATTTTGTTTATAGATTATACTCTATTGTTTACGCGTTATTATCTAGCAGACGATAGTTTGTAATGGCTAATAATTGTGCCATATGTAGATTTCTACGTGTTGCCTAAATCTTCCGAACCGAATTACTGTTAGGGTTAAACTGGTGTAAAGGGCGATAACGTAATGTGACACGTTTCTTTCTTCCCTACTTCGAGAAGCGCGTAAAATATAATATATATATTTTTTTCTTTCTTTTCTTTTTAAGTGCTCGACCAATAAGAGCGCGCGCTTCCGTCGCTCGTGTCCAGAGCGCGGTCTTGTTCTCGTAATTCTTGGAAGCCGGCGACCGCGATCGCTTAAGCCACTGTCCAGCACCTGTCTACCCCTACGCTAGTTTCCACAGCTAGAGTGAAAGAGAGAGAGAGAGAGTGAGACGAATCGAGTTATAACTGCGATACTTGGCGCTGTAATCGGTCGCCACCGTTTATAGTTAATCGCGTCTCTTTCGCCTCGAGTTGGGATTGATCTTAAGCGATGTTAAACCTAAATTCGTTTCGTTTATACCGTCGATATCGTGGAAATAACTAATGATTCAATGAACTTAATGAAGTCGGCGACCCCGACGTTTACAACAATAATTTCAACGAAATGATGACTGTCAAGGATGGATCTTCCGACAGCCCGCATTCTTTGTCAGTAAGTATCAATTGTTTCGAGTTTGTTCTTCTTATTGGTTAAATTATCGTGTTATAGCGTTCTTTTAAATTTTAGGCTTACGAGTAAAACAATACAGTTAAGTTCAGGGAATAATTTTAATTATTGCTTTATAAATAACCGTTCAATTTGTTACAATTGATAGCCTGGTTTAAAATGGAATAAAATTCATTAGCGTTAACAATGTACAAAATTCAATCTAAGTAGGCTCTTGGAAGTGGCCCACCTAATAATTTGATAAGGACCACATAATCAAGTTTTATGGTCCCCAGAATCGGCCTTTAAAGAGCCCAGAATCCAGTTCGACGGGCCTTAAATTATACCTAGCCCACAAGATAAAATTTCTTGGTTGCCCAACCGAATCCCTTTTTTCTTTCTGATTAAAAATGTAGCTTCGATTTAATTCTACCAAAGACGCCCTGGATTTCCAAGTTACGTCACTCTTAGGCTTAGGAAAATTATGCAAAATCAATGATAGCATTAAAAATTCGGTTTATAATAGCTAGAGCGCCAATAATGATGCCCAAGTGACTGTTATACCCCTCTTTCTCAGTGACTCTGATCAATCACGTGGCTATATCGTCACAATAAATCGAAAAATCGTATCGAAAGCGTGTGTAAAGCGTGATAATTTCCAAAACCAAGGTTTTCAAGCGAAAAATAATGAAAAATACGTCATTTTACGTGTCACATAAGATTATGGTATTATGTTTGGCCTAAGTAGAGACGTCTGGGCGTAGAATTAAATTTATTCTATACTCGGTACATATCATATTTTACTGGTCTGGGAGGAAGGGCAAAAATATGCTAAGAAAACACGGTAGATGCTGCAGCGAATAACGATTAACGAGCTAAGGTTATGTCACCCTGCGACATAAAAATCGCTTAAAGGGAGTATACCAAAGATAAACTCTAGCGGACTTAATCTGGTTTTTAAACAGGTAGACTTTATTCACAGATATGAGTAGTGAAACCTAGAACAAATGTTCTCATATAAGAGTAGACTTACTTACAAGCCAGGGTTGAGATAAATCAAAATAAAATGGAAAGGATAAATATTCTTCCTGTTCACACGACTCCACGAAACGTTTGAACGCAGCTTTTGACAATTGATTAATTGCTCAATACGTTCCATGATTGTTAGTGGATTTATGTTTAATTTAGATCTAAAATAACCTGATTTTCCTTCTCAGCGTCACTTCAAACAGCTTTGAAAGGCTTTTGAAAGTACCGTTATGAAGCAGGGGAAAACAATAAGAACTTTATCGATCCATTTAAACTCGTTTAAAGCGTCACCATTGTTGACTAATTATACCCTAATTTATAGAGAAGGGGAAGCTGACTAAAATGGGGCTAGTTTAGTTTTGTATAATTTAGTAGGTATTATAATCTATTTTCCATTTTTTTTTTTTTATTTTTTTTTTTTTAACAACGCCTTAATGAAGGTTAGTAACTTTTTATATACACGAACTCGGCCAAGTCCAAGCGCAAAGATAATTTTGGGGTGGCTATTTTTAGTCATTTAACGACGAAAATGCCTTTTTAATTACGTGTATTTTAAGAGCTGGCATTTAACTCTTGGCGCCAAGGTCAGGAGCGTTAAGGAATAATTTAAACGCGTATTCCATTTCACTAAGTAAGACTTTTAATTGCGGTGTTGTAATGAATTACGAAAATTACGCTATTGTCCGCAACTTTTTAATGTTTTTCAAATTATCGGAGAAATAATTTAGGACTAATTAATTTTTTCCAATTAATTAAATTGCCATTGTATTTATGAAATTAACTTTTCTACTATTATTCTATTTAATTAATTGACGCAAACACCGAGCCAATTATTTGTTGTTTAGTCTTCTGAAAACGTTTATTATTTAAAGGGTATTATGACACAAAATAGGTTCAAATTAGAGCCAATATGGCAAAGAGGGGATTTTGATACTCCTCCAAATCTACTGTCCGAGATTTGAAATACCCAAATTCTTTCAAATACATTTTTCTTTTTAATTCTTTATTTTTCATTTTCCCTTTTGTAAGTTATGGTCAAGATTCTAAATTTTCGGTGTTAAATTTGCAAGGTCTTAATACTTGGATACCATTACTGGACACTTAATGGCCTCGATTTGATTTCCTTCTTTTACTTTGGCCAAAATGAAAGCTAATAATATAATCAAAACGGGCGTTTCCCCAAAAATTTGTACCTGTGGACTCTCCCGCCGAACTTCAGGTCGAGTACTGTTACAAGTACGCGATTTTCTATGTACAACCAAAAAGGCGGGAAAAGGGGAAATGCGTGGGAAACTATGTGGTTCACTGATCGCTAACCACGTGTTCTTATTTTGGGGTCATTTTTCATGTCCGGTTATATGTTTAAAGGGCTATTAAAACGCAATAACGACATAAAAATATTATTTATTTATATTTAAACTACGATGATAAGGACATTTCCGAAATCGATTCAGTTGATTCAATTGTTAAGCGATTTTGACTTTTATCGAATAATGCTGTAAAGTAAAGCAGGAAGTGATCCAATCTTATATAAATTTGGTCTAAAAATAACACACGTCATCGATCTTTTTCGGTGACGCACTAAATTCTGAAAAACATAGACACGCGCTTTAGATACGATCAAAAATATTTAAGTGAAATAATTTTGAACGTTCTGATAGAATTAAATTAATTCTGATATAATTAATTAGTGATACTTATAAGATCGATAATTAATTTTTAAAATTATTTCAGGTGGTACTACGAATTCGTCCAATGATGCCTCACGAAACAACGAGAGGACAAAAAGTAGCCTACACCGAAAATGAAAAGGTATTGTTATTTTTAAATATAAATATTAAGTTTGATCGAATTCTAGAGTTTATAACAATACTAAAAATAGGTTTAACGACGTAAAATACGCGAAGCCGTTTGAGCTATTATAAAAATAAGATTGAAACGCCCCATATTGTCATTATAGTTCTTGTCGATAAGGCATATCAAACAATCTTCCCGGGAGTCTTTCTATAAAAATTCCCCAGAAATATCTGTCATCGTGTTTTTGCTGTCAACAAGAACTATTTAAAATTATTTAAAGAAGCTGATGAGGTCTTTGGAACTACGAATATTGGGTGATATTTAAGCTATTATCTGTGAACAGGGTTGTTTAGATTGAAAAAGCAAGGAGCTCCTCCTAAGTGAATTAAAGTAAAATTTAAACATGAAATATTTGCGTTTAACGCAAAACCTTTTTTAATTTATAACAATTGCGACATGCGCTCTCACACTCCCCTTGGACCCAGATAAAAGGTGAACTACGAGGCCCTAGGAACCTCTAATGAGCTTTAATTATAACAAAGGGTCTCTAATTAAGCTATCAGCTTATATACTTGGAAAAACCTTACGGAGGCGCCATTACTGGGCTGCCTATACCCAAAATGTTTGTTTTACAATGATTGACCAGAGGCACTAGGTAACCTTCGTGATTTAATTACGAAATAAGAGTAGTTTAAAAGATGGCGGACAAGGAATTGACCTTGTCGGGGTCGAAGCAGTACGGCGAGTTTTGCAAACTATACCTACTTGCTCTGTACGCGAAATCTATAACTTAATACATTAATTTTAGAGCAGGTTCGGCCCTATTTTTGCTTTCTACTCAATTCACACTCGCCATTCGTTCAGTATTATGGAGAACCTCGTAAATTCGAGTATAACGAGAAAAAGAAATAAAAATAATTCTATATTCAACAAGCGACTCTAGCTTTCGTGCTGTTGTTCATTATAAAATACCTGGGAAAACAATTTTACTATCGTGTAGTAAGGTTTATTCTTAAAAAAGACCGAAAAAACCGTAAGAAATATAAAATTATATCACGTGGCAACTGTAAAACGATGATTTCAAATGTAATTATATAAACAAACTCTACCTGTCCATATATGGGTGAATTTCAAGAAATTTATAATCTAATGAAAAAACAAACGGCCAAACCGCAAAATTAATTTTCAATCATTTTTGGTTCCTTTCTAAGAATGGTAACGACTTTTTTATATACTCTTATTGTTTGCAAAACTACTTCTTTCTTAATGAGATTTAAACGTAGTGTATTAATACGCCTGTGATTTCGCTAGTTTGGAAAATTATCTTGATCATAATTATGTATTTATCGATTCTCTTGAACTTCTAAAAAACGTGAAATTGGCAAAAGTCAACGAAACGTGTAATTTAGTTTTTATACTTCTTTATACTTTGGCAAAAAATTTTCCCCTTTTTTTCCATTATCAACGGATGGTTGGAAAATATTCTTTTCCCGTTATAAGGTGTCTTTGTCTTCTCCCGTCTTTCGTATGATTGAGTGTCGTGTTATTGCAATTGATCCATATTTCCGTTACCAACTCAGTTTCCGAATCATATTGTTTCTTCTCCTTGTAGTCTATTTTTTTTCCCTCGAGGGCGGAGAGATAACCTTGGCCTAACAACTGAACCGCGATTTGAAATAGATCAGTTTTTAAATCTAGCCCATTTTGACCCAACCCATATATGTAATATTTGAAGCGTGGAGAAAATAATACTTTGGGAGAGCCAGACGTCATAAAAAAAATGTGATTTTTAGAAGAGGCAATTTCTCGACCCCCTTTAATTTTTACTTCTGCCTCCATCGAGGTAATAATTTTAAGAACAGGACCAATTAGATGTTACACTGGTGGGTGTATTTGTAACCCCTACATTCGTGATACGTTTGACCATTTGACTTTGCATTTATTGGACCAAGTTACTCGAAAAATTATATTAATAAATCCTTACAAACACGAATATCTATTGAAAAGTAGACTTCTAGGCACTTAAACTTTGACCTCTTTTAGCAATTCCAAAAGGTTTTAGACTAAAATTGCCGTTTTGGTAATTTTACCAGAACAAACCGTAAATTACGGGGAATTTAAGTAAGTGGGTGGCTGTTAAAAATCAACTTATTGGCACGTCTGCTTCAGAAACTGTCGAAAATGAATAACCTCACTTTAACTTTGGGGAAGAAAAGTTTTATTTGAATATACAAAATTTGGTTTCTTCTCCTATGGCTCTCCCTTTGAAATTAATTCTCCGTGGTTGAAGGAACAGTCTAAAAACAAAATAAACTTCTTCCGTCGCTCTCAAATGATTTTGTATCGATGTAACGATTATTATTATTATATTTTTTTCAAAGAAACATTTGGATCGAATCCAATGCAATATATACAATATATACACCCTTGAAGAGATAGTATCACGATGTTGTCCGCGCAATGAAAAGGTTTTCATTCTAAATTAAAAAAATATTTGGGGCCTTACTCTGTAAACCATTTTTCGATCCAAAACTAGTTTATTGCGTATATTATGTTTTCAAAAAGTAAAAATCTTAAGTTTTTGAATGGTTTTGCGTATAGCCCAAAATCGTGGAACTACCTATTTAATTATAGCTACAAATGATATCGTTTTAAATCGCTTTTATAGGTAATAATAGGTTTATATTGTATTATTGGCATTGTTATATTTACGCGTTGTAGAACTTCACGTATTTCCATGGAACGATATAGTATTATAGCTATTAACTTCAGAATATAATAACCTGCCTTAATATGTAAGTTATATAGTCCTGTAGTTTTTGATTACTAGACCGCTTCTTTTTTAAATTTATTTTATAGTCTAAGACTTATTCAACGTTATATTTCACTCGACATTCGTTCAGTTTCTTAAGTGACTAGCCCCTCGGTTCGAACTGCTACGAACCCAATGCTTAATAAAATGCCTAACTGATAAGGATTAAGTCCAAAGTTTACAAAAAACTGTGTATATCAACAGTTCTTTTAATTTAATCAAAGAATGTTATTACATTAGCCAACCTACAATACCTCAATCACACTCTTTCACTCCTCTCCCGTTTTGGCGTGGAAAAAGGTTTATATAAATGAACAAAAAGCAATGAGAAGCGAAAGAGGTATATAATGACGTCATTGGCCTTATCTCCTTCCTTATGCCTCGGTAATTGATCTCTCTTTTAGAGCCGCTTATAAACTAAAGACTTAAACCTCGTTTTCTATGATTTGGAAAAGTTAAATTGCAAACTTTTGTAGTCAACTGCGGAGAACCTTTTTCAAACAACATTAGCTTTAATATGTTGATGTTAAACATTTCAGAGTGCCTATAATGTAATCGTATCTTGGTAAATACGAACTTTTATACCGTGCATTATTATACCAAGGCCTAAAAGGAGCGCGAACTAGAAATTAGAAGTATATAGTTTTGACAATCGCAAACGTATCGCATTTCAAAAATTGAGCCATCAATGTGGGCGCGAGCTGTCCAATATTTATTGAGTATTTGACCTTTAGACGTGTTCAAAATTGCTTCCCAGCGAGTGTTCTACGAGATACGCTCCACTTTTTCTCCCTTTCCCCGATAAAAACGGACGTTGGCGCGACTATCATTTGTCCAATAAATATCAACCCCGCGGAGCTTGGAAAACCTGACCTAACAAAGGAGAGAAAGAGAGCTACACGTAGATAAGTCTTCTATTAAAAACTATATAGCTGTTCTATGAAAACGGGTTTAGATATATTAATTGCGCTTATTGCCTCGCGCATGCGCCGAACTTATTCGTGTCTTAGTTATACAATTCCCTCGTATTTGTTCTTTTTTATGAAAAGCCACTTTTGGTATCTGCTTTCGTGTCTCAAGCTTATTAGTTTCGCTAGTCAGCTTTATTATCTAGGTTGTTTGATTTAGTTAGGTACACACTTGCTAAACGTATACTCTGTGTCGTTATTGTATAGATAAACGTTAGGTTAGCAAATTGACAAGTCTCCGAGTAACGGTGCTTTAGCTAGAATTGTTATTTTTCTTAGTTATGACATTATGTAGAGATTTCACTTTTCAAAAGTTCGAAGATGCCGATACTAACAAAATATGTTTTTTAAAACTACAAATTTTACTGAAATTATATTAGGTTTTCTTGAGAAATCTGTGACAGCAGCGGAAATATTATGAAATATTGATAATTTATTGATAATATAATATTAAAATTGATCTACAGTATACAGATCATTCAGACAAGAAGGATCAGATAAGGAGAGGAAAAGTGGGGCTGCGTTGAGTTAGAGAGAGAAGAGCCAACCTCCCACTCGGGTGGAAAGGGGGGATAGGAAATTCTCGAGGTAAACTGTTGTCACGTGGTCGCTAGCTAGCGCGTCTCATAAAGGATTCGTTTTACCCACGTGACAACAATTTACCACGAAGCATCTCTACCCCCGTCCTCCCAGAGTGGGAGTTTAGGCCGACGCAGTAGGAGCCGCGCCGTTCCCACTTTTCCTCTCCTTATCTGATCCTTCTTGATACAGATAGTACATTTTTACAGATCTGCCCCTATATGTAAGCTTCTTCCTGGACCTCAAAGCGCGACAGTTAGAACACTTTTACAGGCGTTCATTGTCTAAGCCGCCCCGATATAAAGGTGCCAAATAAACCTCTAAACTAAATCACTTTAGAAGGTAGCTTCACTTACATGTACTCGTTCAAAATAACAAATGGAAAATTATAAAACCCTCTTAATCTACATAATTAATTCAAAGAATCAAAAGCGCACTCCAAATAATATTAAAAACATATCTCTTTATCAAAATACACGCTCTATATGTATATTATTCTCTATAAGACAAACAAGTTCAGTAGCAGACGCTCATAATTTAACTTAACATAAAAAAGAGAGATATTATACTTTTTTCCAAAGAATTATTTATAAAAACGGGCCAAGGGCTTCGAAACCAGTAACCTTAAAACGATTTAACCCTTTTCTACCTCTTGAATATACGTGACGCATGACTAGGAACCCTTAATAGTCAAAAACGGTAAAATCTTGATGATTCTGTCTCGAATATAAATTGTAAGCGTCGCCAATTTGACCTAAAAATTCAACATTCTCGGCCCCTTCCTTCCCAATTTCTCTAACGCGTTGTGGCACTATTTAAAGCTCGTTCTTTTAGAAGTCACCGCTTGAGACAGACTTTAGCAAAGCGTGAAGATGACCATGGTCCGTTTTCGTGATGAACGATGCGTGACCTATAAAAGGCGACTCCTCCCTAAAATACTCCTATGTATATATCAAGAATAAGAGAACTTAACTTTTAGAAGGTCGACACGCTTAAATATCCACAATTTATGAAAGTTTTTTTCAGACTGACCACTCGCTTTCCTGTCTACTTTTGCTGTATAATTAATATTCAAGTTGATAGACTTATCCACTCGTCTAGGGCGAGTGTAGTGAAAGTCTAGATGTTCAATCTAGATGTAAAGTTCAATGCTTTTGCATTATAATTAAATTATAATAATTAAACCACTTCATCCTCCCTTTGAAGGACTTATTTCAAGGCCTTATTCGTCGGACTTCATGAACTAATATCTTTCAGGCAATGAAAAATATAAACTCATGATTATCGGTTGTTATTGGTTACGTTTGGTCGCTTTTGTAGCTCTGGTTTCTCGAATTATTTTAATAACCACCTTTTTCTAATTCAAATTCACCTTATATTCGATATTTAGGCTTAGTAAGTTTAATATATTTTTATAATCTATACCATTATCATGATTAGGTACTAAAAACCAGTAGAGTGGAGATATTTCAAGGTTGAACTATATTAGCTTAATTACCGTAAAAGGTTTTCCTTTATATTAGCTTCAATAACAATTTTGGACACTGTTTTTAACGCTTGGCTACCTCGTACCAAGGTCGTGAACTTTAACCCTAAAACGGCTATAATGCCAGGGTTACACCCTTCATCAGAAACATTTTTCGACCACATCGTTCTCAATTTTCCAAAATCTTCTTGATTTTGGAAAATTTTCTGGACTTTGTATTTATAAAACAAGTTGGGAAACCAAAATATAACCTCCCCGACCCCGACGTTAAGGTAATCTAACCTAACCTAACCCTACCTAAAATAAAAGATGAAAAGAAATGTAGAGTATTGGATGAGTAGAAGAAACAGCGAAATAGGCAAAATATTATATCACATTGAACCTATATGCATTTCTTCAGTATACCAACACAACCCTAAATAATTCTCTACTTAAAACCAAACCTAACTAGAGAAAAAAAGGAAAATAAATAAGATATAACCACATAGATTTCAAGATAAATAATCCAGTCCATAATTCAGTATTAAAACAAAAAAATCAGAATTAAGACAACTGAAATTAGCAATCTTTGGTAATATGTAAAATAGCCCTTACACGAACAATTTAAGTAAAGCAAATTATCAAATAAACGCCAAATAAGTCAATTAATTAAAATTAAAAATATTAATCTTACCACTACCAAATAGCGGGCAGAAAACACAGACATCAAGATAACATTAGCAAAATAAATTTTCAACACCGGTAATCCTGAGAACTAGATTCTACAAAATCTTCTGGAATAATAAATTTATTTTAATCTAAAAAATATAAAATCTTAAAAAAAATATCTATACAAATAACATATTGATAAACCAATTAAAATTAGATGCGAAAAACATTTAATCTCGATATGAGATTAAATACACAAGGTCAAGGTTCTTCTTTTAAAACCATATCAGAATTTTGACGGTTGTAGAGTATTTGTAGACCAAGTAACGTGAAAAGGCAAAATGTTATATCAAATTGAACCTATACATGGCTTCAGTATACAACACAAGTTGTGAAACAAACGTTATTTTACGTGACTACACACTAGCTAAAACATCACCGAAAATAAACGACAGTAGGCATTAATAACTCTTTTACGAAAACAAAAAATTACTACAGAGAAAAATGAGTCAGAAAAAAAAACCTTTTGATTTCCAAACTAATATTTCAGTCACAACTCAGTAATAAAAATTAGAGTTCAGGTCAATGAAAATATACCAAAAATGTCCAAACAAATAATAAACGCATCAAATAAATGATTCAAATTCAAAATTACTTCCTTACCAATAAATTGTATTCAAACGAATGAAACTTAATTTAAAATTTCAACGAGTCAAATCTCTAGAGAACAAACTTCGTCGAAGATTTCAAAAGAAATGAAACGATTTTACGTTCAATAAATTAAAATTTAGATAAGCAAGGTCAAGGTCCCTCAGTAAAATCATATCGGCGTTAAGAAAACTAGAGTATTTGTAGACCAAGTAACGTCATTAGGCAAAATATTTCATCAAAATCAAGTTATGACCTCGGTATCGTCATATAACCGTAAATAAACATATTCAATAAACAATTAACGAATAAGCTTTCCGCATAACACGCTAAACTACGAACTGTGACGTACAATTTCGCTTTTTGGTGCTACACGACCTACAGATACCTTATAAGCCTACGTCTAAAAACACGTTTTTTGGTGATAATGCTGTGAGTAAAGAATAGATGTTTCTCTTTTGGCCCTACCATAAATTTTTTATATATTTTTTTTCTGACAGGGCAGGCCTGAGTAAAAATATACCAAGTTGTGAAACAAACGTCATTTTACGTGACTCCACACTAGCTAAAATGTTACCGGAAATACACGACAGTAGGCATTAAAAGCCTGGTTCTATTATACTTAATTGGGATTAACATTAAATTCATGTATGAAAAAGTGTGAAACTAAAACTAGCAGTCATCACGAGATCCAATCACGTGATTCTTTTCCTCACTCTGTCTACATTTCACTCTTGGGTCAACCATATCATACATGACTATTAAAACACGAGAAATTTCAATGTCAATCCGGTTTAAGAAAGTTCGTCAATTGTTAATTGTGGCATGACTAAAGCCGGATTCACACAGACCTATTTTCACGCTTTTCACGGTCACGCGCGAGGGGCAATGGGCAAACCACTCTTGGAATCAGGTGTACAAACTAAATGGAATCACGCGAATCGATTCGGAATCAGGAGAATCGATACGGAATCACGCGAATCGATTCGGAATCACGCGAATCGATTCGGAATCAGGAGAATCGATACGGAATCACGCGAATCGATTCGGAATCACGCGAATCGATTCGGAATCACGAGAATCGATACGGAATCACGCGAATCGATACGGAATCACGCGAATCGATTCGGAATCACGCGAATCGATTCGGAATCACGCGAATCACGAATCAATTCGGAATCACGCGAATTGATTCGGAATCACTGACAATCAAATGAATCTGGAATCAGGTGTACAAAATTTTTCTAGAGTGGTTTGCACCTCGCTCGCGCGTGCTAATGGTACTTCTATGAGTTCACGAGCGTGAAACGCGTAAAAACAGGTCTGTGTGTATCCGCGTTAACCTGGTTCGCTCTGCGCATGTACACAATTTCGCACGAAATAAATTTGCGAAACGCGCGAAAATTATAAAAAAATTAATTTGAAAATCCGTGCCAGTAATTAAAACCAAATACGCCACTGTTTGCAAGTTTGCCAGAAGATTACGATATTTCCCCATACATGAAGCTGATTCTCCCAAGAATATCAAAAAAAATCACATTGATATTTTCCATGCGTAAAGAGGTTTCCGACTTCAAATTTAGTGGTCTACACATACTCGCGTGCTGGCGAACTCGATTTTACACGTGTCACAAATACACTGGAAACCTACTCTACTTCTGTTCGAGGAGAGTTTTCACGACTATAATTTTTCTTAAGTGGTTTAACATTATGCATAAATCCGCCTCAGCTTCAAATCTTATACACCAATTCCCCTTGAACTGGTTAAAAATTCACCGAGTATAATCGAAATTATTATTGTCTTATCTCTTATCTAAATTATGTTGTTTCAATCTTCCATACCCGTGTAAACGCACCTTTATTTAAGTTCTTCAATCCACCCCAAGTTTGCACCAGAGATAAGCCTATACTGCCCGTTATACCTTTGCTTTTTCGAGTAAATGACATATATGGAAAATAGCTTAGGCGCATGCTGCCAACTAAAACTGCCATTAATCGGTCAAATTTCTTTAAATTTTTGCATAAATTCTCAAATAACTTCTAAACTATCTCGAATTTTAAATTAATTTTTCGACTTTCTAATTAATTAGATTAAGATGAACCATTTTAATATTTTTAATTATAATATAAATTAATATTGCGTTTCATTTCCCTAAACAATATCAAACAAAATCACCCCATGAGGCTAATTTGCATTCGTTCCAAAAAGATACTATATAAACCTTTCGAAGGGCTATATTAATCGAAGTAACCGTGCGTGATGGCCATGAAGTTAGGGGGAAAACCCCCCCCTTTCAATGTCTTGCTGATTCTTGATCTCTAGGCGCTTGGCGACGCAATTTACCCATTGGTGGGGCGATGTTTGGAGTCAGTGGAAGGTTGATGTGAACTGTACTAGTGGGGGACGCCTCGCTAGTATGGAACGCTGAGATCGGAAACTGGAGGTTGGACCTTGGTGCGGGGATGGTCGGAGGTGATTATGACAGTGGGAGACGTCCCATTGCTTATAATCGCCTTCGGCTGTTCAGCATCAAGGTTCGACCGTAAAGTGGATGGTGGAATGCGATGATGTGCAAAGGGAGACGTCCTGTTGTATGTCTTTGCACGACACTTGAAACTCAATGTGGCAGCCACGCTTAAAGGAGGTAATTCCCCGGAATTGAACGATAAGCTGGTATGATTACGTCTCTAGACTTTTGGCTCCACGAGCTAGGTCACGTGACTTCCGTTTACACAGGATATCCGCTTACACACACAGACAGACACACAGACAGACACACAGACACACAGACAGACACACAGACAGACACACAGACACGACCAGTGTAACACCTCCCCCTGAACTAAAGTTCAGTCGGGGAGGTAATATGGCCCATTTGCTTCCAATATGAGATGCCTGTTGTCAAATACCCACGTGGTTACGCAAGATCCATTTGAAACAGTTTTAAAATCACCAATATTTTTACATAGATCAATATTTGAAATAGCTAGAAAATGAAGACGAGGCGAGTTGTCAGACATTCGGAATAATGTGTACGATATTCGTATTTCGTGATTTTTGTCCATGATTTGGTGATTTGGTCTATGATTCTTGGACATACAACTAGTTCTGTAAAAAAATGAGATTCCAAAAGTGTGATGTTTAGACCTTCACTATACCATTTGTTTAGTAAATTGTAGATGGTTTTATAGCCCCTATTAATCCAGGACCATTAACTTAATATTTACATTATCACGAGTGTAAAAACAATAGATCTATTGTTGATATGATTATGTTAGTCGTTGCTAGGATACCGACTTTGATATTATCTCTGATTTATACATAAGCGTTACTCATTAATTTAAAACTTTTTTTACCGTAAAGTCGGTTACGAAACAAAGGTTTTAATTAGTTTCTTGGAATTGCGACTAATTTCCCACGGGACCTTTGAACTATAATGATTACTATTCTTGCTATTTGGCCTAACTATTTCCCGTCAATAATCCCTTAAATTTTGTTTCTTATTTTTACCATAAGGTTGGGATTAAAATTAGGTTTTGTTACGCTCGCGTTTTTCATCCGGTTAAGAAACACGAACAATTGCCTAGCTTTTGTGAATATAAATAAGGGGCTGCGTGAAACGAAAGATCTTTTCTTTTTCAGAACCTCCTTCCTAAAAACATGTAGTTTATATTAAAGTTCAAATGTA
The DNA here is from genome assembly GCA_963920705.1 of Odiellus spinosus. NCBI lineage: Eukaryota > Metazoa > Arthropoda > Arachnida > Opiliones > Phalangiidae > Odiellus > Odiellus spinosus. Next base: position 18,365,274 of record OY987234.1, on the reverse strand, counting down.
TTAACCATTTTTTTAATTAAGATTTAGATATTTATGGTATTTTTTTACAATGAGCCTAAATAGGTCAAATGCACATTATAGTAACCGTAATTAGGCCTTTAAGCAAAGATAAACACCTGGTTATTTAGATAAACAAGACGTTATTTAGATAAACAACTCGTGAAAGTGTAAGAAGAGTCTTGATCAACTTGTTGTTTTGATCCCTGACTTTTGACGAGTTAATTTACGCATTTATTTTCCCGCTTATATTCAAGGTTGTGGTTTTGATCGACCCCAACGTTGTTGATTCTTCCGACGTCTTGCGTGCCAAACGAACGGTGGAAAGGAGATACGAATTTGACTGTGCCATGGACAAAGATTGCACACAGGTCTAGCCAAAGATATTTTCTTAAATGTAACACGAAGTAGTTAAAAAAGTTGCTTTCATTTGTTATCGTACATGCTAAGAGAAATCTTAAGTCATCAATAAAACTTATCAGAATATGAATTTTGAAAGTATGAAATTTTAAGTCTGGAAGACGCTTTACGAGATTCTTATTTAAATTAATTGAAGCCCATAAGAACCTTGAAGGAGACCCGCGTCTGGTTATTTGTTAGCCCAACCAACTGCGTTGATCTAAGGTGGGCCCAATAAATAAGACGCTATTGTACAATTAAGTATGCGAGGATAATACCAGAAGGTATGTCTCAAGGTTCTCAAGGACTTCAATTCGTTCTTGGTAATAGTTTGCGTCTTCGCGTGCGAAATTGTCACGTTATTAGCCACGCTTATAATTTATTAACGAATTGGGGCGAATTTCATTTTACGAATAAATTAGCTTTTATACTTTATTAATATTCATCTCGCAGGAGAACGTGTACGACAAAACAACTCGAAACTTGGTGGACGATGTTCTTAAAGGGTTCAATGGAACTATTTTCGCTTACGGCGCTACTGGATCCGGTAAAACTTACACCATGGCTGGTACTAATTCTGATCCGGGGATAATGATACGGGCTTTAAGCCACATTTTTCACGTGGCCGAAAAGAAAAACTCCGAGACAGATTTTCATATGTCCCTTTCCTACGCCGAGGTAAGACTTTCAGGAAACTTTATTGTCGTATGGTTCTACGCGTAATATTTTTATTTTATTATAAAATCCCATTTACAAAGTTAATAATTGTTTATTAACTTCTGTTAATATCTATAACTGGCCCACCTTTTTTAAATTATCTTAGATCTATAACGACAACATTCGCGACCTATTGAACCCAACGTCGGGTTATTTGGAGCTTCGAGAGGACGCCAAGGGCAACCACACTGTGGTCGGTTTGGCGGAAGTGGGTATCAGTTCCTCGGACGAAGTAGTCCGGCTCTTAAACAAAGCCAATCGTCAACGGACTCAAGAGCCCACTTCGGCCAATCGCACTTCTTCCCGCTCTCACGCCATGCTTCAAGTTACCATACGACAACGACGAAAAACCCCTCAAGACAGTAGAGGAGATGATAGCGAAGAAAAGGACACTTCTCCGCCTTTGCACCGAAAGTACAATCACAAACCAGTTCCCGAAAATGTTTATATCAAAACGGGAAGACTATATATGGTGGATTTGGCCGGCTCGGAGAGAGCCTCCCAAACTCAAGTAGGCCAATTATATTTTGCGTTAGTTAAAGAGATGGTGAAACGCTTACAACGTTCTATTACCTTATCTATTAATATTGTTTTGCGTTTTACTAGCCCTTGAGGTTAAAGTTATAATTTGAAGCCTTAATTGTTAGAAGGCAAAATGATACCTATTTAAAATCTGTGATATTTTGTATTAAATCATTTAAATTCAAGTGTAGATTACAAACGTATATAGAAATCGAATTAATAATTGTGATTTCAAAGTTATTAGTAGATAAATAAGTCTGTATGGTCCATTTTTCTATAGAATACAGGTAAGAGACTGGTTGAAGGGGCCCATATCAACAAATCGTTACTAGCGTTGGGAAACTGTATCAACGCTCTAGGTAAAGTTAAAGCTACAAACAACCAAAGCAGAAATAATCGCAAATATTTGCAGCGGATCGTAGTGCCAAATACGTTAATTATCGAGACAGCAAATTAACCCGATTGCTAAAAGTGCCATTATCTGGGAACTGCAAGACTGTTATGATTTCGCATATAAGTCCCTCAGCCCATCATTACGAGGAAACCCGTAAAACCTTGCTGTACGCCAGTCGAGCTAAGAATATTAACAACAAAGTAAATATGGTTTGTTAACGTTTATATTCTGTATTTTATACTTATTTCACGTTGACGAGAACAGTCTGCTTCGCGAAGTCTTCCTGGTAAAATGAAAAATGCTTTCAGGGTAATTGCTCTTCCGGGGGACGGGCACATCGCCCGTGATAGTCTGAACCTTAGTCTCAACTATTACTTAAAGATATGAAGAAAAAAAGCTGTTACTTTTGTTCAAGAGTACTTTACATTGTAGATAAAACTGTGGCGGTTCTAAATCTCGTAGGGATACCAGTAGTACTTGTTGCAAACTGTTCTCGAACCGGAGTACGCGATAAACTTCTTAATATTATCGACCTTCATTGATTTTCACTCCTTTTTTTTTTTCTCATGACCTTTTATATTCCCTTTCTTTTTCTAACATACTCTTAAGACGTACCGTATTCTAAAAAATGAGGAAGATAGGGTTAGTTTCTTCTTGAATATTTTTCATTTCATTCAAAATTTCTTTCTCACTTTTTTTCGAATATTTTAATTCTTAGATTCGTATAAATTAAGACCACATCATCGTTATTATATTAATTATTATTGAATCGTTTTAATCAGGTCAAAAATAACGTCAGTAATGTCACTCATCACGTTGCTCAGTACCAGAACATTATTAGCGAATTGAAAACCGAAATTAACAGGCTACAAGACAAAATCGAAATTCAAGATCGTGAAAGTAAATTGGCAGACATCGAAAACCAAAAATTATCCACGGACGATAACAAAGGTATGATATAAATTAATATAATAGGCTATACAGTAATAATTCGACGTAAGAGAAAAATAGATATGGAGTAATATTTAGTATAGACGCGTCTACTGAGTTCAAACAAGCTTGAACTTACAGTTTAAGTTATTGTAGTCAAGTATAGGCTAGCTACAGATATTTGAATTGATTTCTCAAAACTGCTTCGGGAACCAGTTACAAACAAGCTGTGTTCATACTATGCCGTCGAATCGATTTCAACCGTTTCAAAACGATTCGCTAGAGTCGTGTGAACGTGAAACCGTCTTTTTTAATCGATTTGATTCGGGAACTAGTTTCATAACGATTCGGTTTCAACAAGATACGATAAATCGATTTATAAAGATAATGCGTGAACGTGACGCTTAAAACGATTCCTGGCGATTGGAATATCGGTTTGATTTTACTGTTTCAAATCAATTAAGAAATACTAGTGTGACCGTAGCTCAGTTGAAGCTCAAAACGATTCCGAGCTATATTTAAATATCGGTTAATTTATCCATTATAATCGATTGGGATACTCCAGTGTGAACGTAGCTTTAGAGATTTACTGAGGCTGCGTTTGTGAGTGCTGCTAACTCGAGGTGGAATAGACTTTAGCAGAAGCCGATGAAACCCTCCTTTGAAGTCTATTACTCCCGGGTCTTGTCTACCCCTCTCTGTATGGGTTATTCTCAAAAGGCGCGATTCGTACGCCTCCTAACGGTAGATGTTTTCGGAGCGGGAGTTCGTCGAGCGAATATCTCCAGCAGCCTTGGAGTTCGTCAAAAAAACGTCGTCGTTTGTGGAGAGAGAGAATTTCCAATTTTCCGTAGACAGGGGGTATGAAGTAGGACCCCTTCTAACTCGTAAAATTGAGAATTTTACCCATACAGAGAGGAACATTGGAGTAGTAGACTTCAAAGGAGGGTTTCATCGGCTTCTGACTTTAGATATCTTTTTGTATAGTAGGTGTAATGTGTTGTTTTCTACATAGTTTTCGAGAAACGATTAGGTGATGAAGAAATGAAAAGGTTAAAGACTGAATTGATGTCTTGTTTTACTTTACAAATGGAACTAAGGTTATATATTTCTCTAATATTGTAGTTATCGTACCAGAAGGAGATAATTAGAAAAGGCTGCCACTATTCTAGTAAATCGTAAAAAGGGAGTGATCAATCTCAGAAAACATATTTTAATTTCAACCATTAACTTCTTTATAATCGTTCCAAACATCTCCAAGTTAAGGAACAACTTTTTCAGACTTTTCTTAGGGCTTACCAGGATAGAATGCCCGTAGTAGGGAAGTTAGTTTCAACTAAAACATGGGGATTGTCTCCAATCTCTTTTTATCTCCTTCTGGTCACGCATAAATCAGGATAGAAGAAGACCATTCTAAGAAATTCGTTATTTTAACTAGGAGAAAACTCATGGACACCGAAAATGCTTTAATTGCCATTGACTGTGATTTTGAACGACTTAGTTTTATGGTTAACGAGTAAGATTTTGAAACTTTACCCTATAATTACTTAAAGGTATTTATATGGCTTCATCTTTTCTAAGATGGGAAGCTGAAATTACTCGTAAAGGAAACAATAAAAAAGGTACGTAAGTTATTATTTTAGATCTCAGTTTGTGTTTATCGGGTATTTCTCATTTTAGCCGATGTTCCTCAGTACATTCAACAAGCGTGGGAAGACGTCAGTGTTCTCGAAAACGAAGAAAAAAGATATTTGAAAGAAAGAGACGAAATTCAACAAAAATTAGAACAAAGTCGACAAAAAGCCCATCTTTTAATGGAGGTTCGTATACCTCTAATTGAAATTAATTCTATGAATATTTATACAATCATTTTAACTTAGTCACTACCGAATAAGGCCAGTTCGGACGAACAACGCGAACTTTTGTGTCTACTTACGCGCGTACATCGACTAGAAATTGAAAGTATCCTTTACTTTAAGTACTTTTACTAATCTTGGTCTTAATCCTTCGAGTATCTGTCTTTAACTCGAATTAATTAAGACATGGAGATGCAAGCCTCCCAATTAATTCGCGAACAAGAACTTCGTCAACGCGAAGTGATGATTTTACGTTACGATCGTCAAAGACAGCTTTGTGACGAAATTATAACGAAACAGAGACTTTTAATCGATAGTAATTAAAAATTATTGATCTATATTTAAAAGATAAATGCTAATTGCTTTTTTACTGTACGACGCAGATATTCAAACTGGACGTAAAGTAGCCAGTAGGTTTATTCAACCTCTTTTGTTTTAATTTATGATTTAATTTCGTGTAAGCGTATTTTCTATAAAATTTGATTTTCTATTCTTAATTGGTGTCAACCCAGGGGAAATGGCCCACGAACTAGGTGAACTCTATCGTCTATATCAACAGGAAATGCAAGAAATCATCAATGGAAGAGATTCCGTTATTAAGTATTTGAATTCCGCTTCTAGTCAAAATGTGAGCTCTATTTTTGTGATTATTATTTGGTTTGTAAGATTTACTTTAACTAGAAACTGCAACTCATTAATATCAATATTTTAGAACGGCACTTTAGCTCTGAGACCATTGGGCTCTGGCGGAAGTCTACTAGATTTAAGCGGAACTAAGTCTATATCTCCTTTCTCCAAGTTACCGAGTATTAAAAGGTAAGCGCAAAGACCGGTTTTCGCGCGTTTTTAAGCTGGTGCTCTCTTAAAACGTGAGCGTGTGTCAAGTGTGAACGTAGCTTATGTTTCGTGCGTCTGAAATAGTAAATAGGCGTTCATACTAAGAAATAATTCGTTGCTAAGCCTTTTTTAAACTTCAATTTATCTCAAATCTTATGGAGTTTAATATTAGTTTAATTTCAAAATGGGAAACATGAAATATTAATTATTAAAACTCTAATTATAAAAGCTAGGGAAAGAAATAAGAATGATCATAAAACTGTCTAAATATTTTAAAAACTCGTACTTAATTGGGGTTTATGGTGTTCAGGAGAAGCCAGTCTTTTGGGGTTTTATTCAGTAAAGTCTTTATTGAATGAAAGAGACCCGAATTCCTGTTAAATAACCGATTTTCTTTGAGAATTTTGTTGTAAACGTATAGCTAACATATCTGGCTTCTCCTGATAGGAATGATAGCGCTTCTAAAGTGGAAGATAGTGGGAATGGACTTTCTCTTGTCACGAAGAACGAGGAAGATGTTTCGGTTTCCGAACCAGTGACCCCGGAAGAGAGGGCCAAAACTAGGACATTGCCAAAAGTGCCGGAGAATCGTAATACGAAGCGAGGAGGTCGTAAAATGACGGACATGGATAAAAACGTTGTGAAAGGGTAATTATTCCACAAAATTATCGTTAAAATTAGTTTGCTTTGCTTTAATTTAATTTCAATGCCGTTTAAATTTATAAATATCTAAACAGAGCAGTCGGTTGCTGCCGAGGTCCCACCTTTATTTCTCTAAAAGATAAATCAAAAACGAACGATTCGAATAATAATGAGGTATAAGCCTTTTTCCTCGCGCTGTTTGTTCTTAAAGTTTTTAATTAAAGGGATCGTCTGCTAGATAAAGAACCTTTTTAAAGCTTTCTTCTCTACTGGTTGACCAACTTCGTCCGCTTATTTGATCTTGCCTTCCATTGGTCTCTTGATGCCAATTGGCATCAGTAAACTAATCAAATTCAAGATCAAATAAGCCGACTACGTACGTTAACCAATCAGAGGGTAAGAAAAATTTTGAAGCGGATGGTTCCTTTAGGATTTAATCAGCCTAATTAATTTAATATTTGAATCGTGCAGACAGATATGGTAGCCATAAAAGAAACTCTTCCGAAACTACAACCCAGAGGTTACGCGGAAAGACGAAGGAAAAGAATAGGTACGTTCATAAAATATGCTAGCTCTTTCTAGGGCCTTGGTCATCAAAACTCCAGTGCTTCGCTCTAAGCTTATCTATTTTAACCCTTTTTTGTGTAGGGATAGTGTCCGATTCTGCTTCAGTAGATAAGGATATTCTAACGTGATTTTTAGAGTGTAAAAAAGAGCCAAATTATGTAGCGCTTCCCTGGCTAAATATATTATAAAAGATTAAATCAGAGAGGAACTTTTCATATTTGAAAACATGTTCTTTATTTATTATTTCCGATTATCATTTGGATACTTGAATTGAAGTAAGAGTTGATTATTCTGTTGGGGAATATAAAATTATAAAATCAATGGAACATAACGGACATAATTAAATATTGTACATAATTAAATTATAGATCAACACAAAGCTACGACTGTAAATTTAGGTGTAAATCAAAAATAAAACTATCGTTTGGTATTATGTCTGAATATAATATTATTATCCATTTCTTATAAGTTACAAGAAGTCATATTATCAACCCAAGAATGACATATTTAATTTTCTGAGTGAAGAGTGTGAACGCGGCTTAAGCAGCCACGTGATTCGCCGGTCCCGGAAGTAAGAAGTTTATTAGTTCAATTATAGCTCGCCGCTGACGTTTCGTGAACGCGTCACCTTTCTGGAGCCGGCATTTTTTCAAGTTTATTTTTGGTTATTTCTTATTTTGAGTTAAATTAATTTCAAAAATGTTTCGTAAACCTTTTAGGGTCAAATCTAATTCAATGATTAAAGGATCTGAAAGGTATTTCCAAGCTTTAACAATAATTTATTTTCAAACAAGGCTTAGATGAAAACTTAGTGTCTCATTGAGTCATTCGCTCCTCCTCCTCTTACTTTTGTAGTCCAGACCTGTCTTGGTACCCCCTCCTCCCTCCCTCCCTAATTAGTTTAATTTTGTGTAATAATGAATATTTTGACCTGTTTTTTAACTAACCGTGTGTTTAAAGAAGCCAAGTCACTAGACTTCACTAGGAATTTACTATGCAAAGTTTGAAATTACTACGAGATCATGACCTTAAATCATATTATATCTTTTTTCAGAAAGAAACTTCGGACGTACCTTGGCAATCAATTTCCTCAGCTAACGACTGAAGATCTCAATGCTCTAGTATCGAATAAAGATGAGATGCAACAGTCGAAACTCTACACCTTTAATGGGGAATCAGTTATAGTATATATCAAGGATGGCAACCCAGTTTTCTTTGAAATGGAAAGCCAGGTTTTCCCCACAGTTTATACGCTATGGACTTTTCCCGATCTTATGGCTTCTTTCACAACGTGGCCTCCAGTTTTTGAAAAGCTCTCAGGAGGAGCGGATTTAATGCTTCCCGGTGTGATATTGAAGGATGACTGTAGTATCGAGGATAAATTAGCCAATCTTAGAGTAGGACAGATATGTAGCGTACGATTACTAGGTAACAAATCTCCCGTGGGTATCGGAAAATCTTTAATCTCTTCGACGGAACTATTTGGAGCCGAAAGAAAGGGAAAAGCTTTGTTTGTCCTTCACACTTACGGAGATTATCTCTGGGCCAGTGGGGACAAAAGTACCGTGCCTGTCATAGAAGAAGCTATCAGTGTTCCTAAACAAATTGATCATTTTGACGGTACTGAAGTATCTGTCGCTGATAATCTAGATGATCTTCAAATTAAAGACTCTAATGATCAAGATGAGCGACAAAATAACGTCCAAAATGATAATGTTCCTACGAAAACAAAAGAAGAAGAAGCGAATGAAATGGACGAAATAAGAAGCCCAATAGAAATTATGGATGAATTATTATTAAATTGCCTTCTAACTGCCATTAAAACAAGCCTCAAGAAAGTGGAATTGCCTTTACTAGTCAGCACGTTACACAAGTCTCACTTATTGCCTAGTTGTCCTTTTAACCAGCAAGTTGACGTTAAGAAAAGCAGTTACAAGAAGCTCTCGGTCTTTTTGAAAGAAATGCAAAAAATTAACCTTCTTGAAGTGAAAGAGTTACAAAAGGGAGTGGAAAGTATCGTTTCCATAAATTTCAACCACGAAAAACTGCAAGGATTCAGAGTCGATAAGTCGACGCTCGTTGCCGCAAAGCTAGAGGAAGTTAAGCCAGCGAAGGAAGAATATACCCCTCCCCAGATTCAAGAAATGTACGCCGTTTCTGCGGCAGTTTTGCCCATATTTGCCACTGAACGCCTACCGTAAATTTTGATAGAATCTTTTTCTTATTAAACATTTTATCACAGTGATTGCTCATATTTATGTTTTAGTAAAGGAGCGCTTTTATCCGCTGCGGAGGTTCGACAGTTTCTTAAAAACTACGTTAAAAAAGAAGATATTCAGAAAAAAGATGATCCTAGTCTCGTAACTTTGGATCCAATTCTGGCTCATTCTCTCCTATCTAAATCGGAATACGCTGATCATTTGAAATGGGAAGAATTATATTCTAGGTGCTTTGCCAAAATGTCCAGCGCCTATTCGGTTATACTTTCTGGAGATCGTAAGATTACTGGAAAAGGTTCTATTCCTCAAATCGAGATTACTACTGCCCAAAGAAGTGGAAATAAAAAAGTATTTCTATTTAATTTCAAGAATTTAATCATATTTTTTGAAAGAAAGTCATTTAATTATGATTCCTATCGTTTCTTGCAGGTAACTTTTGTTTATAATCTCGAAACTTATGGAATTGAACCTGAAAAATTTGCCCATCAAGTGCAGCTTGGAATTTCTTGTAGTACAAGCGTTTCTCACTCTGTGAACAAAAAATGCACTCAAGTTCTAATACAGGGAAATCAGATTAAATATGTCGGTAAACTACTATTAGGTATGTGTTAAACCCTTATATTCTTGTAATATTGATTTTATTTTTTTTTTTTTAAAAGAGAAAATACAAAAAAGTTGTATATTTTTCTTTTCAGATGAATATAAAATTCCACTTAAATATATTACAGGTCTAGACAAGCATGCAAGTGCAAAGAAAAAGTAAAATTAATATATCTGCAAAAAAAAAGAATTATTTTAATAATTATCAATAAATTTATCAAATATTAATTAGGAAAATCGAAAGTTTGGAGTTTTTTTATCATATTTTTATTAGTTTGTTATTTATTACTGAAGTTTTTACAAAAGCCTGATAATGGGAATCAAAAAATAATCATTTTCCTTCAAAAAAAAAAATGGCCATTTATGTGTGTACTTTAATAGTTTTATCGCGTTTGTATTTTATAAATTTTCTATAAGTTTGTATTACATGTATCAAACGTGTATATTCAACGGCTTCTCTTCAGTTCATTTTCGACCAATCGCGGGGATTGTGGATGCACGTGACATATTCCCGCCAATAGGAAGACGATTTTCAAATTTTCGTCGGACAAAGCATTTTGCGCGAGAGCTCCATGCTCTTAAGTCTTAACGTATATTTTTTTCGGGAGTAATGGAGTCCGGGTAATAAATATTGATTAATTCGCTAAGGTAATTAAGCCAAAGATGTTAATCTTTAAAGGATTATACGCTAATTCATCGATAGGTAAGCCTCGTTTATCTAAATATTAACTTACACATACAAAAATGGAGGGAAGGGGGTTCTCTCATTTTAGTCTAATTCACGCGCCTGACTACGGGGCTTCTCTCTCTCCCTTGTAAACCGACCAACCCAACATGTAGATGGTTGCTAAGCCTAGAATCCCTAGATCTTTTGTTTTGAATTCGAATCGAAAGTGGGGTCGCTTAGGCCTAATTATGTGGATACATAGTTTTATTTTGGTTTTAATTTTTTTTTTGATGGGTTGAAAGTTTGCTATCTTTATCGAAAGGAGCGGCCGTATAAATTCTTTCATCTAAGGCCTATTTTCGATTATAATTTTAACAAATAGGCAGAAGTATATGGGGTTCTGGAGAGAATTTTGTCCCGGGGAAGTGGTGAAGAAACGCGGGGAGTTTTTGGATACGGGCGTACATGGTTCCTCGGAGCGATAGTTTCTATTATAAATTCAAGTTCAAATCAAGTAAATCTCTCGGCACCCGCGAAATAAAGGTTTCCTCATAATAATAATAATAAAAAAAAAAAACATCTTTTACTATTTTTTTTTTTTTTGTATTAGACAGTCATATAAACAAAGAGGTGTGCGCTTTTTACTAGCCCGGCCGTAATCACATAGTGACTAATTAAAGTTTATTTTAAAATTTATTCAGTTATGCCCGCGCTTGAAGAGGAAAGAGTATATTTCATACGATTAGCTACGTGATTAATTACAAATCAAAACGGTGCGATTTAAAAACATTAGTTCAAAAGAGAATTTAATCGGCAAAATTTGTTTAATCGCGCGTATATCCCGAGAACCGTAACGGGCGCGATGGATTTGTACGGGGACTCGTTCAAACTTCAAGAAATGATCGATTCGGACATGAGAACCGAAATTGACGAGTTCATGCCGAGTCAAATGTTCTCGGACGGCGGTCAAAGGGGCAGTTTATCGCCGACCTTGACCAGCCTGGCGCCCTCGGGCCTCTCGGAACCCATGGATTCGATGGATAATATCGCCGCGATAGATACTGGGGATTTTTTGGGCAACGGCGGGATCGGCGTGACGTGGATTAGCACGAACGGACATCCAATGTACGGATTTAACATGGATTTAGACGCGCTGGGTGGTTTGTTGGTTAATCCGCAAACAGGGCTACCCATCTCTTTGAGCATGCCGACGGCTTTGAGCCCCGTAATTACTTCTACTGCGGGGACTATGACTTTAAACGACGCGAACGTCTCTTTGTCCTCGCCAATCACGGGCCACCAGCCCCAGAACTCTCGGTTCTCGGACATAGACAATTTGACCTTGAACCAAATCTCGAACACGTCCCCCGTCGCGATGCCCATTTATCTGTTTCAAAACGTCACCGGATCTAACGCGCGTCAAAACAATCAAATTCCGTCGGAGGTCAACTTGAATAGCGCCGCCCAGGCTCAACGGGAAGCCCAACAAAAGTCGGAATCCGTTCAAAACGATCAACAACAAACGCAGCCGCGAGTGACCGAAACGCCCAAGAAAAAAGTCCAAAATAAAGCCAACAGTTTCATTAATAATAATTCAACATCGTTGGACTTCCCAAAACCCGCTTATTCGTACAGTTGCCTCATTGCCATGGCATTGAAAAACAGCAAATCTGGCAGCTTGCCTGTCAATGAGATATACAACTTCATGACGTAAGTATACGTTTCACTCTCCATTTCACACCTGTTTGTAGACCTACTTAAATTTCCATTCGCGTCCTCTCTCTTTTGGTCTATTTTCCCACGCTATGCCTGCAGGTTGATAGGGAATTACTAAAGTCAAAGGCAGGGCTATGGTGTTCTATGTGATACAGTTTTTGCTTGTCAGTACCAAGTTACCAACCCGGGGAGGGGGAATCCCAAGACTTTTTAGACCAAATTCGTTAAAAAGATTGAGGTGTTATATTTAAAGGGAATATGGAATCGGCAGCACTTGCCTCTGCTCTATTAATTCGAAAAGAGAAAAAGAACATGATGTGCTAACTCCCTAAACAACCCTTCAGTTTTCTCGCATAAGATTGATATGTTTACCACCCCTTTAATTTGTCTCTGTGGGATTTTTGCCCTGTTGTTATGGGGCCATCCACAAAATTATGGGCATCTTCATCCTGTCTTCAGAATTAGAACAAAGGTTTTGGTTCGTAGTCAGGTTTTGATTAGTAGTAACAATAATATGATAGATAATATCTATAATATTCTACACCTAGGTAGTGTAATAATTTTACACATAGTGAAAACTGGACATACTAATTAATGTTGCCCTAGACCGAGATGGACTATGTAGGAAAAATAGTGTTTTATTCAGTTTCTAGTCAGTGAAAGAATGCAATATAAACAAGTCTATTTCCTATCTATTTTTTGCAACTTTAAGAGAGTTACTTTTGATTTGTTTGTACTGAATTCTCTGGCTGGTGTAGACTTCTTTCCAACGAGTTTAGGGAACAATGAAGGAAACAATACTATTAGAAAATGATTATTCAACATGAATGGGTCACGTGAAAGACAGGAAATAGTATTTTCTAACTGGTCTTTATCAATTTTATTTATTCAGCTTAGCAAACATTTATTCATACAACAAGGAAAAATAATATTGTAAAATTTCATAACCTTGAACCTGGGTCCTAAAATAACCAAATTATAGCCTAGTTTTTAGCTCATATAACATAGGTACAATTTTATCTCTTTTATTGGTTTTTAAAGGGACTATCTGCTATTTTTAAAGCCCCTTTAAGGTCGAATTTTCTTGCTTAGCAGATGACTCGTAAATGTTAAAATTCATAGTGCAGACGACATTGACCATAACAAATTGTACAGTCAAAGCAAGGCTGTGTGGATAAGGGAAGATGATTTTAAAGGGGCAAATGGCAGAGCAGATAGGGCTTTTAAGTTTCCTAAAACTTATTGTCCCTTTACTGTACACAATTCACAAGGATATTTTAAAAACTTATAGGAATAACATTAATTTTCTGTTTGATATTTGTTTAGCGAACATTTTCCTTACTTTAAAACAGCGCCCGCTGGTTGGAAGGTACGGATAATTAAATAATTTTCAAATTTGTAGCGTAATGTTTAATATTAATATATATTTTTTATTTTAAGAACTCTGTAAGACATAATTTGTCTTTAAATAAATGTTTCGAGAAAGTCGATAAGCCTGTACCGGTGAATACGGGGGGTGCTCGAAAGGGTTGTTTATGGGCCATGAATCCGGCCAAAATAAGCAAAATGGAAGAAGAATTACGGAAATGGAGGAGTCGAAATGCCGTTGAAATTCGAAGGAGCATGGCTAATCCTGGTAAAGCCGCTTTATTAGTCGCCTTCCTTTCTTGCTTAAAATATTAATTTGATCATGATTTTTTAGAAAAACTTGAAATGTTGGAAAAAGGAGAAATGAGACCGCCAATAGATGAAGGTTTAGAGGAAGATGACAATGTGGATTCGGATGATGCTCAACAACCTGTTGTCAGTTCAACGGAGGAAGAGATGGAACGAGTAAAAATCAAACCAGATCAGTTAGAACGAGTGTTAAAAATCAAATCCGAAATATTGGAAGGAGAACAGGACATGGAACTAGCTGTATTCAAGATGAAACCGACTCAACAAGACATTTTTAAGATTAAAATGGAACCATCCGAGATGGTCGATAGTAGTAACATGAATTCCCCGGATGATGAGCTTCCTTCGCTCGAAAGTAGCATTCAACTCGATGATTTGGAACTACAGGTAAGATTTGAAACTAAATGTAAAATAAATTAGCTTGGTTGTTTCGCCTTTTTGAGTAAATTTAAATTCCTTTTAAAGAAGGGACTCTGGGATGCGTTGGACGACGAACGGCTCCAATTCTTAGGAGAATCTTTATCAAACTCTTCTTTATTAAACACCCCTATGTGCGAGGACGCTACGTCACCCGCGTCCAACCAAGTGTCGTTTATAAACTGCAATTACGTTTATAGTCCATTGTCCAACGAGAACGTTTCTTCATCAACATCAACGCTCAACAATCAAGAAAGCGTCGTGACTAGTTCGGAAGGACACGCCAGATGAAGTTTCCATAGTAAGTAAATGAAGAAAAAAATTGCCTACGCCAAAGACGCACAGCTTCTAAGGATAAAATTTTTTTAAGATAATAAATTAAAAAAAAAGTGATATTTTTTCTATCATCTCGGAAAAAAAAAACATAACGGAAAACTTTGAAAAACACTTTTATAATAAGTAAGACATCAAACCGTCCCCAACGTGTACTTTTTCTCTAAATATTGAGAGGTCTCCTTTTTTCTGGTGGTAAAAAAAAATTGTGGAAAAAGTTTGTGCCTTAACGAGTTTATTTTTTGTAAACTGGATGAGGTTGTAACAAAAATTAATGCGAAGAAACAAAAAGCTAGTCACTTTGATATTAAAATAATTGAGAAAAAAACTTATTCAAATAAAAATAATCATCATCGTAATTAAATTAATTGACATTTGACAATCATCCGACGATCGAAAATAACTTGAAGTTTTTTAAAATTAAAATAAAAACTCAATAAGGCCAATAAAAATCCATCGTCAAATTTAATAATATCGTGATTATCATAAGATATCGTTGAGATACAACTCATTTCTCATTTTTTTTTTTTTTTTTTTTTTCTTTTAATATTATAGAAAGAGAGAAAGAAAATTATTTTTGCACTCACTTTTAAAAAGTGTTGGTCGATATCATAATTTATTTGATAATGATATCAAGGTTTATACCGATTTTAACGTGTAATTGATCAATCAAAACCAATGCGGAAAATTTTTTAAAGAGATTTTCTAGCTTAAATTTTGGGCTATTAAACTTAAGATCTTTAGGTCTTTGAAACCGTTTTTAAATGGAATATAAATCCTTGGCCTAAACTTTGTAAAGCTCGACATTCCCACCACTACTCAAAACAAACAAATGTTCTCTAAAATCTTCGTAAGTTAGGAAACTAGCCACGGCACCCGTTAACAGGACGATATTTTGCTTCGCTAGAAGTTACAAAACAACAAAATAGTATCCAATAATCGTGAAAAACTAATTTAGTACGTTTTATTAATTGCCACCGTGACAAAATATCTTTTCAATTGACCTTTCCAAAACAGTTTCAATTTCTATAGTGTGAACGCAACTTTAGATCAATATAGGTTATTTAGACGCAAAACCATATAAGACATATCGATAAAACCTTGATATAGTTAACTGATATCGTATCGATTCGAACTCCTCACTAAAAATAAATGATCCTTTTTGATACGCACTAGTCTTTTTTACGTCAAAAACAAAAACAACTCATGTTTACCATTTCTCTCATTTTTTTTTAAGTTTTATATAAAAACTACTATTATTGAATTGATATATGTTTGCTGAAAGTGTACAAAGTAAAAAAAGAAATCTTGGAATTTCTTTTAAATTAATAAGAAAATACCGCAAAGAGCGCTTAACAACTCACGTTTGATAAATTATTGTTTAAAGGGAGAATGAAGTTCAAGATTTGTAGCCAAATAAATATTTAAGGTGAATGTCAACTGAGATGTTCCGTTTTGTTGGTTTTCATTCGCTAATTGTCCACTTTGGATTACCTTGTAATGAAAGTTAACGTAATTGCGAGGGAATGATACAATAAAGGAAGTTGTAATGTCGGAGCTTTCGCATGAGGAGAGAGAAAAAAAAAGAACTCTGACAAAAATACGGAATTTAAAGTATGACCCCTTTTTCTCTTAATCTAAGCCACATTGGTGAAAAAGCACCAATATTTTTTGACTTCGAATTTGTCACTCTCTCTTCAGAGATATCGCTCATTAATAAATTGA
This sequence comes from Odiellus spinosus, assembly GCA_963920705.1. Classification (NCBI taxonomy): domain Eukaryota; kingdom Metazoa; phylum Arthropoda; class Arachnida; order Opiliones; family Phalangiidae; genus Odiellus; species Odiellus spinosus. The sequence continues at coordinate 18,349,059 of OY987234.1, read as the reverse complement.
TTGAAATATCGCCCTAATGAAAAGGAAACTTCATTCTACAAAGAATATACTTAGCCTCGCTGCCATTCCGTACAAATTTTGGAATACTTTTGGGTGAAACCATTGATGAGAGACGGTTATGACCCGCAGTGTTGTAACTTTATAGTATCATTCCCTAGTGACGTAATGTAAAGGAGCTCTGTTGATGTTCGTCATTATTTGTTTACGACATTTCATTCTTCTTTTAAAAATCACTGAAAAATAATTTAATAAAAAGTATTTCGCACCTTGTTGATGTTTTTTGGGAAAACAAAAGAAACATTTTCACTCCCCCATGAAATGAAAAATTTAAGATTTTTTGAATGTTATACAATTTGAAGAAGAAGAAAAAATACCACCATGTTACTGGCACCTGTTTATACCATCTCTCGAACATTTGGATTAAGGAAAACCAAATATTTATCCTGTTTTAATATTTTATATTTCTTTTTAAAAGAAAATTGAAAATGATAAATATTCATCTCTTATTTATTGCACCATTCTTTCGTAAATAACATCAAAATGGTTAAAAGAGCTTCGTCAGACTTTGTTAGAAATTGTCAATGGCTTCTTTTTTTTTTTAATAAAATAAGCCATATTTTTTGGGGGGGACTTGATTTGGGATTCAAACAGTAGTTTGTACTAGTAGTTACGTAGGAAATCCACTGAAAAAAAATAGTTTCTCCTTTGGAGAATCAAACCTTTTAGGACCCGTTAAACTGCTCTTCCCATATGCACACAGCCTAACTTTGACTACAATTTGTTATGGTCAATCTCGTTTGTTAAGCTAGAATAGAAGGGGATTTTAAAGTCGCAGATAGTCATTTTAAATCAATGAAATATTAAAGGAACATACCATTGTGACGTCATTAAACTTTATTAAAGTTACTTAGTTCCTTTGTAACATTTTATCCCTTTAAAGGGACTACCTGCTATTTTTGGAGTTCCTTTAAAGTTGGCCTTAACAAAGTGCAATTCAAAGCTAGGCATAAGGAACGATGATTTTTGAAGGAACTTAAGAAATCCTTTTTCATGGAAAGTAGGCTTAAAAAAACAGGAGCAGAGGCGGTGAACCTTGTTTCAAAATCGTCTCGTGAAGCCTATTTTTCTTTATTCGAGTTTAAGTCCCTTTAAATTTCCTTAATATCGCAGTGACATATTTTAAATTGTAACTTTTTGTTGCAATTCCTTCTCCCTATAAAGAATCCTTTTCTTATATTGAACACTTTAAAGTATAAACTAGTTTTATTCCTCAATTATCAAGTCCCTCAATTTTGTATTAACTATTGTGATAAGCTCAAAAATCATTTCATTAAAATAAATTATACATTCCTAAAAAAAAATTAAAAGCACCATTTTGATATAAAAATAGGGCTCGGCAAACTTGACTAGATTTTTTGTGCCAGTAAAGTTTCATAATCAATCATTTTTCAAAGTATGATCTCAATAAGACCAACTATTACGTGTCTTAAACTAAACATCACATTTTTTTTGACACTAAAAGTATTTTTGACATCTTCATAACCATAAAATATCCTAAAGATGAGTCAAGTTTCGCCGTTTCTATTAAACAAACATTAATTTTTAACAAAACCTGATGAAACTCTATATAAACCATATTTTAATTTGGCTAATTTTACGTTAGATAAATTTTCTTTAAATCTAGAAACAAAAATAAATTTAAATTTGTCAATTCGTCTTTAGTTGTGCAATAGATTTTTAAAAGGGATTTTTTTTATATACATTTCCCCGTTGAGTTTTTAGAGCTTATTGAAATTTGTTTATTGATATGTTTGAGAGAGGTTTTTTAAGTGGTAAAAGCGGTGCCATTTGTATCAAAAAGTTGTTTTTTTCAACGTGATTTAGATGAAAAAAAAAATAATAATATTGTATTTTTGCAACGCTAATGTACATTCAATTGTATTATAGGAAAAAGAAATAATTTCGCTTCATTGTTAAAAAAAATAAGTGTGAAGAAATATTGTTTAACGGTTGTAATGTTAAATATTTGGAAAATTAATTGCGACTTTCGATTGATCTGCGCTTTTAGGCTTAACTGATTATATTGTATAGAAAAGATAGTGAAGATTAGTTTTATAAATTAGGGGGAGAACTAATCAGACGACGGATGACTGACATCTTGAAGTAATCTTTAAGCCTAAATGAGCAAATTAAGAAGAAAAGCAAATTAGTGTAAATAAGATTTTTTTGTAGGCTTAGCAAATTTAATTTGTTTCTACCACACGCAGTCTGAACGGGGAAGGTATAAGAGGTCCAGGGAATGAGGGCTTGTTTTTGTAATTTGCGGCCCCCTGTCTTTTTTTTTTATTTGCCAGGGTTTTTTTTTAATCGAAATACGGTTTTAAATAAGAACCTTTACTCAAAAACATAATCATAATCAATCATATCACTCTTAAATGTGCTCAATCATTTGGAAAATATCAAACTAACCATTAATTGTCGAAAGAGTACCAAAGTCAATTAATATAGCATTTTAAGTACACTGCCAAATATTAATCTTCTTTGCCAAGTTTATTTTTACATTTCCCAATGAACAAGGATTTGTTTTTATCCTAACCTACACCTGAATTTTTCAAAAGTCAGTATTTTCGTAGATGTTTCTAAATTGTAACCCATTATCGTAACGTTTCATCCACTGGATAAGAAAATTGATAAAGGGATAATGAAATATCATAAAAACCAAAAATTACGCCAATTTTAAACAAAAATAAAATACATTAGTGAATTTTATCCAAAATTAAACGGTATTACAAGAACAGATTTTAAAAATCTAGGTTTAAAGTTAGGGTAGCGATTATATTGTCAAAAAATAAGATTGACGTTACTTCATTGTTAAAGGCCCTATTTGCTCTTGAATTTATCCCTTGAAAATCATCTAAGTCACGGACTAGACTAAACCTAAATCTATGGAAAACAAGTTTTAGGTGAAATATTCTTGATGCCAATGAAATATCGAAAAAAATTAAACATTGTTCAATTTACGCTCCATTTCAAAGACAGACTCTTTGGCATCAATAATTCAGTCCTTTTGAAATTTCTTGAAACCTAATTACGCAGCTTTAATAATTAACTGTGAATTAAAACACCACGAAACCTCTGTTGCGGGTTTTTGATGATTTTACTCGTATTTTAAAGCAAATTCATAATCACGACATAATTACTTTTGACACCAAAAATATAATCAAAAGCAGCGCGCGATTTGCTCGATGCTTTTAACAGTACAAAGTTTGTCGTGAAACACAAATTTTTCACGTGAATATGGCTCTAAATTGAAAAATAAAACTTGTTTTCAGTCTTTTATAAATAAGACTCGTTAGATTGTTTTTGACATTTCATCATCCCTTTATTCATAATATCCACAATAAATATACTACCTTTTTTTCTCTTCAAAAATACAAAGCATTTTGATCTCAATTTACTTTTTTATATATACTTTTATACAAACAGGACCAAGTTTTTTTTTTACCGAATTGTTACGCTTGATAAAAGTAAAACAAAAAGTAATTTCCAAAAGCATTTAATGCGAACCTTGAAATCTATTAGATCAAGGTACTGGTACTTAAAAATTAAAAATTGACAAAAAATAATCATAAACAGGTTTTTAAAAATTTATATACAATATTTATTTGTGAAAAAGATCAGTTTTTACAAAGATTTTGGACCCTAGATTAATTTTTTTAAAAAAAATAGCTCTTAAGCTTCGAGAAAATGTTTTAAGTAATATTTGGGGGCTGAAATATGAAATTAGGGTTTTTTTTTACTGTATTTTTTTTTTTTTTTGGAAAAGTAAGAGAAAATATTTGCATAAAATTTTGGAATGGTTTTTTCCGTATCTTTATATTATAAAAAATTCTCACTTTAATTTAATATCACACTAATTCTAAAAGATTCATTAACCTTTAACGTCAAGCTCTTTTTTATGTAAAAAAAAACTTTAAAAACTATTTTTATTGAAAATTGTTAAATCTCCATATTAGAAACATTTAAATGCTGGGCTTGATTACGAGCTAGAATTTAAAAGATTAGGTTATGATTATTTAAGTTTAAATGAAAAAAAGTTTTAAGGCTTAGCGCGTACTGAATAGAACACTCGCAACGTTTGCTATTATTCAGGTTTACAAGTCAGGCTCTTTCAGAGGACTGAATTTTCTTGATCAACCCTATTTAAAGGTTTAACGGAAGAATGCAACCTAATAAGTGATGTTTTGATCGATTCCTTATCGTTTAAATAAGTCTAATCCACCAGTAAAATTTGAAACAAATATTAAACTATAAATAAATTTAAAACTTGCAGAAAAAAATTGGGTTAGATGGATTCATTGAGATCCTGAATTGCTTCGCATTAATGGGGTTCAGCGACCAATCAAATGTTATTGGAAATAACATGGAGATCTCGAATTAATGACAGGCCTTTGCTCATTGGTTGCTGACCCTTCAATGCAAACAAATTTATTATCTCCATGAATCCAGCTAAGCCTATTTTCCGTGTAACTTTTAAATTTATTTCTAGTTTAATATCAGTTTGTAGAAATTCTTACTGGTGGATTAGGCCTTTTTAAATAAGGAATCGATGTAAAAATTACTTGTTGTTGACGAGGTTGACACTGATAAAACGGTACTCGCCAAGCCCTATTAAAATTATATTAACACATTCATTTTTACCATCAAAATAGGTTGTATCCGTTTCATCATCAGGTTGAGGTACAAAAGGGGCCTGTTGTTCCAGTAAATTTTCCCACGCTACTTCTTTGAATAATTTTAGGGTTTTTATACCTATTGATTAATTATAAACTTCGTCATTCATAATACATATATTGTTTTTCCATGATTATACCTTTAGCGGCTGGTCTTTTTTCCGGATCCATGGTCAGCAAACTATCAACGGCTTCTCTAGCATCTGAACTTAGCGCTTCATCGTCTTCGGGCCAAGGAATATCTAAAATTTAAGATTTATTTAATCTGAAAATGAGTCAAAGTCTCTGTAGAAAAAATCTACCTCTATTAAGGATATTTTTGAAGACTGCTTCAGTTGTTTGATCATTAAACGGAGGTATCCCAGTCAGGAACTCGAATAGACAAACACCTAAAGCCCACCAGTCAACTCTAGCGTCTGTAAACCAAAGTAAAAGGTTTAAGATTAGAGAGGTGAGACATGCTATTGACGAAGTAGCTATTTATTATATACCGTGTTCTTTGTGTAGAAGTAGCTCGGGAGCTAAATAATCTGGAGTTCCTAGTACTATATCTTCGCTATTGTTAAGTTGCGGTCCTCTACGTACGCTTTTTGGAGTTCGAAATGGCGTTCGATTAACTCGAACTTGGAACGGAGTTGAGGGTGACGTAGGAGTGTCTCGATGTCCTATAGTTATCACCCTGGGATTTTTCCATTTCATCTCTTTAACATTAGCGAATTCGAAGGAATCTTGAGTGCTGGCAATGGTTGAATCTGACGAAAATATTCCTATAAATCTAGTTTTCTTTCCTTTGACTATTTCTTCCGCAATTTCGTCTTTCAAGGAAGGAAATATTTTAACATCGATGGGAGATATGATATCAGTTTGTTCCATCCAATTAGTATCCAAGTGGACATCCATGGCTGGAGAAGGATGTCTCAATGGAGAATCTAAAATATTATCTTCGATACCAATCCCATTGAAAATGCCAGTTATTCCCGAACTAGCCGCTCTTTTAGTTTCAATTTCTTCCGGGCTTCCTTCGAGGTTTATCATTCTTTTTCGTTTGACAGACCCTCTGAATCCAGGTTTTCGAAAAAGGCTTTCGTCGCTAGTTCCACCAGAATCGTCCGGTGATTCGCCGAAGGTATGATCAAAACTATACTGCAGTTTCTTAATTTGATGACAATTTCGGACGGTACTAGGTTGACAAGATCGATTTTTTAAAAGAGCGGCTCGCATTTGATCGCTCCCTCTGTTTAAAACGGGTGTAGAGGATATTTGGCACGCGCTTTCGTCTTCAGTAGGAGAATAATTTGGACTAGTAGTTGGAAATTCTTCACCAGAACTTTCGGCGAAACATTCAGCATTCGTGAAGGATCCATTTAACCCTGAATTAAGGTTGTATAATGTAATTTTTAGATTTTCAATTTAAAGTAAACGAACCTAATTAGATTCGGCCCTTGTCAAAATGATCATGTGAAATTTTCAAAATTTTGAGGCTGTTTTTACATACAATGTGCATTCCCAATGCGCAAAAATCTTCTAATTTGGTCAAAAATGGTAAAACTTGTCGCAAGATCAATTTGACAAGGTCTGAAACGAGTAGTCAGGTTGAGTGTCTACTTTATCAACTAATCCCTCACCTTCGTCCGATTTCATTAACCTCCGATTTTTAGGTACATCTAAAAATTTATCACTGAAGGCGCGAGGATTTTTTCGATCAAAATTTAACGATTTCACTGGTTCAGCTTGGTTTGATGCTAAATTGAATCGAGGAATCATTCGATTACTAGTTTCGGATAAACTTTTGAAGTCATAAGGAGCCAGATGAACTGAAGGTGAATTCTAAACAGAAATTTGGTTTTATTTATGTTGAAGCTTGAAAGGTCCGCTTACAAATGCCAAAGATGATGTTAATGAAAGAAGTTGACCAGGCGTTCTGTGGGTTTGAACTGATCTGCCGTCAGATCCTGTTGATGGAGTACCAAGAACATCAACCAATTGAATTTCTATATAATGAATGATATAAGAGTGAATATACGTTTCTTTGAGATAGTTACGATGCAGAAATTTCTTACGTCTCTGTAAAGTGATCTTTGAAAGACCAAAATCTGTTAATTTGATATGACCAGAAGCTGAAATTAACATGTTATCCGGTTTTAAATCGCGATGAACGATTCCGTGACTATGCAAGTATTCTAGAGCTAATGTAACTTCGGAGGCGTAAAACACAGCCATAGCTTCTTCAAAATAACCGTAGATATGAAGTAATGATTTAATATCACCACCAATCATATATTCCATGACCTAAAAATAATATATTTTTAGGTTGATTGCTCCTCTCATAGTCGTAAACTTTGACTAAAGTTATTATGTAACTGACTATGTATTTAGCATTGCCAAAGGTGGTAGTCAGTTACGTAACCACTTAGTTGGCGTACAGATTTTACACAACATAATTTGTACAGTAGGAACTAACCAGATAAATTTTGTATTTAGACTGAAAGGAGTAAAATAGATTGACGATGAAAGGACTGTGGCTGAGTGCTAAAGCGTTTCTTTCGGTTAAAACTTGATTGGTCATGTTCTTGTTGATCATATCAGACTTTGCCATGACTTTTATAGCGTAGATTTCTTTAGGATTATCTTTCTTTTGACCCAAGATTACTTTTCTACAAATTGGAATAAATAATTAACACAATCTACGCGTACCGATATATTTTTAAACGTACCCGAATGCTCCTCGACTTATAGGCTTAAGAATTTTGAAATCTGAAATTGAAGTAAACTACAAAAGCAGAGTTTATTTCATTATATATCAAAAGGGGAGGAAAAGACATAGAGGGATTGTTAATTTGTTATTGTTTACCTTGATCAAGCCCTGGGTTTTCGATTCATTCTCTATTGTTGGTCTTCTTGGTTCAGTATTTTCTTTACATTCTTGATCCATTACGGAGTCCATTTTAAAGTTTATAAGTTTAATCGCGACTAATTATGATAATTAAAGGGTGAAATATAAAATAGCACACGTTATCCCACTTGTCCGGCGAGCAACTTGGACCCCCAATTTCAAATTTATTTTAAATAGCGAATGAGCTGTTTAGGCTTTAGCGTTTGCGCAGTATTAAAATTTATAGATTAGCTTATAATTTGTAGATGGCGCTAGCAGCTTAAAAATAAAACGATAAAAAAGGTTCGAAATATTCCCGTCATCCCTTGCATGATCTTTAAAGTCTGCTAGCCGCGTGTGAAAAAAAATGTCAAATTTTTGAGCAGAGATAATCCGGTTTAATTTTTTAGAGTCGGTTGGATTATTTTTATTGTATTTTTAATCGCGCATTTAATGAGAGACTGAAATAGTTTTATCTTTCATCAATTCCGTGAGATATTCCGTAACATTTTAACTTGGAGCAGCGAAATTCCTTTTCAACCTTGTTTTTTCGACCCTCTGTTTTATGAAGACATATAATTACGCTAATGATAGCGACTACAAAACAAAAATTAATCAAAAAGGCTCTATTAATCTTGCAAAGAGATTTTCCCCCAGTTCTACGCTTGGCTAAGGTATGATTTCCACGATTCCCACCCCCTTTTTCTCCAGCTTGCATCGCCAAAAAATCAGTGAAAAGTTGATCCATTAGTATGATAGGCTCGATCTTGTATCTCTAAAGTCATTTTGCCGATAAGCGTCGTTAACGTTAAGCGATTCTTTGCCTTTGGTTTTTTAATTTTTCTCGTTTTATCATCTTTCCTTCATAGGTCTATCCCCCAGTTGCGTAACTTCTTCCACAAAACCATATTCCTCCTGCACCCCAAGACTTAATGCAAAATCGGCGGAGAAGCTACGGACCGAGTGAAGAAAACCACGTGATCAAAATGTTTCACTTAATCCACTACTTATAAAAGAGAGATTATCCTTCAATATATGTGGTAAGAAACCGGAGAAATCATACTGTTGTAGTAAGCACTTGAATGATGCCTCTCACGTGTTTCTCTTCCTCACTCGGTAAATACCCGCTCCATCGTGCAAATGCTAATAAAGGTTTTTTGTCTGAGCTTGATCAGACAAAAATTGGGAAATTTTGTATGATATTACTGCCGATATTATGTAAATTATAAAGCCAAAGTTGAGGGGAAGGACCGAAGAGGGATTTTTACACTATAAGAGGCATAATTTGTGATAATGATTTTAAGAGGTTTATGCAAATTACAATATTGTTTGTTAATCCACTATTTTGTGGTGAAATGTGCTTAAAAATGCAGAGAGAAGAAAAAACATTTAGGGCAAAGGTCAAATCTTTTTTTGGCTCTTGCACATCTACAATAAATTGAGTAATAATTGTAGGGGTCGTCTTTTATCACATTTGCCTAGAGTTTTTTTTTTTTTTTTTTATATTAATAAAATATTCTACCACATTTTATGTTAAGATAAAAAAATAGCATTTTTAATCTTTTTAATTCGGAAAATTGAACGTAAATTTTATTAAAACGTAGTAGGAATTCGTGAAACGTAATTTTTCAAACAGGATAAAAAAATAGCTTTGAATTTAGTAAATTATAGATGACCCCCTGTTTTATTGCGGAATATTTTGAACGACGAATGGGGTGCCCAATAAGTGACGTCAAAGCCCAGTGATAACCCGGCCTCGTGTTTTAATAAAAATGTTCAGTGGGCGTCGAGAAATAGGCTTAACACGCCTATTATATTAGTGTGATTTCGGAAATAACTAACACAAGTTTGAGTTAATTGCTAGTTCCCTTGATGATATAAGTAACTAATGGCAGGTAAAAGTTAAGAACGAAATTGATTTTATTTAAGAGTTGCGAAACAAGCGCACACGAAATTTTGTGAAACGCTAAGCCTTGGCTTTGTTCAACCTTTTTATTTAACCCTCGTTGCATCGAGTCGGCGGTTTTCATGTCTTTCGGGGTCATGTTACAGCTTAAAAAGGTTTAATTGGTTTGTTCAATATTGATCTAATGAAAATTCGAGGTTTTGTTATACATCATTATCTATTAAGATAAATTTAAAAGCCCCAAGATTATTGTTTTTTATATGTAATGCACGGCTTATCTTGTAAGTTCAAAATCACGGATTTTTCTAATAATCTGTTTGTTTTTCTTTAACAGAAAACTTGGAACATTGACTCGGAAGCTAAACCTTCCGTTTTCGGTCACCAACTCGTCTGGAATCACCGGGAATCACGGATGAATCTAGAAATAGAACTTGAGGTTAGTTTTCTATGATCAGTGTGAGTGTTTGACTTTGGTTTATGATAGTGCTGCGGGTGGATGTAGTTCAATTACTAGATTAAGTAATCGATTACTAGTAATCGGTACTAGTTTGTGGGTCAAGACGACGCCAACATCCTTTCGATGTGGCTTTACCTATATCGCCGAATTATAATTCAATCGAGTGTCGGTATAAGAGGGTGTCATTGTGTTAAACCGCGATCTCGAAATTAATATTTTGATTTCCAAGAGCCGGAAGCCTATCTGGCCAGTAAGGAACGCGGATGGGGTGTGGGGTACAAGGAGGGGGTCAACCGCGCGTCGTTAATTAACGAAGTCCCATCGATCATCATTTGACTTATTTAGCGGCTAACTGAAGTAGTCCCGCGATCGCCATTTAATAGACAAATATCACGTTCGCTCCCATGAAATACTCACGATGATGGAAAAATTATAATGGTAATTTAACGCGTCGTTATTAGGAAGCCTCCTAACTTAAGCCCCTATACTGACGCGTCTCTCGTTCTTGTCGCCTATCAGACAATGCTGGTCTGGAATAGCAATTTCGTTGTTGCATCCAATTAGATGGATTTTAGTACCCGTATCTCATATCACCGATATGGAAGACTCAACCAGAGGGGGGAATAAAGTTTTACCAAAAAAAAAAAAGTTTTTTTCGGTTTACACTATATTTCTTTTTTTTTTTTTTTTCGAGTTTGGTCGACTCGAGCCCTCTTTAAATTCACCGAATAACATAGTTTAACTCGCAAATTTTGCCTCTTTTAAGTATCTGGGTGTTTGATTTTGCCCTTATTTAATTCTTTTTACTTTATCACGCTAAACAAATCATATTTTTGCAAATATTTGCTTTTGGGTTAGATGGTAATTACGCGTCTTCATATTGCCTTATAATTATTGAGGGTTTTGAAGAAATTATTATAAAATTCAAAAGTTAGTACAGCAAAAAGTGGGCCATATGTACCGACGGAAGCCGATGAAACCCTCCTTTGAAGTCTATTACTCCCTGGTCTGGTCTACCCCTCTCTGTATGGGTTAGTTTCAAAAAGCGCGATTCGTACGCCTCCTAACGGTAGATATTTTCGGAGCGGGAGTTCGTCCAGCGAATATCTCTAGCAGCCTCGGAGTTCGTCTAAAAAACGTCGCAGTTTGTGGAGAGAGAGAATTTCCAATTTTGCGTAGACAGGGGCGATGAAGTAGGACCCCTCCGATCTCGTAAAATTGGGAATTTTACCCATACAGAGAGGAGCGCTATATCGAACATTAGAGTAGTAGACTTCAAAGGAGGGTTTCATCTACTTCTGGTACCGATAAAATCTCACTCTTAAGTTGTACAATATTTTCATAATTTATTCGCGCAATTCGTTTAGTTGTAAAGGTACTTCCAGACAACTTTGTGTACAATACAATGATTTCCTGGCTAAGTGTCGGACCTTCTCGAGTACTTTTACCATAAATACTGTATCCCTAATAATTGTAATAATAGCGCTTATAGAATTAACTCGGGTAATGATTCGATATCATTAGTATCGTAGCTTGATCTTAATTGTTAGGTACCAAATTAAGTTTTCATATCCTGGTTTTCGAATTATATTATAGACTAATAGTCGACAAATTATGCCCAACCTAATCTAAACACGAAATCCGAGCGTCTTTATTTACAATAAATATATTAATGGAATAAAATGGCGTCAAAATTCCTAAGAAAGTTTTTAGGCTAATCTAGTTGTTCGCAATCTTTAAAGGAATCCAAATTCTCGAATTATTAGGTTGTTATTTAACTGGAAATTAACATATTTCAAGGTTGTTTGTGTTTGTATAGCATAATTAGGGATGTCTGGTTCATGGCTTGTATATATAGTTTCCACACAGATATGGATATGACTTTCGCCCTCTCTCTCTCTCTAGAAAATGTGTATTTTTGTGGTGCCATCGTAAATCATAATTTAGGGGTCCATTTTTCCATGCCCAAAGCTGCCCGGTATTCTGGAACTGACCTTATACAGATATAACTCTAGTATTAATACACCCTTGAAGTCTCGAGATAAATAATTTCGTAAAAAGAAAAAAAGAGGGAGTCGAGTTTGTGCCTCGAATTTATTTCTAATTTATCAGTACTATCAGAAGTAAATAGTTTGAAGTAAGACTTCCCTTTAGCTAGTGGGATTCGTTCCTTGCACCTGCTTCAATGAATAAAATGAATGATATTTAATTTCGCCAGTAAACTTCAGTGCACCTTTATGACAAAAAACTATTAGTTTAACAAATGAGAACTTCACATATTGTTTTTTTTTTTTTTTTATTTGAGCTCGAATTGAAATTTTACGTGTGGGCCTAATCATTAAGAGTCATAAATTATTGGGTATAACTTTCCAAATCGTAAACTTATATGGTATGTAGACTTCTTTGTCAAGATAAATTTACATAATAGCCAACCCTGAGGCGGATTAATACACAATTATAAACCTGATAAAGAAAAATGTAGTTCTTTTAAATTGTTCTCGAAAGTATTTTAAATTTTTTTATAAAGTTTATCAGAGATAGTTCGTAGAATAAAATAATTGCTATTTACATGAAAGGTTATTCGAAATTCTCCTTGAGTATATATAGTGAAAGAGATAGAAATGTTTTTTTTTTCCTTAAATGCGTTCGTCGCGACATGAATATTAACAAAGGTAGACGTTTAATTTTCATTTTCTAATGGTAGATGATATTAAATCTATTTAGTTTTCTCCAGAATTCACTTCTCTCCGTGTACAGTGTGGTAGCGAAAAAGCTCTTCAAAAGTAGATTTCGTTGTATAGATCTGTAGAACGACACAGTCCGTTATTTTTTGAGCTAAAACTTTGTGTTTTAGCTCGAGGAATTTTTAACTTGGGGAAAGTTATTACCGAATTAGAAAATGAGCCTTAATTAGTCAAGGAATTAGAAAATGAGCCTTAATTAGTCAAGGAATTAGAAATTGAGCCTTAATAAGTCGAGGAGTTAGAAATTGAGCCTTAATAAGTCGAGGAGTTAGAAATTGAGCCTTAATAAGTCGAGGAGTTAGAAATTGAGCCTTAATAAGTCGAGGAGTTAGAAATTGAGCCTTAATAAGTCGAGGAGTTAGAAATTGAGCCTTAATAAGTCGAGGAGTTAGAAATTGAGCCTTAATTAGTCAAGGAATTAGAAAATGAGCCTTAATTAGTCAAGGAATTAGAAATTGAGCCTTAATAAGTCGAGGAGTTAGAAATTGAGCCTTAATAAGTCGAGGAGTTAGAAATTGAGCCTTAATAAGTCGAGGAGTTAGAAATTGAGCCTTAATAAGTCGAGGAGTTAGAAATTGAGCCTTAATTAGTCAAGGAATTAGAAAATGAGCCTTAATTAGTCAAGGAATTAGAAATTGAGCCTTAATAAGTCGAGGAGTTAGAAATTGAGCCTTAATAAGTCGAGGAGTTAGAAATTGAGCCTTAATAAGTCGAGGAGTTAGAAATTGAGCCTTAATAAGTCGAGGAGTTAGAAATTGAGCCTTAATAAGTCGAGGAGTTAGAAATTGAGCCTTAATAAGTCGAGGAATTAGAAATTGAGCCTTAATAAGTCGAGGAATTAGAAATTTAGCCTTAATAAGTCGGGGAGTTAGAAATTGAGCCTTAATAAGTCGAGGAGTTAGAAATTGAGCCTTAATAAGTCGAGGAGTTAGAAATTGAGCCTTAATAAGTCGAGGAGTTAGAAATTGAGCCTTAATAAGTCGAGGAGTTAGAAATTGAGCCTTAATAAGTCGAGGAGTTAGAAATTGAGCCTTAATAAGTCGAGGAGTTAGAAATTGAGCCTTAATAAGTCGAGGAGTTAGAAATTGAGCCTTAATAAGTCGAGGAGTTAGAAATTGAGCCTTAATAAGTCGAGGAGTTAGAAATTGAGCCTTAATAAGTCAAGGATTTAGAAAATGAGCCTTAAGAAGTCAAGGAATGAACATGAGACTCATTTGACCAGGGAGAAGAAAATAAATTGGAAAATCGGTCAATTGCAATTAAGTCAAGGAATTGCAAAACGATCCTCAATGGTCAAGGACCAAGTCAATTGATAGAAAAATCTCATTTGAATTGGTTAAGAGATATCTTTTATGTCCATTTTTATGCCATCCACCTTGTACATCTCTTGGAAATCTCCAAACCAACTCTTTTTGTCAAATGATCCAAACATATCACGTATTAACGTTTTTGTAGGGCCCCATCCCTATAAAAAAAATCTCTAGATTGCCGATTAAGGGCATGAGAGTTTGCTCCCATTGTTATGCCTGCGAGATATTCCCTTACTTTCTACAATTATCAAAGGGTGGGTTTAACGCGATCTTCGGCATTTTAAAACTCTTAAACTCTTACAAATTGATCTTATGTGTAATTTCTCTTCCCCTTCCTAATAAAATCGCTATAGTCGGAATTAGAATGACTGATAATAAAAAAAACTCGTGATAAAATCTCGTATAGATATTTTTTTCCCTATTAAGAAGTTTAGAATAGGCTTAGCTGTATTCATGGAGATCATGAATTTCTTAAAATTGATGGGTCAGCAACCAATGAGCGAAGGCCTGTCGTTAAGGCGAGGTCTCCATGAGACTTCCAATAACGTTCGATTGGTTGCTGACCCCTTCAATTCGAAGAAATTCAGTTTTTCTATTAATCCAGCTAAGCCTATTTTTCAAGTTTAATATTTGTTCGTAATTTATTTTACCGGTGGATTAGAATAGAAAGAAGCTGCTATAAGCTTTCTCTATGTAGGAGCAAGAAGGATTAGATAAGGAGAGGAAATGTGGGGCTGCGTTGAGTTAGAGAGAGAAGAGCCAGCCTCCCACTCGGGTGGAAAGGGGGGATAGGAAATTCTCGAGGTAAACTGTTGTCACGTGGTCGCTAGCGTCGTTGGCTACTACGCGTCTCATAAAGGATCCGTTTTCCCCACATGACAACAATTTACCACGAAACGTCTCTACCCCCGTTCTCCCAGAGTGGGAGTTTAGGCCGACGCAGTACGAGCCGCGCCGTTCCCACATTTCCTCTCCTTATCTAATCCTTCTTGGTAGGAGTTGGGATAGGCAAAGGAATTGGGCGAGGGAGAAAAATTCGAACATCTTTACACGACATGCAAATTCTATCTTAGAAAAATAAAACGACCGTGACACTATTCCTTTTACGAAATCGCTCGTATTTTAAATTCTTTGAATAAAAAAACTAAATTTAAATATAGAATTTTAACCTAGGGGAAATAAAATTCTTAACTATAAATTATAGCATTCCAAAAATAATAAAATTTAGTCGAAAACAATATTCATTACGGTAACCTAGGCACGTTTAAATTTTCTTGAAAAAACATAAAAAAAAACTTGTCTGTTTTGCTGGTATATTAACGTGACAGAATTGCTTAAGAAGGGTGATACTAATATATGCAAATTTTTTTTTCTCTTCTATAAACTCCCCATTTTTAGCTGATAGTATCGGATGATTCTATAGAGGAAAGAAATAAAAAAAGGATAAAAATCTTAGAATCCAAGCCTATTATTAAAACCGCAAAATCTCCGGTTTTTATCCGAGATTTCTCTTCGTTTTTTTTTTTTTGTTATTAATTCCTGTAAGATTTGTCGACAAGCCCGTGAAATACTAATTAAAGCTAATTACACGTCCAACAATAATGGCCCGCTTGGAATAATGGGGATTTACGGGAGGGAGGAGAGGTTTCCACGCTGGATTGAATGATATAAAACCTTTAAAGAGAGAGTGGAATGTTGAAATGATTGCTGGAAAATAATATTTTAATGACGCGATTAAGAGATATAATGGTCAGTTACTTTGGGCATCCTTGTAGGTTAGCTTAATATACTAGAATTATGAAAAGTCCATTTTATTGTCTAAAAGTGAACAACAGCCGTAGCTTAATACAATCAGCAAAGGTCCAGGTAAATGTACCGGCAGATTCTGATTCGAGACACCATAGAGGTGTAAATAGTGGAATCGGAAGGGAAATTTTGGAGTTGGAAGGGAAGACTATGTAGCCAAGCGCGGCCCGCCTAAATTCCCCCCCTCCCTTCCGACTCGAAATATTGTGGAAGAGTCCAAACCACTCGAGTCGTTTTGAACCTCGTCATAAAAGCGTGAAAAAATAATTCCATCCATAACTGATGAGATGGTTGCGAATTATTTCAAAACCAAGGGGATGGATCTCTTTTACAAGCATTCATTAACAGGGAAACCTACGCTTGTCCAGTGTAGACAATGTATTTATAATTGTTGCATACTCCTGAACCTGTAAGAGGTTCCTCCCTGA
Organism: Odiellus spinosus; assembly: GCA_963920705.1. Classification (NCBI taxonomy): domain Eukaryota; kingdom Metazoa; phylum Arthropoda; class Arachnida; order Opiliones; family Phalangiidae; genus Odiellus; species Odiellus spinosus. Next base: position 18,332,803 of record OY987234.1, on the reverse strand, counting down.
TTTGAAAGGGAAATTACCAGTTTCGTTGATTCGTTCTTCAAAGAGTTTATGAAAACCCACCCTACGAGTATCGCTCTGTAATGCTGTTTTAATATATAATTGAGTTCTATGGTAGCAAGCATTCTGTCCTTGAGCGACCAGCTAGTTCCATTGAATCATATGCTCCGTATGACTAAGCTGCGAATTATGTCTAATGTCACTGTGACGTGGTCCATAAACTTTTGATGTTTAGATTTATCGTGCAATTTAATTCAGTTGTACATATTATCCACTTATCTATATCCCAAAAGACGCCTAACCATAAAATTCCATTTACGGCCATGTTAATGTTTTAAATCAGCTTGTATAATACATGATATCAAGGACCCATATACGTTAGAGGGAACATTCGATTTGTGTGGGAGGGGCTATATTCCTCAGTAGGCGATAAAGCGTGGGGGTCAGATACTTGTTGCAAACGTCCCTCGCGATAAAGTCTAGATCAGAAGCGTAGTTTTCTTTCTGGAAGGGGTTTTATCAAGAATCCATTCAGGTTCCATAAGAATATGGGAGCGTAGCTTTAGCCTCTGGTACCATCCTCCCAAACTTTGTAACAAAAGTTCGTCCGCAATTTTCGCAACATTTGTACGCTTAGATCTTTTTTCGGTCGGCTCCATTTTTATTGCCCAAAATATTATGTCAACGGCGCGGGTTAATAATAGATGTCAGGAGCGATTTACTTGAAAAATCGATTCGAAGCGGACGTACTTTTGCTACAAAGTTTGGGAGGATGGTTATTGAATCGCGGCCCTCCCATATTCTTATGGAACCTGATATGAAGGTACCTTTGAAAGGCGTTTTTCCAAGCGTAAATCAGCTAGAATTATTCTCAGTTTTCGGCATTTCCCGCGCTTATGGAAAAGGCACTTTTAGTTATAAAATATTTTTTTGTCGTTCACTCTCCCTTAAGAAATAATTCCTATATACTTGGGTCGTATATTAAGAACTCTGTCCGTTCGATTCGCCTATATTTATAATTATAATTTCTTATCCTAAAAAAAAAGAATAATATATATAAAATCGCCCTTTGGGTATGAAGCAGAAGCGAGCGGTAGCCGCTCTTCACTTATTCGATATAATTTTTTTTTTCTCGCGTTTGCCGAGGGCGGGCTATATTTTTCGAGAACGATACCAACTGCATGTAAACAGTCTTATTATGAAAAATAGGCTACATTCCAGAGTCTTACGCTTGGCGACTGTGGCCGCCGTTAAAACTTTTCACTCGAAAAGTACGTATACGGATGAACTCTGGTACCCTCATCTCGTATACTCTATTACGTAAATTCCAAATTTTCAATATAAGCGAAACTACCGCGTAGGAATACGTAACTTAAATACTTCCTAATAAACTATTTTCAGTAAAATTATACGACTGAAATTTACCGAAATAATTTTTCGAAATTTTTTTTTAACTATAGCTACGGTCACACTAGCATTATTTTATTTGAAACGGTAAAATCAAACCGATATTCGAATCGCCAGGAATCGTTTTAAGCGTCTTGCATTCACGCATTCTCTATAAATCGATTTATTGTAGCTTCATCTATCGGTTGTTGAAACTGATTCTCGAAAGCCGCGTTCATACTAGATCTTGGAATCGATTTAAACTATTTCAAAACCTTTCACTGGAGTCGTGTGAACAGGAAATCGTCATTTATCGAATCGATTTGATTCGATTTCTCGAAACTGCTTCGGGAACCAGTTACGCACCGATTCGGTTTCAATAACCGATAGATGCAGCTACAATAAATCGATTTTTAAACATAAACTGCGTTCATACTAGGCCTTAGAATCGATTTAAACCGTTTCAAAACTTTTCGACATAATCGTGTGAACAGGAAACAGCCATTTATCGAATCGATTTGATTCGATTTTTCGAAACTGCTTCGGGAACCAGTTTCGCATCGATTCGGTTTCAAGAACCGATAGATGCAGCTACAATAAATCGATTTTTAAACATAAACTGCGTTCATACTAGGCCTTAGAATCGATTTAAACCGTTTCAAAGCGTTTCGACATAATCGTGTGAACAGGAAACAGCCATTTATCGAATCGATTTTGATTCGATTTCTCGAAATTGCTTCGGGAACCAGTTTCGCACCGATTCGGTTTCAAGAACCGATAGATTGCAGCTACAATAAATCGATTTATAAAGATAATGTGAACGCGTGACGCTTAAAACGATTCCTGGCGATTTGAATATCGGTTTGATTTTAACCGTTTCAAATCGATTAGGAAATACTAGTGTGACCGTAGCTGAAGCAGTTTCGAGTAATCAAATCGTTTCGAGAAAAGACGGTTTCCCGTTCATACGACTCCAGGGAAACGTTTTAAAACGGTTTAAATCGATTGAAAGGCCTAGTGTGAACGCAGCTTTTATGTTTGGATTTTTTTTATTTTTTGATAAATTTTTTCACCAGTTTTTGGGAACATTTTTACCCCCTTCTTTTCACTTCGGGCCGAATTTATAATTTCCTACGTTTTTAATTTACACTCTCCCATGCGGTATAAATTTATATTTTTACGATCATACCGCCTCAAAATATGCTGATTTTTAAAATGGCGTAGAATATATATATATTTTTAACTCAACCATAACCTTGTGTCAAAATTTATTAGTTAACCAAGCGGATGTTTTGAGGATTAATAATTTCTAATTTTTAAATTTATCACGGGTAAAACCTTCCAATTTCAAAGGGGAAAACCAGATAAAAAAATGAATAACGATATTTGTAGTTCTACGAATCTTATTACCATTCCATATTTTACACGTCAGAAATAACTCTTAATTTAAAATTACTAGAGAAAAATACGTTTTTCACGTAAATCGTACAAAAATTCTTTACAAAACATCCGGTTAACTAAACTCGCGTTTTTTTTTAAAGGGAAAATGAAATAAATGCAGTGTAATATGCGATAAGTTAATTTCTAGGTTTCTTAGACCCTAAAATATGATTTTGATAATACTTTTAAAATTTGAATCCCGCTCTGAAAGAAGGCAAGCAAGCTATACCTGAAAATATGAGTTTTGATTGGTTTGCATGCCTTTCTCCTTCTCTCAGAGTGAGAATCAAAATGGCGTTCGAGCTTGAATTGTGAATTTATTTAAATATTTAAATATTTTCTCAATTAAAACTCTTTTAGATTTATTGTTTTACCTAAATATCATATTTTAATTTAGGATCTGAGAAATCTAAAAATTAAGTTATCGCATGTTACAGATTTGATTTGCAAGAAACAAAAGCGGATGGAAAAAAGTTTGACCAGGTTTTGCTGAGTTAGTTTGCTAAGTTGGACACGTTTTTGCTGAGTTAGTTTGCTAAGTTGGACACGTTTTTGCTGAGTTAGTTTGCTAAGTTGGACACGTTTTTGCAGAGTTAGTTTGCTAAGTTGGACACGTTTTTGCAGAGTTAGTTTGCTAAGTTGGACACGTTTTTGCAGAGTTAGTTTGCTAAGTTGGACACGTTTTTGCAGAGTTAGTTTGCTAAGTTGGACACGTTTTTGCAGAGTTAGTTTGCTAAGTTGGACACGTTTTTGCTGAGTTAGTTTGCTAAGTTGGACACGTTTTTGCTGAGTTAGTTTGCTAAGTTGGACACGTTTTTGCTGAGTTAGTTTGCTAAGTTGGACACGTTTTTGCTGAGTTAGTTTGCTAAGTTGGACACGTTTTTGCTGAGTTAGTTTGCTAAGTTGGACACGTTTTTGCTGAGTTAGTTTGCTAAGTTGGACACGTTTTTGCTTAGTTAGTTTGCTAAGTTGGACACGTTTTTGCTGAGTTAGTTTGCTAAGTTGGACACGTTTTTGCTGAGTTAGTTTGCTAAGTTGGACACGTTTTTGCTGAGTTAGTTTGCTAAGTTGGACACGTTTTTGCTGAGTTAGTTTGCAAAATAAGTTGGACACGTTTTTGCTGAGTTTGCAAAATAAGTTGGACACTTTTTTGCTGAGTTTGCAAAATAAGTTGGACCCGTTTTTGTTGAGTAGAGTTTGCAAAATAAGTTGGACACTTTTTTGCTGAGTTAGTTGCAAAATAACTTGGACACGTGTTTGCCTCGTTAGTTTGCAAAATAATTTGCCCAAACTATAGTTGAACCAAAATTCATATTTCCGTCTGCCTTAGGTTTTGGAGAGTAACGAATAAAGTTATTCTCTTTTAGGTAAAATAAGTGATTCTAGTTTATTAATAACTCAAACACGAGCACGCTTGGAATTTTGGATCCCGACCCCTTACAACCCCAACAAGCTTTATTCGTGTTCTGGGAGCACTAGTGGTCATGCCCTGTAGGCGTATTTATTATCTTTAATGTTTATTTCCTAAAATGATGGAGAAGGCAACAATTTTGACCCGCGGTCATCTCGAGAGAGAGAGAGCACGGTGCTGAACGGTAGCCGAATCCGGTAGCTCACCTTGGAGCCAAGAGATAGAAAGAGAAAATCTTATAAAGCACGCGGAAGCTGATTCGCGAAGCCCCCTTATCACTCCAGCAACTTGGATTCTGTATAGCTCTAGTGCCATTACAAGATCCCTATTCAAGACTCTAAAAACGTTTCAATGAAATTATTGACTCTTACAATCAGTCTAAGGAACCTTAATTCCCAATATTTTTATATTGGCAGAATTTAGAAAAAAATAAGTTTTTACGATAGTTAATTGTTCTAATACTATTATTTTTATTCAAGGATTAGTCGGTAGAGGTTAAGGTTCAAGGAATCGACTTTCAAATGATAGCCTGAAATGAATTTCGTTGAAAAACGGCACTAAACTTCCCCAAGTCATTTCGATCATTTTAAAATCGATCAGTTTGGCAGAAAAAATAATTTTGATCATTTGAAAATCGATCAATTAAAAATAACTCGTCTGTAGGTGCATATCACTAGAAAAGCTTTAGTTTCGAAACAATGCACTCGGTAGCTAACAAATTTAGATATTTCCCATCATTTTGTCCCTATAGGTTTAAATTGTTATCACAAACATCCATAGATACGTAAATTTTCTCAAGTTAAATAAGTTGATATAGGTAAACTCCATGTTTTATAGCAATGAATCCCTATCTACATCTATGAATATCTTGTCGATTGACGGAAATACAACCCTAGTAAAATCTTTAAAAATCAATTTAATCACTAAAAATGTATCCAACAATTTATAATTGTGGATTAAGCTGATTCTGAAAATCAAAGAACTCTTATTTTTCATTTAAAATTAACTTCTCGTATCGTAACCAAAGGGTTTCTTCCTAAGATATCTCAATCTCTTCAATGTCAAGTGACTAAAATTTGGATTATAGATGGGCCTAGGGGATAGCAACTGCCAGAATGTTTGGGGGGTGGGGTAGGGTGTTATAATCCAGGATTTTTAACCATTTGTAAAGGCACCTCCACGAGGGTATAGTATAGTGACTTAGTCGCTTCTATCGTTGTGCCGGCTTGGGAATAAACGATAAAGCTGAAAAGGTTTGAATTGATAAATCGTGACTCACGAGTTTACCTTAAAACGATCGAGGGCCTTCCTTTTTAGAGGGGAAAACGCGAAAGTTATATTATGATAAACCCAAAAGAAAAATGCCTCTGAAAGTAAAAGTTTCCGCTACATTTTAAAACATATAGAACTAATTCTATATGGGTAATTTTTGTTGGATAAAAAAAAATATCCCTCGAAAAAAATCCCGAATTTTTTTCTGTGAGAATAATATAATAATAATATATACTCTCGGTAATGACCACCTTAATTATTGCAATTAACTTTCTTCAAGGAGTTTGTAGGAATTTAATGTCAATCAAATATCTAATCATTCAGTACCCGTCCAAGTTTTCTCTCGGTTTAGAAGAGATGGATAGACAATATCCTCTATACGTCCTTGTTGAGTAATTCGTATTGAATATACCTCGATATAAATAAAATCCCCCTTGGAAGTCACTTTTTTGGGTCACGAGTAGGATTGGAAGCCTCCCACCAGAACCATAGTTCAATTCCCACACGCGACGTAGAAGTTTTTCGCTAGGGAATTTTAATTTATAATATTAGTTAAAACTCAAAGCAAAAATATCTTTAAAATACCCTTGTCTGAACAGAACATATTTAAATATTCCGATACGAGTTGTGTTTTAGAAAATAATAAGAATTTGGGACAGCTAATTTTAAAAACTAAATTGTTACTTTCACCATTTTTTTTTTTCATCAAAACTCTTCAAAGGTTTTGCGGTAATTTACACTTATTTATCAAAGTAGCGAATACGACTCTCTAAGATTGAATCTGCCCCATTTGGCAATGAACTGAATTAGTTCCTTAACTTTAGGAGAAACTGATATAAGTAATTTAGCAGCAGACGAATCTCCCATTGTCGATTCTCGTCTTAATTGTCTATTATCAATACCAGAAGCCGATGAAACACTCCTTTGAAGTCTACTACTCCAATGTACCATATAGCGCTCCTCTCTGTATGGGTAAAATTCCCAATTTTACGAGATCGGAGGGGTGTTACTTCATACCCCCCTGTCAACGAAAAATTGGAAATTCTCTCTCTCCACATATGACGACGTTTTTTTGACGAACTCCAAGGCTGCTAGAGATATTCGCTGGACGAACTCCCACTCCGAAAATATCTACCGTTAGGGGGCGTACGAATCGCGCTTTTTGAGACTAACCCATACAGAGAGGGGTAGACAAGAATCGGGAGTAATAGACTTCAACCAATATCGCCCAAAAAAAGCGCGCTCCTCTTGCATCTTTCGGTTCACGCCCTATTTTCATTGGCATAAATAATTCTGACCTTTAGTTCAATTTCTTCGAGACGATATTCGTAATTTTGATACGATTTAAACTATTTTAACAGTTCACATCGATTAAAAATAACTAGTTTCCACGCTAGGCAAAAGTTTGCGATTGATGTAGATGTAAGAATGAGGTTAGATTGTGTAAATATATTCGTTATTGTATTAAAGTCGATTTAGTGTTAGCTGCACGATGGTTTTAGTTTACCAGATGGTTAAACAACTTGTTTATCACTATATCGAATCAATTCCACGATCAATTCGTGAAGTGGTGAAGAGAGAGAGAGAGAAAAAATGCAGTCTTTGGCTTTTCGATCGTCTAGGTTGGTTTAAAGAAGGCAATTAAGATCGGGGCTTTCTTAATTGGTTTAATCTCGATATACCGGGGGGGAGGGGGTTGAGGGCCAAACGTATTAACGTTAATTAGCCTTGTAAATTTCTTTGGAATCTTCTTCTTAGAGCGCGGCTAGCGGGTTTATCTTCGCGCGGTGTGACGTCATTTAATAAGGTTTATACGCGAGGCGGTGTTAGCGGTCCAATGGCGCATTTTAATAAATGACCGGGGTCGCCTTTCGGGGCGGAGAAGTTTCGATAACTCGGGCTCCCCACCACCGTTTTTTCGATTAATTTCTTATTAGATATAAACACCTCGATCGAGAGCGCGTGGCCACCTTTTATCGGTCGGTTCGTAAACGACCCGTGATGGAGTGATCCAACATCGACGTTTTTCGACAGTTTTAATCCCGCGCCGATTGATTATCAGCCCCCTAGCTGTTGACTTTGTAATATTAACACCTTAACCAAAGAAAATAATTTTTTCTTCCCAAACCCCGAAAATAAGGAAAAATATAATAAAATGTATACTACTTTTTGGCACGCAAACTTCTGGCGACTTTGAATAGGTTTTTAGGGGTTAAAGGGTAAATAAAAACACGTTTTTTTTACTAAGTTTTCGAAAACCAAAGGAAAATATCAACTCTTATTTAAGCATCTCCTAAATATGTAAAGAAAAGGTTTGCATATTTGGAATATCGAGCACGATATAATCGTTGAACGCAGCCAATAGGCGCCGTTTATAGCGTGTGACCCTATAGAGAAACCGTTCCGAGTAGCCAATCATGAGTTTCTAATTTACTGTTTGTTTGAATTGTCCTCGGTCGAAATAATATAAATTCTCTTTAATTAAGAATAGTAGTTTATAGATGCCCATATCCTGTTAGAATTTGGGGCTCTTCATTAGCAGGTCGCTCTTCCAAAATCGCTTTACACTTAATCAAAAGGTGGAGTTGGCTCTCCATACCTAATTGCTTCTATGTTATTACTACCTCTATATTAAAAATAGCTTGTTTTTCGTTTTCGGCGTCCTTTAAAATTCCACGTGATATCCTTTTAGTTTCGGTAAATTAAAAAGAAACGTGTCTTCGTGTTTTTCTTTTTTTTTTCCTTTCGGTTTTTCTCTTATAAAGAATTAAGAAACATAGAAGGAATGACATCTAGCAATCGTAAATTAGTTCAATCCTCGTATTTAACGTTTTCGAAATAGGGGGGGAATCCCGCTTCCAAATTTTCAAAGATGGAAGAATTTTGGGAACGTACTAGAAACTAGTCGGAATTTACTCTTAATCCGTAACTTCTCTAAATATTTTCTAATTGCGAGTTGAAATAAATGTATATTTCCTAAATTTTATTTTCCAACGAAATTTAACGAATTGAACTTGAAATCAAAGTCAAACTCGCGACGTAATTCCGTCCTTGGAGGGTTTCTTCTATCCAAATAGGATATGAAATTCGACCACTGTTGATGTAGGTAGAGGCTAACAAAACTTGTATCATTATAATCTGTACCTTTAACCGTATTCAATTTATTATTCGAGTTTGGCAATGTTAGATATCTTATATAAAGCCCACACTCCTTGAAAAATTCATTCCAGTTTGAAACGCAACACACACTGTACATATTTTGTACCTTTTACCAAATCTAAGAAGTTATTAGTCTTAACTTCCATCCCATAGAATGTTTAGTATGAGATACCAAACTTATCTATACCAAAAAAAAAAGTGGGTGGGTTAGCGGTAGCAGTCAGCCAGCCGTCTTATAGGGTCCTAACGCGAGTATTATGGATATTTTTTCTTAGATAATGAGGAAAATATGCAGAACAAGATACCTATAGAGCTTCTGCCTTTACAAGAACCGAGATATGAAAAACTCGATTTTTTTTATGTAATTTTTAGTCCGCTTCGGCCAGATCTTTTTAATGGCTATAGAAGGTGATGATTCCGGACCGTATAGAGAGAGGCTATAGTAGATATACGTATAAGGCTGGAAGCATTATTCCTATCTGGAGGGGTGCTTTTAAAAGTATACTGAAAAAAGGTAGAGACACGCGTATTTTTAATGAATGCTAAAAAACTATCGCCAAATTTCTCTCTCGCTGACTACATCGTTATAACTTTTTGAGGGTAAAAATATCTTCGATAAATTCACGATGTTTATAGCTTGATTAGTTTAATTATTACGTTTCACGATAGCATTGTAATGTGATTTTAATTTAGAAAATAGTTTCGCAAATTGAACTGTGATTATATACCTTCCTCGAGTCCCCTTTTGAACCTTAAACTTTCTATATATTTGAACGAGATTTGAATATCCGCTATGATATTCTAGTATTATAACAAGCCTATATAGTAAATCGGCAGGTCAATTTTTAGAGATAAAGCTAATAAAAATGACGCTAAAATTAATTTCGAAGTATATTATTCATAAGTATTATCTGTTTCTCCTTTAATTACTTTCTAAAACTAGTCAAATAATTAATGCCATTATTCTACTCGATGATAACTCTTATAATTTTGCAAGAGGGTCGTCACTAAATGGGATTATAATATGTAATAATTGTTTACAAAACTTATTATGGTCCATATAAATCTCGAATTTTAATTTGAGACGAAGTAATTCGCGTTTTACTCAAACTAGCATTTGTTTTTTTCTTCTGATGAATAGGGTTAGGTTTTTGTTTCTTCCCATAAAATAACTACTCTTTTTTTATACATCCAACAATTTTATCCCAGAATGTCTAATCCACCCTAATGGAAAATAAACGCCGAAAATTATAATGCTCTACAGAGAGAATCAGTTTCAAATGTCTGCCCGTTAAAATTAAGGTATACCCTATACCTCTCTAAATGAGCTCAACCGTTAGTGATATCTCGGCTTTGTTTGCGATTGAAATCTCAAAGTGAATTTGTCCGCCATAAGTATTTCTCTTAAAAATCTCCCGGTTCTTGAAGCTCGAATCCGATTCAGTCAAAAAAAGAGACCCATAACCGGGCCATTTTATTCGAAAATCGTGTAGCAATAATATTTAAAGAGTCAATTTTATTATCGCCAGACCTATTGGATGCTCACGAAAAAATTGAATCGAAGTATTTGTGGGTCATAAATTTTTATTAACGCGAAATGAAGACTTTACTGTCATTCAAACACTTTTTAAGTCTCGAATTAAAAGCTATATCGAGGTGGCAATAGATTTTAAGTATCCTCACGATCGGTATATAATTTTTTTTCTTCTTCCTGGTGATTTGAATGATATTATATTATCTAGATCTTGATTTGATAGCGCCCTAGCTTCTGTTTTTAAAAGGGGCGAATTTTATTTGGAGCGTAATGACACTGATATTATATAATATTTACTTCTATCCAGCACAATGGAAGTATTTTCGTCCCAAAAGTAATAGAAAAACAACATTTAAATTATCTCACTTATATATAATATCAGAAGCCGATGAAACCCTCCTTTGAAATCTACTACTCCAATGTTCCATATAGCGCTCCTCTCTGTATGGGTAAAATTCTTAATTTTACGAGTTAGAAGGGGTCCTACTTCATCCCCCCCTGTCTACGGAAAATTGGAAATTCTCTCTCTCTCCACAAACGACGACGTTTTTTGGACGAACTCCAAGGCTGCTAGAGATATTCGCTCGACGAAATCCCGCTCCGAAAACATCTACCGTTAGGAGGCGTACGAATCGCGCCTTTTGAGAATAACCCATACAGAGAGGGGTAGACAAGACCCGGAGTAATAGACTTCAAAGGAGGGTTTCATCGGCTTCTGATTATATAGTAATATATTTTGACCCTTAATCTGAAAGACAAGAATGAGACTGCCGTGTTCTCAATATTTTTGTTAATTTTTCTTGTAAATTAAAATTATTAGCCAATTTTAATTATATTATATTATATTTATAAGAAGTTATTGCCCAGGAAATTAACCTTGAAATATCTAGGAAATAATTATTGTATGAACTCTAGGTCATTATGCAAATTAATTTCGATATAGTAATGCTCGGAGGTGTTTCTTCTTTAAACGATTTAACCCTTTTTTTTTTAATTTACTATATATATATATATATATATATATATATATATATATATATATATATATATATATATAGACGAATATTTAAAATTTCGTACGATATTTTTTAAAAACCTTTTTTTTAATCCTCCCTTACGCGTAAAATATTTCCCTGTGATTTTTTTTTTATACTCGGGTTAATTTTTACAAAGACTGGTTCTTCGGCATTTAGATGGTCCCACCAATAATAATTATATCAATTTTTGTGATTTATATAGTAACTTAATCATAGCTTGGAGAGGTTTTTTTTTTTTTATTTTATTTTCCTCCTCCCTTACTCGAATACTCCCGTGTTTTCCCCCCACGCTATAGATGATGAACACCGACCATCTAGCCAGTAATCAGAATTCAGATTAAGTTTTCAGAGCGTAAAATTCTACTCTTCCATTTAATTTTTAGAAAAATAATAACGGACTATATCTCTGTACGTGTTGAAAACTCCAAAATTTTTACACCGTTTTTAAAGCGTCTCTTTTCGCAACTCCGTTGGAGTTTAAGTCTTATTAAAGTTCGGATACCACGCAAATAAGACCATTAACGTTAGTGTTATCGTTTTGAATATCAAGGACCGACATAGTGATCAACTGCCATGAAATTATACGTTATATCAGAAGCCGATGAAACCCTCCTTTGAAGTCTACTACTCCAATGTTCCATATAGCGCTCCTCTCTGTATGGGTAAAATTCCCAATTTTACGAGTTAGAAGGGGTCCTACTTCATCCCCCCTGTCTACGGAAAATTGGAAATTCTCTCTCTCCACAAACGACGACGTTTTTTTGACGAACTCCAAGGCTGCTAGAGATATTCGCTCGACGAGCTCCCGCTCCGAAACCATCTACCGTTAGGAGGCGTACGGATCGCGCCTTTTGAGAATAACCCATACAGAGAGGGGTAGACAAGACCCGGGAGTCATAGACTTCAAAGGAGGGTTTCATCGGCTTCTGATAAAACAAATAAAAATTAGGCCTACTAGACTTTTTTAGAGTAAATACCACCATAAGCTGGAATCAAGACCAAAAAGACCCGGGAGTAATAGACTTCAAAGGAGGGTTTCATCGGCTTCTGGTTATATTTCACCATATCAAATAAATTCACAATTTATGAAAATATCGGAATATTCTAGCACTGGAAAACGTTTTTAAGAAACTTTAAATTGAAATTAAAATACGCTACATTTATAATCGGGAGTTTGAATTAAAGCTACGTTCACACTTGACACTTTTGAACCCTTTTCAAACCGTTTCGAATGTTCAAATCGATTTTTTAAGATGGTAATTTTGTTTCTTGATCAAAGATCTACACGGGTGATCTCGAAATTTTATAATTTGACCTTTCTAAAACGGTTAAAAACGGTTTCAAAGTCTGTAGTGTGAACGCGGCTTATGTGGAAAACTGAGGTGTATATTAATACACCATGTTGAGAAATTAGTACGCCCAGAGGTATATAATAACCCCCTTCGGGTGGAAGTATGAAAGGTAGGCAAAATCGACGAACAACAAGTGCCCGGCGTAAATCGCGGCGGATCGACACACCGCTTTACTCCCAAAAAATAGTTACACCAATTTGAACCTCACTAAATTTTCCCTACGCACACTTCCGGAACTCGCGAGCTGAAGTCAACCTTCGACTCCATTTTAACAGACGGCCTGACTCCTGAGACAGGAAGTTCTAAACACAATTCGAGCCGTCTTGTTTATACAAAGACCATTTACTAGACTAGCGACATTGAGAAGTCCAGCGCGAGCTAGTGGCCTAGATAGTCAGCAGCGGGCTCTTGTTGTTCGTGATTTTTAGCATTGGTAGTATAGGGGCTTTCATACTTCCCCCCGAAGGGGGTTATTATATACCTCTGGTACGCCTTAACTTTCATTGAACAAGAGTTTAAACATCATGATAAAAATGTAATGAATTATGAAATAGAATTTCAAAAAATAAGTTTTTAAATCTGTATGAACATAGTTTACAAAATGTATTTTTATATATTCTTTCTCTTAACAATTCTCATCCAACATTTAACTGGTCAACCGTCCATTAGGTTAGTTAAAAAAAAACTTGTATAATGTCAGGCTCAAAATTATCTTTATTAAAAAAAAATAAGCGCGAAAAAAATATTTGAAACCATGAGAAAAAAAGATATTCCGTGTCATAAACTCCATTGGTTCATCCCCCCGCTCCTCCTCGCTCGCGTCTCCAAAACCTCCCCTTCTCCTCTTTTCAATCTTCCGGTTCCAATTTTGCCAATTACTCCTCGCTCGATCGAGATTCAACTCGAGAACCATACATATTAGCAGAAGCCGATGAAACCTTCCTTTGAAGTCTACTACTCTAATGTTCCATACAGCGCGCCTCTCTGTATGGGTAAAATTCACGATTTTACGAGATCGGAGGGGTTCTACTTCATAACCCCCTGTCTACGGAAAATTGGAAATTCTCTCTCTCCACAAACGACGACGTTTTTTTTGACGAACTCCAAGGCTGCTAGAGATATTCGCTCGACGAACTCCCGCTCCGAAAATATCTACCGTTAGGAAGCGTACGAATCGCTTTTTTTTTTTAAACTAACCCATACAGAGAGGGGTAGACAGTACCCGGGAGTAATAGATTTCAAAGGAGGGTTCATCGGCTTCTGATATTAGATATCCTTATTCGACGTATTCCAGGCAATGTGTACAAAACTGGAAATGTCGTTTTGATTAAATAACACTCCCTGATATTCATAATATTCGCTTCGTTAACTCGAACGAGACGAACGCTATACGCGTTATTAGAACTATATATTAAAGGGATAATGAAGAAGAATAAGGTGTTATTTTTTAATCGAATATACTCGTTTAAATAAAACTTAAAAACATTAAAACTCACCCTAGTTTTTGTTCAATTGTTAACGAAGTTGAATTTTGAGTTCGTTAAGCCTAATAAAATTGTTAGATTTACAGCTCTTTGATACGATTGATTTTTTTCGTATTTAAATTGAGTTAGGCTTAGCACTGGCTCATATCGCAAGTTTGTAAATTAATGTAAGTGGAAGGTGGTGGGATCAAGTCTCTCCCTTGACCCAACATCTTTTCAATCTTGAGTGAATGCATTTGTGAGAAACGTTAATTCTCGAGTTTATAATGTTTTCTATGAATATTTTATCGCTCCTGTAATCGATTAAAAATGACACTCGTCTTCATTATACCTTTAAAGACCGTGGTCCTTAAGTGACGTAACCAAATTAGTATCCCTACACGATATAGTAGACGGTTACAAACTTGGAATGGTTTCGATTTAAAGCCAAAAATAATTTTCCTGGGATGAAACGATGTGGTTTCCTAGTTTGTGACGGTGTGGAAAATAGGTTTAATAAAGTCGGTACGTTAGGGAGGGATGATGGAACTTTTGAAATTGAGCCCGATTTCGGTAGCCCGAGACACGCCTCTTTCTGGACAACTAATTTTCTAATCTAGTTGAAAATTTATCGGATCTAATTCGACCCTAGGCGGGGACATTTTTCTTTTTTTCTTTTTTTAAGTAAAAGCCGCCGCCCCTATTGGTTTCTCTGGCAATCTCCTCTTAAGGTTCACCTCTCGTCGCGCGGGCTTTCTCCGTATCCTCTCCTCTTCCTTCTTCGGGCTGGCTTTCCTCTTTGAAAAGTCACGGCCCCTGATTCAAAACCTATCATCTTTGAATCATCGCGACTCGCGTTTAACTCGAACGTCTCCCCGCGCGTTAAGCGCCCGTTTAATTCGCAAATTGGTTTGGATTTTGGTTTTTGTGGTTTTTATAAGGACTGGTATTAAATATGGGCTAAATAGTCACTCAAACGCATTCGTGGCTCGAAGGCAATAGAGCGAAAGGCAGCGAGAGAGATACATTACGCGATTTTCTTTCTCCGTACGCATTTTACTACATTGTCTCTATAATCCCTTCCAATCCCGACAATGTCAAATGATAAATTCATTTGGAATGAAGCCCGACAAGTGTTTTTCTCATAAGTAATCGGCTTAATTCATTAGGAAAAAATATTCGGCCTCTCAGGTGGCTACTTAGAGATACTATTAGACTTATGCTATTGTCAATCGTGTTTATTTTATTTTAAGATCTGAGTTTTTGATAAAACTAATGTTATTGAAAACGATTTGGGTCCACTTGATCGACTCCCAAATGATCGACAAGAGGTCCACTTGATCGACACCCAAATGATCGACTCACAATTGATCGACTCCCAAATGATCGACAAGAGGTCCACTTGATCGACTCCCAAACGATCGACAAAGGGATCAAATGATTGATGCCTAATCTCAAATTACCGACAACAAAGGGTGCATTTGATCGTTTCCCAATTGGTCAACTTCGTAATAACGATTATAAATAGATTAACCAACCTAACCTAACCTAACCTAACCTAACCGACAAACGAGTACTCTGACCCCATTTTCACGGAATAATTATTATTTGAATTAGTTCTTATTTATATACCATAATTTAACTTTAATAGTTTCTTGCAAAAAAACTTTGACCTATACTCGTTACTCGCTAAAAAACTGGGCTGTCGATCAATTGGAATGGCTTGTCGATCAAATGGGAGTCGATCAAATGGGAGTCGATCAAATGGGAGTCGATCAAATGGGAGTCGATCAAATGGGAGTCGATCAAATGGGAGTCGATCAAATGGGAGTCGATCAAACGGTAGTCGATCAAACGGACTCCTTGTCGATCAATTGGAAGTCGAGCAAATGAACCTAAGCCATTGAGAACTGACAAATAATAACAGATTTTTTCCAAAAAAATATTTTATTGTTTGCGCAGAAGTACATTTGTGAAACCGGATTTCTTTAAAAAATTGTTACTGCAATTTGTTAAAGGTTTTTGGATGGGTTAAATTTACCAATCTTTATCATTTATCTTTGATTAAAACTGGATTGGGCGGATAGCTTGTTATATTTTTATAGTTTAAACCATTAATTATTATAATTTATTTATAAATATAAAAAAGTAAAACAAAATTTAACGAACAAACTAAAGGAATGCGTTGTTTCTTTTTTTTTTTTCTCTTTTTTATCAAAAACTGGGAAGAGAAATGAATAAAAACAATAAATCCGTCAATGAACAAACCACGTAATACGAAGAATTTAAGAAAGGGGTATTATTATTTTTAACGTCTAATAGACCTGTTAAACCGATATAATTAAAACAGTACATCACATTATTTTCTTTTTTTAAAAATGTTTCATTATAATATTATCACATCGTGACTACAGCAACATGAGAGAAAATATTTAGGAAAGGAAAAAGACCATTCGTTAAAACGACGTACTATAAATTGAGTTTTATTTGGGGACTGTATTTGAAATTTTCATCTCTTTTGAATGCGTGTGATTCTCTGTAAGTTTGTGAATTCTTCTAAAAGTTTGGGGTATTTCAAGACAGCCAAATAGTTACCCAAACTTCTTGTTTTTAATCTAACGCGTAAACCATATTGATTATCAATTGTTTAATAATCTTGACGTGGTATAAACCATTTTTCGCGCCAATCTATCTGGTTTTTGGGGATGATATTAGGGAGAAAGTGGTCCTTGTTTGTATTTTAAAGCTCTTCTCTGGGAAATGCTGTTTCATATTCATATTTCTAACAATCTAAAATTGCCTAAAATAATACAAGTTTATTCAAGATAGCGTTTATTTTGTTGTATATAATAAAACTCTGACCTGAAAGTACGACTCTACTGAAATTCCGAGTCAAAGGTCAACGTCTTAACGGAGAATCTAGGATCGCCTCGGTTTTAATACATTTAAATTATTTTAAGGGTGTAAATGTACTTCGGGTTTTCCTAAAGGAGCTCGTGGTCTATTTAAATAAGATGTTACTGAAAAGGATAATGTTAAAATTTTGTAAATTTTCGAGCCAAATTCATATTATAGCATTCTTTGAGATAGATATTTTAAAAAATACACTGAAGGTTCGTAAATTATAAGGGCTACTCGTATATGAACAGGGAAATTCTACTGTTGAAATATTTCTTCAGGCTCATAAAGATAGGAACAAACCATTTGAAACTTTAGTGCCATTTCAGAATCAAGGGTCCGTTTACTCGGGTTGGGTTTGTAGGACGAGCTTGTAACATATCCCCCTTATTTCAGCGCTAAAATACCATATTACGGGTCCAAATGCGATGCCAAAACGGGTTATGTTCATAAGGTCGTTCAGTAATCTAAGTTTTGGCTTCTGAAGTAGCGGGAATATTTTTCAAGGTTCGATCCTCGTGTCCAAATTTGAGTAAACTGACTCTAATGAGCATCATATATAATTTATCCAAGATATTAATTAATTTAATTAATGAGATTGACATTTCATGGTTTAATCCCCAAAAACTCGGAACTCACTGTGTTAGCTGGGTTGTGTGTTCGAAAGGTTCCTCAAAAACCTTTTTTGAAGTTTAAACCATAGAAGCATTAGTGACATTAATTAAACTTGTATAAATATCTAGTTTCCACGCTTAGTAAAATTAATATAAAAGATGAAAAATTTTATAAGATGGATATTTTTGGGAATTTTATTTTGTTAAGATCCAATATTTTAACATTTTCCTTTTAGGGTTTTGTAATTCTTATCGGTAATCTAAATTGTCGGGGTAACCTAGCGCCAAAGAGAAGTTTCTTCGTCTAACAATATTACGCGTGGGAAAAACAATTAAATTTAATTAAACGTCCCTATTTTCTCTCATTCGTATTATTTACAAAACATTTAAAAAAAAATGTAAATTCTATATACATTTCTTATCTGATCAGGTTCTTCAAAATTTAATTTTTATTTCTACATTAGGTGCTAGCGTTAGATTCGAAAATCTAATTTACGGTTAATAAAATGAAAGGTGTTTGGAAAAGCAAATATATTTATATATTTATATATAAAGGCCTTATAAACTAATACCAGAAGCCGATGAAACCCTCCTTTGAAGTCTGACTCCCGGATCTTGTCTACCCCTCTCTGTATGAGTTATTTTCAAAACGCGCGATTCGTACGCCTCCTAACGGTAGATATTTTTGGAGTGGGAGTTCGTCGAGCGAATATCTCTAGCAGCCTTGGAGTTCGTCCAAAAAACGTCGTCGTTTGTGGAGAGAGATAATTTACAATTTTCCGTAGACAGGGGGTATGAAGTAGGACCCCTCCGATCTCGTAAAATTGTGAATTTTACCCATACAGAGAGGAGCGCTATATGGAACATTAGGGTAGTAGACTTCAAAGGAGGGTTTCATCGGCTTCTGCTAATACAAATTAACGTTTTGCCAAATTTAAAATTTTATTTATTCACTTTTATAAAATATGCAAATTTTTGTTTTATCTTTTTTTTTTTGGATAGGGTATCAAAAATAAATTAAAAACGCGACAATTTTTATTACTTTTTTAATATCAAATAGGCCTATTTTAAAGTAATAATTAAAAAAAAAAAAAAACTATAAAGCGAATATTATTAATTTAAAAAAAAAATTCTGTCGCGCAAATCTGGACTAGTTTCATCAAAATTATTGGCAACTTTTTCTTTATTTTTTTCTACATATTTTTAGTTTATCGAAAAGATTTTCTTATATATAACATAAAATAGACGCGTATCCGAAAAAAAAAAATGTTATTTTTTTTAATATCTTTTCAAATTTAATTATTTAAATATTATTTAAACCAAATTTTAAAATTTTAGATTTTATTTTTTAATTATAAATTCTCGCGTGCCGTATATTTACGTCAAGGCCAACTTGGATGAAAAACTAAGCCTCCCCCCTTTAATTTACGTTGATTTGGCGTTAACTATTATTTATAATAATTATTCTAACTAGGGCAGCTTTGTTTCGCTTTTCACTACTAATTAAGAACTTGAAAACTGCGTGATTAAAAAAAAAATTATAATTATTACGGGGGATTATCACTATAGGTTTTTAAAACCTACGCGTATTATTTCATTGACTTTGAGTCCATCATCAATACGAGAAAATCGTGAACCGTTTTTTTTAATTAGGGATAACTGTTAATTGGCGGCGGCGTCTTGTAGTGTAGTAGGTTTAATTGTTCTATAGAACGATCGCGAACGTTTCTTTTTGTTTTTTTTTTTTGGCGCGTTAATCTCGCGAAATAGTCGTTCCGAGTAAAATGGAAGAAATGAGTGGCGAAATTAATTTCCAAAAATCTTGTTTGTTTTTGTTTTAACACGAAAATAGGCTTAATTAGGCCTCGTTTCATGTCATGCCGTTCATGGTGTTAACTTGAGTACACGCTAGCATAAGAATGTCTCGTTTCTCTTTGGGAAACCTGAGTTCGCGTCCGGCTAACCTGGCGGCTTCGAGCTCGCTTTCGGCGGACGCTAGTTCGCGGGCTATGACGCCTGGCGTCTCTTGTTCGCGGGCAATCCAGTCGAGAGCCATTTGAGATCGCATATCGTCGTCGAGCGCCCGGTGGCTGTAATGAGCCACTACTTCTTGTCGGGAACATTGTCGTTCGCGCATGGCTTTCAACGAACCGTTCCAATGGAGTAGTTGAAAGACGGTCATCAACTCTTGAAACTCTAGCATGGTTCGCCCCTTATTCGCTTCCAGCATGAACCGAAAGGCTTCGATGCCGCTGTTACTGTCATCGGCGTCGTCGGAACCACCCTGAAATTAATAATAAGATCAAAAAACTTTAGCGTGATTGGTATTAGACCCGAGAAAATATAACTATTCTACGCCTGTAGAAATGTTTTAACTGTAGCGCGTCGCTGCTCAGGCTAAAGCTGACATTTAGGGGTTAGCTCCCTAATGTATTTTCCATATAGCCCCTGTAAAAATATTTTTCCTTTTCTAAATTATTTAAATCTTGCTAAATAGGCTTTGATAGACTTTTGTCGGATATTATTGTTTGGGGGGGGGGGGGGGCTATTACCTCTCAACCAATAATATAAATATAATGAGATCCTTTAAACGACACTCATCTTTCATTCAAACTGATTTAAGATATCTACTTTTATTAAATCTGATTTTTAATGCGCGTAAAATGTAATTTGGGTAACGATTTGGGAGAGATCGTTAAAAACGTACAAACATAGTAAAATTACCGTAACAGTAAAAATTAATTAATGTCCTAACGTTAAAAGAATAAGCCAGCGTTTCATACCCAAGTTTCCCTTTAACAGGATTCGTACAAAATTTTGGAAGTTAATTTCCCTGACTTTTCCAGGTTTTCCCTGACCATTTCTAAATAATTTCCCTGACCAATTTTAATACTTTTTTCATGAATATATTTTTACGAGCGAGCTGCTGGCAATTCCCACATTTTATTTGACATCGGGGTCAGGATAGTTCACTCAGAATATGAGAAACAATTTGTATCTTTAGGCAAATATTTTCAGTTTATAATAATTATGTTACAACTGATTGGTAAACCAATCATAAACAATTCCTTGACACATACCAAAATATTTATTTTCTCTGACCATTTGGGCTATTTTCAAATTGCCTGACATTTCCCTGACCTTTGGGGCCACTTTCCAAATTGCCTGACATTTCCCTGACCTTTTGGGCCAATTACCAAATTCCCTGACTTTTTCAGGTCGTGTACGAACCCTGTTTAAGGTAAATGAGTGATATTCATTTTATTGTTATAGAAAACCTTAAAAATATATTTCCCTGAGAGTATCTGACCTAAAATTTATCTTGGAAAAGCTCGTTGAACGAGAACCAATAGACATGACGGAAAGTATTTCTTTAAATGGGAATGAGTTTGACAAACAACTTAAGGAATGGGAGAAAGAGACTTATTTAAACACCTTCCCGCTGCCTCGCGTCGGCTCGCTTCCAGAGTGGTGGGGGATGAAAAGATGAGGGGTAATTGATAAATGTCGGCGACGTTACGCGTACGAGCCAACCGGTATTAGACGCTTGGACTCGCGAAAGTGCCATAACACAGTGGCGCGAAGGCAGCCAGGCAGGCAAACGAGCGAGTGGCAAGAGGGGAGGCCAAGCAACGCTTTGCTTGTTATTCCTCTTAGCCAGCTTGCCCGGTTCAATAACATTATACTTTCAATCTGTCAAAGCAAAAAAATAAAAAAAAGGATTTCCATATCTCATTCTCTCTCTCTTTCGCGGTATAGTTAAGTCTCTCGGCATTAAAGGGAGAATGAAACCTTAAAACAAGTGTTTTTTATCGATTTCTTATCGTTTAAATAGGCCTAATCTATCAGTTAAAAAAATTACAAACAAATATTAAACTAGAAATAAATTTAAAACTTACCATCAAAATAGGCTTAGCAGGATTCATGGAAATCACCTGAACTCCCCGTATAACTACGTATATAAGCAATGACATTGATCCATGGCTCTTATATGGAGAATGCATGATCTCCATGATCAATTTCATTGGTTGCTAGTCCGTATACGGGGGGAGTTCAGGATATCTCCATGAATCCAGCTAAGCCTATTTCTAGTTCAATATTTGTTCGTAAATTTTTTTTACTGTTGGATTATTTAAACGATAAATAATTGATAAAAATCACTTGTTTGGTTTCATTCTCCCTTTAAAGGGTAGATGAAGAGGAAAATCATATTTTTTTATGGTTTTACTATTAAAAATATAACAGACAATGTCTCTGACTTGCGCAATTAAACGTAGAACTAATCAAAAGACTCCCCACCTATGGCTTCATAAAATACCCGCGACACGCGCTGTTGTAGGCACGATTGTGGACGTGAAAATAATCAATAAATTGTAAAGCTTAGTTTCCACTAGCGCTAGTGGAAACTAATCGTATTTTAACGATAAGAAATCAGAAGAAAATTACTTGTTGTAAGACGTCTTACTCCCTTAAACACCAGTTTGATTTAAGCCCGTTTTTTTTATATACGCAATAACATTCCATCAGTTTAGGGTCCCACCCATACAACTGACTGAATGTATTAAAAGTTTGGTCACGGTCGCGGGGTCAATGCGGGGGTGAACTGGTATTCTCGTTCTTTTGATAGGAATGTCGATAAAAAAAAATGTTTTAAGTTTAGTTTTTGACAATTCTCTGTATTACAGCATCCGTTGGGTACTAGCTGGTTCTAGTGGGATTTATTTTTTTATTTCTTTGGGAGTTTTCGGTTTTTGGCAAGTTGTCGGTACCACGCCGTGGTTCTTCCGCTGATAAGAAAAAAAAAAACTCGATGGATGTCTTTTATCTGGAGTCTTTAAATGGCGGCGTTTATAGGGACGATAACGGGACGATTTCGAATATCAATCAACTCCTCCGGTTTTTAACCTAACCGCCTCTTCTCCCCCTCCTTATATCCAAGAAGGGGCCTTGGATTTTTAATCCCCCATCGTTTATCGCTGCTACTTAAAGGAAAGGGTCACGATAAAAATATTTAAACTTCTTTAATGCTCATTTTGAAGTGTTTCCCAACACTGTGCAGGGATATTTACTTTCCTGGAGTAAGTTATGAGCTTTTCATGCCAAATAAAAGATTATATTAACAGTAAAATAAATTCTAATAAGAATTTTCGGAATTTTTGTAAATGAAATTCCTCCAAATTCTACGTTAACACGATTCCTTGACTATTATTAAAAGTAGAATCAATAAAAAATTAATAATGTTGAATTAGGCCCATTTAAGCGATAAGGAATCGATAAAAAAACACTTGTTTTTAAGTTGCATTCTCCCTTTAATAATCACTCTTTTCCCCCCAAATTTTATTTTTTCTAATTTTAAATTTTCTTAAAAACTCGTCAAGCCAGAGGTGTTAAATATTGTATATAGACAGAAGCCGATGAAACCCTCCTTTGAAGTCTATTACTCCCGGGTCTTGCCTACCCCTCTCTGTATGGGTTATTCTCAAAAGGCGCGATCCGTACGCCTCCTAACGGTAGATGTTTTCGGAGCGGGAGCTTGTCGAGCGAATATCTCTAGCAGCCTCGGAGTTCGTCCAAAAAACGTCGTCGTTTGTGGAGAGAGAGAATTTCCAATTTTCCGTAGACAGGGGGGATGAAGTAGGACCCCTTCTAACTCGTAAAATTGGGAATTTTACCCATACAGAGAGGAGCGCTATATGGAACATTGGAGTAGTAGACTTCAAAGGAGGGTTTCATCGGCTTCTGTATATAGGTTTATATATCTTACGCAAAAGCTAGAAATGTTTTTGGGTTAAGAAATAAGATATACAATTTAAGTGTACCTGTATTAAGATACAAAATTTAAAACAAATCAATTTGAATTTCGTTTTTAAAATGCATTACCCCTAGTGGTTATCTTCAATTGTAACGCTAAAGTATAGAGGGTAGAACATGTCTACAGGCGCGTATTCGAATTGCATTATTATTATTATTCTTGTCCCTGCATGGTTGCTCTGTTTTCGATAATTCGTTACGTAATAAGACGGTTAGAACGTTTAGAGCGCGATAATCAACGAGCAATGACGTAAGATTTGCGTACCTTGAAAGAAGCTTTGGCTTCGGCTACCGCTTTCTCTATAAAATCGTCCGATATCCTCCGAGAAGGATGCTCGTTGAAAACAGAATTCATCAGTGCAATTTTGGCCGAACTTCTTCTCGCTTCGGCTTTCGTCGGACAGTTTTGCTAAAAAGACAAAATAACGAAAAACTCCTGGTTAAAAACGTTGAATTATATAAATTTTAGTGTTCTAGAGGCGCGTTTTAAATCAAAATTTTTGGGTTAAGAATCAAATTTTTCGTTTAAACCACATTATCTGGCTACAAGTGACAGAAAAGAAGAAATCTGGGCATTATGATTCAGTTTAATTTGATCCTTATTTAGTTAAATATATTTAGTTGAAAACCAGCTTTGAATTTCGTTTGATTCTCGCGAATAAAAAGCAAAACAAATTACTAAATAAACCTCAATTATTCGAATTCAAAACGCTGTGAAGTTTGTGAACCATTTGTTTTAAATTACTTGTATCTTGTTAACGCTAGGCATTTGGAAACATTTTTTTGTTTTGTAGAAATCAATTTTTCTAATTATTCCGAACAATCTCTACAGTTAGCCCCCAAATTTGAACCTTTCCAAAATTCTTTGGCTTTAATTTGTAATCAATATTCATCAATATGAAAAACTAATTCCTTTTTGTACATACTTACACTAAAAATAATTCTCAACTATTGAAAACTAAATATGTACATTCCGTAGAGTCTGTGGCTTTCAAAATATAGAGGAAAATTAAAAATTTTATGCAGTAGAAAAAATTTAAGTTCGCAAAATAAATCTTGGTCACGAGACCGACAGTCGAATTACTTATATCATTGGTCTTACCGTGACTAATTGGGGAGGAAACGAATATACGCGACAGCCAATGAAAATGAAGGATTCAACCCTAATTACGGACAATTTTTTTTTTTATACAGTGGCGCCTCTTTATATTCAGTATCATTTTGAGTTTTCAGCGCGTTTTAACTCGCATCTAGGACCACTTTAGTCTATTTCAAACTAACGAAAGATGAGACAAGATCTGAAAATTGAAACTGGTATTGACTCTGACGTAGATAACGTCAATTTACGTGTCGTACACCGCGGCCAGAAGCGAAAAAGGGTTAATAAATAACTTGTTCGTCAATATACCTACCAGATATTTTTAAATCCCGTAAATCTTCAGCCTAATATCTATTCCTTAGAATGATAATCACTGCCGAATTTTAGTTTTTTTCTTTATCAAACTTAACTATTTTTTTTACTATACATTTAATGTAGCCTTATCTATCCGAATTTCTATCAAATACAATTTTTCACTACACACTATCAAATCTTTTAACTTTTTTTGTCGCTAAAAAAAATTTCCGGCGAGATGAGAGAGTCGTAAAAGTCCGACGATCTACTCTCGTCAAACGCGCCTTTCCAAATACCAAAAACTCAAACCCAAGTTTTTTTTTTGAGAAAGAAAGAGAGAGAAAAAAAAAGATTTCGCGAAGATGGAGGGAGAGAGAGAGATAGAACTTGGATTCGCCTTTTAGCGTCAACTCCAAACATTTTCTGGCTGCTAATTAAAGCTAATTACGGAAGAATCCATCCCAACGCGGGAGAGAAGCGAAATATATGTAAGAGAGATGAGCGACCCAAAATATTTCGCCCATATACGGAGACTACATTAAGGGGATCTTAATTATCCATTCGCCGGCTATAAAAATGCCATAATATAAAGACGAACGATTACTAATATAATATTATAGTTTGATTCAGCGTTCGGACTGGTTCGCCATCCGCCTTTGGTTTTGCTAACGTTTTATATGTACCATTTCTATGTGAGGAGTGTGCTGTAAATATATACGGCAATGTGTTTACATAATTTCGGATATTGTCCCCACACGATTTTCGGAAAATGTTTTTTCCAAACGATTTTCGGAAATTGTTTTCTCCAAACGATTTTCGGAAAATATTTTCTCCAGACGATTTTCGGAAATTGTTTTCTCCAGACGATTTTCGGAAATTGTTTTCTCCAGACGATTTTCGGAAATTGTTTTGTCCAGACGATTTTCGAAAATTGTTTTCTCCAGACGATTTTCGAAAATTGTTTTCTCCAGACGATTTTCGAAAATTGTTTTCTCCAGACGATTTTCGAAAATTGTTTTCTCCAGACGATTTTCGAAAATTGTTTTCTCCAGACGATTTTCGAAAATTGTTTTCTCCAGACGATTTTCGAAAATTGTTTTCTCCAGACGATTTTCGAAAATTGTTTTCTCCAGACGATTTTCGAAAATTGTTTTCTCCGGACGATTTTCGAAAATTGTTTTCTCCGGACGATTTTTCGAAAATTGTTTTCTCCGGACGATTTTTCGAAAATTGTTTTCTCCGGACGATTTTTCGAAAATTGTTTTCTCCGGACGATTTTTCGGAAATTGTTTTCTCCGGACGATTTTTGGAAATTGTTTTCTCCGGACGATTTTTGGTAATTGTTTTCTCCGGACGATTTTCGAAAATCTTTCTATATCATCCTCTAATTCTCACAAAATGGTCATATAAAACCTTATAATTTATATAAAAAGAAATATTTTAATTTTCTGTTAAAATTTTCTCGAAATATCACTAGGAGGCCTGTTCGGAGATAAAATAAAATCTTAGGCATGAGCTACTATCAACCTCGCTATTAAATCTCTTATACGAGTTCGCTTAGGTTTGGGTT
This sequence comes from Odiellus spinosus, assembly GCA_963920705.1. Lineage (NCBI taxonomy): Eukaryota > Metazoa > Arthropoda > Arachnida > Opiliones > Phalangiidae > Odiellus > Odiellus spinosus. The sequence continues at coordinate 18,306,466 of OY987234.1, read as the reverse complement.
TTAGTTTTGATTTCTTCGTTTTATCAATATGAACTATTTTCTATTTCTTCTTTAACCTAAACTAACGAAACTAGGTATTTTTATCCGATTTATTCCCAAGAAATTTTATTGCTAAATAGAAATAATTCCGTATAAGATTCCTTGGTATAGTTGATTCTACCCTCCCTACGCCAAGTCTAGATATCGGTGAGCGGCGATCATTGGAGATAAGGCCACAACCTCCGCCATCAGTTTTAAGATGGGGCCATTTGTACTTACGGTCACGTCGTCGGCTAAAATTTTCTCTACCCTGACCTCCCCCTCGCGTCACTCGCGGTTTAATTCCCGCTCTGGCTTCAGTCTTCTTTAATACTCGGGACCCGCGCGCATGCCTGGAAAATCAAGGGGTTCGACTCGACGTTACTCTCTCATAAATCTTTCCTGGCAAGAGACCGCGATTTCCATCCTACAGTTTGCTTCCTCCGTATGAAGAAGAACGTAAAAAAAATTAAGATGGGGTGGATGAGTAAAAAAATATACAGCAGGGGGAACTTCAAGCTGATTCTTCTTTTAAGGATTACGTTCGCATCATGTCCTCTACAATGCTTCGATTACGTTACCTTAAAGTTTACCTTTAATTATATCGAAGTTTACGATGCGCGTAAAAGTACCCTTCCTTCAAAGGTTTAGATTTAATTACCCTTAAAATGAGGTACATTAAAAAGGTAGCTCCTGGAGGGAGTGACGAATAAAAACGCGCCTAAAGGTACTTATCCGTCAAATAGTTTTTTATTTATGTAAAGACGTTCTTCCTAAAATTTCGCAGTTTGTCCAATATGCAGTTTCAGAAGCCGATGAAACCCTCCTTTGAAGTCTACTACTCCAATGTTCCATATAGCGCTCCTCTCTATATGGGTAAAATTCCCAATTTTACGAGTTAGAAGGGGTCCTACTTCATCCCCCCCCCTGTCTACGGAAAATTGGAAATTCTCTCTCTCCACAAACGACAACGTTTTTAGGACGAACTCCAAGGCTGCTAGAGATATTCGCTCGACGAGCTCTCGCTCCGAAAACATCTACCGTTAGGAGGCGTACGAATCGCGCCTTTTGAGAATAACCCATACAGAGAGGGGTAGACAAGACCCGGGAGTAATAGACTTCAAAGGAGGGTTTCATCGGCTTCTGTTGTAAGATATAACAAGAACTGTTTATCTAGATGGCCCCAAGAAACTTAATTGTGGATCCCATATTAGATTTTGTTACAAAAGAGGGGAGACGTAAGATAGTAGAAAAGAATACAGTGGTGTGAGGGGAAAACCAGACATTTCTGCACTATACCGCCCTATTCAATATATTTTTAAATTTCAAAAATTTTTGCAACTTGTACACTTCGGTTACAATGCGAACTCGACCAATCAATACGAATATATATGGGTGAAAAAAAAATCTCGGGAGTGAGATCCTAAAAATTTAAAACGGAGTGGGGTACTAGATTTAGGGTTGGCCGAGGAAAGAAATGGTCTTTGCGAGAAGGTAATTGACCTTTATGACTGTTGTGTCATCTCCCTAAACGTCCTCGTCTCAGTCGGGATAAAGAAGGGGGGCATTATATGGAAAGACTTGGCGATTATGTTTCTTTTATTATTATTTAATTCTACCCAACCCATATCTTGTATATAGTTCGACGTATAAATAAAAAGCTAGGCGCTTATCCCCTAAATATTGCTCCATCTTCTTCCGCAAGTATGTGACTAGTAATTGGAATAAATAACTGCAGCGGGAATGTCTTCCCAAATTTTTTTAAACGTGAAACGCATGCCCCCATTAGATTTATAGCCATAACAGAAACAATCCCACCTTTTATGTCTTTCGAAAATGAAATTTATCGAGTTAGGCAATCATTCGAGCGTGCGTAGTCATCTATATTTTATTTATATCTTTTCCGCCCATTGATGTGTATGTTTCTCTCCTGTTCGTGATTTATTTTAATTTGCTTTATGTAGTGTTTGTAAAGATTATACTTTTATTTTAATTTGGATATTTCTGCCCGCAGAAACCGTATGGTCTCTTATACCCTCTATAAAGAACTTATTAGCTACGGTCACACTAGCATTTCTTAATCGGTTTGAAGTTCGGTAAAGTCAAATCGATATTCAAATCGCCAGGAATCGTTTTAAGCGTCACGCCTTCACGCATTATCAGAAGTAGATGAAACCCTCCTTTGAAGTCTACTACTCTAATGTTCGATATAGCGATCCTCTCTGTATGGGTAAAATTCCCAATTTTACGAGATCGGAGGGGTCTTACTTCATACGAAAAATTGGAAATTCCCTCTCTCCACAAACGACGACGTTTTTTTGACGAACTCCAAGGCTGCTAGAGATATTCGCTCGACGAAACTCCCGCTCCGAAAATATCTACCGTTAGGAGGCGTACGAATCGCGCTTTTTGAAACTAACCCATACAGAGAGGGGTAGACAAGACCCGGGAGTAATAGACTTCAAAGGAGGGTTTCATCGGCTTCTGGCATTATCTTTATAAATCGATTAATTGTAGTTTCATCTATCGGTTGTTGAAACCGAATCGGTACGAAACTAGTTCGTGAATCAGTTTCGAGAAATCGAATCAAATCGATTCGAGAAAAGACGGTTTCCTGTTCACACGAGTTCAGCGAAACATTTTGAAACGGTTTAAATCGATTTTAAGGCCTAGTATGAACGCGGCTATTGTTTCTCGCCATGAATTCTTGAATAGAGTATAGGATTGCTTGTCTACTTTATTAAATAAACGTTTACAGAAGCCGATGAAACCCTCCTTTGAAGTCTACTACTCCAATGTTCCATATAGCGCTCCTCTCTGTATGGGTAAAATTCCCAATTTTACGAGTTAGAAGGGGTCCTACTTCATCCCCCCCTGTCTACGGAAAATTGGAAATTCTCTCTCTCCACAAACGACGACGTTTTTTGGACGAACTCCAAGGCTGCTAGAGATATTCGCTCGACGAACTCCCGCTCCGAAAATATCTACCGTTAGGAGGCGTACGAATCGCGCCTTTTGAGAATACCCATACAGAGAGGGGTAGACAAGACCCGGGAGTAATAGACTTCTAAGGAGGGTTTCATCGGCTTCTGACATTTATGATAGCTTTCTTTGGACCCCCCCTTTTCAATCCAGTTTAACTTTATCGGTAAACATCAAATCTTGTAGTTTAAAAACAAATTAACCGTAAATTTCAAGGATCATCATATTAAATGATAGATTTTGGTTAAACAGAAGCGAGACTCGTTTTCCGATTTTTTTCGCTCGATCCATTGCTATTTCGTTATCTTAATGAGTTTTAGAAAGTTTAAAAAAGCATCAACTATTGAAAAACTTATCTAAGTGGTGTAACTAAAAAAAGCTAGAACGCACGAGAATCGGCTGTATCCTATACAATAGCCACGTGACCATAGTGATGACGTAGTATTGCGGGGAATTTCATTTTAAAAATTTCAAAAATTACGATTTTAATATCTGTTTTTATTGATAGCTGTATTTTTTTCTAAATTACATTAGCTACGTTCACACTAGTAACTTAGAAATCGTTTTGAAACCGTTTCGAATGTTAAAATTGACTTTTAAAGTAAATAATTACCTTCTTTGATAAATGATCTTTACAATTGACCTTGAAATTTTCAATTTTGACCTTTCCAAAACGGTTGAAAACGGTTTCAAAAGTCTCTAGTGTGAACACAGCTATTGTTATATTTCTATTAAATCGTTTTTTAACGATCTTTCCCAAAATGTTACTCGATTTCCAATTCGAGTTCATGAAAAATCCCTGACTTTAAATTAATTTTAGCGAACATAACGAAAAACATTTCTATACAAAAATTATAGTTATAGGAACGTCATCCGAATGATTTTATATTAGATGTTGTAAATTTATTTGAAAGGTTATGACGTGTTCGCGAGGATGGCTTTTGAGTATTTTATAGAAAGGGAGAGAGAGAGAATAAGAAAAAAAAATATAATAGATAATTTCCAACACCATTTTTTTTTTTTTTTTTTTTTTTTTTTTTTTTTTTGGGCCTTGCTAGTTTATCGTTTCTATACAAGAAACAAAAGACTATACAAGCTCGTCGTTTCTTCGACGTGCTAGATATCGAGTTAAGATAGTCCAAAGGAGAAGAAGAGGAAAAAACTGAATATTATAAAGAAGCGTAGAAAACCATTTTGCAGCTTGAGAGTAATATTTTACAAAATTAAATTTTTTCCCAGAGCCACACCTCTATGAAAATTTATTACCTTTTTGTTTTTTATTTTTGGTTTTTTTACCATTTTTTTTTTTATTTCTCCCCGGGTTCGCTATTTTTCGGAATTTGGATGAAATATTATCTGTGGTACAATATTCTTACTCGATAGAATGGAAATAGGGGTTGGGACGGTTTTGAATAATTATTTTAAATTTTACATGTAATTATAATAGATCTTAAAAATATTAAGAGATGATTAATAATGCAAATTTGCAGTACCTTTTAAAGATATATTTGAGTATACGTAGAATTAGTTATCTGAATTTAGAAAACCATTTACATAATATTTTTTATATAAAATAGGTTATTTTTACACCCCTTCTCCGGGAGAAGACATTACAATTGAATAACACCAGAAGCCGATGAAACCCTCCTTTGAAGTCTACTACTCCAATGTTCCATATAGTGCTCCTCTCTGTATGGGTAAAATTCTCAATTTTACGAGTTAGAAGGGGTCCTACTTCATCCCCCCTGTCTACGGAAAATTGGAAATTCTCTCTCTCCACAAACGACGATGTTTTTTGGACGAACTCCAAGGCTGCTAGAGATATTCGCTCGACGAGCTGTCGCTCCGAAAACATCTACCGTTAGGAAGCGTACGGATCGCTCCTTTTGAGAATAACCCATACAGAGAGGGGTAGACAAGACCAGGGAGTAATAGACTTCAAAGGAGGGTTTCATCGGCTTCTGATAACACAGTATTTCTCGGGGATAAGCAAATTGAATCATATGTGGGCTTAGTGCAAAGCTAGATATTAAATTCAGACTAAATTTTCTTTGGTTTTGTATTTTTATTTTCCTTGCAAGAGCAAAAATACTTCTCGAAACCAGTATCAGCAGGTAAACCCGCATTTTTTATGACCAAATCTTTGTCAATAAAAATATTCCAATTTGTGTAGTTTTGGGAAAAGGTAAAAACACGATTCTTAAGATTCTTTATGTTAAGCAACCTACGCGTTATTGAACCGACAATTTATTCAGTTTAAACGTGAGGTAGCATTCCTGATGTAGAATTTATTTTCCTGCTAACAGTGTACTGATTTCATACGTGCCTAAACATAAATTTAACACCTTTAAAAAAAAATATAGGGTTTAGAAAAAAATTTTAAAGGTATTTTCTATTCGCTTCGTCGCTCAAACGGCGCGAATAATTTTTCGGGTGTTGTCTAACAATACACTTATTGGTATAATAAAACTTAAATTTCGTGAGGGATCATAAATATCGCCTTCGCGAAGTTATAAATCACGGTTTATCACGCTGTGACGTTGCTCTGAATTTAGTGCAGGGTCAAAATAAATTCACCTCCAGACTAGTTTGAAATAAGGCTGGTTTTTTTTAGAGTTTCCTGACATTTATTTAAACCCTTTTCAAAGTTTTCAATCACCTCCTTGATTTATATTTCAATATACAATTCGAGTAATCGAATTTGAAATTCGTACGTGTACCTGAAGCTTTCTTTAATCACGTACTTGTAAACATTCGACTTTTAAAACTGTAATATTTGAAATCTTGCCCCTGTAAGTCGTCTGCTCTAAAAGCCGATGAGTACAGTTGTTGGAACACTTTTAAAGGCGTTATTAAAATTTCCTACAAATATTCTTAGGATCGTTTGGAATAAATATTACATTTAACTCCTACAAGGTTTAAGATCATTGTGGCTATATTTTGAAGCTCTTAATCTTTAAGCAGAAGCCGATGAAACCCTCCTTTGAAGTCTACTATTGTAATGTTTCATATAGCGCTCCTCTCTGTATGGGTAAAATTCTTAATTTTACGAGATCGGAGGGGTCCTACTTCATACCCCCTGTCTATGGAAAATTGGAAATTCTCTCTCTCCACAAACGACGAGGTTTTTTTTTTTTTTTTTTGACGAACTCCAAGGCTGCTAAAGATATTCGCTCGACGAACTCCCGCTCCGAAAATATCTACCGTTAGGAGGCGTACGAATCGCGCTTTTTGAAACAAATCCATACAGAGAGGGGTAGACAAGACCCGGGAGTAATAGACTTCATAGGAGGGTTTCATCGGCTTCTGCTTTAACTAAAGAAAAAAAATCGATATTATGTTCGATTAAGTCTAGTCAAAAATTATTGCCAACTCCGCAAGCATGATCGGGGGGCGGGGTGGCTTCTCTGTATATCTGTATCTCTATGGATGAATCAGAATGAAGAGAATTTGTAGCAAACCGTATTTAATTTAGATGAAATCGGTCTAAAACGCGCAATACTTCCACATGTCTTCGTGAACTATCTGTTGATGTTATAGATAGCAATCAAAAAAGATCATATCCCTTATCCCCGTTATTGATATAGTTAACTTTTAGCGAACGACCCAATCCAAAATACGACCCGAAATTTTGACCTTTCTCTGGTCGGGGTTTCGACCACCAACGCCTTGTTTATTTCATAAATTCTCTTCCTAACAAATGTCAGACGCGTAAACATACACGTATTGATCACCAACGCGTTTTGTAATCCTTGATATGCACCTATATACTACCTCTGGTCGAAATTTTGTTCAAGAAGTAAAACCACCACCCTCCCCGAAAAAAAAAAAAATAAATAAAATAAAATAAAAAAGAAAAAAATCGGGGTGTCTGTCCGTTTCTCAAAGTGATTAGAGAAGCCATAAACTTTGGGGCTGCCAAAACAAATTGAGTAGTCATGGAGGGTTAAAGGAAACGTAAGAACTTGCTTATTAATGTTATTGGTTTTCTGACGCAAGCATGGTTGTTGGTTGAACAACTTGACCCGACAACGAAACTTTTTTATCCCTTCATTATTCTTAATCTAAAACGGGTTTAATGCCCCAGTAAAATATTTACAAATTAATATTAATTCTAGAAACCCTTATAACTTACTAGGAAATTAGGCTTAGCAAGGATACACGGAGTGTTAAAAAGTAAGCTTTGTAGGAAAAGGAAAAATTAAAAAGCCCTATATTATTGGTTAAACAATGATACAGTAATTAAAAAGACCTCACCTTTAAGCCTACTAATATTTGTTTGTAAATTGGTTTACAAATGGATTAGGCATATTTAAGCGATAAATAATTTATTAAAAATCACAATTTGTTGGATTTTTTTGTTTTAATTTTCAACCAACTGAATAAGAAATTATAATTAAACTTTAAAACCGTATATAAATGAGTATTGACGTTTCCTTTGAGGCTAAAATATCGGAGCGCTAGCAGCCGAACATATATAATAAGTTTGCTCGCCGCAGACAACAAACATTCGCGCTGGGGGGGCGTGACAGCCGTTTAAAAAAAATCTTCTCTGAAAGATTTTCTTGGCAATATCTTTTTTCCCCCCATTTCTATATGAAAAGAAATATTTTTCTCTTCAAGAGTGAGATTGTCCCATTCGGCGATGTATTGAGTTGGAAAAAAGAAAATAGAAAAAAAAGAGAAATATCCTATATACTAAGGTGAAATACAAGAAATCTCGTTCCCACGATTCCACCTCAAGATGAGACCGAAAAGAAAAAAAAAAAAAAAAACATCCCTGATAAATGCTTAAAGAGCGACTCAAATGAAAAACCTTTTTCTTCGTAGAAACCTTTCCCATTTTTTTCCTATATTCACCTCCTTCCTATTTTCTCCTATAATTTAATGTCAATTCCTATAATCTCCTATATTTCTACTCCAAATCTCTAGTTAAAGGTCTAATCCCTCTGCCCAGCTAATATATTAATTCGTATGATAATGTACGCTTTCCTGGTAACTTATTTTTGACACTATAAGTGTTAGGCTAAACTATTTTGACCGCTAGGTAGAAAAAGAGTAGGGTGACCACTTTTCCTATATTTTCACCTCCTTCCTATTTTCTCCTATAATTTAATGTCAATTCCTATAATCTCCTATATTTCTACTCCAAATCTCTAGTTAAAGGTAAAGTTATAAATCATACTGTCAGCATACTGTCAGCTGTATAAGATTATTTTAGCTTAACTGTACATTTTCCAGTTAAAATAGTCTGTAAAATTCCATACTATTTAAACAATTGGATCATATTAATACCGTGTTTAAACCGGTGGCGAGAGTTGTGATGCAATAATAAACATGGTTCCTACTTTTAATTATTTTCCTATTTTATCATATATTTTACACTTATTTCTTCCTATTTTATCCTATATTTTACATAAAATTCTTAGTAGATTTTCCTATATTTCGCAAAGAAATTTTCTATATTTCCTATATAGAATTTTCAAATTTTCGGTGGTCACCCTGCTTTCAGACCTAATCTCTCATTTTCTCTATCTAATATCAGATCTTACTCTGGCGTTTCATTCTTCTCCTGAGGCTAATTCCTCAGTTACACAACAATAGATTAGCATTTTTACTCTACTATTTAGGATTTCTTTCTCAAATCAATATCAATTATGCGAATATAAGGTTCAAAGTAATTTGCTCCTGTGTTTCTTATATAGCGAATTCCAGTGCATGGAGCAATCTTAAAGTGCTCTGAATCGTGCCCAGAACATAATTGCTCTAGCAATCACTCGCTATCGAGCTGTGAACCGTAAAATTTTAAAAATCTTGGCATCCCCCAATCAATAAAAGTTGTCCCGTTAGCTCTGGATTTTAACTTTGACAATTGCTTCGCTTGACAAGTGAAATATTAAAACTTGCTCTCTGAGTGATTTCTATTAGCAACTGCAGAAGCCGATGAAACCCTCCTTAGAAGTCTACTACTCCAATGTTCCATATAGCGCTCCTCTATGTATGGGTAAAATTCCCAATTTTACGAGTTAGAAGGGGTCCTACTTCATCCCCCCTGTCTACGGAAAATTGGAAATTCTCTCTCTCCACAAACGACGACGTTTTTTGGACGAACTCCAAGGCTGCTAGAGATATTCGCTCGACGAACTCCCGCTCCGAAAACATCTACCGTTAGGAGGCGTACGAATCGCGCCTTTTGAGAATAACCCATACAGAGAGGGGTAGACAAGACCCGGGAGTAATAGACTTCAAAGGAGGGTTTCATCGGCTTCTGGCAACTGCAGTGTAATTCGCTATTATATGCATAAATTAGTTGCCCTTAGCCCAAATAATTATCTTCGCGCAGACTATTCAATAAATTGGCATTACATTCACCCTTTATATGTTCGTTCGGTAACGGGACACGTACCTTGAATCGCTACTTAACTTTTATACCTTTCATTCCACCCATTTCATCCCAATAAATACACCCGAGAGATCGTCCCCCTTTTTTTACCCGAATCTAAAAAAAAATAATCTTATACCCACCCTTATACATTCACCCATGCAACAGCGGGTAAAATCCGTCGTTTTTAAGTTCTTATTAACCTTTGACCCTTGGTTTCTTGGCTCGCTGCCTTTGAGTCGACGATATCTCTTGAATATATACCATATTTTTTTATATTTTCCTCTAAACCAATCTACGTTTTCAGCACGTGCTAAAATGGATTCCTCCTTTCTTTATAAAAGAAACCAAAAACTTAAATTAGTTGAAACTTAAATTCGTGTTGAACGAAACTTCTTTTATTTCAGTTTGATTTAACATTAAGTATTAATCCGCTTCGGCTTTCGTTTAGTTTGCAAACTAGTATTTTTTTTCGTAAATTTCGGGTTCTTATATTTTATTTAAACCACTTCTCTTTTTCTTTAGCGAATAACCTATAATTCATTTTCCAAAAAAATGAGACTAAAGACTGTCTATAGTTTTAACGCGAATTTCCAGTTAATAAAAGGATTTGGTTGTTAATATAATAAAAATAGAATCCCGATTTGTTTAGTTATTCACCCTTTTAACCTTTAACTTTATTAATTTGGGTACCACGAATAGTTACAGTGGGGAAAAAAAAAAAAAAAAATCTACAAGTAGTCTGACAGGGCAGACACCCGAGACTATGTACTCTAGAAATTCAGGAACGTGTGCGCTATGTTTAGTGGAAAACCTCTCTTTCATGTACTACTAAGATTCGTTCGGAAATTTCAGTTCAAACAACTAAACTAATATATTTCAAGATTGCACCTTTACATGCCTTTAAAAAAATTCCAATTATTAAAGAGATTGAGTACGCGTGGCTGACGATATTATGGCAACTCATAAAATAATTGTACTTACAATTAAAGGCATATTTGGAAACATTTTTTTCTATTCGCGTTTTGAAATGATTTAATATTATTATTTAAACGAAAAAGATATACGACCCTTGAACAGCTCTGTACCAATTAAGATGATTGTCCGGTGACTTAAGCTAGCGCTTCTCTCAAGCCAATGAGATATTCCCTTACAGGTGACGTCATTTCTTTTAGAACTTCATTATTTTGTTTCACAGAGTTATAAATAATATGTTGTTATCAAAAAATAAGGTATTTGAAAATCTTACTGAAGATGGATGTTAAATATGTTTGTGTATTGGGCTCTACGCGATCTCCGACTGATTCAAAATTATAGGCTCAAGAAATTTATAATGAATGAGTCTTTTGGGGCGCGAGTTGAAGAAAAACGATTTCCCACGCTATTTTCCGATAAAGTACGCGCGCTTGTACTATATATGGCGGGTCCTTCTGGGCTCTAAAAAGGAATTTTTGTCGAATTTTCCACTCGGTCGAATATTTTAGGGGAAGGAGCTCGAATTATAGCGGGGTCAATGGTTATTGGAGTTTCCCCTTTCCGCGTGCGTGAATATTATGAACGTTTTTGAAAGGGAGAATAGATACGTTTCTAGGCGCCAACTACAAGCGGTTTTATTTTCTTTATGTTCTCGAGTGTTTGCCGCTCTTTTTTACACGGGATAAAATGCAAAGATTATGGGTTATGAGATCTATTTTTCTACCTGTCATAAATTTATCATTCCTACCCTCGGGGTTTCGTGGACTAAAACACCATTAGAAGTGTTCCAGCCCTACAGGGAAGGTTTCTTCCTAGTCTTAGACCAATGATATTTCATTAGGACAATGATATTGTTTCAGAAATTAGATTAAATTGGGATGAATCTTGAAAAATAAATAATGAATAAATGGGGATGAATCATGAAAAATAAATAATGAATAAATGGGGATGAATCTTGAAAAATAAATAATAAATGGGGATGAATCTTGAAAAATAAATAATTAATAAATGGGGATGAATCTTGAAAAATAAATAATTAATAAATGGGGATGAATCTTGAAAAATAAATAATTAATAAATGGGGATGAATCTTGAAAAATAAATAATTAATAAATGGGGATGAATCTTGAAAAATAAATAATGAATAAATGGGGATGAATCTTGAAAAATAAATAATGAATAAATGGGGATGAATCTTGAAAAATAAATTATGAATAAATGGGGATGAATCTTGAAAAATAAATTATGAATAAATGGGGATGAATCTTGAAAAATAAATTATGAATAAATGGGGATGAATCTTGAAAAATAAATTATGAATAAATGGGGATGAATCTTGAAAAATAAATTTTGAATAAATGGGGATGAATCTTGAAATATAAATAATGAATAAATGGGGATGAATCTTGAAAAATAAATAATGAATAAATGGGGATGAATCTTGAAAAATAAATAATGAATAAATGGGGATGAATCTTGAAAAATAAATAATGAATAAATGAGGATGAATCTTGAAAAATAAATAATGAATAAATGGGGATGAATCTTGAAAAATAAGTAATGAATAAATAATGAATAAATGGGGATGAATCTTGAAAAATAAATAATGAATAAATAATGAATAAATGGGGATGAATCTTGAAAAATAAATAATGAATAAACAATGAATAAATGGGGATGAATCTTGAAAAATAAACAATGAATAAATGGGGATGAATCTTGAAAAATAAATGAATATGATAAAAATAGAGGAAAAATAAATAGTAATAAATCTGGGAAAAAATAATTTCAATTTGGATAAATCTTGGAAAAATGGGGATAGCTCAGATTGGTAAAATAAGTTGTGTTGAGTGTTTTGAAAAATAATTAGGGATGAATAAATAATAAATATGCCTACCTGGATAGGCTAAATATGAATGTATATCTTAGAAAATAAGTCACTAATAGCGATACATTTTAGAGAAATAAACAATAAATATGAATTAATCTTAGAAAATTAACGCTAAATATTAGTAAATAAGGACTAAATTGTCATAATATATCGCTAGAGAGCTCGGTCACTTTTGTAAAGCATTTTTGATAGCATAGAAAGATATTTTTAAACCAAATCGTCAGAACTGTATCTTTAATTAGACTTATTTAATAAGATGGACATATAGTTTAGCTCGTTTTAATATTACTTTGAGATGGTGTACGTGTAAGCGGCCATTGAAATAGTTTCTCTTTAAAATGTTTTTTCAAATGTAACTTTCTTAAATATCTACTTAAACGCGACGTATCCTAAAAAAAATTCCGAAGTCTCTTTAAGTCGAAATAAACTAAGAGAAAAGATTTATTAACGAATGGTGCTATTGACCCTCGTATTTCACGGTAACCATGTTTAGTCGCGTCGCGTGAAAGCGGCGCGGCTTGGTCTATCTCGGCCTAACAAAAAATACTATTAAGCAACGCGATGTCCGTTTCGGTGGTTACGTATTAGTCGGAGGAGAACATTAACCTATAGTAGTAATAAATAGTTAGGTTGTTTATGTTGATGTTGTTTTCCTTTCCTTTCCTTTGAACTTTGGCCGTATTCACCAAAGAGGGAGGAGCCCAGACCACGCAACCTTATAAGAAATAATTATTCCCGATGGATATATAAGAAGAAATCGCTAAATGTTTTATGGTAATAGTTAAAGGTAGCGCTCGAAATCGTATAATGAATATCTTAAGATAACCGGATACGAGTTATTTTAATCTCTAAAAAATTTATTTCTTACTCAAAGCGCAAATTACATCGACAAACACGTGAAATAGAGTTTATTCGAAGATAAAATTTCAAGTTTAATCTTCAAACAAATTACACGTTTATTTAAAAGGATAATCCCTGGATAAATATATCACATCTACAGTGTAAAATAAATTGAATTTATTTTAAATTGAAAGGAACCAACTTGAGGTCAATTCGGGGCAAAAACTTAAAATTCTAATTTTCTTATAGGAGCAGAAAATTTCTAAACATTCTAATTTCGTTTGAAACTTAGTTTAAAAAAGGTTTTCCTTTTCATTCACCTGATAAGTTAGCACAAGAGTAACAAATTCTTGGTTTCACGCGCTATTTCAAAAACGAACTTTCATTGGCTTCAGCAATTCTGTCACTTCATTTCAATCATAAATATATTCAAGCCTTATTTTGCAATCGCGAATTAGGGTGAAAACATTTGGAGTGTTTTAATAATTAAATGTTTTTCAAAGTAATAACCAAAATATTAAAAAGGAATTGCATTTTAACTTCTTTAATTTGTATACTTTATGAGTTTTATATATTTTTAATTATTAATAAGTAAGGGGGGATCTATATTGGTAGGCGTGACCAATCTTTTTCTTAAGGGTCAGCTTTTATGAAAAAATAAAATCTCGTATATTAGGCCTAGGGCATGGGAATATAGAAGTTGGCTCGGACTATCAGTTCTGCCCTTTTTGGTTGTGTGTGAGAAAAAAGAATATAACCCTGATAGATATAACGCTCCTTTTCTTTCGGCGCGCGCGGCCAAATATCGGTGGTGCCGCAGGGGCCCACGTATTCGCCTTGCACTATCAGGAGGCCTGAGCGTGGCTAGTTCCGGAATCGAATAGCCACCGAACCCACGTACGCCTAGCTTATTTTAATAATGATGAAGAATTACGACCCTCTCGTCTTTTTTTCATTTTTTTTTTCTTTTGAAAAGTACGCGAGAAAAACTAAAACGTCTTGTCTACTTTTTTTCCATGACTACGTCATCGCGTTTTAATATTAAACATATCAGAACGCTTAAGCCCCGTTTTCATGGTCGCGTGTACGCTAAAACAAGAAGGATCAGAAAAGGAGAGGAAAAGTGGGGCTGCGTTGAGTTAGAGAGAAGAGCCAACCTCCCACTCGGGTGGAAAGGGGGATAGGAAATTCTCGAGGTAAACTGTTGTCACGTGGTCGCTAGCTAGCGCGTCTCATAAAGGATTCGTTTTACCCACGTGACAACAATTTACCACGAAGCATCTCTACCCCCGTCTGTCCCCCGTTCTCCCAGAGTGGGAGTTTAGGCCGACGCAGTAGGAGCCGCGCCGTTCCCACTTTTCCTCTCCTTATCTGATCCTTCTTGGCTAAAACTAGCGTGGAGAAACTGCCAGCGTGTTTTTTTCGCTCGAAATTTAGCAGAGCTTGAAGCTATAGCGTGCGCGTGAAATATCTGTTTCGTTTAGATATTCGCGTGTAGCGTGTAAAAATGTAGCTTACAAGCGACCATGAAAATGAGGCTTTACGTATACGTGAAGATATATTCTACAGTTTTTTTGATCACGTGATCAGCTTAGTTCTGCTAAAAGTTTACTTCCTCGTAATCAGATTACTACCAAAGAATTATTTTTAATTTTACGAAAAAAAAAACTACGAATAGGTCAGACTGAAACGCGAGATTGGTTTTTGATGACCAGTGATCTTAAATTAAACCAGGCCCTTATATATAAAAATAATAAAGTTTTAATTACTTGGAAACTTCCGAAGCAGCTTCCACCGGGCAACGTGACGTAACAAATGTAGGGAGGGTTGGACGAAGGGACCGATTCGTAAATGACCAGAGCTCCGTTTTTGAGATCAGCTCCTCGGGCCAGTTTCATCTGCCAGAATTCTTGAAGCGCTTCTACAACATTCACTGCGAATAAACAAAATAGATAACACTTCGTTAGACTTGGTTATCCAAATTTCTCGAATTTTGAAGAGGGATAATAGAGTACTTTGAACGACTTTTTTTTGTTTAATTTCATAAACGTTCAGGGGGTTTTGAAATTTTTTTTAGTTCCGAAATCAAAGCTAAAAATACCTTTTTAGATGTCGAGTTATCATAAATTAGTTAAAAGCATACGCTTTATAGAGGGATACTATTATTTAATTGATTTGAACTCTTAAAATATACGTAAAAAACCGTATCAAAACCTAAAAAAAGTTTCGCGATAATTTACAGTTAATTGTCGAAGTCGCGAACTAGAATCGCTAAGCCTAAATCCGTTTCGTATCATTTAAGGCCCATCACACCATTCTTGATAAACTTTTATTTAAGGTTATATGAAATTAATTTCGTTAGTCATATTTAAATTTGATTTTTAATAGAAATTCGTATACCATAACAAAAACAGATTATTTCTTTCTTACCAATTTACACTATTCTCCCCCTTTTAGTTCTTGGAAGCAATTAGAAAATCAAAATTATCTACGAATGAATATTTTTGACCCTTTACGCAATATGGTGAATAACTTATAATAAAATTAAAATTACTCTCAAGAGAAACAAGTTTATTAAATAAGCATTTTTTGAAGAGTTTTCGAATTAATTAGTCTCTTTTCAATCAATTTTTAAACTACGAAAACAAAATATTGTATGTTTTTCCGAGCGTCTCACGGAGGAGTTATTTTGATTAGTTTAGAAATGGATTGAAAACTAGTACGTCCGAAAACTCTTTAAGAAAATGTATCTTTAATAAACTCTTTCTCTTAACCATTAATTTGATATTATAATATTTTTCAAAACTAAAATTTAGCTTGCTTTTAGAATTCGCCATTTCTGGCCAACTCTAAAAAAGGTTTAATATATTCTGTGTATTATAATTTAGACGAAATCTAACGAAACTCATTGTGTAGAGTTAATTTCACTGTATCGCCTATAAAATTAATACTCTTTAAACAGATTATTATCAATAATATTTAAAATTAAGTATTAAAACGTAACCCCTCAAAATTTTCAAAATAATACAATTGATTGTTAAATTCGGGGAAATAATTTTAGTTTATCGCCCTTAATTTGAATATATTTATACGAAAGAATACCTTTTTTGCTATTTCTCTTTTTATTTCTTCGATACGAAGATGAAGATTGTCTTCCTGACAAACTGGAAGCGCATCCCCTTATCGGGCTAGCGTTGCAATGATCTTGTTGCCCGAAAAATCGTCCGTTTATAATAACGCGATGATGAGTACCGGCTGGCGAAATTGCCGTTTTGGGCATTTTGGGGATCAATAGTTTTACCGTGGGAAACCGAAATATATATATAATATCCCTTTTTATATGTTCCGTAATATAAATTCACCAAAACTTTATTCGAGTCGAAATTAAAAATATATCTATAAAAGTATCAAAATCAACCTTAAACGATGTGTCGCCGGCGTCGCGCGAAACGAAAATTCAAGTTAACGGCCTCAAAAGGAATCTTAATGATCTTATATAAAGGCGTTTTCTTTTTTCTCTCTCTCTTCAAATCTTTTAATTATCTAAATATGCAAAAATCTTCATCTCGAGGTCTTTTTCTTTTTTTTTAAAAAAACTGGATTTTTTAAATGATCTGACGCTCTATCTCTCTCTCTCTCTCTTCTCTTGCTCTCAAGACACTAATAACGATCAGTTCCGCTAGTAACTGCGGTAAAAAAAACTTATATCCCCTACTAAATTGTAGTTAGGTTGAATGTCAACCCCCAACGAATCGCGTCGACTGGTACCGATATCTTTTTAAATTTTTTTTTTAAAGTAGTTTTTTCTGTCCAAAAAAAAAAACGTTCTAGTCCTATCCGGACGCGTCCCAAATCGGGACTGGATGGAACGTCTCTCCTCTTCTTCTTCGGAGAAGGTCTTAGAAAGCTCTTTCTCCCTCACTCGAAAGACCGGGGCAGACCGACTAGTACCTCTGGGGTCTATGGATAGTCGTAACCTAACGTAGAGGAGTTTTTTTTTATACTTTCAGTACCTATATAGTAAAGAAATGTCCGAAGATTT
This sequence comes from Odiellus spinosus, assembly GCA_963920705.1. NCBI lineage: Eukaryota > Metazoa > Arthropoda > Arachnida > Opiliones > Phalangiidae > Odiellus > Odiellus spinosus. Next base: position 18,289,336 of record OY987234.1, on the reverse strand, counting down.
TCTCAAGTGTGTTTGTACCCTTCCCACCAATGGTTCGAGGGTTTAGTTAGGGAGGGTTTTTATACTTTTCTTTATACCCCCGTCTTTTAAGTTTTTTTTTTTTCTTTCTTTTTTGTTCAAGGTACGATTGTACCGTTGCTTAAGGCTTGGTGATGCTATTGAATTTGTAATTGATTTAGGCTAGAGTGTAAGGTTGGGGTTTGGTATATTTTTATCTTGATCCATTGATCGAGCGAGGAGAGATTCCCTAATGATGCTCGACGCTATCGGTCCTTTTTTAAAGGGAAGATAAAGTTCTAATCCATTTATTTTATTTTTATTATAAATTTGTATGGTACGTAACGTTTTGGGTACCAATAATACAAAATTTAGAATGTGGGTTATAAGGAAAATAACTGAATAAAATAATTTGACCTTTTAAGATAGGTCACATTTCGATATTGAAGTTATTAGAATTGTTTTAGGCATTTGGAGGTCGCCAAATCATAGTACACACCCATCGCAAAGAGCCCAAGTTTTCCATTATTTTTATTATTACTATTTTACCCTCCCACTAAAGCTTTTTGGGAAAAAAATTCTCTCTGGGTGACTTGTTGGAGTAGGAAAAGACACAGGGTCACGAGCCAATATAAATTAGAATCAAATTTACTAACGCAACGATACCTGTAATGATTTCATCTTTCCTTTAAAAGCTAAGAGAGGAGGGCCTTTCTCTATTTAGCCTTAGGGGACAGCGGTGTGTAACCTGATTCGAGACAAATAAAAAATTTAAGAAAAAACATCCTCCACACCCCTTAAGATCCGGCGGAGAGATTTTTCACTAATAAAACAATCTTTATAGTCCCTTTTCCAACCCAAAGAAACGAAATTTAGGCCTAAGAGCAAAAAAAAGTACCATTTTATTTTATTTTTTTTCATATTTGTTGAATGGATTTTCTAAAAATTTATAACTAGCGACGCAATGGCGTACGGAGACACGATGTTAAACTTCACTTAGAAAAGTAGTACATATAGTTTCAACCTCAAATATGATAATAATTAGGGTTTGCTGCTATAACTAAAGGTTCTTCTAATTATTAAGTTTAATAAATCTCTATCTCTCTCTAATTACCAACGTTTCGTGGAAAAAAAAGCTGCAATTGCATATTTATTTAAATTAAGAGGTGTGTGTAGGTGGGTTACCCCAGGTAAACTTTAAAGGACTGTTAGGACAGGCTCGTCATTAAATTTATTTCATCTAAAAAGAAGGGCTATGTTTCAAAACGTATTTTTTCCAAGCTTTGTTAAAAATTTATTAATTAAAAAGAGGTTGTTCATTGAATTATGTTCATGACCTTCTCTGGGTCACGATCTTCGGAAACCCGCGTTACGCACGACCTCAACTAAATGGGTTGCTTAATTGCCTCTTCATTCGTAGTTCATTCTATTCTATAATTCATACAGAAAGAAGTTACATTGAGAATTCTTAAGAGGGGGAATTGTGGGAGAGACTTGAAAACGTCCCTCAGTGACGTCGATCGTCAATAACGTATTTCCTTCCCCGATCCACTGTAATCTCAAACAGAAGCCGATGAAACCCTCCTTTGAAGTCTATTACTCCCGGGTCTTGTTTACCCCTCTCTGTATGGGTTAGTTTCAAAAAGCGCGATTCGTACGCCTCCTAACGGCAGATATTTTCGGAGCGGGAGTTCATCGAGCGAATATCTCTAGCAGCCTTGGAGTTCGTCAAAAAAACGTCGTCGTTTGTGGAGAGAGAGAATTTCCAATTTTGCGTAGACAGGGGGTATGAAGTAGGACCCCTCCGATCTCGTAAAATTGGGAATTTTACCCATACAGAGAGGAGCGCTATATGGAACATTAGAGTAGTAGACTTCAAAGGAGGGTTTCATCGGCTTCTGTCTCAAATTATAATTGCTTGCAGTGGTCAAGGGTAAATAAAAATAAGATTAAGACAAATATTTCCAAGATAACGCCTTTATTTTATGGGGTCTATGAGTTTGTTATAATTCTCAGTATAACTCTTATCTTTACATTTTTTTGATGTGTTACATCATCCTCCCTTTATTTTCAAAATAAAAAAAATATATTTAGCTCACACCATCCCTTTAAATAAATCGGATGGCATAAATAGAATAATTGATTAATAGTTTTAAGTGACTTAAGTATTTACTGGAGTGTTTTGGCTCTCTATTTAAGATGACACTATCTTTGGAGGTAATCTCTGAATTTTATTATTTTTATCGTCTTGATTTTCGCGGAGTTTTAAAATTGAAAACCTTGTTTCGTCTACGCTTGGAGTTAACTCGCCCAACCTCATTTTTAAATCAACACGGGGTGATCAATAACAAACATCGTATTTAATTATCATATTTTGAATAAGTAATTAATTTTCCACGCGACCAGTGAAGGTCAAAGAATAAAATTAATTTGAAATGAAAAATTTAGATTCTTTAACTTATCTGTCAAAACTTCAATTTTTCTTACCAACTACGACGTAAAAAAATAAATAAGTTTAAGGAAATTGATGCTAAAATAATCTTAAAGGTAAATCGGGTTGGAAAAATTATAAAATTTACTCCTATCATTGAGTAACCATAATTCATATTTGTAGTTTAATTCTTCGTGATTAAGAAATGTTATTTTAAATTAATTTAAAGTTTGAATTCGAATTCAAACGTATAATTTCGTGTAAAATTAAACAAATTAAACTAATTAACACCCCTACTAATTACTCCAGAATGTAATTTTGTCTGAATATAATCAGAAGCCGATGAAACCCTCCTTTGAAGTCTATTACTCCCGGGTCTTGTCTACCCCTCTCTGTATGGGTTAGTTTCAAAAAGCGCGATTCGTACGCCTCCTAACGTTAGATATTTTCGGAGCGGGAGTTCGTCGAGCGAATATCTCTAGCAGCCTTGGAGTTCGTCAAAAAAACGTCGTCGTTTGTGGAGAGAGAGAATTTCCAATTTTCCGTAGACAGGGGGTATGAAGTAGGACCCCTCCGATCTCGTAAAATTGGGAATTTTACCCATACAGAGAGGAGCGCTATATGGAACATTAGAGTAGTAGACTTCAAAGGAGGGTTTCATCTACTTCTGATATAATCTTCAATTTGAAAATTCAGTTTTTAAAGTAAATTCTGAAAAAATTAGAATATACTGTTTTTTAATTATATTTAAATTATACCAGGAGGTTACGCGTGACGTCAGTTTCTTGCCTTCCAATATAAAGTCTCTCGTGCTTTCTTTTAGGTATACTTTTATTCTAGAACGATTTGCAAATTAGCAAATTACTGACGAGTAGTAATACGTAACAATAAACATATTAGAGAATGAAAGTAGTCTTACAAACTTTACGATATGGGAATTTTATCAGGATATAAAAAGAAAGCGTGGAAAATGAAAATGTGTAGAAAAATGAAGAAAAAAAAAAAAAAAAAATTGTGAAATGATTGCGTGGGTAGCGTATTTCCTCCGAAGTCATGCGCCCAAAAATAAATCGAATTTGTTAAAAAATTATCTTCACGCCTATAAAAAGATTTTTTTCTTTTTCTATTAAAAAAAGGTTGGATCGTTCGAGTTAAAAGAATATTAAGTTTTATTAGTCACGCAAAGTAACGCCGTAATACCGCCAATATTATCAAGAAAGGGAAAAAGAAAAGAAAAATCTTTTAGGCCCCTTTCCCTGGCATCTTGGAAATTGAAGGGATTAAATTGGTTTTAGGATTTTATAAATTTAGTTTTCTATAATCGAAACTTTAGATATGTAAAGAAATGGACAAAATGTTCCATTTTTAAGACCCATACATATTTTGGAATATTATGAATCTCGACCAAAAGCTTGCTCAATATCGACCATCGAAAAGATTTCATCATGCCCCAATCATATCAATTAAAAAAAGTGCTATTTTTTCTATTGCTCTCTCTCTCTCTCGAGATATTTCCCTTGAGTTACAAGGAAAACTTGCTATATAGACAATGATTTGATTCACTCCTTATGATTTCTCATGCCCCAGAGCCTCCCAATGGAATTCGCTATTAAACTTAATTGCTCTTAACCGAACATACCAATCAAATCAGTGAAAAAGACAGGGAAATATAGGCTGACTCGTTAGCGCTCGATTTTTCATGGAATATAATTAAAACTTGCCCTCAGAGTAAGTTCTCTCGCTCGTCATAAGCATCCAGTTTAATTTGCTTTAAAGGGAGAATGCAACCTAATTACAAGTGATTTTATCCACCGATAAAAAGTTTACAATACAAATATTAAACTAGAAATAAATTTAAAACTTACCCTGAAAATAGGCTTAGCGGGACTCATGGAGATCCTGAATTGCGTCCGTGTAAGGTCTAGCAACCAATGAGCAAAGGCCCGTCGTTCACGCGAGACTTACGTCGCGTGCGATTGGTCGCTAGACCTTACACGGGAGGAATTAGGAGCTCCATGAATCCCACTAAGCCTATTTTCAGGGTAAGTTTTAAATTTATTTCTAGTTTAATATTTGTTTGTAAATTTTTTAAATAGTGGATTAGGCCTATTTAAACAATAAGGAATCGATAAAAAATCACTTGTTGTTAGGTTGCATCCTCCCTTTAAAAATACCCGAAACACTTCTCTTGATTGAAGCGTACGCGCTATTTCAAAGACTAATTTTCATTGGCCTATAATTTGGCTAATTATACTAAGAAACCTATGACGATTATTTATAAGAATATTTAAAGAATTGTCATTAACTTTAATTCTTTTAAATTATATCTTTGGAGGTTAAAATAGAAGTTTTGTTATGTCAGTGAACAATATACAGGGTGGAACAGATAACAAAACTCAATAGCTTCTATGGGAAAAAATTTCAATGGGATTTTAACATTGAGCGCGTGCTATAAACACGCGCCAGACGTGAAAAATTAATTTTGATAGCACGCGCTCAATGATAAAATCCCATTGAAATTTTTTCCCATAGAAGCTATTGAGTTTTGTTATCTGTTCCACCCTGTATATATAAAGACAAGAAATGCTAATCTTTAAATATCCGCGCCTCTGGGGTCATGTCTATCAAATTTTTTAGGCAGTTAGTTTATGTATACGTATAATCATTCACTGTTGAAACTTAAAAAGAAAATTTAGTACTAGAATTTAATCGTCTTTGTATTCGAGTCAACTATAATTTGATCTAATACAATATACGAGTAACAATAAAAAAAAATTTATATAAAACGGAATTAGCTCCCTTCAACGTGAAAATCGTCAAAAAATATTGAGGTATAGTTTTGATATACAAAAAGGTTCCGGTAGTTTTTCCTAACATAAGTGTAGGTGGTGATCGTCTAATACCTGATTATAAAAAAACTTTTCAAAAGATAAAACCGACATAGCATTCCGGTTTTGAGCGGGGAGTGAATCTTGCCTGGCAACCAAAATTGTGTAGAAACCTTTTGAGTTTTCGGCGCCCATAAAGTTGGGTTTCTCTCTATCTCGCTATATCGAAACAAAATCAGAAATATTTATGGTATAAGATTTAATTAATACAGGGAAATAATGATATGTAGATATTTTAAAGGGATAATGAAGACGATAAGTGTTATTTTTATTCGATCACGATCCTTAAAATATGTCAAACAAAATAATAATTAAAATTTGTTAAATATTTATCGTTAATTTGAAGTTAAATATATCAAAGTTGAGCCCATTAAGCCTATATTTTTAGACCTATAATTTAATTCTTTAAAATAATACATAAAATTAACTAGCTCTAGTTTTTATCAGAAGCCGATGAAACCCTCCTTTGAAGTCTATTACTCCCGGGTCTTGTCTACCCCTCTCTGTATGGGTTATTCTCAAAAGGCGCGATCCGTACGCCTCCTAACGGTAGATGTTTTCGGAGCAGGAGCTCGTCGAGCGAATATCTCTAGCAGCCTTGGAGTTCGTCCAAAAAACGTCGTCGTTTGTGGAGACAGAATTTCCAATTTTCCGTAGACAGGGGGGGATGAAGTACGACCCCTTCTAACTCGTAAAATTGTGAATTTTACCCATACAGAGAGGAGCGCTATATGGAACATTGGAGTAGTAGACTTCAAAGGAGGGTTTCATCGGCTTCTGTTTTTATTGATAATTTTATACTATAAGCTATAAGGTTATCAAATAATGTTTCATTACTACCATATTCCCTTTATCTAATTTTATCAAACTTATTACGTTGCTTTTTGTATTAAACTCAGTGAAAACTGACATTGTATCAAGTATCTACTTGATACCATTTCTTTTTATTATATACCTCTCTCGCATCTGATTCTCTGTCCTTATCCTCCTCTTCCTCAATTTTTATAGAATTTTTCTTCTAGAAGCTGGCTTAACCTGGTAAGGGCCATTTTCTCACGGTATATCTCTCTTTTATTATTTTCGCCCAGAGGATAGATAGATGCCCCTATATTCTACTCCGCCTTCTTTTTTTTTAATCCTTGTCGACCGATCGGTGCTATATTTAGAACGTTATATTAGCAGTTATCCGCCTTCCGCCGTTCTAATCACCAAGAGGGGAATGTCTTTGGCCTTCCATAACTCTATATTAAGGTTCGGTCAATATCGTTTCCGTGTTTTCTAATGTCGGTGTTATTTATCTACACAACTTAAGGTCTCAAATTGAGTTTGCGTGTTCATCCGTAGGAAATAGAAGCTTCCGGTAATAGCTGTCCCAATCCAAACTTTAACTATTCAACTTCCGGAAATAAGTGCCAAACGAAAGGGGGTTGTAATATTTCCCGTTTAGGAAATACTTACAAACGCTATATTTATTGTTTTTATCGGCTGCTCTCTGTTTGGTCAATTACTCGGTGCCAATAGGATAGCTACCGGAAGTAGAGATATCCCAGTTTGTGCTCGACTAATCCGCTTGCTGATATAAATATTAGTTATTTGAATAGTTGGAACTTCTAAAGCCTAGTAAGTTAAGAGTATGATTTAATTCATCCTTTTTTTAATATAATTTTTTAAATTTAAAACGAACTAATTCACCTCTTGACCATTATTTTCAAATTTAAATAAATTAATTAATATCTGCGCATTCAGTCAACTGAATTGATTAATAAGACATTCTTGATTGAAATTTAACATATATTTGAAGCTTTTAATCACGTGCTTAGAGTTAAGCGCGTCAAACTCGTCTAAGGTGTGTCGACAATGGAAATGACACGTGATATTTAAAAATAAAAGTTTAGGAGGCTTCGCCGAGGGATATCTAGTCCCTTTAAGTGTATATTGCTCGATTTAATATAGGTCAAACACTCGTATCCAAGTGATACGGTATTTTTTCAAGATCCGTGGTCAAAATATCAATCTCAATTTATTTTCTAAAAGAAAGGAAAGATTGAACGTTTCGCTGTAGGCGAATCTCTTAAGGATGCCCATTAAATCAATTAGGTTTGGTTCGCGGATATGCACTCATCGGGGAATAGGGATGGTCGCTCTCGAGCGAGAGATACGTCCAATATAACCCGTAACTTCCCGGCCAAAGTCGAAATGAAGCGGTATAATAGCCCCTTTTTACTCTTAGAACAATAGGATGCAGTCTCTATCATATTCTTACTCATCCGTCATCATTTAAATATGACTGGTTTCTAGATCATGGAATTGAGTGAAAGAGATACGCCCTCTTGCCTTTCACTCTATATTGCTTCAAAGAAAACTTAAGAGGTTTTTATACCCTATGGGATTTAACATAGAGTAACACTCCGCCTCGGCTTTTCTCGTTTTGTAAACTTATCTCGAACGCGAGTACATATAGTCTAGTCACCTCGTCTTATTAAGCCGTATTCACCCACGAGTTTGATGAACTATTTAGTTCTAAAAATCTACGCTAAATATTATTGAAATACCATGCAGTATATTTTAGCTTTTTCATATTAAAAACACTATATCCTATATGACATATTAAACATTTTTGGGTTAACACGATATTAAGAAACTCTTAAAATTAAAATGCCAAGAATATCTAAATTCAAATTTTTCCGTTTCATATTATAAAATGTGGAAAGTACTTTCACGAAAGAAACGGCGCGTGAATGCAACTTTATCACGTGCCAAAATGAGCGAGAATCATTTGTTGGCTCTATAATAGCCATGTGACCTTCTCTTTAAAGCGCCGAATCCAGTTATCATTATCTATATTATTTTACTGCTAAAATATAATTAATTTAATAATATTATTGCCAATAAAGTAATGTATTGCTTATTGGCGTTTCCATAACCGCTGGGAAACGACTCGAGCTGATTATAAATTTGGAGGGATTCGGCGCGCCGAGAAAGAAGGGGAAAGATTTGAATCGCGCATCTGATGGATTAGGGTTTCCTGGCGAGAAAGGATTGAGGTCTTTCCGCCGTGAGCCGCCCACTCTCGCATTATTGACCCCTGGTGACCACGCAGACTTCGCTCGAAAGATGGTTTTTTTTAGCACGACGCGCCTCTTTCTCTCGCTCGTTCTGTAAGTCTCTATCTGACTTCCTGCTACAGGTTCTATCAGCCCTCTTCGTTTAAATGCCCAGTTAATCAAGGCGGTCGGGTGCAACTCGCGACTCAGTCAGCGGACCGGTCTTTTCTTTTTCTTATTCTTCTAAATACTAACTTCCCATCACTTCGTATATACGTCTGTTGTTACGTCGCTTATAGACATTTCATTTTAAACTCCTCGGGTTTGATTCGCACTAGATAAACGCGATCAGTTTGAGATTTTAAACAATGGATTAGATCAGATTCAGACAGTTTTTAAATAATAATTGATGTGGTACTTGGCATTTTTATACTTAATATACTTCTCATCAAGAGTTGAGTCAATATAAAAATTTAAGCCGAATTGAACCATAGTTTTACGCCTCATAGATAAGAAAATAGTCCGTGCTAAGTCGACTTGAACACTAATATACGAAATTGTTTAAAAATGTTCAGGTTTGAATATAGTGATTTGGAATTTTGAAATCCAATCGTATTTTGCTTTTGAAAACAATTGCTGTATTTCGTGTTCATACTATACTAGAGACTTGAAACCTCATTTTAACTGAGCTTGTAGAAAGGTCAAATTGTAAAATTTTAAAGGTCAAATTTTGATAGCTTGGAGGTCAACTGTGTATACGGTATTTTGGTTAGGGTCCATCCCTTCCCCTCGAGTGATCCTTTGTTTAAAAATACAATTATTAGCTTAAGATTATAAAAACCTTCAAAAACGTTTGAAAATTATAATTTTTAATGGATTTGGTGATATTATAATTATGATTTATTAGATAATTTCGTATTTCACGAGTGATTTTTGTCATTTCAACGAGGTTGTAAATTAAATCTTGTAGTGTGAACGTACTTTGAGAGGCGATTTTAAGCTTCGATCATATTTCATTTTTGCGAGTTATGAAAAAAATGTGTATTGGAAAGCTCAGCTCGCCCATGCATTCCTATACACTATAATTGCCAAAATGTAGTATCTTAGAGCCTTCCTACATTGTAATTGTTACTACATTATGGTATAAAGTGGCGAATATTGTATAGGCATTTTCGATATCGTGGGTGTTGTCGGAACCTTTTTTTAATAGATTTTTTTCTACCGATGACAGCCCTTAGTTAGAGAAGTAATTTATGGAGTTTTTGTCATTGAATGGCGCATGGAAGAAAGCTGTATAGGGCGAAGGGATTCGACGGGCATTTTAAGTTTTTTTTTGGTTTTTCTTTTTTTTTTTTTTTTTGAAATGTATTACCTTACAAGAATAAGCGCCAGGTGGGCCAATGGGACCCGCCACAGAATCTACTGACAAAATTTCTTAGAGAGTTCAGTACTAGTTGAAGAGTAGAATTTCATTGTTTCCGAATAGAAAAAATTATCCCTTATGGGCCTATGTTTCAAAATTGTCAGAAAATTGTTTGAAATCTCAAAAGTCGATCGCGAGGAAATTTAGAAATCTCAAAAAATCGATCAAGAGGAAATTTGAAATCTCAAAACATCAATCGCGAGGAAATTTGAAATCTCAAAAAATCGATCGCGAGGAAATTTGAAATCTCAAAAAATCGATCGCGAGGAAATTTGAAATCTCAAAAAATCGATCGCGAGGAAATTTGAAATCTCAAAAAATCGATCGCGAGGAAATTTGAAATCTCAAAAAGTCGATCGCGATTGCAAAAAGTTTGGTGTCTTCTTACTTTAGATTGACAGAACTTCAATTTAAAGGTCAACCGTTGATCACGCGGATATTTTCGTGAAACGTATAATATTGAATTGAAATATATTTATATTCTTTATAAAAACCACGTCTTGTCACCTTTTTCTTCAATTTTTTCCTCATTTGATGAGATGGAATGATTGGATTGTGATCAGAGAAATGTTTGAAAAATACGCGCGAATGTATATGGTTTTTCCAGTTAAGTCTTGACCCCGGCCCTTCTAGGTCAAATGATCAATCATAGCCTATTTGATCCCTTTTGACCCTAATTTATTCGGAATTATTGGCAAGCCAGCCCAGGGTCTAAAGGTCACGAGTATAGCAGACCCGTATCTACCCATGCAATTTACACAAATACATTTTTTTTCCTCTTTTTTTTTTTATTTTTGAAATTTTGCGAGACTTCCCAAGAATTTTCTTTGGTAAAAATCTATAGCTTAGAATCGAGGGTTTATACGAACGGAAGATTGATTGTTGCTTGTACAAACTTTGTCCGATGACGTATATAGAACTAATATCGTGGAAGGTAGATATTGAGGGATTTAGGGTTGATTGCAAAAAATGCAACTTACAGGTTTAATCACTATTGCCTCTCGTAATAAACTCACTCTCGAACTCGAATAGGTGTAAACCTCTAGCTCTTTCAACTTGGCATTTCGAAACATTAATCAAACGTAAAATACTTCTAAACGTAATTAGCTCTTTATTTGTTAACAATTAGCGCCATAATTACTCATTCAGCTGTTGGGTCGAGGCTAGAGAACATGAAAAGAAAAATACGGAAGAAAAATAAAATTAAGCTAACGTGATAACATGATCGAATACTATTATCAAAAATTAATAAAAGATCAAAAAGTCTAGGACAGGACCACCGAGTATATGTAAAAACAGTTTAGTCAAATTCATCCCATCCCCCTTACCTAATCCCCGGAAGAAAAAACGTATTTGTATACAGACGCGCTTCCAAATAGTTCCTGTCCGCTGGTAGGGAGAGAAGAGAGATAGATTTTCCTCGCCCTATGCTAGACCGTGAGCCCTCAGACAAATTTAGCTTGCCAATTTTTTCACATAAAGATTTTGCAGACGCGTCTCTCCCGTTACCGTGGCAACCCGACGTAGTAACATCTCCTACGTCGGGTTGCCACGGTAACGGGAGAGACGCGTCCACCAAATTGCTGAATGATCCCGCCACCTAACGAGAAAAAATGAAAATCCAATACAGGAGCGTGCACTGGCTTTGATAAAATATATCAGACTAGAGATATTCCCGGGGAAAGATTACCTCTCGCCCATAGTGCAAGACTTTCGCTATTACAGGAGTCAATAGGTTCCTTACACAAAAAGTATATGAGGTTTATATGAGAATATTTTATATATAGAACTCCTGCTTAATTTTCTTTCTGATTTTTATTTTTAATGATGTTATAAGCATTAAGCAGACGACGAATATACGCGTATAGGTGCCCCTATTTGGCGATGTATTTATTCTCAAGTTATAAAGATTTTTATGTACCTGTAGAAAGTCCTAAGAGCGTGGATAAAAAATGAACACTATGTATAATGAACATAAACGGAATGTATCGCATAAAAATACAATTATGAGATTCCGAAAATGCGCCTCCAGTAAAAAAATAGCCATTAGAAACACGCGGTGCTCGAGAAGGAAACTCGCACCGTATATCTTATATCGCTCGCTCCCTTGCTATCCTATAATAAACGTTCAGAGTAAAGACGGGTTACGCGGAGAGCTGTTACAATGTAATATTACAATCTAACCATACCACCCTGAAAAGAGCTTAAAATACGCCTATCACTACGCCGGGAAAAGGGATGGTCAACTAATATCTAGATTCTAGACATTCTCAAAGGCGTTTCAATTTCTGTCCCAAAATATGATAATTATTAATTGTTCTCGCTATCTTTTACCTGACCTCCGTGTAAAGGAGCTTTGTATTTCTTGTTCGCTAACCTTTTCAGTTCCTTTAATTCAACGAACCTATTTCATTTAAAGCGAGGCGGGCTGTCAAGAATTGTCTACGAGCTCCAAATAGTCTTGTAACTTTTCACTGTACGCAAAAAGGGGTGACTTTAACTTATTTTTTGTCTATAACTGCCCCATTACACTTGAAAGTAATCGGTAATCTGTTACTTTACCCAGTAATTGCAACCTTTCTAAGTAATCAGATACGCCCAGCACTACCTGATAAACTCCAAAATGACCGACAAGGGGAGATAATTTTGCCCAACAGTATACCAATTTGACAACATATGGTACTATACCTTTAGTTTCGACCTCTAGTCTCTGCGCCCGAAACTCTGGGACAAGATAGAAATGGGGAGGGGTATTATAATATTTCGTAGTAATACAGGTACATTAATAATTAGTGTTACAGTCATTATCAGTTTTCAACAGTAACTAGCTATTGGCTTCCGGTTATCTTTGGCTTTTTAGGCGTATATGGGAGAGCTGAACTTTCAGCTTTGAATATTCGTTGAAAAATCGGACTAATTACAAAAATATGCTTTATGACACCTTTATTTTTTAAGTACGTAAAAAGGTACGCTGCCCATTATCTCTATAAACTTCTTAATTAGAAATAAAGGGAGCTTAGCTTTGACGGTGGTAGCTTCTTAGAAAGATTCTCGCAGACTCATTAGGCTCTTAAGAAAAAGAAATCTCGTCTTTCCTTTTCCTTCATTAGATATTCTCTTAAGGGAAGTAAAGGGTTTTTTAAAATTTATTTCACGAATTTTGAATTTGTTCGCGAAGTTTCGCGTAATAAAGTCAGTTATTTCAAGGCGATTTAAACCCAATGTGATAATTATTAGAAAAACAGCTTTTGAGCTCAATTAATCGAAACAATACGGACAGACTTAAAACTCGCCGCCAAAATACCTCTTTCGGGCTTAAAATTAAGTAGGGGAGTTGTTTTTTGTGACTCTCTTAATATTTAATAGGTCGGGTTTTTTTTAGACCTCACCCGAGGTTCATGGGAGTACAATTTTTATTATTTTATTCTAATTATTTAAATATTTATATCCAAGCACGCAGACAGCTAGTGTAAGGATTCCCATAGCCTTCTATATTTCTTATTATTATTGTCATTTTGATCATAACGGGTTTAAGGGTAATGTATCCTTATCCTTAATTGCTTCCAGTTAAAATAAGGATCGTCAGAAGCAATAGAGCGAAGGCATGAACGTCAGACTTTCCATTAAATTGCTTCTAGGTCGGGCGTAGAAGTTCCTAAAATAGAAATATTCTTGAAGTTCATGTTTCCAGTTTCGGAGCTAAATTAAGAATATGAGACTTAATTATGTTCGTTCGATAGAGCTTTTCGCGCTTTTATAATTCGTACTTCAATTATCAAATTCCGGACACGTTTATAATATTTTTTTAACCCTAAAACTCGTCCGATAATGTACTCTATAACCCGTCCCAATACTTTTGGAATTTCGTGGATTTTCGTCTGTCGTACAAATCTTATAATTATTCCAATTTTATATTTTCATATATAATAATTACGTAACGCTCTAGGACGCGTGTCTTCTGTAGTTTAAATGTAAGAACAAAAGTGGGTTTAATCACGATTCTACCGTGCCCCGTATTGAAATTAATTATGTTAAAGTTTTTTCAAGTTCCCATACACCTTCCTAGCATTCTATTTCTCATAAATTAAATATTACCAATAATTCAAAATATTTATTTTTAGCAATTCCCACGGTCATCTAAAAACGCCAAAGGCGTGCGCGCTGGTAGAACCGGGTGAACTCCAAAAATTCAAAAATGTCTGAATTTTACGTTATAGTTTCCGGTTTACTCGATTTTTATTGGCTTAGAGCATTGTGCCACCTTTAAAAGCCGGAAACTCGTCGGTACCATGCTTCGCAATAGAGCGACAAGTTTTGGCAAACCTCCTTATCTTTATTCTTCAAAATGTTTTCTTTTTACAAAGCTATAGAATTTATGCAATTTTAGTATGGAAGCGTTGTATTAGGTATACAATTTCAATCTCCCTTTTTGATCTATACAATGCAAAACCATCTCCAACTGTCATAATCTCAAAAAACTTTAAAAAGAAAAGAGTCATAATCTTGGTTATTACGTTACGCCTAAGCTCTGATAAATCCTGACATTTTATCACGGAGAAACCTCCCAAAAATTCCCAAATCCTCTTTCTGTAGTGGGCACAGTGTGATATTGAATATTTTTTTATAAATATTAAACTTAAAGCGTGTAGTTGAAAAGCCATATAATCCCAAACTTGTTCTTTATCGAGTTTCTGAGGAATTAAAGCGGAAATTTTAATCTCGAGCCATAAAAAATTTTAAACAATATATGGCCTGGTTGGTATTACGCGATTATTATTTATGAGATACTCGAAACAGCCCATTGAGTTCAGGGTTGGGCGGACAACATGGCTCCTACGTAATTGGACTAAAGCTTATCAATAATATGTCACTTAATTCTACTTGTTTATCCTTTTTAGCAAGAATTCATTCAGGTTCCATAAGAATATGGGAGGGCCGCGATTCAATAACCATCCTCCCAAACTTTGTAGCAAAAGTTCGTCCGCTTCGAATCGATTTTTCAAGTAAATCGCTCCTGACATTATATTATTAATCCGAGCCACTAACGACCTTGACATAATATTTTGGGCAATAAAAATGGAGCCGACCGAAAAAAGATCTAAGCGTACAAATGTTGCGAAAATTGCGGACGAACTTTTGTTACAAAGTTTGGGAGGATGGTACCAGAGGCTCCCATATTCTTATGGAACCTGAATGGATTCTTGTTTTTAGTCTTTCGTAATGTTGATCTGTATTTGATTTTGTCCATTTAGTTTACCCAAATACTTTTTAGAGACCAAATCCGCAAACTTTTAAAAAAAATTAAACGATTATTATTCTTATAAACCTAGTTCCCATAGAGTTCAGACAGAACCAAGTGACTTTTCGGAGCTACTTTACTCTTTTAAGGGAATTAAGGAAGGGTTTTGAAATGATTTTAAATATTAAAGAAGATTATGATCGAGAAAAAAGAGACTTTAAGTTGCGTGTTCGGCTTTTTTTCGACAACTCTTTGATCACGTGACTTTTCTAGCGCAAACTTCACATCATTTCGGTTTAAAATAAACCTGGGCTTCTCGTAAAAACGGTATTATCATATTCTAAGAAAAAAAAGAAGGAAAAAATAAGTTCTAGAGGAATGGAAAAAAGTTTTAAAATCTCATCGGTATCTTTTGATGTTATTCTCGAGAAAGACGTTCAAAAAGAAATAAAAATTTTACGTTTTTAAATCTTCAAGAAAACTTAAAGGGAAGACGAAACTACAAAGTTAATGTTAGTTTAAAATTAGTTTAAAATCAAAGATCTAATTCTCAATTAAATGTGAGTTTGGCAACCTTTGAGTGTAAGTCCAATTATAGGTTAATAGTCATTTTCATTGATTCGATATGTTTACAATTTATTCTCGGAGTTAAATTGTTATAGGGCGGTCTTAATAACAGCAAAATGTCTGAGAAAAAATATTTAATTTTTAAATTATTCATAGAGGTTCAAGTTCAGGGATCCAGAAATACAGATATTATAAATGAATAATCAATATGATTTTAAAACGGTTTGCTAACGGTTGCTTTCGCGACCGAAAACTATGGCCGCGCCGCCCTGTCGGTGGAAGTCAAAAAACCTGAGGTGTTAAGTTTAAGATTAGCTAAAAAATATGGACACCATAGCAGACGACAAAAGCTTTAACGCCACAACGTTTTGGTCGCAAATAAATTGTAAAAAGATTGATTTTCAACCTCCCTTTAATTCAGAATTAAACCATCTTAACTTAAGCGAATTAATCCTACTTAGAACTGATTAGTTTTAAAATTTTTGTTTTAAATTTCTTGGTATTAGAGCTAACATAAAGTTTCCTATATTTCCTATATAAATTAAACGATGATAAAAACAAGAATTGACGTTACTTAGAAAGAGGATAGAAATTGGAAAAATCTAAACTTTTTCCTTGGACGGTATCGCCACCTATGATCAAACTAACAAACTAGAAGTGAAAAAAGATTTATAAACTCACTACTAAACTTATAAGAAATAGTTTTGAAAAATCATTAAATTTAGTTTAAAAATATCTGAAAGAGTAGCAACCGCATCTTTGTGGCTTGGGGATTATTTTCCGAGTTAGTGTTCTTGCCTAATGGTTATTATACATCTGTTCAAATAGAGTTTAAGTTTAATCGGATTGTTACATAATGTCAAAGCTATTACGTAAAAAAGTAGTCTTTCTCTAAAAAAAATGATAAAAACTAAAATTAAAGATATCATTAATTAAGTCTAGTACGAAATGTGTTTATAAAATTTCTTCTACGAACTAGCTTAAGCTACTATATACGAATAGCGAGACGAAATTCTTCACTTAAATACGGCTTTTTTTTTTTTTAATTACCGAATCTTCGCCTTCTAGAAAGCTGTTTGTTAATGACAATTTTATAAATCTAGCTTTATATAAAATAATAATATTATCGAAGGCTAGGGTGACCGCGGGGACTCTGATTAAAAGGCTTAATGAAGATAGAAATTATCATATAAATGCACTTTGTAAACCGTTAACCCTGGTTGTCTCCCCTACACTCCCCTCGCGTTCCGATATAGATAGGGCACCCAATAAATTTTTCCCATAGCTTTTAACGTCCTCCCATTCTCGAAACTGCCATTATCAGATAGAAATATCTCCGGTTCATATAATGATTGAAATAATTAAAAGATTGTTCCACCACGGGAACTCTGTGGTTGGGAAAAAGAAAAAAAAAAAAAAATTGGGGCCCTGGCTTCTTACTCTATACGTGTTCGATTTCCCCCAGTTAATGAAGTGACTTTAAACGAAAGAAGGTTATCTCCATCGGCAAGAGATATAGGAAGAACAGCTTCGTTCAATCTTTCCTCTAATTGCTAGGAGTTATTCGAATGAAATGGTATAGATTTAACGCCAAAATGGTGCCGACCAAGATTTTGTTCCGCGGTCAAATGATAATCTCGAATTATTTTTAGCAAAGAGATATAAAAGGTGCCTTAGAATTGTACACAATGAATGTTGAATCAAATGATATAATGTTTTGTTCCTAGAAATTCGCCCTACGGTTAAGAAGATACTAAATATATATTTTGGGTTTTTGTTTGGTTTGAACTAAAGTTGTATCTTCAGGATGGTTCCGTTTCAGATAGTTTTGAACTATAGAGAGCTACCAGTCCTGATCTTACAACGTCACACTCTTATATCTCTTACATCAGTCTCATCCCCTTTACTGGGTACACTGCAATATCAACACGTACCCAGAGGGGATGAGTGACGTTTCACTGTTGTCCCCTGCTGCCTAACTGTTAGCTTCCTATACGTTGTTTTCTTAATACTATTCGCTAATCATCTTGTTTTTTTTTTTTTTTTTTTGTTTTTCTTTTGCAAATGATGTGTTTAGGGTGTCCCCCGATTAATATGGGAAAAATATAACTCTGTTCCTCACAATCTTGGCTAGTAATTTATGCGAAAAGCCTAGGCGGATTTATACAAGATGCTAAACGTGATAGGGAAAAAGTAGTCTCTGTATTATATGATAGTTCGATTTGATTTTCCCCCTCCTATAAATATTTATCTATCCTCTCAATTCGGCGTACGGTATATGCGTGTAGTGGGTTCCGGATATTTCCTGATTGATTTAATTAAAAATGAAACGTTCAGTCTCCCCTAACTATATGCCCGCGCACGAGGCTCGTATAGTTTTTATTTTACGCGAAACCCGCGATTGACGAAAAATATTACGGTCATGCTGACTTGATGGCTGGCTGGCTGGTTTTCGCGTGTTCCTTAACTTGGATGAATAATTAAATTTCTTGAGGATAGAGCTATTAACCTTATAAGTAGACGAGCGAGTCGAATAATATAGAAACGAAAGTGGTGGCGAAACAACGCAGAACGTCCCTTTTCTATAGAGGTTAAAGGGGAAATTGAAGTGATTTTTATTATTTGTTCGCTGATTCTAAAAACAATTAGATATGTTTGTTTAATAAGTATTCAGGAATTGTCTCTGAATTGTACTAAAAATCAAAAATTTTGATATTGGACTTAAATTAAGTTAACCTCCGACAATTTTATCAAAAGACGACCCTCCATTGGCTTAATTAAATCCCCGCGACACGTGCTGAGGCACGCTAAATCTCATTCTTTATTTACAACAATGTGTGCCGCGTATATTTAGATTGAATGTCAAAATCTGAATCTCTTCTGATTTACACAATTCAGAGGCATTTTGCGTATAGTTATTTTCTTTTTGGTATAATTTATATGAAAATTTCCATTCCCCAGTTCGGACTGATATTCGGTTTTAATGATTAAAATGAAGCACAGGGGTAGTCATATATGCTTTTCCTAAAAAAGTTCTTCCTTTTCTAGCAGGGCTCCAAACTTCCATAATTAATCATTATTCTTGTCCTAGTGGACAAACTTAAATTGAAAACAAACGAAAAGAATGGCTAAAAACAATGCGAACTCAACTCGTGAATAGCGTAATTCCGTAATAATATTTATTTCGCAACAAAACGTTGCAGGCAACCACGAAGGCATAGTCATAATGCAGCGCCAAATTCGATCCCCCCCCCTCGCTTACCTCCGACTTTCTTAATGATCTTTGATATAGGTTTAGGACAAAACTAAAATAGTATTGGAAAACCAACGCAATAATACCTTTTTCTTTATACGGGTAACATATATTTCTTTGACTCGCTTTATATTTCTTCGTTCTTCAATTTTTTTATTTTTTTTCCCCTCCCATTCTAATTACGCGCCTTTTATTTCTGGCTGCTGGCATTTTGGTAGAGCCGCTAATGGTCCCTCTACACCATTGGGAGTTGATGCTCGGGGTACTGATGCTATAGGGAGGAGTATAGTGCAAATGATAATAGCTTATTCCAACTTATATTTGCACCATGACTGAACCTAGGTATAGCCTTTAATAATGGGATACTAGACTCTGATAATAAGTTATTTTTAAAACACGCGTAAAAACCGTATCAAAACTCGCCAAAGGTTTCGTGGTAATTTACAGTCACGAACTATAAACTCACTAAGCCTAAATCCGTTTCGAAGATTTCATTTGTTAATTTGAACATTCTAAACGGCTTTAAAAAATCTTTTTCGAGAAATGAAATGAAATCGATTCGAGTTTCCAATTCACACGAAACCTTTAGCGATTTCAAGGCCTATTGTGAACGGGGCTTTATTTTACTGACAATTATATCATCAAGAATTAGTTTATTTCTAATTCATAGATAATTTTAATATTTGTAAAGTCGCGATGGAAAAAGTAGGAGGTTCTTATTTCCGAGTTATGTTTCGTCATTCTGGTCACAGCGACGTAAACTGAGGGAACCACTAATCAAGTTAGATACTCCATTAATGTAGTAATTATCTCTTAATTAAAATTAAGTTAAATATCCATGTGCTAAAGAAATTTTGTTGTTTATATCATCCGAGGGGTTATAACCACTTCCTTAAAATCTGTACACTGACTTAGCGATTACGTAACTGACTACAGTCTTTGGTAATGCTAAATATGTACTCAGTCACGTAATCACTTTAGTACAGCCAAAACTACAGTCTTGCACACCGATTAAATCGAATAGTAGATCATATTTCTTTATTAATTTCATTAGCCATGAATTTTATCAAGAAGGATCAGATAAGGAGAGGAAATGTGGGGACGGCGCGGTTCCTACTCTGGGAGAACGGGGGTAGAGACGTTTCGTGGTAAAATGTTGTCACGTGGGTAAAACGAATCCTTTATGAGACGCGCTAGCTAGCGACCACGTGACAACAGTTTACCTCGAGAATTTCCTATCCCCCCTTTCCACCCGAGTGGGAGGTTGGCTCTTCTCTCTCTAACTCAACGCAGCCCCACATTTCCTCTCCTTATCTGATCCTTCTTGATTTTATCTAAAATATATGATACATTCAAACTTTAGTTTGAATATTTTTTATATTACACTAATATTTGCTATATCGTAATTACAATAATATGGTATGAACTTCGATGTGCAGATTCAAAAATACTCCTGATGAACAATAGTATATGCTAAGGATGTATCCTATAGTTTTAGTGCATTCTTAGGGAGGCCAAAGAGCGGATGACCTATTAATGGACTATCATTGGATGGGGGGAAGGGAGACAATCTTATAAAATTGGCGACGGGAAACCCCGAGCTCTAGGTGCTCCATCAATAATTCTCATCTCCCTTATCTCATTTTTTTTATTTTATTTTTTCTTCTTCTTTTCATTTTTCTTGTTCTTCTTTTATTTCTTTCGACGTGGGAAATGGGAGACGTAATAAGCTTTTACATTAGATAGTTAATATACCAAATGAAATGCCACTTTATTTTCGCGGTTTCAGCCTATTCGGACTAGATTCGATTAGATTGATTGGAGGGATTTTTTTTTTTTTGGGGGTGAGGGAATTTAATACGAATGTGTGTCGGATATAAGGACTTAATTATTTTTAATATCAAAATTATTTGAAAGGAATTTCATCCATCACAATTTTTCAGTTATATAGGAATAGGGTTAAACGAAGTGATCTTTGATAATTTTTTTGTTAATTTTGTTTTATATTACAGTTCTTATTTCTATTAGGTAAGAATTTTAGCTTTCATAACGAAAATCATGGTAGGAAATTCACAGAATATTTGTTAGGAGCATGCAGTCTCCTCTTTAATTAATTGATCTCCTCAATATAATTAATTTACGTCTCCATGCTCCTAAAAATATTAAGTGAATTTCCCACTAATGAAATTAATATCTCTTTAAATTAAACTAAACTTTAATCATCCGTGCCTATTTATGAAATATATTTTGGCCTTATTTAGGGTGTCGTATTCATTGTCACGTGATTATATTAAATTAATATACTAAAATTAAATACTGAAAATTAAATTTCTAGCTTTGATTTGTTAGTGAATTTTCAGTTTTAAAATCGTTGATTATTACGGTATTTACAATCAGTTAGAGAATTTGTTTTTGTAGAGGTTTAAGCCCCGTTCATACTCAAAACTTTGAAACCGTTTGGAACCGATTCAGAAAGGTTGGGGTCAAATGTATATAGGTCTTTTGTCAAAACACAAATATTGCCTTGAAAAGTTAATTTGAATATTGAAAACTGGTTCAAAGTGCTTAGTGTGTACGTAACTCTAGACGAATCATATTTGAACAATCACGTGAACAAGCGAATGATTTTTTAAATATTTAAAATGAAGAATGAAAGTGATTCCCTTCGCTCTTGGCTATTAGAAAAAAAAAAAAAAAAAAAAAAAATTTAAGTTTAGCGACGACCGACTCTCGAGGTTAGAAAAACAATAAAAACGTGAGGCCCATGCAATCTCGGCTTACGTTATATAACTTAAGAGAAAGCCTGTTCCAGTGTTCTAACATAGCTTGATCATTTCGAGTTGGGCTGGTAAATAATTCACCTATTAGGGGTTCCCCCTTGTGGCAATTTTATACATTTATTTCTCGAAGCGTTACGAGCGTCTAGCTAGCTTATTATTATCGGGAATTCCGCCAATATGTATAAGAATATTTAGAAATCAACCACTCCAATGAATAAATATTTCATTAGTCCTCGCGAAACTTAAATATAGAATCCGCTATGAAATTATAAATGAAGTTTAGAGCCGTAAGAAGCGGTACTAGTTTTCAGTGTGTAGAACGAATATCTCGAGTCAGAAGGCTCACGGTCTAGCATAGTCATAATGAGGAAAAATTGTCTCTCTTCTCTCCGCTCCCAATGACAATTTTATAGAGTGGAAGCTATTGCTTTTCCTGTCCGGTTAAAGATACAGTGTATATCCTATGTTTAGATTTTAATTCAAGAGGTTAACCAATGTGCTTGCTAGAAAAGTTTAAAAATAATTTCCTTCTTGTCCAGCCACGATTTTTCCCGCCTAAACGGTGGATTTAAGCGATTGGCTGAGATAGATACTCTTAAAGGCCCTATCTCCTCTGATATTTTCCCCATTAAATTCATCTTTCCTTATGCACACAGCCTTGCTTTGACTGTACAATTTGTTATGGTCAATGTCGTCTGCTAAGTAAGAAAATAAATCGACTTTAAAGGGGCTTTAAAAATCGCAGATAGTCCCTTTAAGGAGGGTTTTCTCTTACTTTTTCATCATTAATTGTATAGTTTATACTTCTTTTAAAAGAGACATTAGGAAGGTATTATTGCTTCAATGTACACGTTTAAAACTCCAATTCCGAATATATTGGGCAAATTATTTTTAATTAGGAAATTTAGGGGCCCGAGACGCTTTTTTATTTCACTTCTTATTCCATAAACGCTTTTTTAAAATTGGAAAAAAGAATATGCGTGAATTAATGATCAGAACCTCCTCTAGTCTATCATTAAACCTAATTATTCAATTTAATTATAAGTTCATTAATTTCTTAGAATTTTATTCAAACAATACTCGATTAGAGTATATTATAAAAGTTTGAATCAAAATTCCAAGTTCATTACCGCGAACAATTAGTGGAATATATTCTTATAAAATAATTTAGATATATATATAATGCAATTAAAAATATAATTTACGTCAATATTCTTTGTAAGATAATTAAAATTGAGTGGTTTTAATTGAGTGTTGCAAAATATGAATCGAAAACTGGGGCGGATGAAGACGCAAAAATGTAAAATTTCATTATAAAAGTAGTTATATAATACGCTTTATTTCAACAATAATAACATCAAGATGGAAATTTCACAGGTCGTAAGATTCAGTTATGGTCCATATTTAATAGCAGTTTTCAAACGAGTGAAACCCAAGGCGGAATGATACAAAATGATAAACCTTCTTAGGTATAAAAGTAGTTTTGTAAACTACAGTTGAACAGAGCTATAACGAAGGAGCGATAGAGTTCACGCGATATATCCCGAACATCTTGTTATTTCATTCTGAGTTTGATCTACATAGCAAAACCTACATTAATATAAATTAAATAGCGTTAGAAACACGTTATATCGTAGCTTCGTTCGTAGTGCAAAGACCGATTGATATCCTAGATTGGCATATAATAATAAAAAAAAAAAAATGTTTTAACGAAAGAAAAACATTTGGTGAGAAAGTGTGGCCTCGGGGCAATAAGTTTTTCAGAAGAAACCACTTTTTGGCTCAGGGATACGGGCCATCGGCCATGCGCGTCTGAAAAGCCACGTGACTTTATAGGATCTTCATTGTTATAACACGAACGGAAGGTCTTTTTTTTCGGTTTGGAGAAGAACAAATTTAAAGGGATAATGAAAACGAAGGTTTTATTTTGAATAAGAATTATAATTTACATAAAATCAACTTTAAATTAACAATCAAAGTCCCTAGTTTGTTGATAAAACAGTAATAAAGAAGTCTATTCTTCCAGTCAAATATTTATCTGATTTAATTAGCCCAAAGTTAAGTTTTAAAGTCAACGTTTTACTCCATGTGGAATTGGGCATGTCAGCCAATCAGATTTTACTTTGGACAGTACTCGTGTTTTGTTTACTTGAATTTAGATGGAGCCACGGTCTCCGTTCCCTTGCCTTGTTTTTCGTTCTGAGGCTTCTTAACTGATTAAACTCTCTTACATACATTTATTCTTTACTAAACATCATATTTTAGGGTCTAAGAAATTTAAAAATTTATCCATCGTATTTTACGCTTCATTCTTTCATGCTCCCTTTAAAACTTCACAAAGGTTTTTCCTTAATTTGTAGTTAATTAACAAATTTACGATTTGAGCTAAATGATCCCGCTAAGCCTAACTCCATTCTCTGACTGGTAAAAATGAAAGAATACCTTCAACTAATCAAAGATAGTCTTAAAACTCGTGTGATTTATAGGGATTATAAAGCTCTGACCCTATAGGTTCCTATTGCAACTAAGTCTGGAAACAAGAACTTGAGCTTGTTAGCAGACGATTTTTCTTTTTAATCATCGGACGGTACTCGTGAAATAATTTGATTGGCCCGAATTAACCCTACGTTGAAATTCAAACTAAACCCCACTTCATAATTTAAATTAAGCACTTAAATTTCGCCTAAAAATTATGAAAATATTATTTAATCCCTATTTTAACTCTCCAACTAGAATAAAAATATCACAGTCCGTGTCTTTATTATCCCTTTAAGAAGTGAGTTACGGGGATGAAAAAAATTCATCTTAACGTCTTAAGAAAATATTACAGGTGTAAGTTATTGCGGGGTGTTACTAGGTGAAAAATGAGAAAAATCAAATAAGGTGAAATATCAAAGTTTTCTCAGATATTGTATTTCTCGCTTGCAAATATACTCGTACCCCTTTGAGCTGGGAATAATGAATACGAGTAACTTGCTATATTTTATATCGAGCGTGAAAATATGTCTATAAACACATTCTGTAGTTACCTTTGCCTGGCTCTATGGGATTTAACCGGGATAAGCATTCAATTCAGCTTAAAACTAAAATAGACAGTGAAGTGATCATGTAGCTCTTTCCAGCCTATATATATTTTACTCTTGGTTAAATGCAACGGAGAATGCAGCCTTACAACAAGTGATTCCTTATTTTTTAAATAGTCCTAATACAACCGTAAAATAATTACAAACAAATATTAAACTAGAAATATAAAACTTAACGGTTCTACCCCGATTCACCCAAAACATTTGGCCCAATTCCCATTTCGCCCAATCTCAATTGGCCCAAACTCAATTGGCCCAATCCCAACTGGCCCAATCCCAACTGGCCCAATTCCCAATCAGCCCAATTTATTCTTATTTCGCCCAATCCACACCCAAGGCATATGCGAACAAAATCCTCTTGATCGGTTCCTTCGTCCTGTTTAATTATTTCTACCTAACCTAACCTAACCCAACCTAACAATTTTAGGCGAAACGGGAAAAGGAATTTTAGGTTGAGCGAAATGGGAATAGATAATTCTTTACTAACTGATAAAACGATTGGGTGAAGTGTGATTTGGCGAATTGGGACAAGGAAATTTTGGTTTGGGCGAATTGGGAATCGATAATTTTGGGCCAAATGATAATACGTTTGGGTGAAGTAGGATTGGGCGAAATGGGAATAGATAATTTTGGGCGAAATATTTGGGCGAAATGGGAACAAACCAACTTGGCATCAATGACATTTATCATGGAGACCGTGCATTCCCCATATAAGAGGTATCGATCAATATCATTGGTTGTTAGTTTTTAGATTAGGTGGCATCACGTGCCACGAGATTCTTCTCCTATATCAATATCATATAAGTTATCAAAACGCCGTTGGAGTTTAATCTCACGCAAATTTCACAAATGAAGATGAAACTTTAAAAATACAAATCTTAACCCAACTTGTTTAACACGTGTCGCGAGATTGCTATCAACAAATAGCCAAACAGAAGTGTAAAACGAGAAACATTGATATTGTTTTTAGAAACCAATTTTCCACGCTAGGAATTTTCACGCTCGCTTGAGCTTCCATATATAATGTTTTATCATTGTTTGCTCCTAATGATAGTATAATGTTGGAGCAAAATGTTACATTATGGATAGGCATTAGGCTCGCATTTGTTTAAAGGGAGAATGCAACCTAATTACAAGTGATTTTTTTATCGATTCCTTATCGTTTAAATAGGCCTAATCCACCGATAAAAAGTTTACAATACAAATATTAAACTAGAAATAAATTTAAAACTTACCCTGAAAATGGGCTTAGGGGGATTCATGGAGATCAGCTGAATCGCGTCCGTGTAAGGTCTAGCGACCAATGAGCAAAGGCCCGTCGTTCACGCGAGATCTCCACGAGACTTACAGTCGCGCGCGATTGGTCGCTAGACCTTACACGCGAGGAAATCAGGAGCTCCATGAATCCCACTAAGCCTATTTTCAGGGTAAGTTTTAAATTTATTTCTAGTTTAATATTTGTTTGTAAATTTTTAAATAGTGGATTAGGCCTATTTAAACAATAAGGAATCTATAAAAAATCACTTGTTGTTAGGTTGCATCCTCCCTTTAAGGAAAGGTGAAAAATAAAACGAGTGGTTTTATTGGATTGATACCTTTCGTGCTCTGATATAATCTTCAAGGGCTTTCCATTGTTTAAAAACCCACTCTTCGCCTATAAACCCTGTATTAAGTGTTTAGATTTTCTCAAAATAATTACAATCCGACAAGTGATTTTATATTGATTTATTCACCACTAAAAATATCAAGTTGGAAGTTTCACTAAAGTCGTGTGAACGGGAAATCGACTTGATTCGATTTCTCGAAACTTTAAATTTAATTTCTCGAAGTTTTAAACTGATTTCCAGATTATTATTCGTTTGTAATTTTTTACTGGTGGTTAGATTTATATTTAAACGATAAGAAACCGAAAAAATAATAAAGTTGTTAGGTTGCATTCTCCCTTTAATACAATTTAGCCAAAACTTAGTTTTAAATAAAAACGAATTCCTAATTTATGTTAATTTCAACAAAAAAAAAACGTTATTTCTATTCGGTGCGAAACATAAAAGCTTCTAAATTCACAACGAATGAGACAGTCCGTGGTTTGGCCCGCGGTCAACGTCAAGGGGTATATCATCGCGTCTTTAAAAACCTTGAAATAATAATTTAATTCCAAAGTTAACCGAAATGGGAAAGGTAAAAACCTCATACCGCAAAAATATGACGCTTTAATTAACATTTAATTACATAGTGTATATTTTTTTCATATAAAACTGGCGAAAAAATTCAAACAGGGGGAATAAGGGGATCCTCCATCGAGCCTGGGGACTATATATCGCTAGCTATAATGTAAACCACGCGAATTAAATTATTTGGACAATTAATACGAATTGTAAAGATTACTAATCGTTTTTTTTTTTTTTATTTAATATAACTATTAGATTACTTCGATTTGAATTCTCAAAGTGGAAATGGAATTATATTCCTAATATTTTACCTATATTTCTCTTATAATCCATTGACAACATAAAACCAATAAGATGGCCAAGTCCATAAGAGAGGCAATTTTGATTTTTTTTTTTTTAATACTCATTGTTGGAAAGACAGAACATGATAACTCCATAGCCCCATGTTGACTTTCGTGCATCCATCCCTATTAGTTTTGTCCATCCATACTGGATTTTCAATGGCCACCGTTGACTTTTCGTGCGTTGTTCTTAAGAAACAAAATGTTAATTTCTGGATCGTAATTAACGATAATTTTGATACGAAATGTAGGATTTTCTGTATTAAGTATTTTCACGAAAAAGAACGCGCGAAAGCGACCTTATCACGTGTCAGAATCCACAATATCCATGCGACCATAGTGATGACGTATTATTGATAGGAGTTTTTATTTTTAAAATTTTTAAATATTATAATAATATTATATATTTTTTTCAACGATCTATCCGAAAATGCTACTCAATTTCCATTTAGAGTTCAGTGACAGCCTCACTTTAAAAAAAAGTAGAAGACATCTTTCATGTTCTCTGATTTAATAAATTAGTTCTTGGTAAAACTTATTTTATTCCTTCCTTATTTTCTCTCTACGCCTTTTTTTTAATAATTAAATATCAATATCATGGAAAAACAATTAGCAAAAAACCCAAAAACAGGGGGGAAAGTCTCGTATATACGTTCAAACTTTCATTTTATTAAAAAAAAATGTATTTATATATTTAATGACGTCACTTAACCACGGTTCCCCTAATTTGACCAGTAAATTTGATTGGCTTTTAATTTCGGGCTCAATCGGCGTTTATATATATATATGTATAAATATATCTATACTATTGGTTAGACTACTTAGACGTAATCGGGTTTTAATTTAACCGCGTGTTCTTCTTTCACTCGTTCAATCTGTCCGTTGTTTTCCCGTCCTCATCTCGAAAGCAATTATCGAAAATGATTGGCGAGAGAGAAGGAAAGAGGAGAAAAGATTTTGGAGATTTTTTAACTTTTCTATTTATGCACCGATCGAGGCTTCCCTTCCTTTTTTTATATATATATATATATAATTTTTTTGATTACGGTTTATCTATTTTTTAATACATTTAACCATTCTGTATTTATTTTAACTTTGTATCCTTCAGTCATTTTATTTTGGAATTGGGAGAGAGCGAATGATCAAGGGGAAAAGATCTGACGTCATGTAACATCTTACATACTTTTAAAATGGCTAATTATGCTTAATTAATTTAAACTAGGTTATTTGAAAGAAATCTCTAATTATATGTTAGTTCGAAATATCTATATTTACCCTTCAAAATCAATAAAAAACCAATCTAAAAACGATTTAAATTTAAAGATTCGCACGCATTCTAGGCAACTCCGTCAGGCAACGCTCGCGCCAAAAAATAACGTTTTCTTTACGTTCAAATACAGAATTAGTCCCAAATTAGGCTTAGCGTAAAAATAACTAAAAAAAGCTGTTCCGAGTGTGAAAGTGAAAATTTTAATTGACAAAAACAAAAATAATATCGTTTTCGCTTCGGTAAGCAATTAAATTTACAATCACAATTAAACCAGAGTTTGAAGCCATTTAAAGATTCGCGCACATTCTAGGTTACTCCATCAGAGTGTAACCATGGTAACGCTCGCGCTAAAAAATAATGTTCTTTACTTTCAAATACGGAATTAGTCCCAAATTAGGCTTAGCGTAAAATCAACTAGAAAAAGCTTTTCCGAGTGTGAAAGTGAAAATTTTCATTTTGTAAAAGCTAGAATAATATCGTTTTAGCTTCGTTAAGCAATTAAATATCCAATCACATTTAAACAAGAGTTTGAAGCCATTTAAAGAGTCGCGCGCACTCTAGGCTACTCCATCAGAGTGTAACCATGGCAACGCTCGCGCCAAAAAATAACGTTTTCTTTACTTTCAAATACGGAATTAGTCCCAAATTAGGCTTAGCGTAAAATCAACTAGAAAAAGCTGTTCCGAGTGTGAAAGTGAAAAATTTTATTTGCAAAAGCTAGAATAATATCGTTTTTGCTCCGGTAAGTCCTATTCTTTATAATATTTCATTTCACGAATCCATTATTGGTAATGTTCTAAACATTCTGAGGACATTTTTCGCTCTTAGAGGTATATGCCTATATTTTTTTAAAATTAACATTAATGAAGTTCCCAATGCCTGGGGTGTTTATTATCTTTGAAATTAGTTCAAAAAGATGGAACTAGAATGTATTATTTATACCGCTTCCCTCCTCCTTTAACCGTACTTTATAATTTTATCTTACTAATTTGCATATTCCTAAAATTAAAAAACACCGCGCGAATAAAATAAATACCCAAAAAAATCATTTAAATGATGAAGGAAAAGATCATTAAAACTTTTTACCCTTCGGAACACGCTATAATTATACAATGCTAAATTGCTAAAAAAGGAGGGTAGGGTATTAAACGCAGCGACTATGACGACATAAATATCATCACGTCTTAATGACCAGTCCATCCCCCATCCCATACCCCTAAGTTACAAAATAGTAAATTAAAAAAAAGGCGGTTTTTAAGTTCATCTTATGGTTTCTTGAAGGGTTGGGATAGCTAGGCTTAGAGGCTAATGTATTGAAAGGAGGTACAAGGCACCATTTCTAGTAAATTCCTTTATCCCTGCCTTTTACAATATTGCCTTTAAATCCCTGAATATATCTTATTAGCTACGTAGGTCTAAACAACCCAATTATTTCGAATATTCTATCCTCTCACTCGGAACGTATATAAATCGTATTTTTGGGGGCGAAAACCAAATACAGGTTCTAATTATGAGTAGCAATTTTTGGAGGCTTACATCATCTAATAATTTCCACGTGGAATGGGGGAAAAAAATAAAAATTATATTATGGCTAGAAAAAGGTTTATTAAATTTGGTTTTTTCCCACCGGATCTCGTGTCATTCTTAAAGAGAAGGTGAATATATTAAATTTATATTTTAATCCATTTCTCGAAACTGCTTCGGGAACCACTTTCAAATCGGTTTATGATTATAATATGTGCGCAAATAACGCTTTAAAACTATAACTATCGCGAGCGTTTTAAATATTGGTTAGAATTTATCGATTAAAATCGATTGGGGGGACTCTAGTGCGAAAGTAGCTTATTGAAAAGTCAGAACTTGACTAGAGCTACGTTCGCACTAATCAAACCGATCTTCAAATCGCCAGGAATCGTTTTAAGCGTCATGATGTTCACGCATTATCTTTATAAATCTATTTAATGTATCTTTACGAAACTGTTTCCCGAAGCCGTTTCGAGAAATCGAATCAAATCGATTCGCGACTACAGCGAAACGATTTGAAACGGTTTACATCGATTCCAAGGGTAGTATGAACGCGGCTCTGTTCTTAGGCGTAACCGAAGTGAAGAGGAATGTTCTCAACAATCGTTAGAATACATAGAATCCGATAACATAGGCTTTTGACCTCGGTTTTGCCACAAAAATGCTGATATTTTAAAGAAAAGTACTTGAATTTAAATATTAATCGAAGTATGACGCTTCGATGTCTATACCCCTTGAGGATTGGAGGCTTTTAATCGGTTTTAGCGGTTTTCAAATTTCCATGGAATCGTTAATGAACGTGTTTATTATTCAACTGATTGTGTTTTTCTTTTTTTCTACCTTTATAAGGATGAAAATATTTTTCTCTTCACCGCGATATCTCTATAAAATTTTAATTTCGAAATTTGCATGAAGATGATATGATTCTAAAAAAAAAAACAAAAAAAAACAGAAGCAACAGAATTAACATTTAATAGCGATATGCAAATTTAAATTATAAGTCGTCTTTCTTTACTAACAATAACAGAAGCCGATGAAACCCTCCTTTGAAGTCTACTACTCTAATGTTCCATATAGCGCTCCTCTCTGTATGGGTAAAATTCCCAATTTTACGAGATCGTAGGGGTCCTATTTCATATCCCTATCTACGGAAAATTGGAAATTCTCTCTCTCCACAAACGACGACGTTTTTTTGACGAACTCCAAGGCTGCTAGAGATATTCGCTCCCGCTCCGAAAATATCTACCGTTAGGAGGCGTACGAATCGCGCTTTTTGAAACTAACCCATACAGAGAGGTAGACAAGACCCGGGAGTAATGAACTTCAAAGGAGGGTTTAATCGGCTTCTGACAATAATGAAAAGGAATTCTAAATATTAATTTCGCGAAGGAGGCCATAATGTCAAATGACCTCCAGGGGTTTTATTTTTAAAGCGCGAGATAATACCGGTAGACTAATTACTAATTAGACTTTATAGTTTAATTACAAGAATAGTGTGGAAAAATTCGGTAGGAAATTTTCCCAGGCATTATATAGATAATCACGTTTATAATGAAGGAAGACGTACATTTATCAAAGAAGAAAGAAATTTCAAGTTCTTTTTATTTAAAAAAAAAAAACTGGTATCTTAATTTGCTGGCTATTGTTTACTGGTGGCAGCCATTTTCAACCGACTATTATGAAATTAAAGTTATCCCAAGTAGATAAGGTAATTTTGGTAGTAAATTATTGTTACAATCAAGTTAGATTAAAACAGTTAGTCATAAAAGGTAATTTTAACCCTAAAATATTAATTAGAACATGTCAAAACGGGTCCAAAGTCTCGAGTGTGAACTTAGCTAAAGGTAATTATATATATTGATGGTAATTACGGTTCAGAATCATTCTACTTCAAAAAATTAAAAAAATATATAAATTTTTGGCAATTTCAAAATTTCTATGAATGTAAATATAAAATCGGCCAATCAAATTATTTCAGCCTTCAACAGCGCTTGTTATGTCTTAACATTGAAAGAATACTTCAGCGATTGATACTCAAGGTCTTAGACATTATACGGCGGCCTATTCTTTTAATGTTAGTACATTACAAGCACTGTTGAAAGCAGAAATAATATGATTGGTTCGAATTTATATTTATAGAAATTGTACCAAACTTTGGAAATTAGTATAAACACCAAAAACGTGTTCCTTTTTTAGCTCTAAGTTTCCCTTTAAATAAAATCAAAAGGCTGATATTTAGATTCATATCAAAAATATTATTTGGCATTGTTTAAGTATAAATGAAAAGGGGTTATATAATATAAGCTACGTTCACACTTGACACTTTAGAACCATTTTCAAATCGTCCTTTCAAGATGTTTATTTTATTTCTTGATCAAATATCTACACGGGTGACCCCAAAATTTTATAATTTGACCTTTCCAAAACGGTTTCAAAGTCAGTAGTGTGAACGCGGCTTATAGAAAGATTCAAATGGTATTATTTCTGTGCAGGGCGCCAACATCTGGCTTCATTAATTGTTTATAGAAAAATAATATAGACAATGAACTCGTAGACGTGGTTATGATTGTTAAAAAATCAAGGCCATATAGTTAATTAAATAAGAAAAATCCTCCCCGAAACGAAAGTGGTAGAAGTTTAGCCGTATAACCCTTTAATTGAAATACTCCCCAATTTTCTGTAAATTGATTTTTTTTTTTTTTTTTTTTTTTTTTTCCCTCTGGAAAAAAAAAATGTATATATAGTGGAGGTATAGATTAGATTTTAAATGGAAAGAAATCGAGAGATAGAGAGAGAAAAGTTAACGCCAATTGGATAATGATGATTTAACTTAAAAATATAATTAGCATCCATCCGTTTCTTTCGTTGCGAGAGAGAAATTTAATGTAACATTGCTTAAAAATCCTTAACGAGATTATTATACAATTTCTTCAAATTAAGAGAAAGTTCGAAGAAACGATTTTCATAATTTTCAAATTATTATTATAATAATAATGTATGAATACGCTGATATTTTAACCGCAAAACGATTATTAAAATGAAAAGGATTCCAATTTTTAATTTAAAGGGAGAATGTAACATAAGTGTTTTTTTTTATCGATTTATTATTAGGCCTAATCCACCAGTAATATTTTTTTAAAAACAAATATTAAACCAAGAAGGATCAGATAAGGAGAGAAAAAGTGGGGCTGCGTTGAGTTAGAGAGAGAAGAGCCAACCTCCCACTCGGGTGGAAAGGGGGATAGGAAATTCTCGAGGTAAACTGTTGTCACGTGGTCGCTAGCTAGCGCGTCTCATAAAGGATTCGTTTTACCCACGTGACAACAATTTACCACGAAGCATCTCTACCCCCGTCTGTCCCCCGTTCTCCCAGAGTGGGAGTTTAGGCCGACGCAGTAGAAGCCGCGCCGTTCCCACTTTTCCTCTCCTTATCTGATCCTTCTTGATTAAACTAAAAATAAATTTTGAACTTGTCTTTAAAATAGGCTTAACTGGATCTCTTCGCATTGATGGGTCAGCAGCCAATCGAATGTTATTGAAATGACGGGCGTTTGAAGAAATTCAGGATTACCGTGAATACAGCTAAGCCTATTTCCTGGGTAAGTTTTAAATTTATTTCTAGTTTAATTTTTGTTTGTGGCTTGATTAAGAATAGTAAAACACTCGGGTGGTTTTAGTTACTTTTTTTTTTGCCTCTGTTTGCCGTTTGAGACTAGCTAATTAACGCTAGGGTTTGTCATTCCTCTATTAAGCTAGATGTGCATTAGTTAATAGACCTAGGCTTAGCAGACGACTGAAGAATCAGCGCCATCTAGACTTGTTTCGGTTCGGAATAGGTGTCAAATTTTTATTTAATATTGAGCAGAAACTAAATATATGATCATTAAAAATCAATAGAGTAATCGTGCAAAAAACTGAAATGTTTACGTAAGTTGTAAGAATGTAATAAAATATCAACTACTGGATAAACATTAGCATTAAAATTCAAACCGCCTGGTTGGGGATCGTAATGGATAGAAAAAGGCATGAAAAAGATGAAGCAACCTTAATGTTTTGTTTGTATATACATTAAATCAAATGATAGACCATTCACGAAAAAGGGTTGTTAAATCATCTAAGGATAAAGAGGAAAGACATACAAGGCATGGGTATATTTGGGCACCTTAATCTTATGGTGTAATCAAATACAGCTTGGTAAAGATGAGTGTTTTATAACCCCCCCCCCCCCTTTCCCCCCACACAATTTTAATTCGTTTAACTTCAAAAACAACATTACTCTTCATCTTCTACAATCTAATGTAATATTGCAGTCTGTCCCAAGGCAAGAATACGATGCAATATAATCAAATATATGGCACTTATATTCGTATAGAATTGCTTACAGTATTATTCTCGTTATATTTTATCATTTATTATAATTTAAATTATTTGTGTATTAATTTATGATTTGAAATACACATTTTCGGGGTGATCACTGAAAATTTGAAAACCTATATAGGAAAATATAGGAAAACTTTTATGTAAAATATAGGATAAAATAGGAAGAAATAAGTGTAAAATATATGATAAAATAGGAAAATAATTAATTAAAAGTAGGAACCATGTTTATTATTGCGTCACAACTCTCGCCGCTTAAATAGTATGGAATTTTACAGACTATTTTAACTGGAAAATGTACAGTTAAGCTGAAATAATCTTATACAGCCACAAAACAATTGAAAAATCGTCTGCTAATAATAATTTTAATAATAAATAATTTATTTAATAATATATATTTCAATTATCAATATTATATATTTCAATTATCAATATTATATTATCAATATTATATTTCAATAATAATCTATTGAATATGCTTTAAAGGTTAAGTATAACTAATGGTATATAACATACTATGCAATCTAATATTTTAAATTTCTTAGAATTTAATTCTAATTTAATATTTAAACGAATTAAGTAAAATTGATATACGTGATATTGCATTCGACTTATGACTGTTAAAATAAAACGCGTTTACTTTTTATTTTTTCTATTTTTTCTATATATTGTTCGAGGTTTTTCGAGTCGAGAGCTTTGTAATTTCAAGTTTTTACGGTATTACAGTAGGGAGCGAATGGTTTTCGAGAAAATGGTAGTCGTGACCGAGAACCACCTACTAACATCCCATAATGACCGTCTATTTTCTCCTCCAAAAAAAGAAAAAGAGAGGGAGCGAGAAGATAGATTAAAGGGATTATGAAATGTATGGGTGTCTCAAAATTTCACACCATAATCAGTAAATTAACCTTTCTATCTCTTGCCTCGGGGTTGACGACCATATTGGACATTTTTTTGGGGTGTATATATTGAAAAGTTACCCTTAACTCCAATACTGAAATTTAAATATTAAGATTTGAAGAGATATAACTTTTTATATAAATTTGTAATTATTTTAGTTTCTTCATTTCATAATCCCTTGAAAGGAGGGAGGCTGAAATCTAGGTAGTTCTTCTTTCCTATAGCACACCGAGGTTCGAACGCGCCCCCTTCTAAACATCTCGGGGGCAGGTAGGGCTACTGGACTATGATTTTTCTACGTATTAATATAAAAATAAAACAAGGAGGGGGTCATTCCTCAAGATTTTGACGAATTGAGATACAAACGCGAAGGCGTCATTAAAGCTTTTAGGCTTCACCCCCTTTATTTGCCAGATTTTATTTAAAAGATGCGCGCGGATGTTTGGGAGAGAGAGAGATCTCTAGACTCTAGTATAGACCTAGATGATGATAACCACAGGCTTTGGATTATCACGTACTTTGATCATGGGGTTCTACTTTAATATTCGTATTCCTATAAGTACGTAAAAAAGAAAGGGAAAGTGAAACGTTCGGTGAATATTTCTAAAGTGATGTCCAATCAAAAAGCACCATCATCAACGTTTTTCAAGAGAATCTTATATGAAATGTATTTAAATATCGGTGTTTCAATCAATTAAAGCCTGTTAACGTGCTTGATTTAAGCTACACCTTTGTTTTGACGCAAAAACTCAATTCTTGGCCAAAATCTTGATTGAAAACGAGGCTTACAGGGACTGTCTGCAAGTTTCAAATCCCCTTTAAAGTCGTCTTCTTTTCTAGCTTAGCAGACGACGTTGTACAAAAAAAAAAAAACTGTGCAGTCAAAGCTAAGCTGCGTCCGTAAGGGAAGAGCATTTTAAAGGGGCAAGTTTCAGAGCAGATAGATGGGTTAAGCCCCACCCGGAAAGAACATAGCGCCTTTTTCTAACCTTTATCGCGTATTGACGAAAATGGGCACCTCAAATTGTCTGGCTTCGTTGTAATTAACTCAACCCAAAATATAATATAGCTCTAGAAGTTATTTTAAAATTCCCATTAACTGAAATTAATTAGAAATTGAGAATAATTATAATTACCATCTAACTCAGACAAAGGCATTTATTCACCTGACCCAG
Organism: Odiellus spinosus; assembly: GCA_963920705.1. NCBI lineage: Eukaryota > Metazoa > Arthropoda > Arachnida > Opiliones > Phalangiidae > Odiellus > Odiellus spinosus. The sequence goes on along the minus strand of OY987234.1, from coordinate 18,252,876 downwards.
CTAATTGGTTGAAAAATGTGCTTCGTGTCAACACCTGCTGAGATAAGATATATATAATAGTCCTGGTCGATTTCCAAAACCGGAAGTCTAGAGAACCTCGCGAAAATTTTGGGCGGGGAAAACTTTTTGTCACGTGATCGTCCGCCATCTTTTTGTAGTGTGAAAATAGCTACAGACTAACCAACGCCTCCCATACTTTATCATATAGGAAGCGTTGGACTAACAACTTGAATTTGGTTTGTGGGAAATAAAATTAGGAATAGTCTGGCAACCTGTTACTACAAAAAGATGGCGGCGCGGCTATGAGACAAGGGCCCATTTCCGGCAAATCGACCAGGACTATTGAGGAAACTGAATAGTACCTTCATTATTCTCTTATGAAAAGGGGTGAATTTTCAGTGGGGCCTCGTCACGAGTTCAGCTGAACATGGAGATATTAATTCTACATCAAAATTACAAGAATCGTAGATAGAATTTTGCTGGGGAAATTAAATTTACTTAGTCGTAGGACGCTTACGAGGTGGCGTGATGGTCGCAACAAGAGACAGAGGGAAGGGAGAAATGTACGTCAGTCTATAGAGTGTCGACAGTATTTTGACTGGAAGTAACTTTGTAACACTTGATGTCAGAGTCCCTTTGAATTTCTTTTTTGGCTTGGATTGAAGGGTTTCGGCTTGCCTTTTACGATAACCGCGTTACCCCCTTCTCCTTCTTCCTTCTCTCTTTCTTTCTTAACTATTAGAGGAGTAGTGAAGGGGTGGGGTGTAAGGGAGTTAAGGTGGGCTATGGGTGCGAGATTGGTTGATGGCGGAATCGTGAGATACGGTAGCCACAAACGCCGCGCTTATCGAGATAAAACTAACAAGCAAGATACCTATTACCTTCGCTAGATTCCCAACAAATTTTATTTGATTTATTTTATTTTTTCCCCCCCCCCCCCTCTGTATGTAGTTATATAAATTGTATTGTGCTCTTCGGCGAGTTAAGTCCTTACCGAACGAGGTTTCAACCATTTAAGTACGAATACCTATACATAAATAGATAAATTTTAACTCGGAATTTAAACCCTTTAAAAATTATTTTGATTATGCAAAAATAAATTTTTCTTCGTCGGGTCTTTCCAATCTACAATTAACACTTTTTGTAGAGGTCAAATCATCGACAAGGGATTAATTTCTGTCGATCACTTGGACCCAAATCAAAATTGACACTTTGATTTGAATTTGATTTTTTTTCTCGACAAGACTTTGTTTAATTGTTAAAAGTTTTTAGAAAATCAAATTCTTATGACGATAGTCTTTAGTTTTCTGACGAGATTGTGGGCTAAACTATAGGTAATAATGTTTTCTTATTGATAAGGAAATACCTTAGAAAATGGCTCAATCGAAAAAATTGGAAATAATCTTTGTTAAGCGAAAATAAATCCTCCGCCTTTAATTTTAATAGTTTTTTACACGCGATTCGTCCCCGTCAGCCTGTTTTTGGATTATCCAGTCTTTTCTAATTTAAGCAGCTGGGCTCCGTAGACGCGAAAAAAGAAGGTCCCCGTGTCTGGGAGATTTTGGTTCTTCTCAAATTTCTGACCAAAAAATCCCAGCTGCATCATGCAGTCGTGCATAATTTAAAAAGCGGCTTTTTTTTAGTGAAGGAAAATTCTAGGGGAAAAAATATCGGTCTAAAGGTTCATTTTTGAATCGTCTCCCTCGTGTTTCAGAGTCCACGACAGAACCGACCTTTTTTTTTTCCAGACACATTTTTCATCTTTTTTCACTAAAATTTAAACTTAAAACAGTTTTGTAGTCGGGTTTTCTTTTAATATTTAAATTAGGTCCAAATTGAAGTCCGAAATATTTAAATTTAACGGGTTTTTACCAGCTGCTAGACTCGTGATAAAATAATGGTGGGTATAGATTTAAAAGGTCGTAGGTCAAGTATCGTTCCACGTACTTACAAGACAATAATTTGTATTTATGGGGTACTGTAATTGTAGAATACAAAATTCTGTCAAAGCTAAACAGTCTACCAATACGAGAACTATGTATAGGTAAATCGCTTTTTTTCCTCGATTAGAGCCCGTTTTAATTAATCAAATTATCTTACTACGATTATGACAACGAGACGGTAGGAGGAAGGTGTGGTTATAAACGACCCAATATGACGTCACGTCTCCGAGCTCCTCCCCTAGCCCTTTATTTTCTCACGTCTGGCAGAACCCGTATTTGATAAATAGAACTGGATTTTACTCATAATAGCCTTGGACTTAAAGGCTTCTTGAAAAAAATAAGGTACAAATACACCGGAAGTAATGAAATATTCTAGCAATAACTAGCTATTTAAATTTGATAAAAAAAATATATATTTCAAAAAAAAAGTTGATACCAGTGGTTCTTTAGGTCAAAAAGTCGCGTCGGATTTCCCCGAAACCAGTTAGTTATTTAAATATGAGATTAGAAATAAGACTTAGGCTGAAAGGAAAAAATAAATGAAATTATGTTCAGGTTTGTCGAAGTCAATATAATGCCAATAATTTATTCAAAAGTATTAAGAAATTTTTTCCTAGTGCGGAGTTAGCAGAAGTTTGCTGTCTGTGAAATTACAGTAAAGTGCTCTTTGTAGCCTTGAACTTTTTCTACTTTTTTCTATCAACTGACCATCTTCTCGTCCCCCATTTCATATTGATTTGGATTAAATTGTAAAGTTAGGATATTTTTATATCTAAGAAAACGAAACAAAGAAGTAACAGAGAGCCTATCTTTGCACCCGATGACAAATGAATCTTAATAACGAGGGATCAATCTTAAAATATCTGGGAAATTTTTCCTCCACAAAAACCTACATAATTCCCTTGCATAAATATAACAACTATCTCCTAATATTGCTTTCCTTTGAATTAATTACCTTTATTAACCAATATAGATGAACTATATACTAATTATAATTTGTTTCTGTTCTCGGCGAGGTTCTTTGGGACAAAAATTCAGACCTTAAACTAGCCATCCCCCCATTTCTTCGCCTCTAAAAATACAAGTACTATAAATTCATTTACAAATTACCAAATTACAATTAGGAGGGAGAGAGAGAAAGAAATTAACGAGTACAAAAAAAAAAAACTTTGGGACGATTCGGAATAAAAAAGAAATAAAAAAAATCTCTCGAGAATTCTTTGGCTGGCTGGCTGGCGCTGTTCGGTTGTGGCGGAGCTGCCTATAAAGTCTTTCTGGTTAATTCCTTAATAATATCGACGAGAGATCGCGTAATTCGTCCATATTCCCTGTTTGCCCTCGGGGGCTGCCCAGCTCGCCGCCGTACCAGTTGCTCACTCCCTTCTTTTAACTTTAAACTTCTCGTATTTTGCCGGGGCTGCTGCGAGGGGGCAACGACCGCACCCCACCCCAACCCCCACCCCGCTCCGGCTTATTCGCCTTATAACCATCCCTCCAATATTTTCACTGCCCCCGTGCCAGTCTCCAACTTCATCCCGCATCCTGGCCGAGCCACTTTAAAGGAATAGTTCCACCTCACGTCTCACCTTTTTGACATACATTATTACCTTCTCATTCTTATACGAAAAAAAGTGTCTGAGACATTCGATCTTCGACTAATCAGGAAATGAACTCGTAACTAACCCTAAAAATTACCATTTAAGGAGAATGTTAATTAACGTTGGATTTTATAGAATTAAAAGGTTTTGAGAATTTTATTAATAAGCGGGTAAATTAAAAGAATTCGTGTTTTCTAGAAAGCCAAAAGATAAATACCATAAAGCCCCGTTTTCAGTCAACTTTTTTAAGTTTTTACAAGAAAACAAATTCATTTATATACCCCAAGAGAGTAACCGATGCTTGCCCAAAAAAATAATTTCCAAACTGTCTCGCCACAATTTTTCCCGTTCAAACGGTGGCTCATGGAAGCGGGTTCAGTCGAATGGCTGAGATTGATACTCTTAGGGACAAGTGTTTATGAATCTATGAATCCCTTCACCCGTTTGTTTTAAAACATAATATAAAGATACTCTTAGGGAGGGTTTTCATGTACTATTCATTAATTTGGTTTTTCTCCCCAAACCAAAATTTAGGAAACATAAATCGTGCATTATCCCTTTAAGGCCAAGTCTACTACCGCGTTTTGAAAGATGCCCCCTTGGTTTTTAGCTTTTTACTTCCTTCGCGACAGTAATATTGAAAAGATGGATTCGTCCTTCTTTTCCCTTCGTCATCTTTAGCCGGACCTATTCTTTATCCATAGGAGCCACTAACGTGGTTTTGTTTGCCGTTAGAGGACGGTCGTGAACGCCATGTTTTGTTATTCATCTTTGTCGGTGAATAGTAAAATAAGTCTAAGGTCAGGAAATTATAAAAAATTTCAGCGAGGTCAAAAAATATCTTTAAATTGATCTGGAAAGGTCAGGGAGTTTGATAATGACGAATATGAAATTTCATTTCAGTCCTAAATATCAAGGGATTTAAAACGTCTCTTATTATCTTGATCCTAGATCTATTTGTGGAAATCAGATCCATACTAAAATGCGTTAAAATTAATTGGGTTTCTCTATATGTAAGAGACTTAACTTCTTACTTGACGCGAGATCTCAGGGTCAGTTTCTACCCTCTCCCATAATGGCCTTCGTCTCAGGCTGGCTGTAATGACTCGTTATTTGGGTCATACCTAAAATTATGGGGTTCTGACGTAAAGAAAGCTTCGTAAATGTTCTATATATCAGCCCTTCAACTACAGCGCTATATTTTTTCACGCGTTTAAATTAATATTAGGTAAATCTAGACTATGTCTAGTTGGCTCTAAAGATTGACTCGAGAAGAGTTTTATGAACTCAAATTAGCTTAAACAGTTTTGTTTTTCTAATCTTGACGTGTATTTGAAGACCTTAAAGAAAAGGGGAGGGTACTCTTCTAGAGTATAGGAAACTATACAGTGTCTTTGACCGTCCGAATTTAGAACTCGGTAGCCTAGGTAGCTTCCACAGACTACGCCCTGCGCGCGCGCGTGTAAAAAGGCCAGAGTGAAGAATTTATAGATATTACATCTTTAAAAATATAAAAAAAATAAAAATTTAAACCTCTTCTTTCCGTTTCATTAAAATTTTAATCCGGTTTTTCGCGCGAAATATAATTTGTTTCTCTTTCGCGTCCTAGATATTGGAACAATGCATTCGCTACGCTCCCTTGGAAACCAATTTTCACAAAATGTTGATAAAAAATGAATATTTAAGTTCCAATTTTATTTTTAATTATAATTTTTGAAGGGGAATTGAAACTCTTTAGCCGCGTTCATACTAGGCCTTGTAATCGATTTAAATCGTTCAAAACTTATCACTTGAGTCGTGTGAACGGGAATTCTCGAATCGATTTGATTCGATTTCTCGAAACTGATTCGGGAAACGGTTTCGTACAGATTCGATTTCAACAACCGATTGATAAAGCTACAATAAATCGATTTATAAAGATAATCCACGAACACATGACGCTTAAAACGATTCCTGGCGATTTGAATATCGATTTGATTTTACCATTTCAAATCTATTAAGAAATATCATAGCTTTTGTGGATCTATGTAGCGAGGTTCTTAACCTCTTTCTAATTTTGAGTAGCAAGGTCTTATATAAAAATTATAAACTATGGCGATAAATTTAATTAATTTTAAATTACGAGAATATCATAATTAAAGAAAAATCACAATAATTTACTTGCATTTTGAATTGAAAAGAAATGTGTGTGCTTGAAAGCTTCACAAAAAGGTTATCATTAAGTATCGTTCTTCTAAATTAAAGTTAATTAAATTTGAATATGGTGTTTTAATAGTACGAAAAAAAGTTAAAAAACGCAAAATATTACACGCGTCTTTGGACAAGGCGTAGTTTCATTCTGCCTTTAAATTCAAGAGGGAGAGTAAGAAAGTTTCAATATTACAAAAAGAAAAAAAAATATGAAATATCTTTAAAGTGGGCCAAATTTTATTAATTCATTCCGCGAATACTCTCTTTATATACCTCTTTGGTCCTTATTTTTTTGCAGCCGTGTTTGGATTAAATTAGGGGGTGGAGTTATATACCATTCATAAATTCATCAAGCCTGTTTTGCCAAACGGTACAACCTTGTACAAAATTATGTTTTTAAAAAACTTTATTGCAAAATTCGAATTAAATTGGAAAAATTACCAAAATATCCTTCAGAAACACGCCTTTAAGTTAATTTTTGCTGTTTACAATTAAGAAAATGAGTGGGGGCATATAGTGACGTAATCTTTGTCATATATTTAAATCAAATCTGTCTCTAAGCCAGAAAATAGTTAAATTTTGCGAGACTAAAGACGAATTTTCAGTATCAGGGTGAAAGATAGCTGTATTACGTGGTGAAAACCTGAACTGATATGGTAAATTCACAACCGATTTATTTCCAGTGTGATTCCAAAAGACGGGGAAAAGGTTTTTTACCCTTTTTTGGTATCATAGCGTAGAGGGTGGGTCCCTTGATTTTTCTACTTGTTATCGCGAGAAACGTCCCTATACTCCCTATTAAAAAAATATTTCTCTCTCTCTCTCTCCCTTTTTTTTATATATATTTTTTTGAAAGTGTACTTATCATTTTGCCGGCTGAATACTAAATTAAACTAGGATAGTTAATAAATCTCCAAAAATAAAAAAAAAATAAAAGACAAAATATAAAAACCGGAACGTTTCAGATTAAAATTGTAACTAAAACAAACTGTTAGTTACTTTTTAGCAGCTCTCGCTCTCCGATGTAACTTTTCAAAGTCTTTTTAAAGGGGGACGGTAAGAATCTTGGAAATGAACGCAATATTCTATAAAAAAAAGTATGGATAAAAGGCCTCGTAGCCAAATTTTTGCCTAAAAGATGATTCCAGCTATCAGGGATTAGAAAAACAATTAAATTCGACGAAGACAGCGAACGTTATTCATTCTGCACACTATTTACGTCTTCACTAAGGTCACGTGGCTATGGTATAGCTTATAGTTGATTCTCGTGCCGTTCTAGCCCGTGATACGGTCGCATTCGCGCCGTTTTTTTTCGTGAAAGTACTCAATCCCGTACCTTTATCGTTAATATTACGTTCGTGAACAAAAACTACGTCAAATGTTTTGATATTCTTAAAAACGCATCAACCCATAGGTGTACAATTTCAAATATGATCCTTTAACAATAATAATGGTGCTGACAGCCTAACTTTCATCAGGAATGACGTCAAAGAGGAGTTTTCGTTTGAAATCCTGGCGAGAAATCAGAGAGCGACAATTTTACGTGATAGGTTTTTGCTTAATTGTAAAAAAATCAAAAGTATATAATTTTTTAAATAGTTGTCTCTCTTCCTTTAATCTTAAAGAGATTCGAGAGAAAAAAAAGTATCTGACTAAAGTAATTAGATTATATATAATTCTTACGACCCAAAATTTATTAGTTTCGCCCATGAATGGCGTCAACCTCGTTATACCCTCACTCATTCGGAACACATCTTTGGTCGACTCTTATTTTATATCCCTTCGTAATTTTTTCTTCTTTCTGGATTTATATAAATGAAATAGTCGCGCCTAAAACCTCTTATTTGAAACTATCCTAAATAAGTCAAACCCATTCTTTAAAACACACAAATAATGTACAGCAAATAAAATTTGCACTTTAAACACCAGTTTTCTGTTCTTTTCTATAATACCCAACTAATATCTTACTAAAATTCATAGTTTATTTTAATTGTGGAAGTTTAATAATTAATATTTGTCGACATTAAAATTAATTTTGACATCATAGATATTAATTATTTAGCTTCGATTACGTTGTTTAGACAGAAATAAGAATTTTGAAGGGTTTGAAAAACGAATTCCGTATTTTAAAATAACAGAAATGCAAAATAAATTTTACAGTGATACCACGTAATTTATCAATTTCCAAAATTATGTCAATTTTAAAACTTGGTGCCAGTTTTCTATTACATTTATTGCAAAATTCTCACTGGGTACTCAAATTAAGAATCATACCACAGTAAAAATAAACCAAGGGAGGGTGAAACATTTAAAATTATATTTTTAAGAAATTTTACAAGTTTAAAGAGTTTGAAAATAATTTATTTCACTGTCACTTTGAAAAATATTTTTTAAATAATTTCACGTTCAATTTGTTTATATATTTATTTTGAATTGAGACGGAATATTTATTCGAACGATGTTGTATATACAACTACTAAGAAAAAGGAAAACTGGTTTTTGAATAGAAAAACTCTATTGTTTACGTTTTATTATGAATATTATTTCCTAGACAATGTAATTTTTTCCCCGCAAACATATAGATGATAGCGTCAAACTTTGCAAGGTGTTTTAATGACAGTTGCACGCTTAGAAAGTCCTAAAGTTTGATTAGAAAAACCTGATTTTGTTGGCAATCTCGTCATGTTTATGAAAGTTTAAGGTTTGATTTTCTGTTCAGCAGTACTATTTTTACAAGAGAGGTCAAACACATGCCAATATCCCTTAAATTTTGCCTGAAATCCAAAATGTCTGAACTTTTTAAAGGAAATTAACGTTGAAATCTCAAAATCACTCCCTAAAACCGCTCCAAATATCAAAGTATCTCCCGTACACAATAAACGGACTGGAAATTCCCTACAAAGAAAATATCTCCAAGATGTAGATGATGCTCCTCCGTGTTTATCTCTTCCTAGAGTCCTCTCCCACCCCTACCTTTAGTCGGAGATTACCCATTTCGAATAAAGTTCAACCTACAATGGATGCGTCCCTGTAAAAGATTCTTTGCCTATTTCGTAAATGGATCTAAAACATTGTCAAGTTATCGACCCCTCGTCCAAGATTCTACAATATGAGGTTTAACATCGTGTATTACTCCGTCTTAATTTTGACTATATTACCAGACAAACGTGTATAAAGATAAGTTGACGAAAATTTTCGAGGTGTCTGCTTTAAAACTCGATTCGCGTATAATATATCTCTGCGAGGATCACGAGACCTAAGCCTAATGTATTAAAACGCGGGGTAGACTGATATAATTTCCAGGGTGGAGATGACTATTAACATTCTCTGGAAAAATACGTGTTGGATCGCGCGCGACGCGGCCAAAGTATTTTTTATACCCTTTTCCAAGCACGGTCGTATCTCGAAACTCGTAAAAATACAACCGTTTAATTCCACTAAATGTATAAAAGAAATTTTTAAAAATCGGGCCTTGGCTAGCACGCGTGACGAAAGGTAAAAAGAGAATATCGAAATATTAAAATCAAAACTTGTTTTCAAAAACATTTCCTTTTTTTTAAATGGATAGACTTTTGTACACAGGATTATAAACATAAAATAGCGTCATAAATAAAACTCCACAATAAAAATATTTATCCCTAGAATGTTTTTAGAAAATGATATTGCAGTAACTCTACTTCTAGTTTCGCGCGTCCGATTACGATTTTTGGCGCCAAATTTTTAATGAAACTTAAAAGCATCTGCATTCTTGCTTAAAAATGATTAGGCATAGCTTAAACAATGTTCAAACGATTAGAGAATGTTAAACCGCAGATTAGAATTTAATTAAAGCGAGAATCACTAATCTATAACCTCAGAAAAGATTGAAATTCATTAAATTCTTTGGCTTGAAGGTTTCTGGCGTTTTCTGTCGCTTCTTTATCTTAAAAAAAGCTCTCTCCATCTTATTAGAATTGCTATGGATTAGAATACTCTCTAATAAAAAATTCAGAAACATTTTAAATTCAAAAATAAAAACCTTTCGATTTCAGAGGGATCGTGAAAATTGATACATGTATATAGGTTAATCTAATTTTTTTTAAATATATTTTTGAGTAGTTAAAACAATTATCTTCCTTGAATAAATTTTCTGAAAATTCCCACTACATATTATAGTAGACTAATAAAAAATAACCTTTTTGTATTTCGAAATATACAATATAGAAAAAAATATATTTTTATTTATGGAGCTTTTAATCTGATAGAAGTGGAACTGTTATATATCTTTTCTACTAAAGTAGTTTTTTTTTACAAGAGTACGATTTATTTGAAGGATAGAATAAAATAAAGAAGACCTGCCCCTGGGAGACCCGCTACAGATCATTCTATTGAGAAATTCAAAAGTCGTAAAAACGTTTTGCTCCGCGCTTCTATCGCGATTATCCATCGGTCGGCGGATTTGTGGGTGGGTTGCCTTCATTTTTCTATTTCTTTTATAACATTTTTTATTCCTCGATTTAAAGGGAGTATGAAATCGGTAATTAAAAAAACTTTATGATATTCTTTATCCCAATCAGTATATTAACCTATGGACAAAGCTATTTTTGGGAGAGATCTTGGGTTTTCAAAGCTATATTTGAGAGAGGTTTTTGGGATCTCCAAGCTATTTTAGGAGAGATTTTTCAGAGATTTTGACCAAAATATACATGATTTTAGATTTTTAGTTGGCCCCAACTTGACCTACAAGCTGTTGTTCGATCATTCTGAAATTCCTATGATTTCTAAGATCTGTCTAAGTGGCGAAAATTAGTTTTTTTTTTATTAGAAAACAATTGAATGTTGTTTTTTTCTTTACTACTTTGCATTCTCCCTTTAAGCGTATATATTTTATAGCTGGCCCCGGCGGGGTCCTTGTTAGGAGTTTTCTGTGTTATATATTACGGCCGAAAAGAGGACAACCATTTGGCGCTGACGTACAATCGAGGGCCGCGGTCAAAATAACGTAATGGCCTGATCCAAGGAAAAGAAAGATTCATACCTTGTTGATTGAATATAAATTTTGTTTCTCCATTATAAAAAGGGACTATTTATAATAATGCCAACTGGATGAATTGTGGGATCAAGCTTAAGCCAAAGGGAGGGAGAGATAATCAAGGTATTAATGTAATTTTTTATCTTGACTCTAATACTGTCACCCAAGAGAGAGAGAGCGCTGGAGAGAAAGAGAGGGAACTAGAGTATAAGGGAGGAAGAATGATGGGAAAAGAGTAGACTGGGAAGAGGTGGGAATAAAAGGAAGAGAGGAAAAGAGATGGGAGAGAGAGAGACAGATAGACAGAATCGTAATAAAAATTATAATCGCGAGCGAAAGCTATAAAATCTGAACAAAATTATCTATACATATAAATTGTTCAAAGTATGTTAAATGATGACACGCTGTAAAATAAATTTCGGCCAAACCTATTGTAATGTGTTCAGTGTTGTCAAAATTTCACTGAAATATATTCAACCGTTTTCTCGGAAAGAGTATTAGAAACTCACGTTTTTCCTTTTTTTTCTTCAGAGAAAGGAGATTGGCCAAAATATCGCGAAATATGTACCTCCTTATGGAATTATATCTATTTTTCGAGCAAAGCTATCGAATTCCTGCCATATTTTTAAGAAAACGTACGTGCGACATATTTTATAATAGTTTTGGGCGCAATTTCTAGATAGCTAGAATTCCGGTGGGATCTAAAAATTGCGCAATATTTTGCCTATTTTATGAAAGTTCAAAATAGAGGCGACCTTTGATAGTACTATTTAGTTAGCTCGTGTATCTTAACGTATACGGCAACTTTAATGTCGCGCAAAGGGTAAGATAGAGTAACATAAACTGGTGGGTAGCTTCTCCGTTAACATCGATGCTCTACAGATAAAACATTTTTACAGGCGTTCCATAATAATAACGTTATAATATCATCCCCTGAAGGATGACTTCTCCACGTAGAATATTTCTACAGTCGCAAATAATATCAAAATTGCCAATTTAATATAAAATAATTCATTTTATAATATTCTTCCTTTATTTTTATTTACATCATAATATTAGTCACCTCTATCGCGAAGTTTTTTGAAATGTTTTCCCACACTATCGATATATTTTTTCGCAACCAAAAGGTTCCCCAAATTAATGGGGTGTACCAATCTCGCCAGCGATTTATCTGGGTAATATTTTATACCTCATTATCTGTAAAACGGGCTGGCTGATCCCAATAAAAAATGATATTTAAGCGAGGTGAAAGGGAGACCTATAGACTTATATATACTACCTGGGAAGAAAAAAAAAAAAAAAAAAAAAAAAAGGGAAAGCTTGTTCAGTTTTATGAAAAATTATAATTAAAATTGAAAAGTTCCTCTCTGTTGGGAAAAATATTTTGTTGGGAGAGAGAAAGAGAGTTTTGCTTCCTTCGCTTGACTTTTCTGTTTAAAGTGTGGATGATAAAGTCTTTCTTGTGAAATATAATAGAAAAATTTAAATTGCATTTTATTGGAGAGAGTTTGAAACTAAATTTGTATAGCCTATAGTTGTTTAGTGGTCGAATAACTATTTGGCAAACTATTTTAACTCATATTAGTTGATTACATATGAAACTTTAATACTCCTGCTCGAATGGGGTTGCTTTAAAGGGTGGCTGAAGAAGAAAATTAGGATTTTATTAATTTATTGCGCTTCTAAAGATAAGACATGTTTGCGTAGTGACCTTTGAATTGTACCTTAGAATTTTGGCATACCTCCTACTAATCAAAAGACGCTCCAACTTTGGCTTAGTAAAATCGCCAGTGTTATTTTATACGTAGGGAAGGTAGTATTGTTGCCGAATAATTATTATTTTCAGTGTTAGTATTATTATTAGATTCCTTAAAATTATTTTGAATCTCTTTTCTTTCCGAAAATCTCGCGTTACCGCCACTTTCATAGCAAAAAGGGGGCGAGATTAGACCCGGCTGCGAAAATGAGGCATTTGGGCTCCACCCCATTCAGACACTCTTTTCATATTAACTTCCCTTCTCCCCCCTAACTCCCTTTTTTTAAACAGATTTATATTAATATCTGTTTTTGTCCTCAATTCGTGGCTCATTTCATCTTTCAACATCTTTACCTTTTTTCCCTCGATCAAGTCCGGCCAATTGGTCGCCTACTATTTCAATTAAGTTTAAAAGTAATCGCGCCGTTTCTTCTTTCACCACGTGCTGATCTTCTTCAAAGATTATTCAATTTCCTCAAGAAATAGTGGAAACTTATCATGAGTTTAAAAATGAAACTTGAAATAATATCAGAAACAATATTTTTTTAAATGGTTCTTTTAGAGTTTTCACGAGATTTAAATGAAATATGAGTAGCATTTTCGGAAAATTCGTTTAAAGGGAGATTCCTTATCGTTTAAATAGTCCTAATTCAACAATAAATTTAAAACTTACCCGGAAAATAGGCTTAGCTGGATTCATATTCATAAATATAGCTAAGCCTATTTTGACGGTAAGTTTTAAATAATTTATTTCTAGTTTAATATTCGTTTGTAATTCTTTTTACTGTTGGATTAGGCCTTTTTAAACGATAAGGATTCGATAGGTTGCATTTTCCCTTTAAAAACGATAGAAAATATACGTAAATCATCAAAAAAAATTAGTTGGCCTCTTATATTCAAATTATCCAATACATTTCCCACCCTTTTGAGACTCGCGTCCTAGCTTTAAACGGTTTCAAGTTTAAACATTACACGAACTATCCATTGTTGTAAATAATGTACAACGGATAAGAATATTGTCGATTTAACACTAGAGGACCCGCCTTAGTTACACACCCTTAAAAAAACGATTCAAGACGGCCGGTTTCTGACTCTTAATGGATTCACTCTTTCTTATAAGCGATGGCAGCTTGCGTCTTGCCTCAACTATGCCTAGGAACTTGAGGTACTTAAATTAAGTTGCCAAAGCTCTATGAAAATAGTGTATAGTCACGCGGATTTCCTTCCTTAACTTTGTCTGCTGTACCGGAAACGCAAATATTTGTAATTTCCTCAGTAATTCATCGCTAGACATTATCATATATGGCATGGAAAGGTTTTGTACCTCTTTAATGTATTTGTGTAGAGTAGGTATGCTAGAAATCCTAACAGTTGTTTTTGATTAGTTACCAGAACTTTTAAGACACGTTTTTAAAAGTTTAAATATATTTCTAAAGTATATAGTCAGGCTGGAATTACGGTGAAACTAAAAATCGCGCCAATCAAGGGTTAGATATCTAAATTGGTAATTTACTCTGGTTTATTGTAATTTAGGGTTTAATTAAAATACTTTTTGGACTAAAATTGAACGAATTGCTAAAATGTTAACGTTTTAAATCGTGTACAAGACTTTATTTTCAGTAATTGTTCGTGTTTTATCGTCGTTAATGACCTTTTAATGTCAATTTTCATATCAATACGAAGCCAAATAATCAAGTATATTATGAAAAACATTAACTTTTTCATTTTTTTAGTCAGAAATAAGATTTTTTTTAAGCGTTGAAAGAGTTGTATTATGCATTAAAAATAGCAGAAATTCAAATCCAAATCATTTTGTAAATACCGGTAGATTACTGCTATTATAAAACACTAATCAGGATAGACAATGCTATGGAGCTATAATGTTTCTTTAAATCTTTGACCAACGTGTCTCATATTCTATTCTAGAAAATATTCCCATTTCCCGCACGTTGTAGCATGGGAGTTGTCACTTTTAAAATTAGGCCTGTAACCAAAAAAAAAACTGGAATCGTTTAGTTCTTTCAGTTATAATCATGCAAAAAAATGTGAACTTTCAAAAACTAGTTGGTTTATAACTTGTAAACGCGTTTTTAAAAATAGAGGCCCTCGTAGAAGGATTTTAACAAGAAAACTGTCGCGAATAAATCATAAAAACCAAGAATTTGGGAGAATAAGAAAATGAATATAAGGGAAGCGGAAAGAGAGAGACAGTTGAGGGAGAGAAAAAAAAAAAATTGGTGAATGAGATAGTAAAAAAAAACTAATTTGCAAAATTTACACCTCTCTGGGGTACCCCGGCTTTACGAGAAACTCGGGCGCGTGGATAAACTGTCTCAACGAATCTGCAGTAATTAATTTTCTTTGGATACCTTTCTCGGCGCTTCAACTTAAGGCGCGTTCAGACTATCCAACTTTAGTCAGCTGACAAATGACAGACTTGTCGGGCCGAGTTGTCACACAATTCAGTCAGGTCAGGTGGCGCGTTCACACCACCCAACTAGTCGGGCCGACTACCCTTAGCCCACAAAAGGGCGTACAAAGCTGTGCAGAAACAATAACCAACAGGAACGTTCATTTTAGAGACGTCTGCATAGGGGTTTCGCTTTCACCGATTTTTATTGTTTCATTACTTTCGTAACACGTCATTTCGATTGATAATTATTAAAAATCCGAAAGTGATGAATCTTGACGAAGATAGTCGTAGGAAAAAAACAGTAGCTTTGATGGGGATTGCCCTTTTAATTGATAGAAAAGAAAAACGAAAAGAAATGAAGAAACAACGTTCGGTGTGGGTTAAGCCTTGGTTAGTTCGAAGGAAAGAAAAAGGAGCGTTCTCTTTGGTAAATGAGTTATTCCAATGACATTTCTACATTTAAGAAAATAATAAAGCTATATTAATATACAAAGAGGAAAAACCATCAAAACTTCATATTATTTACCCCATTCTTTTTATTAGCTGCCATTTTGCCAAGGCCCGAATTTCCGAAATAGTATTTGACTCTTTTAACAACTGTACTCTCTCTCTCGCGGAGTCGCGCTGAAAAAAATACGACACGTGCCCTATGACGTAATGTTTTCACCTCTTTTGATTGGTTTCCTTCTTCTCCGATTTTAGTCGGCCCGACTCAAATCGCCTACCTACCCGATTAAAATCCGAGCTTCGACCTGACAATAGTACGGTCTGGTGAAACGTTCACATTGCCTGACAAACTAGACCGACTAGTCAGTCTGGGTTTGTCAGCTGACTAAAGTTGGATAGTCTGAATGGGCCTTAAGCCGTAACAGACCCCGAGAACTCCTGTTGGGCTTGGAGAGCTTCTTTTAGCGATAGGCGAACTAAAAAGGTTACGAGGGGGGGAAGAATAATTTTATCCCCACGAAAAATTGCGAAAAACTGAACAGGTGAGGAAAGAAATTCAAAGAATGGAACTGCAAACGTATTCCAGTCTAAGTACGCAACTCCTGAATAGCGAAGTTGATGTATTTCGACTCTTGGAATAGGTTTTTATATTCTTTGAAAACTGGGGATGGAAATAGGCCAGATTTTAAAGGATAATACTACCGAGGTGGTCTATTCCAAACTGAAAAGAGATTTATCGTAAGATTGCTCGTAACCGTTACTAACACGCGAGTAATGTAAGTGGTAAAGTTAAGCATCGTACAACTAATATATAAAATTAAGAGTCATGTTCGTGGGTTTATTGGATGAATAGTAATAATAACCCTAACTGTATAAGTATGATATGTCTACTGTATAATGTTAAAGGTTAGAATATGTGAAAAGGCTAATATTTAGTGGGTCATTATGTGTGCGGATTCGTGCAGCTATATAGTAATTCCATGTCAAATTGACTGTATGCGTAGAAAAAGTTACGCTATAACCGTTATCGTAATTTGTTTATTTCCACGCTATCAATTCGAGGTAGAATATACCAAAAATATACCATAATAGGTGAAAACATTCGGCCAACAGCAAATAGAATCTGATAAAACAGTTATTGTTTCATGTTGGCTAAAATTTTTACCTATCTAAACAGTTCCCATAGACAATGTTCTTTCAAATATTCATAGGTATAGATAGGGCCCATAAATACATCATATCAGTCATTTTTCCATACTTTTAACATGGGTGGTCACTAAAGTTGGGGGCCATTTGCAGCTGAATAAAGTTCCCGGCAAGCCTTTATTGGTTGAATTTCGCTATAGCCACGGTGGCAGAGATTAGAGAATGCTGGAAGAGTATATTTTGCTATAGTGAAAAGCGAAAACTCATGCATGTAGGCCGATGAATAGGATTCTGGCAACAATGCACGCTACCACTCTGTCGCTTCCTTCTTTTTAAGTTTACAATGTAAGGACAAATGGTACAAGGCTACGCTGTTGGGATTCTTCACCCCTACCTTGACAATTTAAGCGTAGTAATTTTGGAAAGGGAATAATCTTAGATGAATTGCATTTTCTGAATGGAATGAACCGTACAGGGCAGATCAAAAAGGGAAAACTCTATCTCTTTCTTCCTTTTCCCTGGCTTGGTCGTGTCACTAGTCACTCCGAGGTCTTCAATTAAGGGTTACCATAGTATAGGAGCGACCGCTCCCTTTTCCTTTTTCTAAATAAGGAATGGCTTCTTCAAACTATTAACTTGACAGGAACTGCGCGAGGTATATAGTCTGTATAGCAGGAGGTCATTCATCACTATAGCCCCCATCCGCACCGACAAAGAAACATCTTGCCACTCTTATTATCATTTGCGCAGCCGTGAGAAAATTGCAAACTAGAATGGTCCAAGATTTCTAGTTGGAATCCACGTTTTTACTGTTTTTTCTTTTCTTTATATACACTGTGTTCAAGAATAATTTGCAAAACACCGAAAGCTATAAGAGTGTTAATATACAATGTTAAATGTCATATGGCTTATAAAAGGAGAAGAAAATAGTTATTGAACTTTAGCAGTATGGGATTTTGTTAAATTTTTGAGCCTTATGGATGGATATTCTAATGGAAAGCTATCTTTCACGGACCTATAGTTTGTCACAAGTTCAATAAGTAATTTTCGTTACTATATTAGCAATTAATGTTCTAAGTATTTTATTTTTGGAGATAAACATCAAGGGGTAATGTATGTCGTTTTTATGCCTGTATTACGTTAATTTTAAGAGGTTCATTTTCGAAAAATCTGAACATTGCTTTCACAATTACGTATCTAATTACAGCCTCTGGTAATTTTAAAAACCTGCTCGGTTGCTAGCTTACTTTATTACAGTCAAAAGCTTAAAATAGTGATCCAAAAACAATTTATTGGGGCATCTAAAAAGTACATTCGCATAGTATTAGTGTCAAATATTGGTGAAATAATATATACTTTGAAAAATCGGATAACATCATCGAATACCCACAAATATTATTTTTCTCTCTAAAATACGTGCTTTTTGAAGTTAGGGAGGAGTCATTTATATAGCGCTAAGAAAGATGCCAGAATTCAGGCGTTAATGGGCTCAATTTTCAAAGTTCTAAGTACACGCTAGTAAACCCAACTAATTTTCCAATTTTGTAGAAACTGAAAAATTGTAGACTCTATCTCTCTCTCTTTCTGACTGTGGGCACAGCGGCGTGCTTCGGTACTCAATAATATCCGTAAGACTTGGCCCTTAGACAGCCAGTCGCCACTGTCTAGCAAAACCAACTACCTTTTCTCTCTGTCTTCTTCGTCTCTCTCTCTTTTTCGCCCGTAGTCTGTTTCTATCAGGCTGGCTTGTCTAGTTTTTCTCTTTTTCTATAAAGATTGATTTAAAGAAAAATGCAACGTTTTCTCTAAGTTGTAAAAATAAAATAATAGTAAGACCTTAGCTTATATATATTTTTTTCTTCTTTTTTTTTCAAAATGTGACCCAATTTTTAACCTTTCTCTTTCGGCAAATATATTTCGTAAAAAGTAAAGTAAAACGACGTATAGTTGATAAAAAAAAGCGTGGGTTTTATATCGTGCTGAATTGTGAAAGGGACCTTTTCGACGTTGATTTTAAAAGCATTTCAATTCGAACAATGTTGATCTATTTCTTTTTGAGATACCGAGTTAAATATACTCGCAGAAGTAACGAAGATTAAAGATAGTTTCATACACAGATTTCTTGTCTCTATTAGGACGATACTAATCTAGTACTGCATTAAACAACATGAATGAAATATGTTAATTCGGGTGGATTATTTTAAAATTCGAAACTATTCTTAAACTTCAATTGTTTAGTTATTTTTCCGTACGAAATAGACTCGTGTGAAAGACCCTTTAGGAATGTTAGTTATTCAAATTCTAGTTTTTTGGTTTTCTTATTTTCCTTTTTTTTGTCCGCCTTCTTACGGTGGCATGGCGACCGAGAAAAAGATGATGGGTTAAAATCTTAAAAAGGTGGAAGCCCTTCTTCCAATCCCAAGTTTAACAAATTTTGTTTTTAAAGTTTTATCTTTTTCTTTTTCTTAAACGAACGCCGCGTATTCCAAGAATGTGTCTTTCTCTCATCGTCTCTCGTCTTCTTGGTTTATGTAATAAAGACAATGTAGTTGTACGCGGGGAAAGGGGGAAGATGGTCGAGAAGAACGAGAAAAAAAAAAAACTTAGACGACTTGGAGAAAAAAAAAAAAAAAAAAAAAAAGAAGGGCTTCGGCCGAGTCGACACACGGGGCTATCCCGCAGATATAATAAAGAATTCCCCGTGTATAAATTATTCATATAATAATACGCGCCTGGCGCGCCGCGGGCTTTTTATGTTAAAAATGTGTAGGCCTTGCTTGCCGCTTACTCGTTGCTATGATCCCATACTTGCAACTTTTTGCCGACGCGTCGTTTCGGATAACTTTAATATAGAATGACCCAAAATAGTTCCTAATCCTGGCCCAATGATCCCCATCTTACTTTGGACACTAAATAATTATAAGAACCCGCTAGGACATATCTAAGCCTAATTGATCATCATGCTAATAATATTTCGATGGGGTCTGATAAGTTCTGTCCGCTTAAGCAAAAAAAAAAAAAACGTATCGGATTATTTATATGGATTTCAAATACAGATACGCGAAGTAAAAGCAGGCCACAAAAAACAGAGGCCTAGCATTTGATTGGGCAGCCCGTACAGACTCGTACATAAAATCGTGGGTTCTTTCCTCCTTGGGTTGGGAACCTATATTCATTGTTTTTTATTTGGGTTAGGTTCTGAATGTGTTAATTTATCCTAGCGATTCTTAACTTTGATGATCATAGGATTATAGGCTATGGATTTAGAATAAACATACACAGACAAGCGTGGTGCGTTCTTTGGTTTATTTCTCAGCGCCTTTGGCACTTGTTTATTTTGAAACCCGAGTTCTTTAATGTGTACTTATAACACCCGATTAGACGCAAAAATTATAGACATCGAAAAGAAACGACAAATACTTTTGATAGAGAATTTTTATTCTAATCTCAGACGTTCTTTTTTGAAGAGATTAACGCGTGTAATTATTAATTGAGGTAATAAGGGTCTTTCTTAGGAAGTTTTTCCTTTTCTTTTTTTCTAGACGAGCGAGCTAGGCTTAGAAGGTCTAGAATTAGGAATGGGGTAGTTGAAACATCGCTTCGGGCCCAACCTTTAATCAATCTTGTATTTAGCTCGGAAGGTATAATCACTGGTTAGATTTTGATACTATACACAAGGGGGTTACAAATGGCACCCGAGCGTAGGTTTGAGGCAAAAGTCGTTCATCGTACGAGAGACAACGAAAAAGATTTGATCGGAGTTACGGACAGCGTTTGCGTCACCGGTTTTATACGACAATTTCAAACATTCCAGTTTTAATTTTTTTTAATCGTATACCAAAAAAAAAAGAGTCGCGCGCTTTTTCTTTGTCCCGTTTTATATTTCTACAAAGACGCTACCACCACCTTCACCAGTCATGCTATAAAAAAAGAAAGGGACCCGAAAGAAACTCGGTAGCTGAGAAAAAGGGTTAAGAATATCGAGGTTCTGGTTTGAACTGCGTTACCTCTTCCATATCCTTGCGTGTGCTTGGCAAAACTATTGACGACGGCGTCGACGGCTTCTTTGAGCATCGTCTTGGCTCGAGCGTCCGAGACAGACCCCGAGGAAGAATTGTTGCGAACCGGCGGGGCCGGTGGCGCCTTGGTTTTTGTAGGCGTGTTATGAACCGCTGTGCGATGCATTTTTGACGTCATGCTCGCGGCCAGACGACCCAACCGGGCTCGCTACTCCCTGAGACACGGACAAGAGATCTCGGAGTTTTTTTTTTTTTTGTTTAGAGAAACTGATACAAAAATGGTCTGTCGAGATGAAGTTTAGAGCCCGACACTTATTATCCGCCGCGCGTTTCTATCCTTCTACGTTCGCCAAGAGGTTTTCTCGGTACACCCCGAATTCCTTTCCAGAGTAAAAAAACTTTTCCGTTTCCAGTTTTTATACTAGCGATATCGCGAATTACTTTCTCGTGTCCCGACGGTCAAAGCCGAGAAGATATCGGAGAGAGATTATTATTAAACGGGCTCGATTTTGGAGCGAGGCGAGTACTCTTGGTGCCTTCTTCTGGAAGAGAGGGTCGACGTCCCTTTTCGCCTATATCGGCCGACGCGAAATAACGCGAGAAGACTTTTTGGCTGTTACCGTGTCGAAGGAAACACTCGCGTTTACCTATTCGGAATTGCTCTACGCGGTCGGGGCTACTGTGTCCGGGACTAGGCGGTCTCGGGTCGCGATTAAGTACTTATTTAGACAGCCGACGTTATGCCAACTGTCCATGCATTGATGGGAATGGTAGAGCCGAAGCCGTGCATTGAAATATTTGGCACCGCACCCGCCGGCAAAACCATTATGAATGTTAGATTGAGTCTAACGCTCCGAGTAGAAGAGACAACTTTCACCTTCCAGGCGCTACGGCTCTACCTCGCGTAACGTTTAGGTGGCGCTCCGGTAGTTCCACTTTTTCTGTCATCCGAACCCGTCCTTTTGGCCCTCCCTTCCTTTATCCCTACAGTTTCCCTGGGGCGTTTTACTCCTTGCCCCTACCCTATTCTCCGTCGTCTAGTGTCTGTATCTATTTATTCTTGGAAATGGCGTCTAATAAGAAATCCGCGCTTTTCGTCTGCTTAGGTAATTTCCTTTAATATTAGTAAATTTTCGATGTTTTAATGCTAATTGGAATACTTTAACTTGCAAAATCCTTTCAATTATCTTTTATATTACAAAATAATGATTGAACAAATATTCTACTCGAAAGTATCTAGCATAATATTCCAGAAACATTAAGCCTAACTTCTCTCAAATTTATTAATTTAAAAAATTAACTTCAATGACTAAAATTAAAGAAGCGTACATTTTACTTTTCAATTTTACAGGCAATATTTGCAGATCTCCCATTGCTGAGGCTGTTTTTGCACATGTATTAAAAGAAAGGGGTCTAATAGATCAGGTATACCTGGCACGTAGTGATCTTTCCCATTAAAAGTATAACCATATTATGATGATTGTTAACAGTGGCACGTTGACAGTGCTGGAACGGGTGATTGGCATATTGGTCATCAACCTGATAGAAGGGCGCAAAACTGTATGAAAAAGCACGGCATCGAAATGAACCATAAAGCTAGAGTAGTTACCAATAGTGATTTTAATAACTTTACTTATATATTTGGAATGGATGATATGAATATAAGGTACTAAAGATTTCGCACTATAATCGTACGGAAAAAAATCAATTCTTGTCTAATTTAAAATAGCGATCTTAAAGAAATTGCTCCAACTGGTTCTACGGCCAAAATAGAACTACTTGGCATTTATGACCCCAGTGGTGATAAAATTATAGAAGATCCTTACTATGTAAGATAAATGTTTAACTGGCCAAGTTAGTACTTAATAATGTCTAACCAATTTTGGTCAACACCCGTGTAGGAATCTGGTGACGCAGGATTTGAAAAAGCCTACAATCAATGTCTACGCGCGAGCAAAGCCTTTTTAGATAAACACGCTTAATTTATAGCGTGTATAAGCGAAAACATTCTGATAATTTGTGTAATAATAAGACCAATTTAATGCTCCGTAACTTTCATTTTATTAAAAAGCAGTCGTAAACAGAATCATTGAAACATGTCAAGAGTTAGAATTTTTCTTTTCTAATCTTTGCCTTTTCTTTTCTTGATAAACTTCGACATTATCGAACCATTGTTTATACAATATTTGAGTATCCAACGTTACATCCAAAGATACTAAAATAATATACAAAATATTAATTTATAAGAGTAATTACTAATTATTATTCCTTACCTTTAAATTTATTCCAATTAGAATTAATTTCTTTTGAAAATAAACAAATTGGTAATTGGCTTTCCCATGGGATGAGTTCAAACTGAAAATATAAGTTTAGTTGCGTGAAATTGGTCTCAAATAGAAGAAACTATTTAAACTAACCTTTTTAGAATCTTTATCCATCTTTTTATAAACCGCTACTTGATTATTTTCAACTGGTGTTAAAATTAGAAACATTTCCGGGCCAACAATAACGGCAGAAATAGGTTGTAGCTCAAAATTAACGTTTGAAAGATGATTCAAAGTTGGTTTTCCATCTTTATTGATAAATTGAAACGTCGAGCAAATATTGCTTCCGTCAAATAAGGCCACAGCTAAAGATTCGTTTGAAACTATGCTTTTAATCGCTAGAGTTTTAGATTCTTCGGGAAGCGTAATCCCCAAATTTGTTACGTTAATCTGACTCAATTCTTCTCCTTCTAAATAATTCCAAACTCTAATCGTACTATCCTAAGAAAAAGTCAAATTAGTATTTAAAATATCGATGCAAATTAGCTTAAAAATTAACTTACACCTGAGCCTGACAATAAATATTTCAGCTTTTCCCCGCATAGAGACAAAGTCGTCACGAATCTAAATAATCAAAATTAAACATTTAAAGAATATATTTTTAAGCTCATAAAACTTAAATTTGAATTACTGAGTATGTCCTAAACAATACGTGTGAATGTTATAACAATTGGGAAAGTTGGAAACTCTAATTTTTTCATCTCGGTCGCACGTTATGACGTATTTATCATCTGGACTTATAACCTAGAATTAAAAATATTATTTAACTCCTTTATAACAAAAATGAATCATCAACTTAATCGTACAATATCTAATAACATAGATAGGTGTCCCAATATTAGTTTTCCATTTTCATTTGGTTCTTCCACCGAATATTGATAGACATCCCCTCCTTTATCAGCAGCCAGTAAGTACTTGGCAGAGTGTGTAAATTTAATTTTGATGCATTTTCTGACGACTAATCTAAATTAAATATGATATTAAAAGAATAGTTTTTAAAAATATGGCCCATATTTTCTTACCTGTTGCTTTGCAATTCCCAAGACAAGTCATTTTTCCAAATTAGTAACCTTTTTTCGTCATCATTTACGGCTAAATATTTGCCACAATCAGACATACAGGCGCATAGTATGGAATTTTTGGTAGGCTTGGAAACTCTAAAAGCGTATATAGACTAGATTTAGTATGAACTTGCGTTAATAAAGTGGGTTTTTTATTACTGTATTTTAGGTTGATCTGTTTCCATGTTCTCATCATTTGTATCGGGATTTTTGGAAACCTTTTTAGATTCAGGCTCCGATGTGGGTATTTCAGGGTATTCAATAAATGACACATTTTTGGACCTGTAATTTGAAGAGAAACTGTAAATATCATGGACTAAGTAAAAAACTTCGCCAAGATGTTTTATTAGTCCATGATTCACTTGTGCAAAACTGCAAATGCAAATTGTTCCATTAATATAAGGCCTACTCTGAATCGAAGAGCAACGTTGCTGAAGAACAAACAAAAGCTTGACATGTTCCTCCTTGTAAAATGTACGCCATAATCAACGATAATTAGGTTTTACTTCGTGTAAATTTAGTTACTTTTAGCAGGAGGCAACTAAAGCATGGCTAAATGTGCTTTAACCCTTGCCAGTTGTTGTCACTTCCACTTGCATGCCACGTGATCATTATTAGCAGACGGACGGACAATCTTTATCATTTAAGGCGGATGCACACAGACCAGTTTTCGCGCGTTTCACGCTCGTTCGCTCATAGAAATCTATGGGGGAGCAAGCTTGAAACGCGGGGAAAACTTGTCTGTGTGCATCCGCCTTAAGTCAGTAACGCCATCTACATCTAGTGGCGGGAAACAGTTCCGGTACCGGGAATATTCTAGAACAAGCAGTTAATCCTCTTGACATAATGGCCGCGAAGAGCACGCTTAATTATCAGGGCTGTAATTATTTTAGACAAAGAATTATTATCGCAACTTTAAATAATCGACCGGTTAAAATTAATAAAATAAGGGATAAAGATGTTGATCCTGGTGTCAAAGGTATAAATTTGATATATTTTCAACTTAGGCCTAAGTTATGAAAAAACACGTGGACCCAAGGCTTAAGACCTTAAATTTTTACTTTCGTTCTCGTTACAGATTTTGAAATCAACTTGTTGAAACTTGTCGAGGAAATGTCCAATGGATGCAAAATTGATATTAACGAGTCAGGAACTCGCGTTTTTTATCAACCAGGATTGCTTCACGGTGGAAAGATCGAACACCAGTGTAGCAACGATAGATCCATTGGTTATTATTTGGAAGCGTTAATAGCATTTGCGCCTTTTTGTAAGAAACCCATCGATGCTACCCTATATGGTATTACTAATGACCAAAGAGACCCATCAGTGGATTGGATTAAAGTTACAACATTGCCAGTACTGAAGAGGTTCATAGGTGTTGATGAAGGCTTGGAGTTGAAGATAATAAGTCGCGGTTTACCGCCGAACGGAGGCGGGGAGGTTAAATTTTCGTGTCCGATTAGAAGACAACTAAGACCCATTCAGTTTACCAATCCAGGAAAAATAAAACGAATAAGGGGTGTAGCTTACGCCGTTAGAGTGTCTCCAGCTATGGCCAACCGTATGGTTGAAGCTGCTAAAGGAATATTGCTTAAATTTCTCCCAGATATTTACATTCATACTGATTCCCTTAAAGGCAAACATGCTGGAAAGTAAGGAATTTAAAATCATTGTCAAAAACAAATGTCAACTGAAATAATAAAATTTTTTAATTCCTCTAAAAGATCACCAGGTTTTGGAATTTGTCTTTACGCTGAAACCACTGAAGGTGTAGTTTATTGCGCCGAAGCTTTGTCCAATCCTTCTGGATCTGACAAAGGTCCTAGCATTCCTGAAAATATAGCAGAGATGGCAACTTCGGCTTTACTCGATGAAGTTTATAACGTTAGTTTCAAAAAAAAATTTTCATGTTGAAGTATTAGTTAAATCAATTTTTTTTCTCAGGGAGGTTGCGTTGACAGTGTAAATCAAAGTCTAGCTTGTCTGTTCATGGCGTTGGGTCCTCCTGATGTTTCTAAACTAAAATCGGGAACTTTAACCCCTAATACGTGAGTATTCAATTTTTGCAAATTATGGAAGGCATACCAGGAAAGTTTAGGGAGACAGATTTTTGCATTAAATAACTTTGATACTTTCGAGTAATTTCGTTACTTAATGCTTATTAAAAAAATCTGTTTTCTTATCATTCCTTTTTTTTCCTTCAGCGTACAATTTTTGCGACATTTGAGGGACTTTGCCAGCGTCATGTTTAAATTAGACGTTGAAAAAAGGGACGAAGAAGATGATTTAAAAATTGGGGGAGAAAAGACAATATTAACGTGCTTAGGAATTGGATACACGAATCTCAGCAAAACAATTCGATAGCTTACACGAATTGAGCTTCCTGTAAATAATAATGGCCTGATTAAATGATTTAATCATTTAATTGATTTAATATCGCAATTTAACTGATATCATTTTTGCGTACCCCTGGGTGTGTGACGTCAGAGATCATGACACAAATTGACGAGTTTGTTTTATAAAACAAAACGTAGGGGGGGCTCTGCCGGAAGATTTACTGTAACTTTAAGTCGCAGCTTTTTGTACTTGGAAGAGGTTACACGAGAAATAAGTGTATAATTGTTGAAAGGAATCGTAAGATGGACTATGTCTGACTGATTATCGAATCTTGGCGATCGTATTTTCTCGTCACTGAAAACTCGATATTGGTAACTGACTAACCCATGTTCAGAACCCCATCATTACTTTTTTGTTTTACTACAAAGAAAGTTTTTATCAATTTCCATGAATGATACAGACTTTTATTGCGAATTTGAGCTGAAATTCAGATAGAAAAACAAACTTATACCGAAATATTAAATACACGCAATTATTGAATCTTTTAAAATATATTAAAATCATTTAGATAGGTTTGTTTGTAATACTTTAAACAGGTTTTAAACTACGATAGGTTATTCCCATCTCCCTTATTTTTTTTTATCAATAGTAGCTGCCAAAATGTTTTGACTCCCTTGACTTCAAGACTAGGTGGTAATGATTTCATATTTTTTTATACAAAAATTAGGCATTTTTTCAAAAAATAGGATCATCTTTTCATAACAAAAATTCAGAAAGATAGATCTTTGATCAAATGGAAATTTTTAAGCATGGTTTTTTCTTTTTAACGTGCTAAATATTTCTATCAAGTATAACGATGGGCTAAGCCCGCTAAAGATACAGTCGTCGCTAAAAGAAATTGTGAATATTTCACTCAATTTATTTCGGAGACAACTGTACCGTATTTTAGTTGATTTAGTAGACGTTTTAGTTTTATATAAAATAAACCTTTATCAGGTTTCAATTAGAACGGTGGAGATAATCTCTTGGTTAAACATTTAATTATTTTTAGGACAAAGTTAAACAGTCATATTTAGGGATGTGCGTGTTCTCAATATTTGGTTTCTTAAAATTATATTATTTAAATGAGGCTGTCAATTTAGAAAATAGTAAAATACCGTAAAAATTAAACCAAATAATAGTTTTAGAGCCTTGAAAGTAAACTAGATTAGGCTTAGTAATTTAAAATAAGTTTAGCTTGTTTATTCAATCAATACAAATACCATAATGATCGTAAATTGAAAACCTTCGTGGGAAAAATGGTGTTAGATGAGTTCACGGACGTTTTAACTGGAACTCGTGTAGAGAGAATTTCATCCGTGACTTCTAAGGAGTTCCTTCTATATATATTCTGAGATTAAGTCGTTAACAAAATTAGCCAAAGGATCTAGCGTCTATCTATCTTTGTCTTTACTAATTACTATTGAGCTGTCATATGCGATACTTATTTTACTGACAAACAATACTTGCTAAACAAATTTTTGTTTAGAATTAGCGCAGAGTGATAGGGAGGTTTATTGAAACCAATAAGAGAAATATTAATATTATTTTTAGTTTTACACGCAAAAATTTAACCCCATCTAAGAATATTAGTTTAGGCGTGAGACTAATATTTAGATAAAACCTCTGACTAGTTAGAGTAGTATTAGTTCCTTATTGATTTTAACAAACAGCGAAAAAAAACTATAAATTGAGTTCCGCACACCCCTATTTAAAAATCTACATCATATATTTTCTGCTGTCACAATCGTAAAACATTTTTGACACTAAGATCTTTGATCGAGTGCGCAAGAGTTATAATTAGTCGCCTCCTTATTGAGGATGGTTTTTGGTTGAGCAGGTTTAGTAAATAGATCCGAAAAGAAGTAGACCTATTTTTAAAGTAGATAAAATTAAATCAGTTTTTAATTTGAACTATATTCATTTAGGATTTTGAATTTTGATATAAACTTACGACGATCAACGCGACTACCACGCCTTGAATTGAACCAGCCATGACGTCACTCCAATGATGTTTGTAGTCTGAAATGCGGGACAAAGCCGTACCCCAAGCTGCCCAGAGACAAAGTGCTTGCAGAAATGGTCTCAGAAGTTTCACTTGAGTGTAAGTCATTCTTGATTGTAGATAGAGCTGGGGTGGCGGGTGAAAATAATCGTAAGAATATTACGGAAGAAGTATTCTTCTACAGTAAAACCTCGTTATTACAAAATTCTGGTGGAAGGGAATGAGTTGGAGATGAGAATTTGAACACTTGAAAAGATAGTGTAATGACAGCGACCAATTTTTTTTCGCTAAGCTACTAATCTTTTCTAAAACTAAGTTTTCAAATAGATAAACCTTCAGTATAATCTCTTTAACTACTTTATCTGGGCCTGAAATAGGCATAACTGGATATATCATGGAAAGCTAAAGATTTAATAGACATTAATACGAGGTTTTGCTGTATTAAAAACATACGTACGGCTGTAAACAGCATTGTATATGCCGAAAAAGATGAATGACCAGACATGAACGATAGCCTCGCTTCTCTTATTAAATCTTTGTCTTCCTTCAGACAACTGTACATTTCCTTTTCTATGTACCGGTTTTGGTACTGAATCAGGTTACAGTTTATACTAGGCTCGCATACGTCGAGAAAATGCGGTCGCAAACGCCCGATAGTGTACTTTGCTACAAATTTATTTCAATTAGATTGTCATAGTTTTAAATACACTTAATATAAAAGTGAAACTTACCAATATCGGTTGTTAACTGCGAAATAGCTGCCCCAAAGAGAAATATCCCTAATTTTCGGTAAATTTGCCATATTAAGGGATGGACATCCCATCTCAGAAATTTGTAGTTTTTTGCGTAAATATTTTGTTCGCATTGAGAAACAAAACGAACCGATTCCGTCGCAAATATCTAAAATTAATCAAAATTTAGATTACCAAAATTGTAATAATCCGTTAGTTTTAATTTATCTTACCACAAAACATGGAACTATTATGCCCACGCAATATAGGCAGGTGTTTGAAATGGTAGAATCCTTATAAGGATACATTATTGATTCATCATCGCAATTGAATCCTCTTTCGTACGGTTGACCGACCAAAAATAGAATCAATATTGGCAAGCCAACTAACAATAGGAAAGAGGAAAAATGCAAGGTTATTCTTACTTTGTTGAAGCGTGTAGGGTTATAAAATAATTTACGCACCAACTAGTAAAATAATGAAATCCAATACGACGCGAAGAAAAATGGGTATTTTCTTCATTTTTAAGATAATACTGTTCCCTCTTGAATGCGCTTTTCGAGAGGAGGAGGGAAATATTTTGACAGATAAAAAGCTTGTTTAAAATTCGTAAAAAAATAATTGGCCTTCTTATTAGCTTAAATTTGTGAAACACGCACGCCCTGTAGTATTATAATTAGGTGGGAAATTGGGTTAGAGCCAGGGAAGTACAATTTTATACATTTACTTATTATAATTTGTGCCTATAGTGTATCTAGATTCTAGAATTACTTCTAGACTAGCGTAGAAGACTTTTTTTTTATTTCAATTAATCACAGTCGGCGTTTTTTTCGTGAATAAACTTCAAGCGAGTTAAGTAAAAGTACAAGCCCAATTGCGCATAATGTGAAAATTTAAAAAAATCAACCATATAATAATAATTACAGGTAGCCTGAGGTAGGCCTACTTAAGCTAAGATAGGAGGAGTTAGTAAATCAGAGCTGACCCAGCTGGGATGATATTTTTGCAGCATTTCAGTAAAATTTTAGTATTAAAAGTCTATGACGTAAGCCTAACTACGGCATTCTCCATATGGTATTATATTATTAATATTTAACTAAAATTGGTTCCTACCTTATTATGCTTTTTAAAATTGATCACAATTTTGATCGAAATCCATACGAATTTTCTGTGCGTTTTAACTTGTGGCGTGATTACATAATTAAAATTTATTGATCTTTGAAAAGCGTCGCGAAAATGCCCATCCCCATGATCAAATCCCTGTTGTCTGCCGGTGCCCCTACCGGCAAACTACAAAAGTCAAAAGGCGACCAAATACAAAATGTTGGCGGGATGTTTTTTAGGATAGATTTTTGGATTATAGGTTTATTGTATGCCGCACAGAAAGTGCACCCTTTTGAAACAGGGCGATGATTTTAATTCATGGCGTAAGCCAAGATGATTTTGTCCACAGCCAAAATATTGGAGTATAGCCGATTAGGAAAACCACCGCCAGGTTAATAACTTGATAGTGAACGGGGAAAATGTTGTTCGGGAGATTTAACTTGTCACTTTCATCCTTCCCCTAAAATAATTATATACTCATGTCCTTACCTTGTGTAGCGTTTCTAGATTGAAAGGAATATTAGCTTTGAAAAGTCCGAAAACGAAGTTATTATGATTATAAAAATACTTCTCAAAGTAGAACGGAAGTTCTCTTTCCTCTACCGGAAATTCTTAAGTTTTATTAGCTGTTTTGTAAATATTCTGGGATAAAATACTATGATTATGCTTACTAGAGTTTATTCTCCGAAGTAAAATGCATTTTGTTTCGTAAAACAAGGCGTTTACCTAAAATTGAGATCAATACTCGTAGGATGTATAGGTGGATAAGTTTAACAGTCTGCTATTTGCCTATCTCGGAAACACGCGAAAACCACGTAAAAGGCAGCGAAAAGCTTGTAGATAAGATTACAACTACTAGTTAATTAGTTCATTGATAAGAATGATAAGGTTTTCCAAGGTTCACCATCAAAACTATTAGAAAATAAAGTTTTTTATACGAGATTTGGTAAATAATACTAAATATCATCGCGTTTATCTTCAATCTAATACGTCAAATACAGATAGTAAATATCGTGTGGGATTATGTTGTGGATAAAAAGATAAATTAACCGTAGGAAGTTGGAAAAATTGGTACTTAAATTCTACAGGACTTGAGTCACTTTGAATGAATTTAGATATTTATGCATTCATGGATATCATTATCCTTTAAGTGGTGAATCAGAAAAAGGTCATCAATAAACACACTTAGATATTCGCCGAAATAACATCTTTTTAATAGATAACATACGCTTTACAAAAACGTTTTCTTAATAGAAGCAATAAGTTACGGATTTATTTTATTATAATTAACAATTATTACTAATTCGCGGTTCGGTTTCTTTCAAAAAATCTCCAACTGGTATTTTTTTATTATTAAACAACGGCTTTTTGTATCACATTATATTTTTTTTAACAAACTCCAACAACAGGCTCAATATGATTTTACGTTTTTAAACTCTAAATTTCAACTCTGTTAAAAATCTGCGGAGAAATATCTTTTAGTTTGTTTTTGATTATACAAATTAATGCCAATTTAAAAAGATTCCAATAATTTTAATTTAATTTGGCGTAGTCTTCCAATTTTAGAACCCTTTATCAAAATATTCAATTTTTCTTCTTCAATATTTGATTTAAATTTTAAAATTTTGATTAATATATTTTTAAGAATGTGAGGTACCGTATTAGTTGAAGATTTCAAAATATAATCCCCATTTTGCGTCGAAGAATAGCTTTTCACGGAGTTTTTTTCAAACATTATTGCTGCAATATTAATTACAAAACCTAATTAAAACAAAAATGGATATATATTCGTAAAGTAGACCATATTGTACGACGCCTCTAGAATATATATTAGATGTTAAATTTATGTACAAAATAACCAACAAATGTGTTGATATGTTTTTAACTGCTAGGACACAAAATCACAAAAAATACCGTTCGATATGATTCGCATTCTCTTTTTCTTACTCTAATTACAACCGCGAAGAAAACCAAAACAAACATAAATGATGATATTAATTATATAAATCGGAATACACTGTATTTAAAATATGATGATTAGTTATACCCCCTACCTCCCATTGAGATGTAGTTTTGGTCCCATCATAAACTAGTCATTTTATCGTTGTTTATTTTCATGGGGGCTAAGATTGTTTCCGAATCTGATGGTCCATCCTCATCCTTCTTTGGTATAAATTTGTTTTGAACTATAAGATGGACCTATGATGAAAAGATATAGTTTAAAAAGATTACAAATATGCAAATGTAATAGAAAAAAATACCAGTACATTAGAAATACACTTCTTTCGTTTATTTTGACCCCCTCCAAAGGGGGTAGGCAATCACAGAATCAGAGAGGCTCATCAGTGGATTGCCTACCCCCTTTGGAGGGGTCAAAATAAATGAAAGTGGTCTTTTAAGATTTTATAATAGCTTTTTCGAATTTTTAAAAACAATAGACCTCTTAATTTTATTTTGAACCATTCCAAAGGGGGTAGGCAACCCACTGAATCAGACCAAGGGGATGATTAGCTCATGCGCAGTTATGGCTATGTTTCACCCCTCTTTGTTTGTTTGATTCTGTGGTTGCCTACCCCTATGGAGGGGTTCAAAATAAACGCAAGAGGTCCAGCACGCAGTTAATTTTGAAGTTTCTTAAAAACATTTCAACCCATAGGTGTAAACTTTTGAATTTGGGACTTTAATAGTTTAAAAAAAACTAAATACTAAACGTATTTACCGTGAAATAAGCTCCCGCAATACCCAAAATGGTGCCGGATAAAACGTCCCACCAATGATGTCGATTATCCGTAATTCTCGTCAAGCTACAGACCAAAGCCCAAGCCAAACCGATCAGTTGAATCCAAGATCGGAATAAATGAGAATATTGACTCCTTGGAATTCTGGCTTGCGTGTACATCTACATAAATCATTAAATAACCAAAATAAGGTCTTTTAAAACTATCGTACCATCAATTTCTCACGATTGTGGTGCAGTAAACAAATATTTTGACGTTTATAAATAGTACATATCACGGCAGAAAAGATTACGGCTTTCTAAACGAACCCTTAACATTTCGAAAATCTTAAGCCAGACAAGTAAAGCTCTCTGACCGTTTGACCTTTTATACAAAAATGTTAGCCGCTTTATAATGACCTAGACTAGACTATATTTTATCAATCTAGGACCAACGAAAACCCCCCTTTTTTTCTCTTCAAAAGTAGAAAAGTGGGCTAACGATATCAGGCTTTAACACGGCTCAAATATTTTTCATTTATCACCAAACTTTGGGTTTATTAGCGTTTTCCACTGAGCAAAAAGAAGCAATAACAACGAGAGATCCACGCAGGTTCCAACATCGTTAAGGAATAGTTATTTAGGAACATAGTCCTCCTGTTGTGTTATTGCTTCATGGGATACTATCTATACGCGAATTTTATTTATAAAAAATTTTGGACTTTAAAATTTTTAAGGTGATTATCTTAGTTACCATGCCTCTAAAATAAGGGGAGGGGTTTGGCAAGTCTTATTTGAAGGTTACTACTCTTTAGTTCGTTCGTTAAAAAATATTGGAATGTGAAATAAGAGAGAACAATGAAATCATAGTACTTACGCTAATGTAGATGAAGAAATAAAATGCGAGAGCCGCGTGGCCCGATGGAAAGGATTTGTAAATGTCCCTTTTAACGAGCCAATCGGGACCATTTCCCGTACAAGTGTATTCTTTGACAGGTCTGTAACGAAATTTCCCACCCACATCAATCAGGTTTAATTTAAAATAATTGTAAAGGTCAATTATTAAGACAACTTCGAAAATACAGGGCTCGTACAAACCTGGAAAATCTTTAATACCTATCAGAAAATTTTAATGTTGTTGTTGGGAAACTCAAATATTTTTACATAATCCTTAACTTCAATGACACTAAGTTGGTACAACCTTAATTAGCCAAATTCATTGTTTTTATTACGGTAACAAGCGCTCAGAAACAAATGTCAAAATTAAACGCCAAACTTAATAAATGAGCGTTGATTGGTTTATGGTAACCAGCCTTTTAATTCTAAGGTTTGTCAGACTCGTATTAAAGTTGCATATATTAGTGCCTATTATCCAATCATATTATTACTTTCTATCAAGAAAGGCTTCCAATGACCGTTATGTCCCCTTAACCATTACATCCCTTCTATTTTAGCAATAAAATTAATAAGAATGAAAAATATAATAGATGAAAGTGCTTAAGGGGGGAGGGGGTAGACGGGAAAGGTCACGTGGGAGATTGTAATCCGCTTTAAGTCTAAGGGGTCAAAGAGGGAGATTTTCCTCAGCCTTACGTCCTATATTATATAGAGCTTGCTAATCATTTCTATACGAGGCTTCTACAACCCTTTCAGTCAACGAATCAATGTTCGGGAAAAGAGAAAATTCCTGTAGGAACTTTCCTGAAAGCTTCTCGGCATCGTACGGTCTTTGTTACAGATTGTACTCTTTGAATTCATTATGAATTAGAATGGGCTGTAGAATATCGCCGGGCTAAACCAGATGAAGTAAACACAATTAGGCTTATTTCTGGAACCATAATCCGATCGTCTTGTAGCAATCGTTGCCCTTAGCAACTAAGAAAATTGGTTACGCATCTCCTATTTTTTTGTGTGTCATGGAAAATCTCGTTAAAAACTTGTCTGAAACTTTCAATATAATTTTTAAAAGCGAAGAATTTTCTCCTTTGGAAAACTGTCGCGTTATTTGGCAGCTAGTCTTTAAATCTTTTAGATTAAAGGGATATTGAAATGTCTTTAAACACTCGAAACATTGTTAGGTGTTGTGTAACTCTTAAAATACCAAAATTGTCTCTAAAAAATCATTAATGGAATTCGTAGAATTTCTAACATTTTACTAACCCTAAACTTGATAACTTGATTATATTGTAATTGTTTTGTAGTTTATACGTTTCATTCTCTATTTAAAAGAGAGATCAAGCGATAGTGACGCTATATAGGGACATGACTTGGTTGGGTAAAAAGGGGGAATACTATAAATATATTTTGTTACCCGGCCGAGCAGTTAATCTTCTTCCAGTCGGGTTTACAAGTGTCGACAAAATGAGGTCGAAGTTCACCCACTAGTGTTTTGCCGAGTTCAATGACAACCAGCACGTACAGGAATCCCAGTAGATAATCTCCCAAAAGAACTCCCAAACGACTGAAAAACTTTCGCCTTTTAGTTCTATCGCTCAAAGAACCGATGTGAAACGCTTCCGTTACTCCGAACTTCAATAATACGAGAAAATTTCAGAAAAACATTGAATTAATTTTCCTAAATTATTACTTGAAGAGAGGGTGAAAAAAAGAGTAGGAATCCCATGAAAATAAATTGATTTTTCCATTTCACACTCTCTTTAATCTCTGTATGGGTGTGTTCCCCAAGGAACTTGTATCGGATAAACCCTCGGTAGTAAACACTACAATCTAGACACTAGAGCCACTACGAATACCAATTAAATGTTAATTAGTGTCCTAGCAATTTGAATTTTAGATTTATCACCACGCACGAGGAAATGCTATATTGGAAGGTGACATCTGAAATTCAACCCGACATTTTCTAAGCCTACTCATATATTTAGTTCTAGATACTAGATAATATTTATTCTTTGGGGTGGGGGCGATACGAATTTAACTTTGCACACTATTGTATAGCAATTAAATCGTCCAATCACTTTTCCTAAGGAAGATATATATTTTTAAAGTTTAATTTGTATTATTTGATGGGCGATTAAACTTGGATGAATAATAAATTTATGCTTTCAGGATATGACACTAGTCTTTGTTAAGGTGTTCGGATTTAGCTCTCAAAAGCACTCGCTAGGGAAATGGGTCTTTTAACGACTTCCTGTAAAAGTGTTCCGGGTTCCGGTTAACGCGGCGCATGAGCAAGTTTTTAGCCAATCATTATGCGTGAAAAATTCACTGGACGCGATTTTGAGAGAGGGTCGTATCTTTATTTATCCATGGTTTAAGTATCCCTTCAAGTTCTCAGCTCCTGTAGAAATGTTTTACCTGACACTAGACTTTGTTAAGGCATTCGGATTTGGCTCTCAAAAGCACTCGCTAGGGAAATGGGTCTTTTAACGACTTCCTGTAAAAGTGTTCCGGGTTCCGGTTAACGCGGCGCATGCGCAAGTTTTTAGGCAATCATTATGCGTGAAAAATTCACTGGACGCGATTTTAGAGCTCTCATTTATTTATCCAAGGTTTAAGTATCCCTTCAAGTTCTCAGCTCCTGTAGAAATGTTTTACCTGCCGCGCTTTGGTGTTCAAGGAAAAGGTGATTTATAGGGATTAAAACTCTTGGTGTTTTTCGTACTTCTTGTCTGTATAAATTACATCCATGTTTAAAGATAGGCTGAAGAAGAAAATCAATTGTTTTTCTATTCGAAAAAAGGATTTGTTTGTACAATGTCTTTGATTTGTGCAAACAAATGATTGAAATAGATTTAGCGCGATAAAAAGAGTTTGCCGCAGCTCGTATCGCTGGGTATTTAACAAACCAAAGGTGGGCGTATTTTGATTAGTCAGAGGTTCTTATTTTAATTCGTGGGGATTAGATATTATCGATCCCATTAATAAATTTAAAATTAAACAAGTAATTGAATGCTTACGACGAGCGGAGGAACCAAAAGGATAATGACGAAGAGTATGACAATGGAAATAGAATCTCCGTGATATTCTTTTTGTATCGTAACATCTTTACAGTTGAAGGGCTGGTGTGGTGGAGGTATAGAGCCGGTAGTGGTAAAAATGATGAATATGAACGCTGCAAAAAGCAAATAAGATTCGGAAAAATATCCAATTACTTCTAATATCATTATGCGTACGATGTTCGTCAATAATGTAAAAACAAACTACCCACGCGACTGTATTGAAACAAAATATATATATATGTATTCCTTGCGTGGGAAATATTTCCCAAAATCAGATTCTATTGATCGAATACTAGGATGTAAGCCAAGAAAAAAATTTCTTTTAGAATTTCCGGTGGATTTTTTTTTAGGCTGCTCCGCTTGGGAATTAAACAGTACTCCCCCTTTTTGTTTCGTCTGCTTATACATATATTTCGCGCCAAATATTTCAACATCGAGTTAACTGCAGGCTCAAAGCTATGCTTTATCTCTATGATTTGGAAACAGATGAACCTTTTCTTTGTTGTAGTTGGGAAAGGTAGAATAGAGAGGGGACAAACCGTCAAGGGGAAAAGAACACTTTGTCGGGGGAGTTTTTATAGACCGAATACAAATTAATCCACTAGAGATTGACACTAAAAGTGTTGCTAGTTCAGGATAGCCCCCTCCCAATAAACTACGGTAAAAAATTAGGCCATTTGCCACCAAATATAATCATTAGTTCATGATTTTGAAGTTCCACAAGAATGTAGCCAGCGATTTATTCTAAAGGAAGAGATGCCCACTTTTATTCCGGGATAGAAACATCTTTACTTTTGAGCATGCGCGTATGTAGTTTCCGAAATAATACCTTCGATATCTCTTCTGTATGCACGTTTCCTATTGGATAAACACTTTCACAGAATCTAATGCCAAAAACGGCCACAATGCGTCGTATGTTTATAAGGACGCGGGAGAAATCTCTTGCTGCGTTATTTGAATACGATTGTTTAAGTTATTAGGAGTATAAGTATAGACATTGAAACTCGAATTTTTACCGGAAAATATTGGCAAAGATGGTCCTAATTCCATTAGATTGAAGATAAATAGACCGTAGGTTTTAGTTTATTCAAAGTGTAACAGACTATAGATGTTTTAGTTCTGTTCTCGTAAATAAACTCATTAAATCCAGTAAAAGTTTAAACGTATTAAGAGAGGAACCATTACGATTGGGTGTGGCCGCGTTTAAATTTTAAATAGTTTCCGATTTTCGTAGGATTTTAATACCATTTTCTCTCTCTCTCTCGGTTCATTATACCGTTGAGCCGCTATACTCGTAGTCGTAATTATCAAACAATAGCGTAAACTTTTCAGAATATTACCTTTTCAAACAACGAGTTCTGCTTTCTCGTTAATTTGTAAATTGTTCTATCTTCTCCGTAAAATGTTTTCACCCTAATCCATTTTCCCAGTCTAATAAATATACATTTATTTCACCTTTTCACTCATCACAATTATTTTAAGGACTAAAGAAACAAGTTGTGCTGCCACCATTTTTTTTAATATTAATAATATCCCACATTCAAAGTAAACCTCAGAGTTGATTCGTTTTTAAAAAAATTTATAATTAAATTACCGAAAAATAGATAGATTGTACGTGATTCTAACGCGAAGTTTCCGTGAACTGTGATTGGTTTGGCGGTCTTAATCATACTCCAAAGTTAACCAATCAAATAAGGGTATATGTTAAAATAAGTTTTACGTCGAATAGAGGAATAGTCCCGTTTTTATCTAATATAGATTAAATGTTTTTATTCATTCCATGCTCTGGGGATTTTGAATTCATTAATGATTCATTATATTAGCTACTCAAAGACTTTTTTTTATCCTTTTCAAAGGAATTGCTCTTTAGTCTCTACTCACCGAAACTAAGTTTTTTTATGTGATGATGATTTATAAAGGATCGTCCCCCCAAAGGACATCTTCCCCGCAATATTAGAACCCACGCTTTCTGGACTTTTCGGACGATTTCCAGGAAATAACCAAAAAAAAAAAAAAATAATAAAAAGGTTTTCCTCCTCCTACGCGGAAGCAGGAATTTTCTATCCGGTTTCAAAAATCCTCAAAAAACTCGTATGCAAATTTTAAAAGGGGACTATTTTTAGAGATGGACATTAGAAAGGCTTTTTTTTAAAGAACACCAATATAATTCAAACTATTTTAATACAAAATTGTAGTAGACATTTTGATCAAAATAATAATAATAATGGGCTGTACTGTTTCCAGTAGCCATTGACGTCCAGGTGTTTTGGATAATTCCTAAAGCAGTCGGATCAACCCAAATAAATACGCCTTAAAATTTTGAATTATTTTAGCTGTTCTAATTTTTCCTGTAGATAATTTAATAACTCCCTTTTTTTCGAAGGATTTATTAAGAGAGTTGGGGGTAAAAGGGACACTTTGAATTGCATTCTTCAAATTTTAGGCTAGTTTCTCTAAAACTATCACCACGAAATAGTTAAATTGACTTTGTTTTCTGGCCTCCTATTTTTGTTGTGCATGGAATATTGCTATACTTCTGATAATCGTAACAGGTGGGAATGACTAATATACTAATCTTCAAGGGGAGTTGTTATACATACTAAATTATTCTACGAAATTTAACATTGTGTATGAATCTGTCTCAGCTTTTTCCATTACGTCAACAACCCTTGAACATAATTTAATTTTGTTTATAATCGATGAGGGTGTTGATGTCCTCTACAGATCGATATATTTTGGACATAAAGTGATGTATCTTGTGAACACCTGGGTTGGTAATAAACGGCAACACCTTTAAATATATTTAGCTATACTTAACTTTATACTTAAAGCGTACTACGAATGGTGCAGATAAAAACACCGTGAAACGACCTTAATGAGATAAAATATTAGGGATATATGTCCTAGCTGCTTTGCATTTTCATTACGTGCAAAATTTCGTACCCTTACTAGCTCTCTTTAAAACAAGGAGAATTTATTTAATAGTATAGCCTAGATTCCTACATAGAGAATAGTATGTGTAACAAAATTAATTACACAGAGCTTTTTTAATGAACTTTTTTCCCTTGATGTTTTGGTTGACGATGAGAGATCACGTTTAAAAAACGCGGCTATAAACCTTTTCCTATAGGTCATTTTTCCATCAGTTTATCTGATATGGAATAAGGAAAGTCAGATGGTAATTTTTGACCTAAATAAAACTATATTTAATTAACAAATCCCTCTGCCCAGCTAATATATTAATTCGTATGATAATGTACGCTTTCCTGGTAACTTATTTTTGACACTATAAGTGTTAGGCTAAACTATTTTGACCGCTAGGTAGAAAAAGAGTGGGGTGACCACTTTTCCTATATTTTCACCTCCTTCCTATTTTCTCCTATAATTTAATGGCAATTCCTATAATCTCCCATATTTCTACTCAAAATCTCTAGTTAAGGGTAAAGTTATAAATCATACTGTCAGCTGTGGCTGTATAAGATTATTTTAGCTTAACTGTACATTTTCCAGTTAAAATAGTCTGTAAAATTCCATACAATTTAAGCAATTGGATCATATTAATACCGTGTTTAAACCGGTGGCGAGAGTTGTGATGCAATAATAAACATGGTTCCTACTTTTAATTATTTTCTTATTTTATCATATATTTTACACTTATTTCTTCCTATTTTATCCTAAATTTTACATAAAATTCTTCCTATATTTTCCTATATTTCGCAAAGAAATTTCCTATATAGAATTTTCAAATTTTCAGTGGTCACCCTGAGAGAGTAGTCTGCATAATTGAATTAAAAACTTGAACATTTTTCGGGTATATCATTTTAAACAAATTATATTAATAGAGTGCATTTGATTTAATTTTAAACAATGGTGAAAATCCGAATAATGTAATAGACTTGTATGACCTTTTCACTCGGTTGATGGGACGAATAGGTTCTTGTAGGTGTTTAATTAAATAAAAAAAGGAGTTACCACGCGATAAAAGCTTTTTAAAGTTGTTTTTCCTTTGAAAAAGGCTTAACGCTGAGCAGAAATGGGAATAAAGTATAGAATAGCGGCTTCCCTCTGAAATCTTTTTATTTTCTCGTTTAAAACTCCTTGAAAATTAGTCGAAGCGTTTCCTAAATTGAATTTGATCCAACCCACGCGATTTCCTTTCTCTTTCTCTCTATCTCTCTTCTTTCTTTTGATAGATTTGAATTTGCAGCGCGTATAAAGGCGGGAATCTCACGTTTTATCGTTTTAACTCTTATTTCGGAATCATTATTTAGACTCGCTGACAACTCTAACTGATTCTAGCTATAGTTTCATTCGACTTAATTGTGGCAATGAAGGATTGTTGGAGGAAGGAAGGAATGTCGGTATATATTTATCTAAGGATATATTACTTTCGCGCGTATGAACTCGAATGATGCCTTCCTTTTCCTAAGCTATTTCTCCTTCTTTTCGCCCGAATACACGCGCTTTTCTCCTTTATATTAAAAGGTTTTCTTTGCCTTAAGTTTTCGGAGAATCCCTGTATAGCCTTAGATGATGGTTTTAGCGGCTCAAGAAGTAATAAAAATTAAATTCATCCAAATACTCGCTCTCCTAACATCATTATTATACGAGTATTCTTTAAAGGGAGAATGTAACCTAAAAACAATTTATTTTTAATTGATTACTTATCAATTAGAATGCCAAAAACACATTATCAAAATTGACAAAGGTTTCGTGGTAATTAGGGGTAAATTATCTAAGTTACGAAATTATACTCGAAGAAATTTCAAAATTAGTTGTTCCAATCAATTGGTTTTTTTTAATCGTTTTTTAATTATAAAATTAAGTTATTTTAATGACAATTTAAATTTATCTCAAATCCTACCTCGTTTCACACGGGTGATAAATGTAAATTTTCCCAAATTGAGTTATTCGATTCTTTAGTCCAAAATTAGATTTGCCCCAAAGTACCCATCTAAAGGACGTAACAAATATTTGATCTTAAATCAATAGAATTATTCTAAAAGTCAATTACGTAATTTTACTCAATTTATTTACTATTAAATTATGCAATAAAACACTATCTTCTATTTGGAGAAAATAAAAGCTTAGCGAAGTTAAAAACTTCAAAGCTACACCGAACTGGCTCGAAACTAATAGCATTTTTAATTATTTTTCGACGAAACGAGACCTTGTTTAATAATAAATCATGCAATTAAAGCGAGAGACTGATTCTATCAATGATTACCCACGCACATATTATCTTAAAGGAAGAATGAAATGTGGCACTTTTTATTTCGCGCGAATTTAATCAGTATAGAATTTAAAAAAAACGAAGAGGCTGTTTTTATCGCGTGACGTCGGTTTTACTTTTAATTCCAAATGCTCCCATTGTATAACGAAAGAAATCGGCTTAACCAATGAGGAAAAATATGCAAAATTGGAAAATTCCAAACAGAATTTGATAAAAAACAACACCAAATGAAAATGAATGATCTAAATTCAACAAAAGTGGACGAAAGGTATTTTAAAATTAGGCCTATATTAATATTGTTAGGTTTCATTCTCCCTTTAAAAAATATAAATTTATTTTGCTAGCAATTTTATCCATTTTTCGGAAGTATATCTTTTGGAAGTAAATTCCGTTCCATTTATAGAAAACCAATGGGTACTAAGGGTGAATGGGGTTGAATATCGTAAGCGTTGTATAACATCGCGCATTAAATAAACGGAAATAAAAACTATTCGGAAACAGTTTCGCATTTGGTATTCCGTAGCGTATATCATTTGTCAAATCGTTTTGGTGGGGATTACATTTGAAATCTGAAAGCCTGTAAACCGTATAGTTAACCCGTAATCCATTCTTTAAAGCCAATAGAACGAAAGGCAAGAATAAAGATCAGAGATAGTTACGTTATTGATACGTATATCTGCTTCTTCCGCCTTTCACTCTATTGTATTAAGCTAGTTCACCGTTATAAAGTCAAAAATTGGTTACGAGCTGTCATCGCGTAGGAAGTTGAGGCCAAATGATATGATATACTATAATTCCCATAGAGAAAAAGGTAGTCAAACCCAACTGAAATTGTAATGGTATTTTTACGTATGACGTCATTACTTGAGCTTCAGGAATATCTCATCCATTACATGTCGTTTCTTCGCCACCCGCAGAATCTAAAATTGCAAAGTGGCACTCTTTTTGTTATTCCCTGTCGTCATTTCCGTTTTATCCTACGTAATGTAAACTTCTGGTTGTCGCGAAAAAAGTGGGCGTGTCTTTAGAAAACCTACACGTGTATGAACTTTAACTCTCCGTGAGAAATAGGTTGCGCAGTGTTACTGATAGTACCAATCAGAGGGAGAATTCCATACGAGTAAAGGAAGGCTTCTTTCTAGCTCTTTGCTTCTGTGTTTTGAAGCTGGGAGTAGCTTAGTTTTGAGCTTTTGGGAGATTTGTGTAGCTAGGAGATGCGTTTCAAACAACCATCATCAAACTCGATTCCCCGCAACGCGCTGGAAACAGGATGGGATGGGAGAAAGAGAGTGAGGGAGCTGTAGAGAAAACTAGCGGGGAATACGTTACTCTTCTACAGTTCACGGTTTTCCAGTCTCCCACTCTAATATACAACTGAAACTGATAACAAAGATCTCGTTCGCACGAGCTGACACTGTAAAGTAAACCCACCCCCTTTTAGTTTAATCTTAAACTCAAACAGTGTGTTAAATTCTGTTTGTTTGTGGATCAAATAGTTCGATCTTATACAACTTTTCGCGCTGAACACAATGACATAGTTCGAAACTCCAACAACCAATAAAAATTTATTTTACTAGAATTACGCTTGTTGCTTAAGCCAATTAGACTGAAGATCTTTCGAGGTCGAAGTTTAATTCAGTAATCTCCACGCGATTCTAATTTTAGTAATCTAACTTTAATTATCTAAGAAGATAATGGAAAAATGATTCAAAATATATTATAAAGATTAAAC
Source organism: Odiellus spinosus (assembly GCA_963920705.1). NCBI lineage: Eukaryota > Metazoa > Arthropoda > Arachnida > Opiliones > Phalangiidae > Odiellus > Odiellus spinosus. The sequence continues at coordinate 18,209,112 of OY987234.1, read as the reverse complement.
TTTTATAGGAACAATGTAAAATAAGTAGATAGCGTACGTTAACCCTTAATCACATGGCCGGATTAAGACAATTAGCGTCCTCAGCAATTAGAGGATCCCCAAAATGGAGTGTTTGGTTATCGCTCGGGAAAGGATCAAAATTGAGGCGTACCCATTAATTTGGCCCTGAATTACGCTTATAAATGTTAGAGCCATAAATTCGGAACGTGCAGTGGTGAAAAACACGAATTGTTGCTCTCAAACATAGATTTTCCCACGCGTCTCCCGTAGAAGTGCTTTATCAGGTCATGTTTATTAATCGTGATGGTGGAATATGACTATAATTTTAATATCTAGAGGATATAGTCAATTTCACCTCGAGTTAACAGACCGCCCCGTTATCTGTATGATTTGTTAACTTGTGGCTTAGTTTAGAGATAGGAGCCTTATACTTTAAGTGTGGTGGCAATTCCAGGTAGAACTGACTATAGATATGAAGTTAGGTTTACATGTGACTCTGAAAAACAGAGTCGCAATGCAATTTCAGCAGGTACAAATATCTTTATGCCCATTTGCGCTTAGAATAAGATGATGCCTAGGCTTGTTTCCGCTGAAATTTCAAAGAGATTTAGACAACTATTGATACATTATTTAATGATGCAATTACGATAAATAGGGAGAATTGAAATGAGGTCGGATAATCCACCATTACATTAGTGGACGTAGTATAATATTGCATTAGTCGACATATTGTCCACAAATTGGTGTACGCGGCTCTTGTTGGCTGGTAGGTTAAAGTCAATACCAAGAACCGATTGAACCATGCTTCTATTGGTTCTTAGTGCTTATAACTCAAATTAAACCTATAGAGGAATTGAAACACATCTAGTTAAAATGTAAATCCATCGTTGACGCTTTTGAACATGGGTATGGTAAATTACCCCATTGAAAAATGTTTTAAAATTAAATCCGAAACATGTTGTAACTTAATTGTAAGGACTTTAAGGCCCCCCGAAATATGGCAAACTTCTGTCTTCGTATGATTAGGGTTTATGGGAAATAGGAAACACGTGTTTAGACGCGAGAAAAGAAAACATACGTTCCTACGCCCCTGGGTGGTTTCTTATATACCCCTACTTAAATATTAAGTGTTTTTAATGGTAGTTTTCATGTATAACGCTCAAAATATTAAGAAAAAAATCTTGTTGGCGCGTTTAAGTATCACTTTAATGTTATGTTGAAGATATCCTGGGCTATCCATCACAGAAGTATTGAAAAGTTGAAGGAATCACTGCACTAGAATCGGCTATAGTGTTGAAAGAATATGTGACATGTTAACCCTAGCCCCCCACTTACAACAAAGATCAGAATTAAGTGTAAAAGGCGCTAAAACATCTGGTTTTAATGATAACAAACTATTCTAACCTTCTATAACTATAAAATAACTACATCCGTTTAGGATATAATATAAGTTTTTCAAATATTAAAATAAATATCACAATAAATTTTTTAGAAATCGGCGACCGACGGTGAACCAATTCAAATATTTATTTTAAAACAATTCAAATAACACTGATTAAACAAAATCTATGGAAGCAATGCGAACTAGTCTGTGGGAAAGAGGTTTTTGAATTTAGATATAAAAGAAACAAGACTAAAGCTTTGAAATTGAACAGTGACTGAAAAAGCCTATTATTCCCTATACTATTTTTTTCTCTCGTGGTAACGCAACCAGAGTTTTAGCTATGGTTTTAGTCGCTAAGGAGAAAAAGGATGAAGACTTCTTTAAAGAATATGTTATATATCATATCGCAAAATTGCTTTAAAAGTGTTACGCTGTAGCTGAGAAAATATGGCGAGCAAAGAGAACTTAAGCTTTAACACCCTAAATTGCTAACTGAGAAAAGTGAACTAGTTTCTATTTTTTTCGGCTCCTGTTATAGTGAGTGTCTGTCCACCGATATAGAAACAATACATTGAAAAGCAAGTAGAAAGGGAAACTACCTTAGATTACGAATCATTCAATCTCTAGGAGACCCAGCGTTTCACACCATTGCTTACAAGTAAATGAACGACTCCATTTTTTTCTTATACACATTTTATATGAGTCCGTAATAGTCCGATTAAACATAAAAGATAAACCTACGGCGGATTCATACCTATAGTTAAAATACATAGAAGAAAAGTAGTACTGTGTTTTTCAAACCCCTCCATTACTTAGTGTATGAAATTCTTTTTACTTTCGCTGTAGCTTTGAAAAACTTCTGGTAAAACGTCCTAAAAACTAATGAACGCTTCTTCGGGTCTTGTATAGGTTTTAACCGCCTGTATTTTCAGCGCGCCAAAAGATAAGTTCAGTGTTTCAATCTCATGAGATTGAGGGAAGCTTCTAGCTTTATCGTGTGTTGAAAACTCTAATTTCTGACGACATCGTCTATTATCTTCTTTGCCCGATTTTTCCAATCAGTGGGGCAAACCGCGGAGTTTAACCCTATCATCTTCGCTATAAATACCTAAGAATGATATAAAACCTGTTGAAATTTAGGCTTATTTCACACATTCCTCAAAGTTACTTTTTCAATCTTTCTAAGAATGAATTTAACGTGATCTTGGACCAAATAGGCGAGTCTCTCTCTCTCTATAAGTGGATTACTTTTCAAACTTTCGCTGATATATATTTTACTTTTATAGATATGGGTGAAAGACGCGTGTTAGAAGGGGAAAATGACCAATTCCACCTTGAACTCGCGACAAGTTTGAGTTTAGAAAGTTTTCAAACTATCTTTACCCAATTGTCTTTGCTTCTCTGTATTACGGTATTTTTTGGTTTATGGTGCAAGCACGTGGTTCGCTTATAAATGGTTGGATTTTCGGTTGGTTACCATGTTTTATAGGCTTATCATAAAAACACGTCTAACACTATAACTCCAATAGGGAGACAGCAAAGAGCCAAGGGGGAAAGAAAGCCTGACGTCATGAAACCCCCTTACTACGGGACGAATACTGTAACTCCTTCACTAAGGGGGATGACACCGAGGTGAGAGATAGTAACCTCTGACGTATCAATGTCTCCTTGCTGAGTGATACTCGGTCACTTTCATCACTTAGGATGATATTGGGCGAGTTACTGACGATGCTTATAGCGTTTTAAAGATCTATTCTATTGCCACAATAATTTTTAGAAATTTTCCAGGTTTATTATAAAAAAACAGTTGAAAAACATAAATATTTATCCATCTTTCTATTTATCATCTTCCACTTGATTTAAGTGATATCGTGTAATCTGAATATTTTGTTTTTCGCTATATAAATATTAATTTATTTAGATAAATTGTTTTTCGCGCCCAATATTAATAAAAAGAAAACAAGGAGTGGGTATATATTTATAAAGGCATATGAAAGTCGCTTTATCATCGCCTTTTCGATTATTAAAGCAAGTTTCAAGGGAGCGAGTAGCGCGCGAGTACTCTCTTTTGATCAAAGTAATTGTGGTGGTTTTGCGGTAAAAATATTTCTGCATTCCTTTCAATTAGCTAATGCATGAGAATTTTCCCCCTTTTCCATTTTAGGTTATATTCGGTATAAAATTAGTTTTCAATACGAACGAAGCGCGGCTTTCTTTATATAATATAGGATTTCTATACCTATTATATTGTAGAATGAAATATTCTACGTACTGAAATTACAAATTGAACTGACACAGAGCACATTGACTTAATATCAACGCGTTTCTACGCTCGGTTCTGGGGAACAACGCTTAACTGATATATTGAAATCTTTCCCATCTCATAACCTTCCTCACTATTCAGTCTCTCATTGGTTAAACGAAAATCTATTTGTTCCAGATTAGTTTGCAAACTATGGAAGATTTGCGCGGATTAGTACACAATGATAAATCTATTTTAAGATAAAAGTAGACTAAATGATCATCTAGGCACATTATAGGTTGCGAACCAATCATCTTGTGTTAAGTGTCATAGTGTTTTAAAGCAAAATGACAGCTTAATCGCGTGTGGAAAGGTAAGCTAGTGACGTCACACGCAAATACCTTTCAGGGGGAATAACTTTGTACGTATTGAAAACTTAAAATTGTCTTTGACTGTATGTAAGAGAGCTCTCCATCTTCTCTTGGGGCTTTCTCCAATCTCCATCATTTCAATATTGCTCACGAACTTAATTTCTATACTCGAGGTCAGTGTTACTGGTGAGACTTTGAAGGGGTCTGGTATTCTTACTTGGCAGTGACTTTTAACTCTGAATTTTCACGTACGCTTCTATGTAGTACACATTCTTAAGGGTCTCGAAGAGGCCATTACGTAAACTTCTTTAAAATATTCATACTTTAAATTTATATCCTCTCTCTTCTAAATGTTTTTAAAGAAGATTTTGGAGTTTTCCTGCGTGGTATATGTGCATAATATTAATATCTTTGCATATTACGCGAGGCAAGGTCAATTTTTCGGTTGGAATTTAAGATTAGCTAGAAAATGCGTTTTTGTATTCTGATTATCGTTTTCGTTTAAAAAAACATTCCCGGCTCTCTTTGTAATCATTATATTTAGTGTTTTAGGCTTAATAATGATTAAATAAATGTTATGAATGCATTTTAATTCGTAATATCTTCGAACTGATGACGTTTTTTGATGGGGGAGTGATTTCTGTGATTTAAATGTTAATTTCATATAGAGAACATTCAGATATTTTGCTATTTCGGCCAAAGTGTACTGTATTTTGGCAAGTAGCCCTCGTACAATGCAGTTAAACCTTGAAAAGATAGTTTTCATTGTAATAATTCGAAATTAGCAGCTCACCCCCTGCCATGAAAACACAAAAAACATTCGTTCTTGACATTTAATGATCTGAATAAAAAAAGTTCGAGGCTGGGAAACTACAACACCCGCTTGAGGTACACGTGGTTGTATCTTTTTCATTTTCATTTTATGTTTTCTTTTGTATCTCTTAAGGTCAAACCTTTGATATTTCCGCTACACCGAGGTGTTTATTATCCTCATGGCAAAAGAAAGAAAGTGTCGAGTATATAATTAAGTTTGGGAATCTCTCGATGCATACTAAACCGAAAAATATATATATTTATATACTATAGCGAGCCCTCCTGTTGTAATACAAGTTTTTTATTTATATTGATTGAATTTAACGCCTAGGGATAGTGCAGGGGGTAAGCTAAAAGTATTTTTTACATTTTATCCTTTAATTTCCAATATTTTTCTATAATTTGAGCTTAATTAACATAATTTTAAATGTTTACAAATACTTCTTTCCTTTAAATCCTTTAGTAATCATTTCTTCGCCACAACAATAACTTAAAGATACTAATTTAGACTAATTTTAACCTCCAATAACAATTCCATTCTATATCTATCATTTCCTTTATTATGAAAAACGAAATTTAGATATAATTATGTTTCTAGGTTCCTCAAGGTTCAAGGTTCTCGTATAATATTGTCATATTTTTCCTATAATAAATAATTTATGGTGGTCACCTTATTTACATCCAATAATAAGACTAGTTTTATCATGTGACATCATACCCTTCTATCTTTTACTTTGGTGAAAACATAATCGCCCTTTACAAAAGCAGTTGGCTATTTTCACTAAAAGTCGAATTACATGACTCATATTGTAGTATAACTAAAAATATAATTATGAGTCTCCATCCAATACATTCAAAAGAATTTATCTTCCTTTAATTATAATAAATGAGATGACCTAAAAATCTCAGCTTATATACTGAAATTTGAAACATAAGAAGCCATTTCCATTTTATCCATACACCATTTCTCTTCTCAACACGTATTGTAGATGATTCAAAAAAAATCTTACAAAAAAAAGTTTAATTTCTTTTTTGTTATATATATCCAATTCGTAAGAATTTTCGACAAAACTTTCTTAAACTTTTTATAGAGTTTTTGGAAAAGGCAACGATACTTTCCGATATACGTAAAAAATGCTTTTACAACCTCAATTGTTTCCACGGTGGTCTGTACTAGTTCTATGTAGTCAAGTAAAACCACTATAATCGCGCACGTTGACTTCTAAAAGTTGAAGGAACTTCCCAATTTCTTTTCTAGCCTACAGACAATTCAACATCAAGAAGATAACTCTGGAATGTGGGGGGAGGTTCGAGATAACAGTAGCTCACTTTCTACCGCTCTTTCTTTTACCTAGTAACATCAACAGCGTTGTCTTTTTGATATTGAATGGACTGTGGATAATCGAAGTTTTGTTTCGAGGTTTTTTGATATTGGGTTCGTATCGAGGTATACGACAGATTTAAAAAAAATGGAGGGAAAAATAAAACCAAAACAATCATATCCAGAAGAGAACAATCATGAATAGAAAAAGTTACGCTTATGTATCAGGTTTCGTTCGCACGTGGTTTTGTAAGGAAATTTCGCGCGAAAAATAATTTGAACAGATGATTTACATTATAAAATAATGCTGAATGCGTAATCAGTTAAGTAATCACTTTAGTACATTCAAGGTATCAGCTTGTATATTAATCACGTAGCGTAATCACCCATTAATATCTTATTTCGTCTGATTATATAGCCAAATTATTTGAACTGTATGACCAGTCTAAAGGGTCCACTAGCTCTTAGTTTGCCCTAAAATGTGGGCGCATCCATCGGGGTGGATTTGGAATATATTGGAATCATATATTTTGAGCGAAAGATGTCAATCCTTTTAGAGTAAATACAAAATTTTGGAATCTTTTTAACATCTGTCATTTCCTTCAACATATCCGAAGAATTCCCAAATATATAAAAGGTTGTATTAAAGGGATACAATAGACTCTGGAATCAAGTTTATTTTAACCGATTTAGTCTATTTAAATATGTTTAATACATTATCAAAACTCATCAAAGGTTTCGTTGGTAATTCGCGGAATTAGGCTCGAAAACATTTCGGATTTATTACAAAAGAACTCGATTGCTTGATGCCAATGAGAGTTTGTCTTTGAAATGGAGCGTGAACCGAAAGAGATGTTTGTTAAAAATAGCACGCGCTTTAAAATTAAATAGTCCTGGTCGATTTGCCGGAAATGGGCGCTTGTCTCATAGCCGCGCCGCCATCTTTTTATAGTAACAGGCTGCCAGACTATTTCTAATTTTATTTCCCACAAACCAAATTCAAGTTGTTAGTCCAACGCCTCCTATATGATAAAATATGGGAGGCGTTGGTTAGTCTGTCGCTATTTTCACACTACAAAAAGATGGCGGATGATCACGTGACAAAAGTTTTACCCGCCAAAATTTTCGCGAGGGTCTCTAGACTTCCGGTTTTGGAAATCGACCAGGACTATTGGTTCGCGCCATTTTTATACGATATTTCATTGGCTTTCTCAAGAATTTTCATAGTCTAAAACTTATTCGAAATGGATTTAGGCTTAGCCACTAAAGTTCACTAAATTAACTGTAAATTACAATGAAAACCTTCGGTGAGTTTTTTATACGTTCATTTCGAGTATTTTAACAATGCGCATCGATTGCAACTAACTTATCACAATCTAGTATCCCTTTAATAAACAAAATCGGTATGTGTCGGAAATGATATCGTTGGACGCAACTTCCTGTTATTCTCTACTATAGGTCGCTTTCGTCAAACATTCCTGTCGGCAGACGTAAAAGGAAGCCCCATCTGCCTTTTAACTTCCTTTATTCGTAGTATATAAACCCAGAAGTTCAATATCCTATTATACTCTATAAGAAACTAACAACGTCTTTCGTGTCTGAGAAATCTTTTAACATTACGAATAATTGCGCAGTTGTATCGTTAATTTTGTAAATTCCGAATGATTCGGAGTTTACAATGTTACTATGTTACTTTCACTCGTTCTGACCTTAATATAAAAGCGAAAGGAAGTGGTTTTCTGGAGTCCTGGTCGTCAGTGGGATTGTGGAAAGATGGGACGCGAGTAACCTAAGATTGTAATAGTTGATAAAGTAGGCTTAGCTCAGTCTTTGGCACTGATCAAGAGTTTCGTCTTCACGGTTAGGATGTGTGGGTGTATACCCCAGTGTTTACACTTAGAACAGTAGATAGCATGGTCGAATTAACCAATATGGGCACGAGCTTAATTCGTCTGTCGTAGATTTCTTTTCGGTTGAGAGATCAGAAATGCAGGACCGATGAAATCGCTAGATCTCACGGTAGTACTGTTTCGTCCCTTATTCATTGTCGTTTCCAAGAAAAGGATGCTATTTATATAATTCCGTTGAAAAACTACTTTTGGCATCTTTGAAACGTATATAAAATTGTGTATTAATACTCCTCGTCTTTTGTTATTTTGCAAATACAATAGTTGGACTACTTTTGAGCTTTCATTACGTTTAAAATAATATAACCATTATTTCGAAGGTTTATATGGATTTCATTTTTAGTTTTTCAAAATTTTAATGTTTATGACATAGATACTGGGAAAAACACTTACACCTAACTAACCCTTTAACCAGATTATGTTTTTTAACTTTGTGGTTCATTTGGCAATGTCAAATAAGCCTGGCATATCTTGTACTCTCGTCTTATGATCCTCCCCACTGAGAAACAATTTGAACAAAAGAGTTTTCGACATTGGCCAGATTTAATCTTCTTGAGCTTCGGCGTGGGGTTATTCTAACGTTTGGCCTTTTCCGCTCCGTCACTTTGTTAAGGAAAAGGAGAAATCTTAACAATCTTCTATTGCTATTTTGTAAGGGTCAAAGTGCATCGCTTCTTCTCGTAACTCCTTCCGTTTTCTTTTTCTATTCATTCCTTTCTAACTGTTCTTTTTGGTAGGAGAAGACAAAATTAGACTCTTTCTCGTAATAGAACTGGGCATAATTCAATTGATTCCATGATTATATCAAGAAGGATCAGACAAGGAGAGGAAAAGTGGCGCTGCGATGAGTTAGAGAGAGAAGAGCCAACCTCCCACTCGGGTGGAAAGGGGGGATAGGAAATTCTCGAGGTAAACTGTTGTGACGTGGTCGCTAGCGTCGTCGGCTACTACGCGTCTCATAAAGGATCCGTTTTACCCACGTGACAACAATTTACCACGAAGCATCTCTACCCCCGACTGGCCCCCGTTCTCCCAGAGTGGGAGTTTAGGCCGACGCAGTAGGAACCGCGCCGTTCCCACTTTTCCTCTCCTTGTCTGATCCTTCTTGATTATATCTGACATTTTTATCGATTTGGTATCAGTTTATTTGTTGGGAGAAGTTGGTTTTTCTCTGTCTATCTGTTATCTTTTGTTAAAAAGGAGAAAATGCAGATCATTTTTAGTATCTATTCTTCTCATTTTTATACAGTTAGTGAATTCTTCCGGGGAATGAATGTTCCTGAACTTGAAATACCTCGATTAAAAGTGTTTGTCTATAATTAATCTATAGAAAACAATTACCACAACAGTGGGAATATATAAATATATAAATATTTCGTTTCATTTTTTTTTAATTACAAGTGGAGAAAGATAAAGAAATTTTAATGAGTTCAAAATTTAAGAATGATACCTCTCATCGAAAATTTAATGTAATTTCAAATCTATAGCATTCCTCAAATGAACAGTGACGTTAAATGAACACATCTTAAGAATATAAACGATCTTTATATCTTAAATTGGAAAATACTCGAAAGAAAAGGGATGAGATAATATTTCTTGGGGGCATTTTTAAGAGTTCTTTATCTCGGCCTTTTTTTTTTTCCAAAATTTCCTGGCAAGCAATCGCATTAATGAGAATTTTTCCTAAACTAATTTCAATCTCATCAATCTCTCCGGAATCAAACTAAAAAAAAATTAAACCCTTATAAATAGGTGTCAAATAGCTATAGGATCAGTTTGCTCTTCCAATTTAAGGCCCGTTCAGACTGTAGGACTTTTGCTGAAAACCTTCGCCCAACTTTTGCTGTACAATTTTAGTTGTACAAATCGGTCGATGATCCGATAAAAATCTCTATGTTGATTCAGCAAAAGTTGTACAACTTTCGCGATTAGTTGTACAACAAAAGTTGTAACGCAGGTTTTTGAGCAAAAATTCTATAGTCTGAATGGGCCTTTAGTTGCCTTAGGTATTTTTTCTGTATTGTATATTTATCTGTATTTACGTAAGTTTGGAAAGAAGACAGACACTTAATTAGCTAGAAATATTTTGGAACTTTTGTGGAAAAAAAAGCTATACTTAAGAATACAACTCAATATATTGTCAAAGCTACTGGCTAAGGCTACTAATTATATGCACAGAAAACGCTCTTGAGTCTCTCCCCTCGGTTAAAGGGTTAGTAAGTCCTAAATTCATTTTTAGGCATTTCATCTTAGCACGTGGGGTAAAATTATTACGCAGATTACGCTATTGATTCCAGCCTTTCGTAATTCTAAATAACTACTCAGTTACGTAATCACTTTAGTACAATCAAAACTACTGGCTTTTACACGGATTACTTCAATTTATTAGGTTTAATATTTCGTTTTTAATTTTAGCAAAACCTGCTTCTGACCATATATAAACATGAAAGCTCTGTTTATTCTTGACTTCACATAACCTTTATTAAACCAAACTATTTCTTTAAATGAGTTAAAGGTCATAAAATATTTATCTAAAAATTACGTAAGTGTAATTAAAACTAATGAAAGGAAAGGTAGCATTATATGTTTGAATGATCGAATAAACCACTTAGCTTTCCTAATATTAGCTTTAATTTATTTAAAAAAGTATGAAATTGATAATGCGCCTAGCAAAGAATCGAACGTGCCTTTGAATCATAATGAAGTCTTCTAAAATCCGACAGCTTTCAAATTATGAATTTTTTAGGACTCTTTCTTTCTTAAACAAAAATTTGATCCATCAGAAAGAAATTTTTCTTAAAGGCTATTTCTCCGTTATGAAATTTCTCGAAATTGGATATTCTATTAAAATGAAATGAGAATCCTTAGAAATTTTCATTTCCTCGAAGTTAATAGTTCATTTTCTGGCGACTTTGATAATTGGAGATTTTGAAAGCTGTCCACGTCCTTAAAGGGCGCGTGAACAAAAATTATTTATACTCTAATTATAATATCAATTTATTTTTACTCGTAAGTTTTCATGGCATAAACATATTTATAATTATGTTTAACCTTCTACGGATCGCGTGGAATTTAGATGATAGCATAATTTTAATTAAAAGTAATTAAAAGTTTCATTTAAGAGTCTTTAAACCAAGTTAATTTAACTTAAAAGTATATTTTAACCCGAAATTTGACAAATTTCTGCATCAAACCCTAACTTTTCGTTATATTTATTTCTAACAAGAAGTTTTTAGATATTATTTTCATTTCACCCTCCCTTATATTCTTTAATTAAGTAATTTAGTTTTTCTCTTTAAATTACAAAGGGAAGTCTCGTTGGAAGCACGTCTTCGTGGTTTAGATTTGTTGAGAAGTCGACTCGGCAAAATTATTCTTTATTAGACAGACTGAAAATCTAGTAGATTAGCTTCGCTTTCAAATTATCACGTATCAAATGATGAAAAGCTGTTTCAAATCTTTTTATTTGTTTTTGCCGCTCTCTTTTATGAGTAAGCTTAATTGAGTGTTAAAGTTTATTGGGTGTTTCTTATCTGTGAACGCGTTGTATATTATCTGTTTTGGCTTATTTTAGGTGTAGCCAGATATATATATTCAGAATTTTTGGTTTTTCTTCAAGGGGAAATAAAGCCCGGATATAAAGTTTTTTTTACACGAATTCATTGCGACCGAAACGTCGTCTGCTAAGTTAAAAAAATCTTTATCATTTCAATCATTTTAAATTATAATCAGGTAGTAAAATCACTTGTTTTCAGGCTGCATTCTCCCTTTGAGGAGTACGATGAGGTTTATGTTCATTCGAGTTAAATATAAATCTTGATACTCGAAGGTTAAAATATGATCAAAATCGTTTGATCTTGGGTTTTTAAATTGGATTATAAATTAAATTTCACTTCCACTTTGGGTATTTCAATGTCCATTAAACTATAAATTTCCATAAAGTGGCTCTATAAAGTCTGAATCACTTAGTATTCAAAGTTTAAGCGGTCATAATAAGTTGGGATTATCACTACAATGATGGACATCTATATTTCTTCGAAAACAAATCAATATTGAAAGCTTTAAATGGGCTAAAACGTCATGGAAATCTAACGGAATTTCAAGATTAGTCTAAATGTAAGGAGGAATTGGTAATTTTACTAATGGTCATGGAAAATTAAGATTAGTTTAAATGTAAGGGGAAATTTGCAAATTTACTAATGGTCAGGGAATTTTAAAAGTGGGTAAAATGTCCTTAACAAGTCATGGAATTTCAAAATGGGGTAAAAGGTCTGGAACAAGCTATAGTTATATGGAAAAGGTGAGAGGAAAGTCTGGAATTTTCCAAATTGGGCTAAAAGGTCAGGAAAAAGTCTGGAATTTTCCAAATTAGGCTTAAAGGTCAGGAAAAAGTCTAGAATTTTCCAAACTTGACTTAAAGGTCAGAGAAAAAGTCTGGAATTTTTCAAATTGGGCTATAAAAGGTCAGGAAAAAGTCTGGAATTTTCCAAATTGGGCTAAAAGGTCAGAGAAAAGTCTGGAATTTTCCAAATTGGGCTTAAAGGTTAAGAAAAAGTCTGGAATTTTCCAAATTGGGCTATGAAAGGTCAGGAAAAAGTCTGGAATTTTCCAAATTGGGCTAAAAGGTCAGGAAAAAGTCTGGAATTTTCCAAATTGGGTTAAAAGGTCCGGAAAAAGTCTGGAATTTTCCAAATTTGACTTAAAGGTCAAGGAAAAGCGCGGAGCAATCTAATTTGGACTAAAATATCTGGACAAAATCTGGAAACTTCCACATTTTTCTAAAAAGTTTAGGAATAGTACTGGGAGTTCCAAATTGGGCTAAATGCAAGGTCAAGAAAAAAATCGAAAAATTTGAAAATTGAGCTAAGGAGTTTGGACATTTAATTGAGCTGAAAGAATATAAACTTTCCATGTTATGAGGGATCATATATATCACGAAAGAGAAATCTGTTAACGCATTTGGTCACGTGTGGGAAATAATTTTATGCATGATCAGAGAAAACCTGGATAAGTTGGGGAAAAACAACTTATTTTCATAAGCGTACTGATTCTAAAAGGTTTATTTTGAATAGAGAATACGCTTGTTCAATAAGTAACTTGGTTTCCAAGCTTAAGTTAATTCCGATAAAATGTAATTTAATACGTGCTCAGCCGGAACGCTAACTTGGCTCGCTTGTCTAAACTGTCAAAGTAGTCGACTCTCATAAATCTCTTCCAAAAATGTTCAATCCACTCAATTGAGAGCGAGGGAGACTGTTCGGTTTCTAAGCCGCGTGGAAGATCTTTCGGAATCCTTCCAACTTACCATACGCGATCGAGAGAGTTTTAAAGCCTAACACGAAAGAAAAACACTTTTTTTGGGTATAAAAGTAAAATCCTTCCAAATGCGCTTTGCATCTGGGATAAAATTCCGACGCATTTTCAACTTTTATCCTAAATATAACCAAGGAAATACTTCGCATTACTTAGAAATATTTGTGCGTGGGTAAATTCGAAAATTTGAAATTCACGAAATATTCGAATAAATAACATCTGCCGTCTTATAGTCGTGTTTCGTGGGAAAACTATTACGTTATTGGATATTTTATACACGAGTAACGTGAACGCCTCCTCAATACTATAAAGATTTTAATTGAAATAACGATTGGGCTGATATTAAAGGTCTATAAGTTATATTTTTTGTATTATTAAAAAGCTTTATTCAAATATTTTAAATCTCTGGGTTGAGTTTTTAAAAAAACTGGGAATTTTTATTAAGTTGATAGTTTTATTTTTATTAATTTCATCATTTAATTTTTATTAATTTCATCATTTAATTTTTATTAATTTCATCATTTAATTTTTATTAATTTCATCATTTAATTTTTATTAATTTCATCATTTAATTTTTATTAATTTCATCATTTAATTTTTTATTAATTTCATCATTTAATTTTTATTAATTTCATCATTTAATTTTTATTAATTTCATCATTTAATTTTTATTAATTTCATCATTTAATTTTTATTAATTTCATCATTTAATTTTTATTAATTTCATCATTTAATTTTTATTAATTTTAACCATTCAATATTTATTAATTTTAACCATTCAATATTTATTAATTTTAATCATTCAATATTTATTAATTTTAATCATACAATTTTTTATTAATTTCATCATTCAATATTTATTAATTTCATCATTCAATATTTATTAATTTTAACCATTCAATATTTATTAATTTTAACCATTCAATATTTATTAATTTTAACCATTCAATATTTATTAATTTTAACCATTCAATATTTATTAATTTTAACCATTCAATATTTATTAATTTTAACCATTCAATATTTATTAATTTTAACCATTCAATATTTATTAATTTTAACCATTCAATATTTATTAATTTTAACCATTCAATATTTATTAATTTTAACCATTCAATATTTATTAATTTTAACCATTCAATATTTATTAATTTTAACCATTCAATATTTATTAATTTTAACCATTCAATATTTATTAATTTTAACCATTCAATATTTATTCATTTTAACCATTCAATATTTATTCATTTTAACCATTCAATATTTATTAATTTTAATCATTCAATATTTATTAATTTTAATCATTCAATATTTATTAATTTTAATCATTCAATATTTATTAATTTTAATCATTCATATTTATTAATTTTAATCATTCATATTTATTAATTTTAATCATTTCTTTTTATTTGACCATTTATTTTTTATTAATTTAATCATTTAACTTTAATTTCATGATTAAATTTTTTAATTAGATTCTAAAGAATTTATATTTCGAAAAACCAAAAAAGTGACATTCTTAAAAACTGCAGTACCATTTGAATTAAAAATTTAAATTTACGAATAGAAAATCTATTTTCATCGTAAGAGAAAATTACGCTTTTTAAAATATGCCCCAGAGTAATAAAAATAATTATCCATTGAGTATCATTATAATGATTAAACTTTATGCGCATATATTAGTTAAAACCTTTTTATTCGATGCATCTTTTTTATTGACTTCAGTCTAGCTGTTCAACTTTGTTTAAAAGGTGATCGACATACACTTTAATTAATTAACTATTAATAAATAGTTGTCCCTACTCCTTTTTCCTTTATGAGGTTTAGCATTGCGTATCAATTCGCCTCAGCTTTGACCATTAGGACAACTTATTTGGATTTTCACCACAATTCTGTCCTGTATTTTTCATGAAAAACATTATATGCAAATGAGGGACGCTAATTGTGTCTGTATGAAAATTATTTTAATAATCCCGTGTCGTTTTTAATGGTGCTTATCTATTTGGAATTTTTTATTCAATAATATTTAATATTGAAGAAAGCCCAATTGAAATCAATAAATTTATTTCATTGAGGCATTTAGAAAAAAAAAAAAAAAAAATGATTTAATTTAGTTGAATTCTTTTAAATTGCCAAGTCAAACAAACTATATCGAAGTTTATAAATCTTAAATATATATTTAGCCGACAATAAAATGAGCGAAAATATTCCTCGAGAACCCCTTAGATAATTTTCTCATTAAATTGACCAATAAAAGAAATTTGTACGGGTCGATTGAAAGAGAGAATAATAATAAGAGAGGGAGGGCCCCTCAATAAAATGGTTTCTTCTTACACAACTATAACGAAAGTTGGGCATAAATTGCCACCGAGAGTTTATCAACCCTGTATTTTTTCTTTTAACACCAAAAGCAGCCTTTATATCATGGACTCTTCGTTGGTTTCGGTTGGTTTAATGGGGATTTATATATACTAGCTCTATATAGCTTTAATTCGTATATTATATTTCATCAGACAATGAAGTTATTTTGGGGGAAATAGAAACAAACTAGTTTAGAATAGCTTCGAAAGCTTTGCTTCAATTAAGTTAAACGAACTGCAATCCGTAACTTAAACGAAACCGAATGAATCCTAAGTTAGAGATGAGTGAGAAATCCCTAAGCGCGGGGGTCCATTGTAGTTCATTCCCGCTATCCTCTACTCTATTAATCGTTACTGATTGGATGGTATATTTTTTAGTATATAATATAAGGCCTCTAAATATAATAGCAAACTTTTTTTTTTACAAAACAAGAGCACCCCCTACCCGTCGTGACGTTTTTTCGGGCTCTCATCTCTGATCCCTATGTACGATCCCAACATCGCTTCTACACAAAGACCCGTGGTCTATAAAAATAATGAGGAAACGCGGAAACCAAGCGCACGATAGATGAATTGAAACTTTAAAACGTCCCGTTCAAACACGCTTTAAATTAGTCTTAGTTGACGTGGATTTAAAAAAACGCCTACGAATAGGAAACTTTTCGAGAAAAACAAAAGACGCGCCTGAATTCCATAGAAGAAGGAATTGACGTTAAAAAGAGACACTTGCCTGATAGCCATATCAAGGAATCTAGAAAGCGTCTCAAGATCATGATCTTCTTAGCTTCTCCGGGCGGCTCCTCTGCCATAGTGAGCTCCGGACGGGTTGCCCCAACTACTTTTATCAGTGCCCGATATATATATTTTTGTACGATATATACACTTTATCGATATAGGGATTTAATAATAGGACGTTCGCCTCTCTCCTTCGCTACGATTTCCTTCTCTCGGGAGATCATTTTCCGCGCAAACTTTTGGCGCGCCGCTTTCACCGAAAACAGAGAGAGAGAGAAAGCTAGTTTTCCTTCCACCCCCACCCTCGCACTCCTCCCACCTTCCTATAGCTCTCTTTCCCGCGTAAAAGTTGCCTAACTCGCGCGCGCCTTTCACCTGTTCGAAAAAAGAGCGCGTAGAGTCACGTGATGATAGAGACGGACCAATGGCGAGCTCTCTCTTAGATCCATCATCTTCCGCCCGCGCTTTCCGTTTCGGTATCGGCATCATCATTTCGGGTTTATACTTTGTTTTTAACTCTTTGATATACTCGCGTGGCTATTAAATACTTACTTACCATATTTCGAGGGAAATGGAGATGTTCTCTTAAAGATCGAGAGAGATTTAAAGCTTAGCGTCTGCCCACTCTCTTAGAAGTAAGGGGACTCTTCATTAAAATTAATGAACGGAATTAACCATGAAAGGGTTTTCCAAACTTGGCTTTTCCGAGATTGGTCCTTATTTATTTTACGGTCGTTAATTTCGGGAAGCCTTTTAATTATTTAAACGAAAGCGCGTGTAATTTAAAATAGACTAAGTCACTAAACACGTTAATATTCTATTAATTTTTGTATCCACGAGGGAATTATTTAAAGAGAGCCCTATTTTGTTGATAAAACAGTAATACAGTAAAAACAATCCCTTGCTGCTGTGAAATTTATTTACTCCGTTTAATTACGCCAAAATTAAATTTTAAAGTCAACGTTTTGTCCCCCACGTTTTGGGAATTCAAGCCCGTATTCTGAACAGTCACGTGGCTGCTTAACTAATCTTGGAACTAGTGTTTTTTAATATACCACAAAGTGATGTTGTTATTTATTCAAAATTGCGTCTGGGTTACCGAAGTATTTAAACTTATACTCTAAAAGTTAGAAACAGATTGTACTCACAAGTCCATGCCCACGTTTTGCGTCTTTGAAGGGATGCCGATATTTTTATCCAAGCATTTGAATCTGAGATAAAAAAAAAAAAAAAAAAAAAAAAAAAAGATTTTAAATCATAAATTTTGAATGTTATAAAATCAAATGTATAGCATTTTATAAGGAATTTAGACCCTCTTACATATTTTATAGATAGTGAATAATATGATAATTATAATTTGAAAATTTTGCGCCACTTTGTCAACTTGAGGTTGATTTGATTGTCAAATCCATCTCGAGTTAACAACGCGACCAAAATTATACTTCGTTTATTTCAAAGATAGCCTAATATTAACAAGTGAACATAACCGTATAATTAAAAACCTAATTTTTATTAGCCAAATTGGGGGTCAATGATGAATTTTAGTAACCAAATTAGTACAATTGTAGCTTTTAATGAGTTAAAGTAAACATGGTGCTACTCATTTACTCCATTATAGGATGATTTTACCAAAAAGGTTTAAACGGTCAACCGTCTCACTGTTCCCTGATTGGTTGTTGGCGACGTTAATTCCTTCAATCGCGGTGAAAAATAAAGGCGTTATCGCGCGGGAAAATTTGTACTATCAGATAGATTAAAGAAGTAGGCCTAGCGAAAGAGTATGTCTCAAATCTAGATTTTTTTTATTAAGCCTTGGCCACTATAATTTGAAATAACAGCATGTCGGGGACTCTGGGAAGGAAGACGTTATGAGATTATCGATGATCAGAGCAAGGTTAATAAATAGACAATGTTATTGTTTGGAAATGGGCTTGATTTCCAGAACGGCGAGCGCGGCCATTTTAAATTCTACTGACAACGGAATAGATGGCACATCTCCTGGCGCCATCTATTCAGTTAGAACTTAGGAGTTGAAACTAAAATGGCTACGCTCTGTAAATCAAGTCAATGGGCGGCTTTTCAGAATCTGCTAAACCTGTCTATTTACTAATCTTGGATCGGCGTCAATGACATTTCAAAAGGTTTGCAAGAAACTCTCATAGTTTGAAGCTAAACGCCGCCAAATCAGATCCCTTAAGAATTCTCAGTGTAACTTTTATCTTTTCTCACTATACTCTTCCTTTACTTGACCTGTAGGTAACATTTAAGTATTGATCTATTAAACCTTAACTCCCTTTAATATTAATTTTAATATTCATGAAATTACAGATTAATTATAACTTTCTAGATTTGTATTATAAAATTGTTTCTTATTTTATTTTACAGTGATGTCTGAAGATTACTTCGTCAAGACACAAAATTAATTACAATTTGTCATATGCCTCAAGGAGTCAAGATGCCTCATCACAAAAAGGTTTCTCAAGAACTACATAAATCATTAGAAGCTTTTGATGGGGTAAGTGTTAAATATTAATATGATCTAATTTCGGGAAAATGCGTATAATTTTAATTATTGTGTGGGAGGGCTATTGTTTGGCGTTACGAAATCACTTTCATAATTAGAGAAGAGATAAGTTTAGGAACTTCAACCCTTGTGAGGCAAAGGTGAAATTTGTTTTCGCAATATTGGTGTAGATTACAAGTTCCAAGGAAATTTAGGCGTAAACCAGAAAAAAGTGACAAAAATTTTCCCTTCCTAACATACTAGAGTATCGTCCATAAATGCATTTTTCGTGTTGGCTTAGGTATTTTTTGCCCTTTCTTTCATATTATTAATCAAACATTTTCCCGGAAAAACTGAAATTCCAGCTTTTACTGGGAAAGCTTTACCTCCTAAATAAGATTTACCATCAACCATCATTTTTTTTTTTTTTCCCCCTCACCCTTCATTTTTTTATCATATCCCTTCGTGAATGAATTCTTTTTTGTAACATGTAGGAGAACTTTAAAAACATGATAAATGCTTCTTGTCAAGTAGCGTCCAAGATTCTGTTTTCATAATTTTTTCGGGGAAGGGGCTATTTTTTCCGCGCCAAAAACATTTTTGCCACTTCGCGAAATATTGAATTTATTCCAACTTTTCCCGCCAAATTATCGTACCTATTTTCGAAAATTCATCATTAGGCGCCAGCTAGCGGTGGCGCCTAATATTACCGGTCAAAGGCTGCCATTATTCATCGGAGATTATTTACTCGGTTATAAACTGCGACAGTGGTATTTAATTCGGTTTAGAGAATTGTTCAGTGAAACAACAAACGCGAATTAAGTTTTCAACATGGTTAAGTTAACGGCGGATCTGATTCTACAAGCGGCTCAATATTTAAACGCAATCAAAGACAGAGAAATTGATTTAAGAGGTACGTAGTTTTTGGTTTGCTAAGCCTTGGCTATTTTTCCTTACACAAAAATTGATTTTGCACGAGGTTTAAGGACTTTAGGCCTACGGTTTTGATATTCTTGATTATATTTTAATAAATCAAACGAAATTTTAGGTTATAAAGCGCCTGTAATTGAAAATTTGGGCGTGACATTGGATCAATTCGATACAATAGATCTTTCTGACAATGAAATAAGGAAGTTGGATGGTTTTCCATTGTTAAAACGGCTAAAAACGCTTCTACTAAATAATAATAGGATAAGGTAATAATTTTAAAACTCCAAAGTTTGTTGTTATATATTATTAAAATTATAAATTTAAATTTTAGCCGAATTGCCGAGGGATTGGAAGAATCTCTTCCTGGTTTGGAAACTCTAGTATTAACTAACAATCATTTACAAGAATTGGGAGATATTGATCCATTATTTGGTTTCAAGAACTTAACGTCACTAAGTCTATTGAAAAATCCAATTTCGCATAAGAAACATTATCGCTTGTACGTCATCAATAAACTACCTCAACTTCGATTACTCGATTTTAGCAAGATAAAGAAG
This sequence comes from Odiellus spinosus, assembly GCA_963920705.1. Lineage (NCBI taxonomy): Eukaryota > Metazoa > Arthropoda > Arachnida > Opiliones > Phalangiidae > Odiellus > Odiellus spinosus. The sequence continues at coordinate 18,188,676 of OY987234.1, read as the reverse complement.
AAAGTAAGTGTATTTATAAAAATTGATTTATCAATATTCAATACTCCTTAATCATGTGGCATTGTTTTAGGAAAGGGACGAAGCCGCAACAATGTTTAAAGGCAAAAAGGGAAAACAATTGGAAAAAACTATCGGAAAGAAGACTAAAACTTTTGTTCCTGGTGCTCCTATGCAAGCTCAAACCAACGGTGCAATTAGCCAGCCAAAAATTGACGTACAAGCTATCAAAGAAGCTATTTCCAAGGCCAAGACATTGGAAGAAGTCGATAGACTAACGCAGTTGCTAAAAGCTGGTCATATACCAGGTCGAGACTTTGTCAGATCAGGTAATGTGTAGTTTCACAAAGTATCGCAGAGCTTTAAGCCATGATATAAGGACTTTATATGTTTAGTAAATAAGGTCTAGAATCATCATACACCAAAACCAAGTGCATCGATGAGTACCGCGAGTGCTTTTTGAGATCAAAACTCAAATGAAAATTGTAGCTTTTATTATTCATTTGCTAATCCAGAAACGATTAAGCCTTTGCTATTCTTTTTCAATAAGATTTACGGCTATATTGATTGATGTACTTGTTTTTGCTCTAAAATGTTCTAAAATCTTATTTACCCAAACTATAATCCTACAGATTTTAGGATTAGAGAATGTAACTATGGTAATATCGTTGATTTGCAAGGAAACTCGTTACGCAAGGGTAAAACTATCTGAATCCAAGCTTTTTTCAATTTCAGGAATGTTCGAAAATTGATGCAAACAGGGCACATGATTTTGGACTATTTTTTTAAATTTAAAACTAGTTAAGTTTAAAAAGAAAATTTTATCATATTTGCGTTGTTTTTATTTCTAGCTCCGTCTGATGTGGAAATGGAGGAAGAAGACGACGATGAAGCCGTACCAGGATCGAGATAATTTCATAAAACTTTTTAACAAATTTATTTTTCCAGAATAAGTATATGTGTAATGTGCAAAGAACAAGCGCTAAAGCGTAATATTTGTCTAAATGGATTGAATGAATGATGACTATTGCGATATTTCCAAGAAGGGCCAACCCATATTAAATTTTATGTTGATAAGAAAAGGTGCCTATGTAAAGGCATCTAAGGTTGAGAAGCGATCATATTTTTTTTTTTTTTTTGGTTTTAAAAAAGGAATAAAACTTATTTGGCCCAAGTTTGTGTTGTTGTTTTAATTTTTGGGCCCTAGATGGCGACTGGGAGACAAAAACCCTATGGTGGAGGAATCAAAAACGTTACATAATATTTAGGGGATAGGGTTAAAGTGTTGTCTACTGGTAAAAATAACCACGCTTGTCTGATTAGTGGTTCCCCTTAATGTTTTGAACTAAATTAGAAATAATAATCTAACCCCTGGGACTAGTGACCATCAGTTTATGAATTAAAATATGGGTTGCACCCCCTTGTAACTGATTTTCGGCTGCTACACGAGCTTTAGCAAACGAAACTCTTAAAGGGACTACCTGCGAATATTAAAGCCCCTTTAAAGTCGCCTTCTTTCCTTTCTTAGCAGACGACGTTGAACATATGTACAGTAAAAGCTAGGCTGTAGAGCGGGTCGGGCCTTTAACATAACCCAAAACTTACATTATTCACTACCACGTGACTTTAACCTGTGCTTTAAATACCTCTAAAGAGGGCGCAAAGAAATAAAAATTATTTTTGTCACTCACCTGTTAACGTACCACGATTAGACGGTACACGCCTTGACCTTGAACTCGAGGATTGGGATGAGGCAAACATTGGTGGTGGTGAAGAAAATAACTTAGCAATAAATAGCGACAACTATTTTCATACTTTTACGTGACCTAATGCTCTAATACATTCACACGTTTCTAACACAACCTCATACTAAGTTCCTAACAGGCGTTCCCCGAGGCAAATCAACCTTTGATAAAAGTTTTTGACAAAAAAAGGTAGATGAGTTAAGCCTTGGATAAGAAAAGAGCGTGATTTTTCGAAGGAGTGAACGAGAAATGAGATAAAACTTTTTCTGTCGCGAGAGAGAAAAGTTTAAGGAAAAATTTAGTCAACTTTTTATTTTTTAAATACGTAGTTTTACTTCTTGTTTTGATGTCTAAATAATAGTTCATCACGTGGTAATAACAGCTATTTAATCACGTAATTAATGTTACTGTGTTTCGGCGAGGGTCGTTTGACTCTACAGGCTTTAAAAATTCAAATAATCTTGGAAGAGAATAGGGAAAGCCTCGTATTACGTCTGTATTGGAAAAACGTCAGACTAGAAGGCACACGCGATATTTCTCTAAGCTTACTCCATTCAAGGTTAGACACGATTTTTAATGGTTTTTGGCCCTTCGTGATAACATTATTGGCTATTTACCCACCATTATGTAAGTATAAGCTTGAAACAATGCACTACCGAGTTTTCTATATAAATTTCGTTAGGGGAAATTATGATTACACGTACGTAGGCGATACGGAAACATTTTAATTCTTTTTACCCTCTTTAAATGTGTTTCTCACCCCCCCCCCCCCCCCGTCCTTCTCAATTCATGGTTAGATTCAATGGAAACATTAAATTATGGAGGAAAAAAAGGTTCTATGGGAGCATATTCAAATTCTTATTCATAAAAGATTAGAACATTTCCTCAGGCAAACGTTAGTAAAAATCTAAAACTTTTTTCACATTAAATTAAATTTATTTTTTTGGAACGAAAACCTCTACAATCGACCCGGAAATTTTACAATTTAATAATTGTTTTAAAGTGTATTTCCAACTTAACTTGAGACTATAGACTTAGAAACAGATATATGAAAATGAACGGATTAACCAGATGAGGTTTAAGTTGGTGTGAACGCGGCTTCAATCCGACCGTTTAAAAATTCGTTTCGGTTTATTTTTGGGAATGTGCTGTTAATTAAAGCGGCCAAATTTGCATATTTGAGCATTGGGTTTAAATGTAGGTTATTTTAAACGTATTCATCCAAAACTCCCGAAGCTTGTACCTTCTATTTTTTTATTGTTACTTTAAATTATGGTTGGTTATTGATTGGTTCTTCCTACTAGCAAAATGATGCGCATATTATATTTTTAATAATAATAATAATATCCTTATTATAATTGATTAATCAGATTTTTTATCAGGAAACTGTTCTTTTATAATAAAACCAAGGTTAAATTGTACTTTATGACGTTAGTTCTTATCGCTACCGAAGCTTCTATATTAAGTGAAAGGGAAAACGAAATCTTATCAAAGTAAAATTAAACATAGTTATCTCATATCAAATATTCGAAGCGATTTTGTTTCCATAGTACCTGAAGTCAATTAAAAATAACAGAAAGGGTTTTTACTTACTTCTGATAGTACACACAAAATCTGTGTTACTTCTGATAGTACACACAATATCTGTCTTCTGATAGCACACAAAATCTGTGAACAATTTTAAGACATCTAGGGTCGTATTTTAAAGGGATAATGAAGACGAGTAATGTTATATAATGTATATTAAGATATGCGTAGTAACATTCAAACTCGGCAAATGATTTTCGTTCATTTACAGTTAAAGTTTCAATTTCAGTCCTCTAAGATTAGCTCCATTTTCTGTTAAAAATGCCAGAAAACCTATAGCCAATCAATCAGCTTTTAAAAACACGTATTAAACAAATATTTCAATATGATTAGCAACGCATTTCCTGACGGTATATACGCAATTGATCGAATTTTAAGTGATCAAAATACTTAAGGTTTGATAAATTGAGATTCAATCATTTAGTCAAATCTTTTCTGAAATTTTTATCCAATCGTAAAAAATGTATACTTTGCAACATAGTATGATATTTAATGTATTATGAATTTGCTCATGCGCAGTGAAGATGGGGAAATCAATACCTTACGGGGAATCTAAAGATGGGTTGTCCCACTTGTTTCTGTGTCGTCATCGCTACGTCATCCCCTTTTTCTTTAGTGCCGATTTCGCTTCATTTGGTTAAATTAACAAGTTAAACAAGACAGAAAGCTCATTTTAGATATTTACATATTGTATAGGTTGCTCTAACTTTTATTTAAAATCGTTAGTATTGTTATAAAACTATTTTCGTGAGCAAAATTCATTAAGATAATAGACTTGGCTAGGGTTATAAATATTACTCCGTTCTGTGGCTAGTAAAAAAATGAATAGAGCATGATACTCCAAAATCAGTCGTTCGTATCGGATGTATTTTTTTAATTTTTTAATTACGAAAAAGGGTGGTTATGGCTGCGTATAATTTTTTCACGCCTTGCTTTACTTTTTTTTAGTACGGTAAAAATCGATTTCCGTACACGTTTCTTAGTTTGCTCTTTTACCACCGAGGGCAGTGCCGTTTCTAGATATGATAAGAAATCCAATTTATATCAAAATATATCCTTAGAAAATTATGTTTGGGTGAAGGATGTAATGTCAGTAAGAGAATGCGCAAGTACACTATAGGTTTGTAGGTGTTGTTTCAAATATGTTTAATGAATTCAAGGCTTCATTATCGGGTTTTGTCGGCATATACTAGCCAGTGTAAAATTTGTACGCAATTCTCTAATATGTAATTGATTAGCTTGCCTAGTATACAAGCTCATTCCTCGTTGGTGTTAAAATAGCAAGCTGAAGTCCTGGTAGCGAGTTTTTCCCGAACAATGTTTTTCATTTTAGAGTATTACTTTTGTATTTGAGATTTCTCTACCAATATATGCATTTCACTAAAATTTCACTTCACAATTCCTGATTGTCTAAGTGACACTGTGATAGTTAGATTTTCGAACACGTTTTGCCATGTTTCAGCTCAATCCATACTCAGTAAAAATTCAGAAATTTGAAATATATACTCAGTTTTATTCTAAATATCAGGACCTTTCTTATTCCTGATGGGACATTTACAATTATCTGACTTTTCCTTGACATCTTGGTACATTTTCTTGCTATTTCCGTCAGGTCCGTTGTCTTGGGGATAGATCCTACTTATAATTTTTGGCTCTCTTCACATTTGAATAATTTTCTCTTGACCTTTGAATAATTTTCTCTTGACCTTTGAATAATTTTCTCTTGACCTTTGAATAATTTTCTCTTGACCTTTGAATAATTTTCTCTTGACCTTTGAATAATTTTCTCTTGACCTTTGAATAATTTTCTCTTGACCTTTGAATACTTTTCTCTTGACCTTTGAATACTTTTCTCTTGACCTTTGAATACTTTTCTCTTGACCTTTGAATACTTTTCTCTTGACCTTTGAATACTTTTCTCTTGACCTTTGAATACTTTTCTCTTGACCTTTGAATACTTTTCTCTTGACCTTTGAATACTTTTCTCTTGACCTTTGAATACTTTTCTCTTGACCTTTGAATAATTTTCTCTTGACCTTTGAATAATTTTCTCTTGACCTTTGAATAATTTTCTCTTGACCTTTGAATACTTTTCTCTTGACCTTTGAATAATTTTCTCTTGACCTTTGAATAATTTTCTCTTGACAATTGAATAATTTTCTCTTGACAATTGAATAATTTTCTCTTGACAATTGAATAATTTTCTCTTGACAATTGAATAATTTTCTCTTGACAATTGAATGATTTTCTCTTGACAATTGAATGATTTTCTCTTGACAATTGAATGATTTTCTCTTGACAATTGAATGATTTTCTCTTGACAATTGAATGATTTTCTCTTGACAATTGAATGATTTTCTCTTGACCTTGGAATTATTTTACCAATTCCGTGACTTTTCCATGAATAAAGGTCCATGGTAAAATAATGTCCGATACTAAAATCAGGAAGGGAATGTGAATATATAATACATATAAATATATATACGTTCCATGAATACCTCTTGCGAATCGCCTAATTTAAAATTGTGATCGTAAATACGCCAAATAAATTCCAAAAGGTTCTTCCAGTCGCTTGACTGTATGTCTTCAGGGAAAATTGTCCTTACAACAAGATCTAAATATATTATAGACATTTTCATAGAATATATTTGCACTGCGCGTCGGAAAGTCCTCAATAAATTAAATATTAATTATTTCAATTCAATTTAAACAAAATGTAAGAGAATCTTCATAAATAGATTAATGTTATTCAAACCTAGAACCATATGGTTGCTTATAATTTCATATATAATCTTTGAAATCCGGGAATAAATTCCTATCTATAACTAGGATACAAATTGGTGTAGCACGTTAAGCTCTTATCGTTAAAGATAATCTCGTTATTACATAGGTATTCTTATTCCCTAATAGTCATTCGTTACATCATTGACCGAAAGAAACAAGAATCATTACTTCCCATTTTTGAAAAATGGTTTTATACTTGTAATAGTAAACTTAAATGTTTGGGCACCGGGGGATTGTGCTGCGTGGGTTGATATTGAAATGCGGAAAAACTCAAGTCTCGGCTTACTCGCGCGCCGTATGTATACAAATGAGATTGAGAAGGGGCCAAATATAAACGTTAAAACTCGTTGAAAAGGAATTAAAAGTACAAATCTCGCAAGAATTTGGGGATTTAGATCTACACCTTACTTCAGTTCTATATATAAGTAGTTTAAAATTACCATAATTTTAAAAATTGATGAATTTCTCGGTAATTTACAGTCATACAATAATTTAACGGTATATGCTGGACTATTTAACTTAGAATTGATAGGGCAAAGTGACTCAGACATGAAAAATTGGCATTAATATGTCCTTAACGACGCTAAACACTAATTAACTTGTATAGACGAGTAAAAAAGTTAAACTTTGACATTTTTTAGCAATTTGTTCATTTTTAATAAATTTATTTTTAGGTAATTACCCGCAATTAGAATAGAAGTTTTAAAATAATCTTTAGATAGTTTAAATTTTGAAGACTTATTTGATCTCAGACGAAACTCTTTGATAGTGTTCTTAAAATCTTGGAGGAGAAATCACGGAATTGAGATCATAAGGTATTAATATTTGTTGTATGAGACTTGGCCTTAGAAGCTCGCTGGTTCCTTTGGAAATAACCCAATTTAGTAATAAAGCTAGAAAAAAAGGGTTCTTGAATGAAAGAGGAATAATAATAATAATAATACGACGAGACGATGGCGATAGTGATGATGAAAAAAAGCTTTCAGGACACTTAGAGTGAAAATTGCCGCTTTTCGCGCTCGACACATTTTCAAATAAATTTATTCCGGCTCTTTTTATTTTTAAAAGGGCAGTTGTTCTAAGAACTTTTTAAGGGGAAGACTTGGAAATTAATCGTTTCTATATATATTCCGGGTGGTCTTTTATCCGTTACTAACCCTTTTAAATTTAATTAAAGCATCTCTAGCTCTTAGGGTTTATTTTTTAATTCTTTTGGGGGTTTTTCTTGGTAGTTTTTATGGGCGTGATTGAATTTACTCAACCTAAAAAAAATCATAATGGGAAATGTAAATATTTGCTTAGGAATCGGCCTATATCTCTAACAAACTCATACCTTAAAGTCCTCTTCAAGAGTGTTTTGTAGAACTATTTTTAACCCATATTAGTATAGCATTGTCCATAAATCCTCCACAACTTTCGCTATTTTAGTATTTTGCAAAGTTCTCTCTAGATGCAATCGGAGGAGAATTTTCAATTTCTCAAATTTGATCTATGTTTGAAACAACCATTTTTGGTTTTTTATACAAAAAATGACTAACATCAGAAGCCGATGAAACCCTCCTTTGAAGTCTACTACTCTAATGTTCGATATAGCGCGCCTCTCTGTATGGGTAAAATTCACGATTTTAAGAGATCGGAGGGGTCCTACTTCATACCCCCTGTCTACGGAAAATTGGAAATTCTCTCTCTCCACAAACGACGACGTTTTTTTGATGAACACCGAGGCTGCTAGAGATATTCGCTCGACGAACTCCCGCTCCGAAAATATCTACCGTTAGGAGGCGTACGAATCGCGTTTTTTGAAACTAACCCATACAGAGAGGGGTAGACAAGACCCGGGAGTAATAGACTTCAAAGGAGGGTTTCATCGGCTTCTGCTAACATGCACTTTTGCAAAATATGGGAAAGCAACCGCAAACATGACCTATACCGGCGTCAAATCTTTTCCAAATTACGTTTACAATAAATGATTTCGAAGTTTCCAAGAGATTCATCATCGCCAAAAACATATACGTCAAAATACACCCCAAAAATATTGAAAAATTATTAACACAATTTGTTTTCGAGATTCGGAGAAGCAATCGTACAGATACAACGCGAATGCTGAAACAAATCAATAGAAAAGTCTCTAGTTTTCGTCCATTTTTTTCGGCACGCCTAAAACTCATTTAATGTTCGTGTAAAATCTGGCAACGTTACAAAACCGAGGGCAAAATATCTCCCACCCCATTCCATAAAATTACAGACAATATATAATACCATCTTGAATGTTTCGCACACCCGAAGCAACGCTAGCCTTTATCTCAAAGTGAACAAGTTTTAGAAATAAGGCTGGTACCTATAATTTCTACATACTGCTAGAAATACGTGGAATAGACTATAAAGATAGGAATCCGTTTTGAGTTTTCACTTCCAGAAATCATAATCTCTACCATTTGATTTCGTACGGTACAGAGATCGAAAAGAGTCTATTCTCTGAAATGTAGGACTGGTTCTAACTACATTTATGGATCAATAACACAAAGGGACAGTAGATTAAATAAAACCAGGGTTTATTTAAAGTGAAGCTACCTTTGGATTATATTTTTAGTGCTACACGTCTGGGATGACGCGTTCGGTTCTGAAGAAACTTTAAAATTAAAATATATTTATTTTGTTTTGATTTATGACATGATTTTGTTCTGAACCTTGCGATTTGATAATTTTCATTCGAAACAAATGATTTCCTGGATTAATTTTACGAAAAGATCCAACGAGAATCATTTAAACTTTTCTTATCTAATAAAATCCCTTGTTTTATTTCATTTTCCCTTTACCGGTATATGTTTGGGTGTGAGCCCTATTTTGGCAAAGCTTCAATATCAAATAGAACTCTAACTGTTAATGACAAATACCAAACTAGGCTTACTGTATCATTTATCATAATCATGAAATAGTAATTACGATTACAGTAATATAATTTAGTCATTTCTTTAAAAGTAATTGATCTCGCCATATTTGTAAATCGGTGTGAAAATTACAGAACTCAATTTTTTTTTATTTAAAATTTATTAAGGGCAATTCCCATTATTCTGGCTCCCAAATTCCGTTCCCTTCCACAATATATATAAGATAATAATCGAAAAAAAATCGTTGGAAAGTAATCATTGTTCCGTAACTAACTTGGTAAAAATCTTCTTTGGTCGATTTCGCGGTCAAAAGTAAGAGAAAAAAAAAATAATCCATCTTTTCGGTTGAATTCGTCCGAGACCTTGTTACATTTGAAAAAAAAAAATCGCCGCGGGTTCTTTTCTATATTATTTCTTAGCTGTTAATACGTTGTCAAAGTCGATTATTTGTTGTGGTTACCAATTTAGCGAATAATCGAAAAAATAAAGCGTAGAGTGCATATATCCGGAGGAGTAAGATAATGAGAAGAGAGAGAGAGAAAAAAGTTAATTTGTTAGAAAACGCCATTTTAAGATTACCCTCGTTTCATTCTTTTCATTTCATGAATGGGTAATAAAAAAATAACAAGATAAGGAAAATATAGTTTTCCCATTTTTTTTTAGCATCCGGAGATTTCTCGACCCGTTATTAATTTAAAGGGATAATGAAATCACAAAGGTGATTTTTCTATCGATAAAATAGATATAATCAAAAGTCTATCACCAAGAATCCATTCAGGTTCCATAAGAATATGGGAGCATAGCTTTAGCCTCTGGTACCATCCTCCCAAACTTTGTAACAAAAGTTCGTCTGCAATTTTCGCAACATTTGTACGCTTAGATCTTTTTTCGGTCGGCTCCATCTTGTTTTTACCCAAAATATTATGTCAAGGTCGTTAGTGGCGCGGGTTAATAATAGATTTCAGGAGCGATTTACTTGAAAAATCGATTCGAAGCGGACGAACTTTTGCTACAAAGTTTGGGAGGATGGTTATTGAATCGCGGCCCTCCCATATTCTTATGGAACCTGAATGGATTCTTGCTATTACTTAATTTGTGATATTATTAAGCTACGAGGCGTTGTTTACTTTTATGAAATAGACTTTTGGTATAATTTACAATATACCGGCGATATAAAATCTTGCTTAGAATAATTTTTTATTCCATTTAAAAAAAAATTAGTCTACCAACATCCAAGCCCATGTAGAAGTGTTCCAACAGCAATATGTTTTTAATACACCACTTTGCTCTTCCACTGTGCGCATGCCCGCGCTCGAAACGCTTACTAGTGACAAAAAAAAAAAAACGTTCACTTGGTCAAGAAGGATCAGACAAGGAGAGGAAAAGTGGGGACGGCGGAGTTCCTAATGCGTCGGCCTAAACTCCCACTCTGGGAGAACGAGGGTAGAGATGTTTCGTGGTAAAATGTTGTCACGTGGGTAAAACGGATCCTTTATGAGACGCGTAGTAGCCGACGACGCTAGTGACCACGTGACAACAGTTTACCTCGAGAATTTCCTATCCCCCTTTCCACCCGAGTGGGAGGTTGGCTCATCTCTCTCTAACTCAACGCAGGCCCACTTTTCCTCTCCTTGTCTGATCCTTCTTGACTTGGTGAGGCGCGTGTAGTATCCCGCGTATTACCCATGCAGGTTTTTTCCATGCCATTTTCACCAAAAGGTAGTTCGCCCTTTGCCGCTATAGCGCCCCAAGTAATGGCTAAATGGTGTATTAATTCATGTTAAGAGCACGAAATCTAAAAATCTATAAAGGTAACAGATAAAATTATTTTCACACTTAACTGATTATCAAAATTGAACATTTTCCTTTCAAAAACTCCATATATTTAGTTAATATTTTGTTAATCGAATAAAGGACAGGCTTATTAGTCATGTGTACCCTAGTTAATTTAAAATGTCTCGTTTTCCTAGCATTTTGCCCTCCTTTTTAAACAAATTTCCAATTTTGATATATTTGTAAAATTACATTTTTAAGGCCACGTTTTGAGCTTTTGTATCGTCACGCCATCTTCTAGCCGAATAAATTATCCACGTAGGCGATAAGATTTGATAGAGAAAAGGAAACGCTAAAGATCATGGAAGCGAATCAGACAGGAACCGGTGAAAAAACTAATAATAATAATAACGAGAACGAATAATCAAATATGATTTTAGAAAAGCTTCAGGAACTACTGCCCCAAAATTTCATACGTTATTCTCTTTGGGCCTAAATGATGGAGACTGGATAGATGCGAAATAAGTTTTCATCTTGATTTGGGAGCATGCCCAAAGAAAGATTCCCTTTGTATCTAAAAGTAAAGGAATCGTAGCGATACCTAAGCCTTGGTTTGTACTCTCTGCCAAATCAAGATGAAAACTGAATTATTTTAAGAAGTATAGCTGAATTTCTAAAGCACCTTCTTACTGCAGTCTCCTTGAAGTAGTTGGAACCCTGTAGGAAGGGGAGATTTTATTTTTATTTTGAATTTAGTTTATTTTGAAACAGTTAAGAGCCGTGATCTGGAAATAGCTTTTTTTATTTCTACTCAATTTTTTTCACGGTCAGTGAAGAACAAAAATTGTTTCCATCCCAATTTTTTTTACTCCCATCCTTCGCAACATTAGCATAAACCTTGTTACCAAATTTGTGTAATGATCGTTCCATTGTTTGTTTTTTTAAACTATACGAAATTAGTAGTTTAAGAAGAAACCGTAACTAATTTTCTTCTTTAATATTATCCCCTGATATAGTGTAATATGATTATTTATACCCAACTTAATTAATCTTAATTAAAAGACATTCCGAGAATAGCCCCGAATAATTATCTCAATATATTCTTGCATTATTTATATGGTCGTGAACTTGAGCGCGGAAAGTATTTGTGATTTAATTTTTTACAGTTAGACCCCTAGTTTCAATTGATTCGTGGTAATTCAACCGTTTTTCCGTTTTAAACCGTATCAATTTTCAATGATCCGTGAAATTTACGGCGTTTAGTTTTTAGTCACACCCCTCCCAAACCAGGGGAAGGTGTAGGGTCTTATTTTGAAGTTATCCATCTTTTTTCTTTTAATAATCAGTTTAAATTGTACGCCAATAGTTTCCGGTAAACATACGCGACTTCTCCTTTGATATAATATTCTAAACTACATTTCCTTAAAAATATTTAAGGGAGAATAAATATTTTTTTTTTCTAAATATCAAATTTTCTGGTCTGAGAAATTATAAAGCTTTGGGCATATTACTCCATTTCGTACAGGCTTCATTTAAGAACGCTTCAACCCAGGGTTGTAAATTTTGAGTATAAATAGTGACAGACTCACTTTAACATTTTCCTGTTAATTCTATCCCTGATCTACTGAAGGCTCTCGTAAAAAAAACTCATTTTTAATCATTTCCATATTCATCTCACGTTTGCTCGTTTGATAATCCATTTGGTTTTTAAAAAGATAAAATAATAGTTTTTTTTTTATTCGTATCCCGGTTAATTGGTTCCGAGACAGGTGTATTCCCTATACATAGAGTGGAGCAAGTCCGTTTCCATATACCTCCCTTCGGGCTTAAATAAAACAAGATAGTTAAGGCCATATAATAGCCAAACCCCTAAAGTCCCAAAATCAAAAGTTCGAAACAATTTTTTTGGGACCTGTTTTTGGTTTTTATTTTCAAGTTTTCCTGGTTATATCACTTTTGTTCTTAAGTTTTAGTTGATTTTTAAGTGAAGTTATAATATAACAATTATAAACCTTGTTCGAATCCAGTACATTGATGGATAGAGGTTGAGTTGAGGAATATAGTTTATTAATTTCTTTAAAATAATGCAATTAACCTTCATTTTACATTATACGTTTTCGTCTTGCACGACGCCACCGCCGACGCCTCAAACAATATAGTAGCTATACTTCCTTCTCGGGGGAGATTGTGGCTAAACAACCAATCTCTTCCGCGCATGCTCTGAACCATTCTCTATTTAACGGGTCAGAAACGTGATGAATGAGTTTTTTTCCTTCGTCCACAGCAAAGTACAGACTTAACTTTGCTTGGGGGCATTTTTCTCATTCAATATACTATGGTACCAAAAACTATCGCGGGCTATTCGGGCAATTTGATTAAATTAAAGAACTAATCTCATAAAAGTTTGGTCTCATAAATTTAAGATTGGGAATTTTAATTTTGAACATAGATCTACGAAGACGTATTTGGGTGCCCTTTGGGGTTAAGTCATCCAATAAAACCAGTAGAAACTTGAGTTTTGGAACGGCAGAACCAATAGAAAGATAGCCACGAGATTCAAACCCACTAATTGGATGTAATTGTTTAATTTTCTAATTTATATGAAATAGTAAATATTTTTTTCGAGACTTTTCGCAATTATTAAGTGTTGTTATTAATATTATGATCTGTAAATGACGTCGCGATGAATATAATTTTAAATTTAAATTAATATGAGATTAGGCTATATTTATGTCACTATTACGGCTTTGTTTGTAAATGTTTTAATTTATATAAATTGCAAAATCATAGATGAAGATATTTCGTCGGATTTAATTTTAAAATCGATGCTTGAAGATTCCACCTCCTTTATCAGAAAGGGTTAAGCTTTCAAGCTCGTATATTTGTAACATTTCATTAGCAGCGTTCACACTAAAGATTTGAAAGCGTTTTAATGCGTTTTGGAAAGGTCAGATTGTAAAAATCGGGGTCAATTATAAAGATCATTTGTCAAAAAATGAAATTTTTAACTTTAAAACGTTGATTTGAAGATCCTAAACGGTTTGAAAACGCTTTCAAAAGCTACGGTCACATTGGAATTTCGTAATTGGTTTGAATCGATCAAATCGATATTCAAATCGCCAGGAATCGATTTAAGCGTCATGTGTTCATGCGTTATCTTCATAAATCGATTTATTGTAGCTTCATCTATCGGTTGTTGAAACCGAATCGGTACGAAACTGGTTCCCGAAGCAGTTTCGAGAAATCGAATCAAATCGATTCGATAAAAGACGGTTTCCTGTTCACACGACTAAAACGAAACGTTTTGAAACGGTTTAAATCGATTCCAAGGCCCAGTATGAACGCGGCTAAAGTCTTTAGTGTGAACGTATAGCTATTGATACTTCTACAAATCTGTTAATAAGCCAAAATGAGATTTTCTCTTTAAAACTTGTAATAGAATATTCTTATAATCCAAAGAATGATGAAGGATCTGAAATTACACGTATAGTTTTTCGAAGAAACTGAGATTTTAATTTTAATTGTTTATTTTGTTCGGGAACGCGCTCGAAAGGAGGTTTGCCGACCCCAATTTATGATTTAAAGTTTTATCTGGAATCCCGCGCCTTCTTTTGCTTCTAATTTTTCGTTGTATCTTGCTCCCGGCGGCTAATTTTCTTCTTAACCTTTGACATAATCCTTTTTACGCGTCGATTTTTATTTTTTTAAATTGGGCATCATATTTTCACGCTTATGTATGTGTTTAAAAATGGGTTTCTAATTTTTTTCCCCCGATGATCATGAAATTCACCGCGAGATTGGGATCCCACGGTTTTTTTTTCACTCACGTTTATTATTGGGTTTATTCCAAGAACTACCCTTTTGATACCAATATGGTTTTCAAAAATATATTTTCTAAATCTCAGGAGTTGACTTGGCTTTTAAACTCGCTCTCTGAAAGTTTTTAAAAAGTATTAAGCCCAATTTTGAGTCTATCCGTGGGCCGAGGCTTAAGAATTTACACTTCCTAAAACACCTTGTAAGTAACAGTTGAGTTTTAGCTACCTAATCCACCAGTAAAAAAAGATTACAAATTTTAAAAATCAATTTAAAATCTACCCGAAAAATAGGCTTAGCTTGATTCATGAATATCCTGAATTTCTTCGCATAGATGGATCAGCAACCAATAAGGAAAAGGCCCTCGTTTAGGCGAGATCTCCATGTGACTTTCAATAACATTTGATTGGTTGCTGACACATCAATTTAATTCTAGTTTAATATTTGTTTAAACTTGTTGTTAGGTTGCATTCTCCCTTGAAAGGGTTGTTAGACTTCCCAAAAAAATATAGTAATTAATTTACCTTGGGGAATAATTTAAATTCAATATAAATTAATTTATTTCTCTCGTTTAATAAAATGCTACGGGATAAAAATTCATGTCGGTAGCTTTTTTGGTCTTGACCCGTATTCATTAATGTCCATCGACCCGTTCTTGTGTTTCTTCTATATACTAGATCACGCTTGCCGCCAACATTCCATTCCCATGCACCGCCAAAAATAATGACCAGACAATCTCGGCACAAACCTATTTCTTATCTATGATAAGCGGTATTAACTTAGTATTAAATACTCTGACAACGAAGCCAAATTTTGTGCCCGTAATTGTCTCCGTATATTTTCGAATTCTGACTATTCTACTATCTAAGAAATCCCGCCGGCTAAAACCGTGTAGAATTAATAATTATCGGCAAAAAGATAAGGATTGATTAATTATAGTAATCAATTTAAAAATGATAATCATTATATAGGGAAGACATTACTTAGAATTGTTTTGTTCAAATTTCCTTAATTAGGTTCTACTTTTTCAAGTTCCTTTACTGTTAAGTATGTGTATACTATTTTTCAATTATCTAGGATTATTTATATGGGGCAATTATGGTATTATTAATTTACCAAACATTCCAAAACCAAATTTGTACATTTCAAGAGAAGTGTATGTGTATGAGAAAATATTTGCCCAATTGATACGTATTGTTAAATCTCATACAGATCTCCTTGAACACTAAGAGAAATACATTCATTTAAATTGATTAATCATGTTTCAAAATAATTTAAATTCTCACCATTTTGTTTACGCGTAATATTATTAGTTTTTACATTTTATTAAAAATTCATCTTTAAAATTTACAACTTTGAGGGTTGACGAGTTTTTAAGAAAATTATTTTGCCAAAAATATATTGATTTTAACTTTTTCTTTTCGCTTAATGACGTCGAATTATTCTGAAACTTAATTAAAGATTAGTTTCGAATCAAATTCGAGATTATTATTATATAATCTGACTTAATTCGGGCTTCGTCAAATTTCTCTCGCGTCACACGTAAATTTGAAATTTCATTTTCAAGATTTGAAAAAAATCTCGAGCCTGTTTTTACATGCGTGTGACGTCATAGTTGCTTTAAATTTCAATGTGCTCCCATAGGATAACCAAAAAATTAAACTAATTTGGTCAAAATCGGTTCAAATTGGAAAATTCCAACATAATTCTATCAAATAAAACAAATTAAAACAAATTAATTTAACAAAAAAGTGGACCAAAATTTGAAATTGAATTATTAGTTGAATCAGAAGCCGATGAAACCCTCCTTTGAAGTCTATTACTCCCGGGTCTTGTCTACCCCTCTCTGTATGGGTTATTCTCAAAAGGCGCGATTCGTACGCCTCCTAACGGTAGATGTTTTCGGAGCGGGAGCTCGTCGAGCGAATATCTCTAGCAGCCTTGGAGTTCGTCCAAAAAACGTCGTCGTTTGTGGAGAGAGAGAATTTCCAATTTTCCGTAGACAGGGGGGATGAAGTAGGACCCCTTCTAACTCGTAAAATTGGGAATTTTACCCATACAGAGAGGAGCGCTATATGGAACATTGGAGTAGTAGACTTCAAAGGAGGGTTTCATCGGCTTCTGGTTGAATAATAATATTGTTTGACCATCCCTTTATAATTGTCCATCACGGTATATCATATCTTATTTAGTAGAGCGAACGATTCTAATATTATGCACTCTAGTTTAAGTTCTCGTTTTATTTTTGTTAATCAAATTCAATATTCGGGTTAATTATACCTCGAGCATTCATTCCATTAATTACACGTAGTAGGCGTTAAAATTAATTTTTCTTCTCTCTCTAGAGAATAGAAGGGATTTAATTTAAAGGGGAGGGAACTCTCGTCGAACGTGAGAAAGGGGGAAGTTCTCCGTTGAATTTGTCAATATCGGGATTTCATAATCGGGTTATAGAGAAGCTGTATTATTATACAACGAACTATATCTAACCAAAGATAGGACAATAAACTCTATACGTAATTTCCAAATATGTTAATGATTTCACGCGTTTTAATTAAGAAATTATATGAGAGTTGTTCGAGATGAAAAAATATATATCCTATAGGGAGAAGGGATTGGGCGGATATTAAGGCTAATTATAGTATATTTGTACTACAATTATGTATGTAATTACGGTCTTTTTTGTCGTAATGCGTAAAATAATTAAATAATGGATCTTTCCTATGATTGGTTATATTATCGCTTATTAGCCGCGTTCATACTAGGCCTTGAAATCGATTTAAACCGTTTCAAAATGTCGTGTGAACAACAAGCCGTCTTTTCTCTAATCGATTTGATTCGATTTCTCGAAACTGCTTCGGGAACCGATTCGGTTTCAACAAACGATAGAAGCTACGATAAATCGATTTAGAAAGACAAGAAGGATCAGATAAGGAGAGGAAAAGTGGGAACGGCGCGGCTCCTACTGCGTCGGCCTAAACTCCCACTCTGGGAGAACGGGGGTAGAGATGCTTCGTGGTAAATTGTTGTCACGTGGGTAAAACGAATCCTTTATGAGACGCGCTAGCTAGCGACCACGTGACAACAGTTTACCTCGAGAATTTCCTATCCCCCCCTTTCCACCCGAGTGGGAGGTTGGCTCTTCTCTCTCTAACTCAACGCAGCCCCACTTTTCCTCTCCTTATCTGATCCTTCTTGATAAAGATAATGCGTGAACACGTGAGGCTTAAAACGATTCCAGGCGATTTGAATATCGGTTTGATTTTACCGTTTCAAATCGATTAAGAAATGGTAGTGTGAACGTAGCTCTAGTTAAGCCATGGTTTTAATTAACACAAGCGATTTTATATTTAGTATATACGGTTTGGAAACTGCTTGAGGTTTTAATTAAAATACAAATAAATAATTTTGTGTATACATTTTTAATGTAACTAAGGTTAAAATTATCAGATTAAAAGCCCGTTCTCTCTCATTAATCATCTAGGCAACATCTTTTTCATCTTTTTTATTGAGTTCACTGTGTACTCTTTAGTCTTATTCGCTTAATTAAATTATTCCTCGTTTCTCTTTTCTCGTACGGTTCCTTTTCGGAGGCGCGTTTTTGGTAAAAGTGCATCGATCCACCTTGCATGTTTTCCCCCAATCGTTTCAAAAGATATACTGGAATTGCAACGATTTTTTTCCATAACTAGAAATATGTCTTGTTTTGACATTCCCTTAGTTTATTATACCAAGATCCGCGATCCTTTTTACTTAGAAATATCTTAACAGACTCGGTTGAAGAGGGAAGTGAGACCATTCGCTGTCATTTCCTAATGAGTGAGAACCGCGGGATATTAGAAATAAATCAACCTTTCTTACGGCCTTTTGACTTATTTATCCGCACCTCGCGGATCAAGTTTTGTTGGAAGAGACAGAAAAAGATGAGAAAAATCCGTTTCCGTTAAATAGATGGATCAGTCGGAGATTGCTTTGTTCGAGACTTTATTATGTAAATGATGAGCGGAGGAAAATGTTACATTTGTACGAAGTACATGATTTAAGGCCGACTTCCAAGTAAACATTTTGGCAATTGATGAATAGTTGACCCTTTCAGAAATTTTGACTTTGCAACTCCCCGAAAACTTCTTTGATTAATGTTAATACTCTTTTACTAGTCCACTGTGGCCTGTTCTACAGTCTAGACGAACTCAAAACTATCTTAATAGATATTAATCTTTATATATTAAGATCGCTGTCTCGATCCTAGATGCTCTTCTATTGCGAATATCTTCACTAATTGCTTTCCGACTGACTACTTAAAATCATGAAATTTACGGTACTTAGGCGACACGAAAACTATGCGTAGTTGACAGTTGCAAAACCTTCTAAAACTCTTTGAAAGGTCGAGTTTTTAAATATCAGTGCGGTTAGTCTCATTCTCGTGTTCCAATGATCATAAACAATAGTTGAAATGTTAGGCTTAACCATTCTAAATAATAGTGCGATATTCCCCAACGTTTTAGCCTAAATAAAGGCAATGAGCTCTAACTCGGCACATATTGCGTTCGAGGAATTAATACCACGATCCACACATTTTGGCGATACCACTTGCTCGGCTCTTTCGTGGTATTTCACGCCGACATTGAAATAGCAAACTAAGGCAGTCGCTACGTATAATAGGTCAAATATTTTCCATTCTTCATTCAACCACGGCCCTCTTTTAGTCAGTCCTAGTGAGAAATAATATATATAAAAATAAATGTTACATCATTCGGGAATGACTCGAGAAGGAGGCAAAAAATAGGTCAAGAAACCGGCTACACCTCGTGGATGGCGTACCCGGGGACTCTAGCTAGCGATTTTGATACGCGAGCCGGCATGCCGGTTGAGAACGAGCCAAAAACTATTAGTTTCCATCGCGTTTTCGAGATAATTGAACAATTTTTCACGGTGAATTCCTCTTCCAAGCACCCACTGGGAGTCCTTATATCTTTTATTGCACCCGTAACCGTATCGACCGGCTTCCCGTCCCACTTTAAGAGTTCAATTGAAAATAAAACCGCGAATTCCTTCGAGCAAAAGTTTATTTTACGTTTCATTAAGTTTGATACTTCCTGGAGTTTCGAATTCTAGCGTAAGTCTATTAGTTATCTTCGTAGATAAGTTATAAATGAAGACATTATGTAATGGTGCATATCGCGCTTTTCTACCGTATTAATTAATCTCGTTATTAGTTTAATTCAGATCGTTCGACTGTATAGTTAGAGTAATCTGGGAACCAAATTATACTACAATGTCACTTTCGTTTTGAAGATAAGTTTTTAGATTTTTGACAAAAATTCCAACATAAAGAAACAATTTTATTATTTATCTCGCTTAATTATAAGGTTGCCTATTCAAATATAACAAACTCTAGATTGATTTCGGCTCGAATTGTTTAATAATCTGGCCTTCAACTTACCACGACACACTTTGAAATGTGATATTGTTGAAAATTTTATTACGAACATTCAATTTTAGCAAGGAAGTCCTGTAGTACAAAATTAAAAACAACTATCTAAAATTTCTACCGAATTGTTTAAGTGATATCATACTGATTCGTCTAATAATTGCTGTGCAGTAAGAGGAATGCCAGATTTCAATCGGTTAGGACGCTACGATTCTCTGAGATTCACAGTCTGACTGACGTGGTATTCTAAAATGCAGAATTTTCTTATTGGTCGTACTAAAAGACCGTGTATATATATATATATATTGCTCCCATATCCTTCCATGCACGATGAACATAACCAAATGTAGATATGTCCCATAACTCTTTAGGCTTAGCGCGAATCCTATTAAATTTTATGACTAAACCATTTTCTTCCCTCTTTCTCTATCATCTTCATAATTTTTTTCCATTTTAAAGTTTGCGCAAGTTTCAAAAACCTTACACCCATTGCGTCTTATGAGACTCCATCCAAATACAGCTTTAACAACTGAGCAAACTCCCACTGTTATTCAAATAAGTTTATTTCGACTTTTGCGCGCCAAATTCTTTCTCGTAATACTCATTTCTTCAGTCTCCTATAATTTTAAATTTAAGTATACCTATTTCAGTCATGGCAACGGAAGCAGTTAAGGGGGTGGGGGTTATTATATATAGTTTGTGAAATTGGAACGAAGAACGCGTACGTATACCTGTAGTTACATACATCCATGGACTGTACATTATGATATTGCCTATACAGGGAGATTTACAGGGGACTAGACTGTAAGAAATTTAATTCTGTTCTCGTTGGATATTTTCTATGAAAGATTAGGTGGGACTTTCGGGATTGAGTACTTTCACGAAAACGAACGCGCGAAAGCAACCGTATCATGTGCCAAACGCGTGAGAATCAACCTAAAATTTAGAATATTATAAAATATTTATTTTTGCGAGTCGTTATCTTGCAAATAACAAATTTTTCGATAGATTAAAGACTCTCTGTGTGACAAAAGCCAAAGCCAATTAGTAATACCTTTCGTTGTACCAGAAGCCGATGAAACCCTCCTTTGAAGTCTACTACTCCAATGTTCCATATAGCGCTCCTCTCTGTATGGGTAAAATTCCCAATTTTACGAGTTAGAAGGGGTCCTACTTCATCCCCCCCCCCCTGTCTACGGAAAATTGGAAATTCTCTCTCTCCACAAACGACGACGTTTTTGGACGAACTCCAAGGCTGCTAGAGATATTCGCTCGACGAACTCCCCCTCCGAAAACATCTACCGTTAGGAGGCGTACGAATCGCGCCTTTTGAGAATAACCCATACAGAGAGGGGTAGACAAGACCCGGGAGTAATAGACTTCAAAGGAGGGTTTCATCGGCTTCTGGTTGTACACTTTTTGTTTATATATGTACTTTAGTTAATACTTGACAGTAAGTGTGTTGTTATTTTAAAAATAATTAATTCTATTCTAAACTTCTATTTGGTGGAATGCCAAAATATTTAGGCTTAACGAATATTTTGATTTCTCCCCTCGGCCTCGTAAATTTATTTTTTTATTTCTTTATATATTTTGGGGCTTCCTGGCATATCTTTCTATTAAAGGAATGGGCCACCCACCGGGCTCTATCTCTCTCTCTCTCTGGGTTGGTAGGTAGAATTTTGAGTTAACTGTGTCAAAGACTACGGGGCTTGTTTTCTACAACTTGACCCGCAATAATAACTCCTAGATGAAATAAGAATTTAGACCAAAACCTGATTCTTGTTTCTCTATAGTTAAGTCCTTCTACTCGCGCTGATTTGAATCTATTTATACAAGAAATATTCTCAAACGATTATTTATTTATATAGATATTGAATATTTTTCGTTTGATTGATAGGCCTTACTCCATAAAAAAAGCTGAATTTTAAATTTAATCAAAAGGTTAAAGGGGTTTCTAAGGGAAATTTCCTCCTTTGAATCTTTTTTTTTTTTTTTTTCTCGACTGGTGGTCAAAATATCTTGGTAAATGTTGACAAATAACCTCTAAAAATCAATCAAAATGATTTTAAACCTGATTTGAAAATGATTTTGTTGATTTAAATTACTGATGCCTTAAATTTTATGATGCCACGATTAAGTTATTATTACGGCATTGAAGGGAATTTTAAAAATATATTTTTAAAGTGATTGTTTCACCGTAAAAAATATTTCTAAATCATAACGGACTTTAAAAATGATTACAAATGACCGTTTAAACCAAATAAGTAAAATTTAGGATATATCTGCTTTTCATAATATAATTTTAAACCTGATTTGAAAATGATTTTGTTGATTTAAATTACAGATGCCTTAAATTTTATGATGCCACGATTAAGTTATTATTACCGTATTGAAGGGAATTTTAAAAATAAATTTTTAAAGTGATTGTTTCACCGTAAAAAAATATTTCTAAATCACGACGGACTTTAAAAATGATTACAAATGACCGTTTAAATCAAATAAGTAAAATTTAGGATATATCTGCTTTTCATAATATAAAATAGTTAAAATTACTAACCAAATACGACAGATTCACTTCAAAATTAACCTTTTTTAAGGTCAACTTTAGGAATTACGTCAATTATGAAAATATAAAAAAAGTATTGAAAATATAATAAAATTTCTAGTTCAAAGGGTTACGTAAAAATTTCCTTTTTATTTATTCGAAAACTAAATTTCTTCCTCAATTGATTTGAAAATCTTGACAAATTATCGAGAAAATCAATCAATATAATTTTTTCTATAATTGAATATTTGAAACTATGATTGTAGGGGGTCGGTGAGCAACTGAGAAGTTTCTGCCTTAAAACGTCACGATTTTATTTTTAAAATGGTAAATTGTGATAAATTATCCCTCGCAAGTTTTCGACCATTTCCTTTTATTTACTATAAAGAAGACTAAAGTTCCAGAAGAAGAAAAAAATTCAAATTTGGTTCACCACGGTGATTTACTCTATACGATCTTGTATGAGTATGTTTTCTTATTTCTTTGAAAAGCCTAAAATATTGCTTTTTTGCTACATTTTTGTCACGAATTAAAAGAAGAAAAAAAGCTATTTAAAAAGTGACCTATAAAGATTCACGATAATAAATGTTAATAAAGTGAAAATGAGTGCAGAAAGAAAATGTCAACTTCTTTTTAAAAGAAGGGCATTTTTTCCTTCAACTTTAACCCCGATTAAGATATCTTTTAATAAACGCAATGGAGTTATTTAAAATACTCTGAGCGATGGAGTCATTCCATATTTTAATTCAGGGTTGGATTTGTAACCGGTATTTTGGGTAAAACTGGGCTTTTTTTTGGGGGGGGATACTAGGGTTTTTGGAGAAACTGGGTATTTGGGGGAGGCTGGATTTTTTGGGAAACTGGGCTTTTTTTGGGGCAACTGGCCTTTTTTGGAGAAAACTGAACTTTTTGGGGGAAACTGGGCTTTTTTTTGAGAAACTGGGCTTTTTTTGGGAAACTGGGCTTTTGGGGAACTGGGCTTTTTTGGGGGAAACTGGGCTTTTTTGGGGGAAACTGTACTTTTTTGGGGGAAACTGGGCTTTTTTGGGGGAAACTGGGCTTTTTTGGGGGAAACTGGGCTTTTTTGGGGGAAACTGGGCTTTTTTGGGGGAAACTGGGCTTTTTTGGGGGAAACATGGCTTTTTTGGGGGAAACATGGCTTTTTTGGGGGAAACATGGCTTTTTTGGGGGAAACATGGCTTTTTTGGGGGCAACTGGGCTTTTTTGGGGGAAACTGGGCTTTTTTGGGGGAAACTGGGCTTTTTTGGGGGCAAATGGGTTTTGGGGAAACTGAGCTCTTTGGGGGCAACTGGGCTTTGCTTTTGGGAACTATGCGTTTGGGAAACTGTGCTTACGGCTATAAACATATATCCAGTCCGATGGGTAGGATACTTTTGAGTTCGTTGTACTCATTGAGTTCATGCAAAGAGTTCAAATATTTTGTACACCAGAGTTCTCATGTGTACATATTGCCTTCCCTATACCCATATATAAGTTGTCCATTAGTTAACAACTTGCATGACCCGTTTGACTGTTTAATTAACATGAACGTGTTTAAGGAAAGTTTTTTTTTAAATCTGCTCAATACCTTTAATAACCTAGACCTCCTTAAACTTTGTGCTGGTAAAATTTTATTAACCTTGCGTAAATTGAACAGGATTTTTTTTTTGGGGGTTTATGTTTTATATCTTATACTATATGCAATGAGTATGATAGTATATCGGTAGTATTTTAATACCTTAGTTCTTATAGGTTGATAAAAATTTTAGAAACACCGTATATAAACGAAAAACTAGACTTTTCTTTAAATTTTATTAATAATTTATGAGGTTTTCGGCGATTTTCTTTTGATCTCCCCCTTTTTTTATTTTTCGAATGTAGAACATGATGATCTCTAAAAAAATTCGCCTCAAGTTAAATTCACAGAATATTCTCTTTGACCGCGTCCAAATAAAATCGAAATATATGCTTCTTATTTTATTTATTTTCCCCCCAAAATTTTGGTTATTCTAAAAATATACTGAGAAAAAACACTTGACAGTTTCATTGATCAATATATCTGTAAGCAAATTTCACGCGGAGTTTTGATACGATTTCGTTTTGCTTACGGGAATTTACTATTTTAAATCACTGTGCCAAATAGTTTATGTCGCGCACTCCGACAGAATTTCAAACTCCTATAAATTTCTAAATGACACTCTTACAGACAGAATTGGATCGAAAAAGAGATTATATTTATAAAGGCAGTTGGGACTCCCGAGGTTAAGAAATAAATAAAAAAATATAACTGCAAAAGCTTTGATAAAATCATTTAAAAGATTTAAGAGATTTACATTTTTAGGAATTTCAGTAAATTCTTTTAGAAAAAAATGGGCACTTTTGAGAATTAAGATTATTAAACGAATTTGTTTAAAGCGGGATATTGTAACTAAAATCTTTTTTAAATCCTTATTAGCTTCGATAAATTGAGGGTCAATTTTTGCTCTAAATTTCCCAGATTAAATCGTATTGTAAATGTGATAAATGAAAGAAATTTTGTTTTATCAAGATTTACAAAACTCGGTCACAAATTAGATCTGCATAGATTTATTTAAACATATTAATCCTTTTTGAACTAAATATATTTAAATTTATCGTATTTGATACTTAAAAGCTAAAACTCTACTCCAATTTTTACACTAAGAATATCAGATTCTTGTCACCTAGAAAGAAATTGTCATATTCCTATATCTCTTTTAAAATGTCAAAATCTATCCCAAATATCCTTACAAAAAAAATGTCTAAGTGGGTGATAGCAATTTATATTTATATTTTTTCGAAACAAAAGTGTTTTACATAGAGATACACTTTCATCCTTTTCATTTTATTTTTAATTAAATTCGCAGCATGGAGAAAAGGAAGCAATTTTTTTCCTGCAGATTTTTCTAAAAAAAGCTCTTCCTCTTTATCTTTTTTGCTTCTATCTCTCGAGTAAACAAAACTTCAGTTACAAACCCTCAAAATTCTCAAGGGTTTTAAGTAAAGCGAACCCTATTCTTTCACCTATTTAATATCCAAGGTTTGATGAAATCACGAAGACGATCAGGATTCAATTTTTGAGACTTTGTTTTCTTAAACTTGGTTGAAATCAAATATTTTTCTGATTCCTTATATGTAAAGATATGATCCACTAGTAGTTAGTCTATATGAAAAGATTTTCATATTTATGTTTGAATGACTTCTAGTCCAATCAGTGGTCGCGTTAAAATACTTTATAGTTATTCATAATTCTAACAATACATTCTATCCTCCCTTGAAATAAAAATACGGGAATATTGTGGATGAAATAAAAGATAAACTAATTTAAAAAGAACACACGAGTTTTTTTTTCTTCAAATAAATTACCGCGTGTAAGTTGAGATCGTGCGTTGATGAACTGATAGAATTAGTTAATTTTCTTATTATTTCATTCCCCTTAATCTTCACGTACCTTCCTTCACATCCATCTTCTGTAAGAACCAATTTCTAACAACTCAAACCATTACACGCGAAACACCCTTGAAAGAAACGGATTTTTCTTCTTGGGCAAACCAAAACCAGGAGTTATTAATTTCCAGAGTAACATCACAAGCAGCCATGGACTCGTGCAACTTACAAGTTATAAGTAGTAAAACATTGTTAAAACTGAAGAATGAAGATTGCGATTTTGATTTTCGACTAAGCTTGACCGGCGTTCGTTTGGGCAAGAAAGTGAGGAACACCACTAAAAAAGGGGGTAGCGTCCAGTCGTAATAATTTCAATTAGGCCATAATCCTTGATTACTGAACACTTCCCGAGCTTTTGGTGGCGTCCCCAGTTCACACCGTAACGAACATGAATCACCACTTACTCGTAAACAATCCTATTCTTCGTAAAACTCTTACAAGAATAGTTTTAGTTACCAAGGCTTAGGAATATGACTTAGAAATTTATCAAAGATATTCGCTGCTGACACAAGTCGTATTAGAAACTATTTCCTAGCTGCCGGGTTGTTAGATTCAACATTCCAATGCTTTTTGTTACTCAGGGATTTGTTAACTCCAGGGCATACATATTAAATGTAATTCTGCGAAATTTTCACGCTATAAAAACATCCATCTTTATATAAAATAATGTATGAAACGAGTGAGCTGGACTATTCCGTGCAATTTAATGTATTATTTCTGTTTTATTATAGATAAGATAAAGGCTAAAATTTACTACTTCTCAAAGCATTGTGTAGTAGGTAACTTTTCCGATTCCAATTTCGGAATCCAAAGACAGTATTGAAGCTATATTATGTAGAGAATATTTTCAACACGTAGAAAACCATTCCCCATCGTGTCTCTAATGTGATTTAGTATGTACGTGTAATACTGAAAGTTCAAAAGATTTGTGATATCCGACTTGAAGGTGGTAGGCATAGAGCTACTGTGTGTAAAATACTTCGTGATGTGTTGGCTAGCTCGCGGTATCTTGTTTTGATTGCCCTGGGAAATGATGGGATGTAAAATATTCCCCTACAGATAGATTGTGTGTGCGTTGGGTATCACGAAATTTCGTGCACTTCACGTTGACCCCCTACGCGGAATTTGGCCGCTAATTTCTATATACTTTATTTTCAAGTAGTATATAAATCCCAAGCAGAAGTTAATGAAATGGATTATTTGAAGTTAACTTTTCTAACGTCTTTACTCGATGGGAATGGGGCATCGATCATACCCCCTAATGACGCTACCAGGATGACCACGACCAAATCTATAAAAATTACGGGAAAATAGAAAATTTTCCATTGATTTATAGGAAATTATAGGAATAATTTGATTAGAAATATAGTAAAGTATAGGTTTCATATATAAAGTTGATTAAAACTCATGGTTTTTATAGGGTAACCCCCCCGCTTACTTGACCCAAAACGTTTTCATTTCATTTTTGTACTTTTTGAGTTTTAACCTCAACCCCTCAGTTGAGCTGGCTCAACCTACCGCGAATACTAAAAAAATCTTGAAATAGAGGAAAATATAGGAATTAATACACTAAACTTCAAATGACGTTTCACTAACTTCTGATGCCACAAAAGGCCGGTCCTTCCAAACTGTATACGATATAGACCCCTTCGTTTTCATTTTATTTCTATTGAAATTAAGTTTGTTATTTTAATTTCGCGTATAAAATGCGAGGCTAAAGGTCGGCTGTACGGCTTCGCGTTCTCGTTTCTGAATCAATTATCTATTGAGACATCGAAACCAAATATCTGACGTCAATATAGGGGCGCTGTATTTTTAATATCATTCGTATAATCAGGATAGAATCGAAATTTTAAGATCATATTTACAGGAAATCCAATATTTAAGCGCCGTGATGCGCGCCGCTCCGATTCTCAAAACGTTTTTTTAGGACCCGCCACCTCGTATCATTTTCTCCCCAAAATCGGCAGTTAAGGATTTCAGACCGTCTAAAGTTAAACCCCCTTCTATCTTTAAATAACAAATCCTTGATATCGAGGCTAGTTCGTAGCTTGGTACTAGCTGGGAAAACAAGATGATTCTCACTCGAGTTTCTGTCGATCGGGGAATTACGGATGAGCTCGGCTATCCGGAAATTCTGGCGCGAACGAGCGGTGAGGGGATGAATTGACACTTATCGTCTAGATTCTCTCTATAGCTAGCTAGCTAGCGGCGTATCGACCTTTTGCTACTATACAAACGTGCCATACAGGTATATATAAAAGAGCGTCTGCGCTCCAGTCTGTGACGCACCCATCTATGGACCCACGACTTCGATCGTTTCAATATACCGCCCGTTTGACGTATTTCAGTCAATAAGTACGAGGGTGTATTTTCAAAGCTCCCACCACTGACACCAGCACCTTTCCATAGCAACGTTGTATTGACTGAAATAAATCGAACGGAATCTAGTGTCGGGGTGATCGGTTTTGGCGTTTCTTCTCTCCTTGCTTCCCTTGTGCCCGTCGCGCACAAAGTTTTTGAAAAATACACTATACGTTTTAGCACTCATATTTTAGTTGTATATAGTTCTGACCGGGGCCTATACTCTCCTCTTGAGGTGCTGGGTTATCGCTCTCGGGAAATGGGCTCTAAATTGGGGATCCCGGGAATCCATTTTCACAAGCAACACACCTCCTTTTATATATCTCTGACCATTAACAATATCCCTCTCATTGAAATGACTGTGGAGAAAATAAAACACCTTTTCTTTACAAACGTATTTAAATACCTTCCTGGAACCACACTAGTATCGCGAGCTACCGGTTTCATTTAGGGTACATTTGTAACATAAGTGTTATCTCAAAGAATTAATCCCTGTGGTTTTTACATTTAAAACAATGAGCGACGTGCTTTCTCTGTTTCTCAAATATTATCGGTGGCGTCCGCCCTCGGGCTTTTCCAGCATTCCCCATAGCAAAGCTCAAATCTTTGGCTAAAAGCCGCCATATCCATTTGACCATGATTTTGGGTTTTGGTTTACTCTTGTCGGCTGTAGTCGTACGTATATATATTCAGACGATGTGTACCTGGTACCTTAACGCTCAAGGCGTATTTTTCTGGATGGAAATTAAAAGGGGGGCTCTCAGGAACGAGTATTATTGCGCACCGGTGATGGTAGCCCACTCCCGAAAACCACCTTTAGTGCCAATGACCTGGATCGGGTCAAAAAAAAACTTATTAAAGATAGAAGCGAGTTGCTGAGAGCTCACCGGGTATGACTCTGACTCTTGCTTTATGCCGCGTGTTTTCTGCTTGTTCTTAACTTGTTACTAAAGTTTATTTTGGAAGGAACCCCCCAGAGAACCCGTTATTATTTTAAATTACGAACATGCGCGTGTATTTGTGTGTGTGGATGAAATTGAGTTGTCTTCTCTTTGGGTTGGGTTTGAATAAAATTTTGATTTTTACAGTGTTAGTAGGCCAACACAATCTTTCGTCCCCTTTTGTAGAACTTTTAATAAAAATAAGCTTTGATGAATTGGGTAAAAATGTACGCGATGATAAAATGAGATTCATCATATTCAGTCAAGTTAAAATTATAACTCTTCCAGTTAACCCTCGAAGCTAAATATCTTAATTTTAAATCCCAAAGTTTTTGACCGTACAAAATTGATATCGCATTTCATTTCGCGCCCAAATTGAATTGCTCGTATTTGCTTCCAATATCTTCTTTTAAATCTAGCTCGGGAAAGTTTAATAATAATCTTATTGGAGAATTAAAGTATCTCCCCCTCCAATCAAAATTCGTTCTCGTCGCCCCTGGTGATAACAAGCAACTTATATTTGTATATCTACCAACTCGAGGGGGGAAATTACAAGAATGACTATATAGTTTAACATTTTTACTGAAATTCAATATATATTTAGATTTTCTTAGAATTAAATTTGAAAAAAAAAGGGTTTGTTTTTAATTGCCAATAATAATTCACGAGAATTTAATTGCCTTGCCCCTAATTGTTTTGAAAAATAGAAACTATTCCACCATAATACAAAGATGTACTCAAATTATCTACAAAATAAGTTAATCAAGAGCGTGAAATTTGTTCACATACCTTAATAACTGACAAGTGAGTTCATACTAGGCCTTAGAATCGATTTAAATCGTTTCGCTCTAGTCGTGTGAACAGGAAACCGTCTTATATCAAATCGATTTGATTCGATTTTTTGAAACTGCTTCGGGAACCAGTTTCCTACCGATTCGTTTTCAACAACCGAAGCTACGATAAATCGATTTATAAAGATAATGCGTGAACGCATGACGCTTTTAATTAAAACGATTTATGTATATGAATATTGATTTGATTTTATCGTTTCAAATCGATTAAGAAATGCTAGTGTGACCGTAGCTAAAGTCTAGTCCCGAATCGAACTTTATAAATTATCACCTTGTTCAAATTAGCACTCCTAATTGATAACCCATGTTTCCTTTTCATGAAATTCAACCTACACGATTGATCTTGAGATTGTATGCTATCTATACCCTAATATTTCTTAATTACAGACCTAGTACCGAAAATTTCCTTTAGATAACAATATTTATTACAAACTTATCAGCATCCCTCTTTCGGGTGATCCAAATAGATAAGTATATAAATTTATATATCGTCTTAAGTTATAAGTAGTTCGTGTATAACCGTGGCCAAGACCTAAGCCGGCTCCTTTTGCCAAGTATAGTAGATATTGTATATGCCTTAAGCTTTAATTTAACTACAACGCATTAATAATCATGATATTTGGTGATTATTTTCCTGGTGTAAACGTGGGAGTCTGCGTGGAAATAAAAAAATATGTATTTAAAGAAAAAAAAAAATGTTAGGCCTAATTCAATTCGGGGTTTAGTTTAGACCCACGTGTAATAATAACACCCTACATATTCGGTGATCGACATTCTTAGTTCGCAAGATAGAAAAAAATTACGCGGGAATATAAAATTGAAGCACTGTGTCAGAGGGTCATTAGAGTTTTTTTAGATACCCACGATTTTGATTTTTTTCTTAAAAAAATCATTTTACGTCAGGTTCTTTGAATTCTTTTTTGTGTGGATAAAAATACATTATTGTAAAATTTACAATTGTAGCAAATTCTATAGTTATTTCTTCATTGAAGAGCAAGAGAACATCAACCATAATAATATACAAATCATTATTTAAAGGGAGAATGCAACCTAATTACAAGTGATTTTTTTATCGATTCCTTATCGTTTAAATAGGCCTAATCCATCGATAAAAAGTTTACAATACAAATATTAAACTAGAAATAAATTTAAAACTTACCCTGAAAATAGGCTTAGCGGGATTGATGGAGATCCTGAATTGCGTCCGTGTAAGGTCTAGCGACCAATGAGCAAAAGCCCGTCGTTCACGCGAGATCTCCACGAGACTTACGTCGCGCGCGATTGGTCGCTAG
This sequence comes from Odiellus spinosus, assembly GCA_963920705.1. Lineage (NCBI taxonomy): Eukaryota > Metazoa > Arthropoda > Arachnida > Opiliones > Phalangiidae > Odiellus > Odiellus spinosus. The sequence goes on along the minus strand of OY987234.1, from coordinate 18,157,194 downwards.
ACCTTACACGCGAGGAAAACAGGACCTCCATGAATCCCACTAAGCCTATTTTCAGGGTAAGTTTTAAATTTATTTCTAGTTTAATATTTGTTTGTAAATATTTTCTGTAGTGGATTAGGCCTATTTAAACAATAAGAAATCGATAAAAAATCACTTGTTGTTAGGTTGCATTCTCCCTTTAATAACTTTTAAATATATTTCATAATTATTTTTTCGTGCTCGTTTTTTCCTGGATTTAGTTTAATAGTTTTCGTATCAGGAATTCATATTCTTCTATTATTCATATTTTGTTCAGATATTTTATTTTTAACAATACAACTTATATATTTGGATAATAGTTAATAAGTAAAATGGATAAGATTTGTTTTATCTATAAACAAGATCAACGGATAAGAAAATTATCAATCTTAATATTCTAGCCGATGATTATAGCCTAGAAAAATTATTCAAATTCACTTACAATTTGAAGAAAATAAATATAACAAAAATTAAGTTTAAATTATTTTCCACGAAAATATATTTTATAATTCATTAGAATAAAAATTATTCGAATTAACGTCTAGTAATTAACCTAAATCTTTAATATATCGCAATATTAAATTCATAGAGAAATTTCATAAAATTAACATACATAATTAGAAATCGCTGTGATTCAAGTTTCTTTATAATACCTTATTTTTATAACTTATCAATGATATGAGGTAATTTGTGGATGCTCCCTTAAAATATTATTTAATTTCAAAAAGCCTGTGATTAATCATCATTTATGTAACAGTAATATTGAAAAAGCTTCTTAGTTTCTAAGGCAGTTCACTATTATATACTTTGCACAAAAGTTCGGCCGAATTATTTTAGGTGTTTGATAGGGAGATGGGGAGAGAGAGAGAGAGAGGGCGAGAAACAAAATAGGCATTTAACTTGACCTTATTAAGAGACGTTGGGTCCTTTTTTTTAGATAATATTGTCTAGGGTATTCGTTTAAAAGTCCTAAATTGAAGTTTATGGCCTGCCCTGTGAGCCGGATACGCGTCAAAACTTCAAAAGCGTACGTTAATTCGACGTAGATCGTCTTCCAAAAGGAATTAAGAAAGAAAAAAATTAACTTTTCCTCGTTATAAATATAAAAAAAAAGTAAAATATACGTCCCTAGTCAGAAACAGACATCCCTCCTAATTAAAGCTTAGCGTCTTTACCGATAATTGCCTCCCTTTTAGTTTTGGAATGCCCCCTTTTGATTAGTACCGGTAGAAATTTCTCTCCGCTCGCTCGGGCTCGATTTAATCGACTGGCAGGCTATAATGGGGATTAAAGGCAAAAATAGGTCTCTTTTGGGAATATAGAAATTAGGTTTCACTCTGTCGCGCTACCGTATCGATTGGGATCTTTGATTTTTTACCATAATTTCTACGAACACGAAAGCAAATGTCTAATCGAGTTTTCTAGGATTTGCTTGGTTTATTTTCCTCCCCCTTTTGAACTTGGAGAGTTTTTCCTTCGATGTTGATTTAAATGCGAATAAATTTTGATCGACATCTGGTATTTCCATCTTCTTTTCAAACCCCATTCAGACCCATTTCTTATTTTCATGGATAGAAAAGTGAAAATTACGAAACAACTATAAATCTTGAAATTAATGTTAATTTTTTATTTCAAGATTCTTCACAATTAATAAAATTAACATAACTAAATATTAACCGAAAGGTTTACCATTGTAAACTGATTACGTTATTACGTAAGGCTAAATACGTACTCAGTTACGCATCAATTTATTACAATCAGAGCTACTGTAATTCACCGATTAATTAATTCGAGTCGGATTAACAACTACAAAAAAAAATATTCTTTTTCAAACCTTTTATTATTTTTATTTTAATTTTTTCTTCTATCAATCAGTGAAATTAATAATTGGGTCAATCATAAGAGGTTATCCTTTAATAACGCTATCGCACTTTTTATGGCACGACGATGATAGATAATCTCAACGGTCTGTCCTGATTGGTTAGATTTTACATTTTCCTGAAATTCAAAATCTAAAAAAAATATTTAATCATTAAAATCTTGTCTAAACATTCATAAAAATATCTGAAAATAATTTGAAATGTCTCGGCCCAAAATGTATTTCAGTTAGGCAGTAAAGAGAGGATTAGATTAAACCTAGATTAAACGGGATTAATTCGTTAAGGAAGGAACTCAAAATCTCATTTTTCTTTCTGCAGTTGTAGATTTCATTTCGTATTAATATAAATTTTTATTTGTTTTATTTTGTTGGGGTCTACCAGTCAATTGAATATAAAAATCGAAATCTTTAAAAAAATAATCGTTTGGATAAATACGCGAGTACTAGTCACGTATTAGAGCATTGCAAATGGTAGCGATTTTAACGATTCTAAGAAAAGATTATCTTGAAAAGTAATATTTATATTTTTAACCATTGATCTTTAAACACAGATTTACTATTAAATCTATTAGCGCGGAACAATATTCGTTTTTCTTATCAACTTAAAAAAAGTATGCTAAATACTTATTCCGCTTAAAATTGACAACTAAGTCTGGTTAAAATGCAAATTTTTGCCGAAAAGAATTTCCTATTTTAAATTTTTAATCCATGATGCTATTTTAAAAATAAATATTAGGTTTCGCGTAATGAAACGTGAAGTTGTTTACCAAAACATTACGGTTAAATTAAATTCAAAAACACCACGTACATGTACTTTCAAATAAACAGACTCAATATAGTCATATGTACAATAATTAAGTATGCCAAATGATAAAACCAATTCGTAGTGAAAACTATTTTCACTACCGACTACATAGCGGACTATGCTACGGACTTCTTCGTGGAAATACATGGAGATATTTGTCGCTTTGACAAGCTGCGCTGAGGAGGCGAAGGAATATTAGCAGACGACTTAAATTTTACGATGGAAGCAAGAAAGGTTGAGTAGCAACCCGACTAGGTTTGATTTGAAGTTCGTGATAATCTGCTTTTGTTTTTAAACAGCATTTAGAAGCAGCTGATTGGTTTTTGAAGCCTAACGCGTGGAGTACGTGACTCTTAATTGAAAGAGGTTTTTGCTTTAGAAAAATTCTTAGCTGCCTTGGGTATTATTAAAGTACAATTATATTTTATATTGGTTTAAGTGATTAAGAACAAACATTGAATTGGCTTACACTGTAAGATTAGTTCAATATACAAATTATAATCCATAATTTGGTATAAAAACATTAAAATATTTTCTTGCTCTATATAAGGATTACCATACTATAAATTTGCATAAATATTTCATATCCTTCTATCAAGAAGGATCAGACAAGGAGAGGAATAGTGGGGACGGCGCGGTTCCTACTGCGTCGGCCTAAACTCCCACTCTGGGAGAACGGTGGTAGAGATGTTTCGTGGTAAATTTTTGTCACGTGGGTAAAACGGATCCTTTATCAGCTTCGTAGTAGTCGACGACGCTAGTGACCACGTGACAACAGTTTACCTCGAGAATTTCCTATCCTCCCTTTCCACCCGAGTGGGAGGTTCGCCCTTCTCTCTCTAACTCAACGCAGCCCCACTTTTCCTCTCCTTGTCTGATCCTTCTTGCCTCTACATACGTTATTATTCTTTCGCACGTAGCGTTGTTTTAAAATCATGATATTCCCAGTTTAGCTGGGGGTTTCCCCCTTACACCGCGTTACATCGTCTTATAATGACCAGGATCTAGGTGTGTTTCTGTAATATTCTTCACGAGAAAGAGACCTAAATTGTTAAGTTTTGACTCTCTACTACGTACTAAAACTATTTTGCCTCCCGTTTCCATTTCTTCTGACTAATTTGGTTTCTGCCTACATATAGACGGATGTAAAACAGCCAATTTTATTTTATAATATATATATTTTTTTCTCATTTTTATATAAAAAAAATAGCGCTTGTTTTCCAGATGATTTAACGAAACGTAACGTCGGTTAGGCTTAGCAGTCCTTGTCGCCTTCACGCCCTGGGAAGTTTGCGGGTTGCCACGATGAATGTTATTTACCAGCTTCTATATAATATTTGTGTTTAGAATCAGTTTGTATTTTCATTAAGTACAGTGTTAGCATCGCCATATTTCTCACGTAGTTTTGATGGTGATTGATGGAAGTCTATCTTTGAGCCTAATCATAATTCAAATTGACCCTTATATGGGAAAAATTATAATTTTTCGCAAGACTTCTCGTGGGGTGAGAAATTGGGTTTTTCCTCACCTTTCGCTCTATTCGGTTTAATTTCTTGTAGTTGTAGTTGTAGTTACAACATCCCGTGAGGTTTCCCTTCTCTAACATTGTAGCAAGGAGGATAAATACTCGTGCACTCTGCTTATAGCTAGGCCTATCTCGAGAGAAAACTTTGAAAAACAATTTGGTGTCGAGCGAGCTTTCATAAGTTTCATTACACACGCCGTTGCATGCGTTTAATGTTGTTTAACGCCATTTAAACACGCCACGCACGTTATACCTTCTTAAACAATTGCCCCATTATATTGTTTCGCGTATATTATCTAAGAGGATTTTATCTAAAACTAAGGGGATGCTGAAACAAACGTCGTACCTACTAGATTTCTCTTCGTTTCAGGAATCAGTTCTATGTTTTACAAAACAATTTTACCTAAATTTTATTGAAAACATCAGTTATTTCTATAGAAAACTAACATATATCATGGAAAATTAGCATATATCGTGGGAAATTAAGAATATATCGTGGGAAATTAAGAATATATCGTGGGAAATTAAGAATATATCGTGGGAAATTAAGAATATATCGTGGGAAATTAAGAATATATCGTGGGAAATTAAGAATATATCGTGGGAAATTAAGAATATATCGTGGGAAATTAAGAATATATCGTGGGAAATTAAGAATATATCGTAGGAAATTAAGAATATATCGTGGGAAATTAAGAATATATCGTGGGAAATTAAGAATATATCGTGGGAAATTAAGAATATATCGTGGGAAATTAAGAATATACCGTGGGAAATTAAGAATATACCGTGGGAAATTAAGAATATACCGTGGGAAATTAAGAATATACCGTGGGAAATTAAGAATATACCGTGGGAAATTAACAATATACCGTGGGAAATTAACAATATACCGTGGGAAATTAAGAATATATCATGGATATCTCATGGGGAATTAACATAGATCTGTCATGTGATAAATAACGTTTTGCCATCCCTTTAAGAAATAGCGTTACTTCTACACTTATTCATCTTCAATTCTTAATCCAGACAACTATAAACTCGAGAACTCGAGCAGTAAACCGTAAATCCATTGTTTCCGAACTTAATATCTTATATTATATGCCTATACCTCCCTAGAATAATCGTAACTTAAGAAAATTCGAATTAATTCTTTTTTTTTATCCCAATATCTTTCTTTACCCGTTCTTCTTCCTACTCGTAGAATGACGCGATCAGCCTAAAAAACTTTCGCCCTTGTTACCCTGCGTCAAGGTTGTACGCCTATTTATTTTTAAAACTAAAAACCCCCTCGAGCTGGGTGTCACAGACCCTAGAGCGTAAAGCTTCCAAAAAATTCCTTATCCTATCTTAGTTGGCTGCGGAAATGTAACTCCCTGTGCTCGTGGCTTTCGGGTGTCTTCTAGAATTCCGATTAATTGATAATTTGAATCGTCACGTTCGTTCTTCCCTTATACTTACTTATTTACATCCCCCTTAATTCTTTCCCACATCCGACCCGTATTTTCTTCTTTAAAGGAATGGTGAATTTAAGAGATATTGTTGTTGACGATTTAGGCCCGAATCGATAATTATATTTCTGAAAAGTATTTTGTTAATTCCAATTAATTCTAACCTTTTTCAAGGTTTTCTTTTTAACTCGTTTGATTGTCAAATTTTACAAAATTGCTTCATATCAGTGAAGAAATATATATATTCTCAACCAACTCGTTCTCAATAGGTTGAGAGTATTTATTCGGTATACGTCAGAAGCCGATGAAACCCTCCTTTGAAGTCTATTACTCCCTGGTCTTGTCTACCCCTCTCTGTATGGGTTAGTTTCAAAAAGCGCGATTCGTACGCCTCCTAACGATAGATATTTTCTGAGCGGGAGTTCGTCGAGCGAATATCTCTAGCAGCCTTGGAGTTCGTCAAAAAAACGTCGTCGTTTGTGGAGCGAGAGAATTTCCAATTTTCCGTAGACAGGGGGGTATGAAATAGGACCCCCTCGATCTCGTAAAATTGTGAATTTTACCCATACAGAGAGGAGCGCTATATGGAACATTAGAGTAGTAGACTTCAAAGGAGGGTTTCATCTACTTCTGGTATACGTGGAGAATACTGATTGGTTGAGTGTATTAGAGAAAAGTATTGTGAAGTCTGGTTGGCCGAAAGGTATTAGTACGCAATACGTGCGAAAATTTATATTATTATCGAGATCTTGTAGTCAATCATAAAATTATCTTATAATTAAGCGATCGTAAAAAAATTCGCTGAAATATGCTTTCACTCCCCCTTTAATATAATTTTTAAGATAACGATTTCTGGTATATCCTAATCCCCAAAGGGAATCTTGCTTCTAAGAAATTCGAATGTATTTTATAGTGTTAGTAGAACTATTTCAATCGGTTTGTTAGCCTATCCAGATTAAATTTTTAATCTGCCTCTTCTTTATAATGCTTCCGTCTAATAATGTCGTAAATAATGCCTTTGGTTTTTATTGAAATAGTTTATTGAATAATTATTTTATTTGAAAATTAACCTCCATTCATTTGATTATATACGCAAAATCAGAATGGTATTAATGTCTAATGAACGTAATTTATATGCCCATTTTTATAGACCCGGCGGCATCCAGATATTTGCCGTCGTTATAAAACCATTTAGAATTTAACTCATTTTTCCAGTATTCGAAGTTTGTTTTGTCGTATTTAATGTTGAAGTCATGTAATGGTAAACTATTTAAACTATAAGCTGAGTTGATCTAATTACGGGACAATTTATATATAAGTAAAGTCAGAAGCCGAAGAAACCGTCCTTTGAAGTCTATTACTCCCGGGTCTTGTCTACCCCTCTCTGTATGGGTTATTCTCAAAAGGCGCGATCCGTACGCCTCCTAACGGTATATATTTTCGGAGCGGGAGTTGGTCGAGCGAATATCTCTAGCAGCCTTGGAGTTTGTCAAAAAAACGTCGTCGTTTGTGGAGAGAGAGAGAATTTCCAATTTTCTGTAGACAGGGGGGATGAAGTAGGACCCCTTCTAACTCGTAAAATTGGGAATTTTACCCATACAGAGAGGAGCGCTATATCGAACATTGGAGTAGTAGACTTCAAAGGAGGGTTTCATCGGCTTCTGGTAAAGTTCTTAATGAGCCTTTCTAGTAACCTTGAATTAATTAATAGCTTCCCTATTAATTAATCCATGCAGTTATATTAACCAGATATTTGTCAGTTTTCAAATGGTTATTCGGACTTAATTTAGATTAAAAAAAATCTTTGAGCTATCACCTACTTAAGATATATGCTATAAATTTTGTTAATCTAGCGTAAGCTGATGAGGTTTAATTCATGATAGTAACACCCATAGTGGGTAAAAGTAGTTTTATAAACTTTTTTTGACCAGCTAGAAGTAGCAGTACATATAGCCCGCGAACAAAAGATTGTTTACCATTTTAAAACACCCATTAACACGAATATTCAAAATATTCCATGAAGCGAAACTCTCTTACTATGCAAACCTTTTAAGGTAAGAACGCGCCGGAGGTTTTTTTTTTTTATTAAATAATTATTTTTAATCACCTTCCACGCATTTACCACGAAAACTAAATTTAGATCTTTAATCTTTTTTTCGTTAAAGGTAAATTCCATCTTAAAAACTTATTTTATCTTTTGGTTTCAAACTAGAAGTTAAATAAATTGAATTACTTTTCATGGGAAGTTTCTATTTCCACCAATAGGAAGCTACCATCTCTGGTTTTTGGCGATTAATCACAAATCGCTCCAGAAATTTTACAGGGTTGCTACAAAAGTCAGAAAACCTGGAAAAATCAATAAATTTGCTCAGGGATTTTGAAATATAGTCCAGAAGCTCAAGAAAAATCAAGTGATTTAAAAAAAATTGCCTAAAACACCAGGGAACTTGGAAATTAGGCCTAAAGCTCGGAGAATTTGAATAATTAGGTCAGAAGCTCAGGGAAAAATGGAAAATTGGGCCATAAGCTCAGGCAATTTTAAATGTTGCCCAAAGGTTTAGGCAATTTGGAAAATTTGCCCAAAACTTCAGGCAATTTGGAAAATTAGCCCAAAGTTCAGGGAAAAATCAGGGTATTGTTTCACAAAACTTGGTACCGTCAGGGAAATCCTAGAATAATCCGGGAATTCATCTCTGTTTTATCCTTTTTTAAGAAATTACGAAGGGATTTAAAAAATAAAAAATATTGAGATGGAATTTTCCTTTAATCGAATAATTTATAGAACATATATTTCTATATGTAATATAAATAAATATAATGGGGTTTTACATTGAAATCCGCAATCGATGGAAATATCTGAATAGTTTCAACGGTTACGTCTCTCGATAATCGCTCCGGTTCAGCGCCTTTTTAATTCGGCGTATTTTTTTAATATCAAGAAAACTATAATTTCTTATAAACTCTAAAGAAGAAGAAGAAAAAAACTATACGACTTCTTTCCTTTTGCTATTATATTTATCAAAGGATAACAGAAGTGGTTTCTTTCATATTTCATAAAAAATTAAATATTTTAAAAAATGGGGGAAAAAACTTCAAAAAAGTAAATTATTAGGTTTTCTCTACAATTTTTGATTTCATATTCAAAGTGAATATGAAATTATCTAATTTTTTGAGTATATACCATTAGTATAATATTGTTTATACACTAATTAGTGATTCAATTAGCGACTATCAATCTTTAGAAGTTGAAAAAATCTCCGAAGCTGTTTTTAAAGAAGCGTGACGTCATTTCAATGTGATCCCGTAGAAGTACTTGTGGATTAGGCCTATTTAAAAAATAACTTATTAGATTGCATTCTCCCTTTGAGTACCTTTTTTAAATCCGATTTTAAGGCAGATCAATTATGTAATTTTGCGTGGCTAATTCAACCTATTTCCCCTAATAAATCTTTCAGACTAAAATTTGGATTAAAACAATCGAATGCTACCAGAAGCCGATGAAACCCTCCTTTGAAGTCTACTACTCTAATGTTCCATATAGCGCTCCTCTCTGTATGGGTAAAATTCCCAATTTTACGAGTTAGAAGGGGTCCTACTTCATCCCTTCTACGGAAAATTGGAAATTCTCTCTCTCCACAAACGACGACGTTTTTTGGACGAACTCCAAGGCTGCTAGAGATATTCGCTCGACGAGCTCCCGCTCCAAAAATATCTACCGTTAGGAGGCGTACGAATCGCGCTTTTTGAAACTAACCCATACAGAGAGGGGTAGACAAGTCCCGGGAGTAATAGACTTCAAAGGAGGGTTTCATCGGCTTCTGATGCTACTAAAAATTATTTGGCGGAAAGAAATTGTGAATTCAAACAGCGTTTTAACAATCCTTTAAATTAAAAATCAGCTAAAATATAGCTTCTGTTTTTCCCATGTCGATCTTAATAAAAAGTCCACGTTTTTTGTTTTAACAAAAAATTTAAACCTTTTTTTTTTTATCAAACAATAACAGTTAGGATTCGGGTTTCTGGGCACTTATATATTTTATTAAAGTCTTAAAGAAATAAAAGATAAAAATGGACATAAAGAAAGATACGCCCTTGAATAATATAAATGGGGAAAATTGGATAATTTTTCTTATAAAACGTGAGAAGCCAAAGTTTTATTGCATTCATGATTTGGAAATAAAAATCTCAATCAATATATTTCATCTTATCCTATTATATTGTACAGCAAGCGATTCTACGCTCGATTCACTGCTATTGTTTCGATCGCGATTTCTGGGCCAATTTATATAATAAAATGTTTTAGGATTTTATTCGGCACGTTCTCTCTATTTTGTTCCATTTTTATTTTAAATGTTTTATTTAAATATAAAGATTGATATATATTTTAATTTTATCGTATAATTTTTCCAGAAGATTAAGCTTCATTTTTAGCTTAAACAAAGCTACATTACTTGCGATATATCTACCCCTATGTAATTATAAATTTTAGTACGAGTCCCTTGCGAAAATTCTCTCACACAACTTTAGAGAGCTTACTGTCAGTTTTGTAGCTACCCAAGTTGGCCTTACTTAAAACTAACACTGAATTAAACTAGAACATCGTATTAATAGAAATCTTATCACGTGACCAATATATTGTAGATGGTAACTACACGTAGGCTATCTTCGTTGAATTTCCCCTAAGACTACAAGGAATTGTGCCAATTATAATGTCAGAAACATTTTTAAGTTTGCAGACCCTTGGGTCCTAATTAAGGGTCCTTTTCTTTTTTATTTTTTATTAATTATCGACTTCAACGATTGAACTAACATTACCCCTTCTATCTCGCTTGCCGTTTAATTCTTCGGGTCTACGCTGTACGAACGCTGTACGAGTATCTTGTATCTGCTCATGCGCAGATGGGGTCTTGGATCATCCACCTTTTTATATCCGATACTGAAACTTTCTTAATCCCTTTACGTCAAAGCAGCTTTCTTTTAGATGTCTTTCATATAAATATAGTTGGTAATAAATAAGGGAGGAAGGGAATGACCACATCTTGAGGTTGGGGGCCAAGATTACTAGATGGACCACTGGTTTTCAGAACGTACTATTTTGATATTGATTTCTTACAATCAAACTTTGCAATCTTGAAAAGTTTAACAATGAAAAACCGGTATTTGAAGGATGTAATTGAATATATATTGGCCTAGGATTGTAAAAAAAAACCTAACTAATTATGACTTTCGTTGCTTAATTGCGTGTAATAATTTTACGAGAGGTTGATTTCGCGCGAAGAAAGATATTAAAATGGTTGTCTCAAGTTTAAAGTTCAGTGTTCTATAACATAAATCATTAGTAATATTATGTTATGGAAAATCCTTTGACTTCGTAGTAACTTCGGGTTGGTATGGTATTTAAAGTTTTAAGAATTAACGTGAGCGAAAGAGGGAATATTTAAGCGTTATAAAAAGGATGGTCACTATATAGCTTCAAATTAGGTTAAGAGATTTCTGTAATTAGCTTAATTCAGATATAGCGGCCAGGGTTAATGAGATGTTTTTTTAAATTTTCCACGTATGTAATTGGTAGGAGTGGGGTTAGTGTTATTATTAGCTTAAAAAGGGGAGGGTTAGATTAGCCCCAATAAATGAATTTCGATGAACAGCCATTGTTTACTTTAAAGTTTTTTTTTTCTACATTTTTAATTGCTAATTATACGCGAGGGGTGTTTATGGTTCGATAATTTGTGGTATAAATAGTTCCTTAAAGGTATAATACCCCTTAAAAATATTGAGCAGTAACATCTAGGGCTGAATCATTATCAATTTTTGTATGAAATATGCAGAGCTGAAAAAAGTTGGGTCACACTAGCCTTTCTTAATCGATTTGAAACGGTAAAATTAAATCGATATTAAAATCGCCAGGAATCGTTTTAAGCGTCACATGTTCATGCATTATCTTTATAAATCGATTTATTGTAGCTTCATCTATCGGTTGTCGAAACCGAAACGGTATGAAACTGGTTCCCGAAGCAGTTTCGAGAAATCGAATCAAATCGATTCGAAAAAAAGACTGAACTTCCTGTTCACACGACTCCAACGAAACGTAAGCTACGTTCACACTTGACACTTTGGAACCGTTTTCAAACTGTTTCGAATGTTCAAATCGACTTTCAAAGATATTAATTTTGTTTCTTGATGAAAGATCTACACGGGTGACTTCAAAATTTTAAAAATTGAGCTTTCCAAATCGGTTTAAAACGGTTTCAAAGTCTGTAGTGTGAACGCAGCTCTATTGGAACGGGTTAAATCGATTCCAAAGCTGTACTGTTGTAAAGATAACCGTTTGTTTAATCAAAATACAGATTTTCATAGAATTTTAATCTCGCGATTAGAAAGGATTTATTATAATTATTTCTAAAACTTATTTTGCGATTTAGGCCTTCTTTAGGCCCAAGTATGAATGCCCTAAATATTGTCGGTATAAAAACGCTTTTCTTTTTTCATTTTCACGAAGTACTCAAGAAAAGGGGGGTGATATACCAATAAAATCGAGGTATCCCATGCACGAAAGAAATGAATATAAAAAATCTATTTGATATATTTTTTTAGGGGTGAAATTTCGGCCTGAATTATTATATATTTTTTTATTCGGCGCAGGGTCTAACCGCCCCCACGATCGCGTAATAAATAACAAAGAACTATCGTTGCTTTTTCACTCTGAAAGATCGACCCGCGAGTTCGCATCACGAATGGCCTTAATTTAACCACCGGACTGGACTCTTAAAGAAAAATTGAAAAGAAAAAATAGCTTTCTTTCATTTTTTATTTTTTTTTTAATCTTCCATCGCGAAGATTTTTAAAACAGCCTTATTAAGGTCATATTTCTGTATAGCAAACCACGTTTTATTTGACCATATCTGTGACTTGTAAGATTGTTATTGATTTTCGAATATCTCACTTGAAATTTCAGTTACTACAAAACTGGATTACCACATTTCTCTGTAAGAATGAGATGCATATAGTCGGGCTTATTACGTTGTAATTTGAAGAAGGATGAATTCAAAATCCCCTTCACCATCAGTTCTCCTCATCTCTGTTAGGGTCACTCTAAACGCCTATTTCTAGTAAAGATAAAACGCCAAATTCGGCCACACCGAAAATATTTTATCTTATTATAAAGAGAGGACGAAAAATGTATGAAACAAAATAGGTAACCAACTTATTACCCAAAGATCTTAGGATTTCTTTTCATCTTTCCTTGAATAGGTACCTTTTATAATGACCAGTTTAGAAGGCCATAATCTCCGAGTCCTTTCGTAAGTCGTAATAGATTTAGATTATTTCGAACGTGTTATTCTCTGTAAAACAATTTTCTCTGACACAATGGATATATTATGAGAGATGCGCTTGCGCTGTTGAAGTTGAGTTTACTTGTTTATTGTTTATTTTAGAGACGCTTTCGCGATCTTACAACCAGTGGTTATGTTGATTTTGAGAGAACTATTTGTCCTCATTGTTGTTTCGGATCCGTGTTTGCTACGCGTTTGACCTTTGGATATATTTTGAACTTAAGAATTTAGAGAAACAGTCGAAATAACGTTTGAATTCTAGATGGATTGATCTTCTTTGTGAGTTTTTCTTGTGAAATTAAATCTAATTGTGGGTTTTCTCTAGAGGCTTATCCTAATTTTGAATTTTCTCACGAGTTTGAAACTAATATTGTGAGTTTTCTTACAAGATTGATTCTAATAATGGTTTCTCTCTCAATTAAATTCGAGTTTATTTACGATTTGATGATCCTCGTTGTAGGTTTTTATCACGATCTTTATTCTTTAATATTGATTCTTGTTATGGTTTTTGTCATGAGATTGATCCTAATTTTGGTTTTTCACAAGAGGCTGATCACCACTGGTCACGATTATAAGGTTTTCTCTAGAAGCTGATCCACATTTCTTGTTTTTTCTTACAAGTTTGGTCCAAATTGCGATTTTTTTCCGAGGGGAAAGACATTCTTGAGTTTGTTGTACATCTACACTTGAGTTCAGTTTCGACACTGAAAAGAGTTTGAGCTCTACGAACTTTTGAGTTCATTTTGGTAAGGAGAAGAGCTCAAAAACTGTGAACACCTGAGTTTTCAAATGTCTAGCTGCCTTTCAAGATTTTCCGCGATGGACTGATCATAATAATTTTCTTAGCGACTTACGAAGTTAATCCTCATTGTTAATTAACTGAGTTTTTTCCGCTTGAATACCATCAGATTATCATACAATATTTATATATATATATATATAAAAATGAAATAATTATTGATTCCAGGTGAATAATCTTAATTCAGTTAATCTAAGTTTCAAGTTCATACACGATAGAGACAAAATTATTGGAGTATGACTAAAATACAAATATAATATTAATTTATTGGAAGCTTGTTCTCAGTTAGTTTAATTTGGGATCTTATACAGGAAGCTCGCCCCAAGGAACAAGAAAATAAAAAAAAAGGTAAATTAAGAGTAAAAACATTTTATCCCACGAAGCTTCAAAGAAATTATTCAATTAAATATCCGCGATTTTTAAGAACGACGTCATTTGTCTTACTTACTAAATACTCGGAAATGGAAAGGGGGTATATACACTGGTTTCTTCAGTCCGTTTATTTTAATATAAGCAACGAGTACGAAGCTGGAGTGTTATGTAAGAGATCTCCTACGATATTTTTATCCTTTCCCCAACATTATTTCGTTACTTCCAACAAAAAGGTAAAATGGGAGAGGAGAGTCTGACTGATTGGTACTGTATCCCAGTGGCCCATATCCGTATGGTGTAAAACACGGCGAATTGCAGCCCTGGGACATGATCCAACTCGGAAATAAATTAAATTTAAAATAAATTCTCTCTCTCGTTCGCTCCTTTTATCTCTGGTCATAAAAAAACTGGCAAAAAGCTCCAAATTTTCTAGCTTTTTTCAACATAAACCAATAAAGACCGAAGTTCCTGTACATATTTAACTGGTACCACGCGCCTTCATTCCCGGATATAATTAGTATTAGATTTAGTCAGGATGATCGAAATCGAGAAAGAAATGTTGAGTTATTTTTAGCTTTAAAGATTTTAATGGAAGATTTAAGGGATGTAACATGTTGTGCAAAGTTTCTGTACGTTTTGTGCTATGACTCTACCTTGTAGCTTTAATTGTACTTAAGCGATTACGTAACTAACTACATATTTAGCATTACCAAAGGCGGTAATTATTTACGTGTACATATTATCCTCTCTTGATATAAGTAGTTTACTTAAAATAGCTATCAAAGATGAGTACAAATTGCTAGGGTAACTTAAGCTGATGACCAAAAATCAATATTCAACACTTGGGCGGGTGACATTGCCTTGTTTTAAGTGAAAGTTCTTAATACGTAGAAGTATGCCAAAAAAGATAACGGTTAATTAAGTACCTAAGCCTAATTTCTTAAGCCTAATCTGGTCTAATTCATTATGTTTATATGTTTTTCCTTCATCGTTATAACTTTTCTTATAAACCAAAATACGTTTACCCTCCCTTTGAATGAGGATTATATCAACCTATAAAATGATGGATAAAGCTTATGAAATTTCGTGAAAGTATTAATTGCTTTTTAAAGAAGCGAAGGGGATGTGACGGGCTACTACTTAAATGATTCATCTCATTAATAATTTCTCACGCTAGAGATTTATTTATCAAACTAGAGAAGCGTGCGTGCTGGGAATGATTTTTGGGCCTTACTCGCGCCGTCGTTATCATTAAGGCAACGAAAGATTTACGATTAATAAACGTTCCAGCAGGCAGGAAATCGTGCGATCGGATTTATCGATCCAATTCAAGCTGAAAGTTCCTCCGAAAACCGCTTTCGAAAACCGTATTTTTCTGATGATAGAAATATGTATTTCATAAGGAGATTGTTTGAATGGAAGGGACAGGATACGTTCTCTACCAGTATTTTATTGTGAAAAGGCGCTACACCGCGAAAATATACGTATCAGTCAGAGAATTCAGTGAACACAAAGTTTAGCTCGCTTCAATTTAAAAGAAACGATGATAGTGTGAAGATACCCTCTGAAAGCTCAGAGTGGTTCTATAAATATACGGAGAATGAAGAAGGAGCCACGAAATGGCGAATTTTATAACTATACTATTCAAGATCAGTTAGCCTAACTACTTTTTTAGATAATTAGGTTTAACATTACGTATAAATTCGCCTCAGCATTCGCTCTTTCTGCAAAATCGTTTTCAACAAAAGTATAGGTTTTCCTTCATCTTCTAACATCTGTTCACATTCAGTTCAGTTTCATGTACAGAATCAGTTTAATATTTCAACTAATACGAAGGTATTATTCTTACGCAATCTCTCGACTTTTGCTTCTTAAAGTTAAGAGGGCAACCTATCATTGTACGTGCTGAAAACTCGTAAAGATAAGGATATATAAGTCGTTATTGTCACGCTCGCCGGCTCCGTCCGCTTTCGTTGGACATCCATTTATACGCGCTATCAAATTCGACCAAACCCAAAACTTTTATCTATTCAGAATCAGTTTTAGATTTCACCTAGTACTGATCAATTTCCCCATCTATCTCTAAGAAGAGAACTCGTGGAGATGAAACGTAGACTAATTTTGTTTCGTGTTGAAAACGTACAACTGATCTGAACTATATTTCGGTGTGTAGCTTAACTGTTTCAATTCTAAAGGGAAAATAGAATGATACACATACACGCCGTCAAATTCGGATAATATCAAATTTAGTATTCCAAAGACACGACGAATACGACTCCTCCTTTTGTTTCAATGCGTGTGGAGACTTGTGTATTATACGTACCGGCGAATTGCTCGCCTGAGGAATTTGTAATAGAAATTTTGGTTTTCAAACCGAATTCACTGCGGAGCGAAGTTGATTAGTCGAAGCGTATAGAATATAACGAGATATGTACAAGCCAACGCAATTTAAAAGGTTACCTTCCAGTTTTCGCTATTTCCTTGTCCGCGACATCTTTTGTTGGCTGCAATGTGTCGTCAGCTTGATAAATAGTATTAAAACATTAAGGGAATCATACGCGGGAAACAGAGCAAATTAAAACAGTATTTAAACTTAATAGTGTTCTAATCACCGGAAGTAGAAACCTCAATCTCAAAGGCGTCCTCTAAGTCTAAACCTTATTCTATTGTTTAAGAATATGTTACGTAATTATACTTGCATCAAAAACGAGAAACCATCGTGGTTGGTTTTAAGACATTAATAATGTTTATTTACTGATGGGAATGAATTTTGGATTGAATGTTTTTATTTGAAGTATTTATGTTTTGATGAAAGGCAAGCGCTTCCAATTGGAACTGATCTGAACAGAACTCGACTGACAGAGGTTCTGAAAACACGGCAAAGCTGAGCGTTTATGCATCATGCAAGAAATTAAATGACAAACTGAATAATTATAAATCATTTTTAATGAGGCCAAACAATATCCAAGTAACATTATCATATTATTTTAAATAGTAGCGTGTTTCTAATTTTGTCAAATGTACTTTATAGTTTGAATAGTTTAAAGGTTAAACGTTTTGAAGATTACGAATCAAGATTGGGGATTGAATATTAAGCAACGGCCTAATGTAAAAGGATATAGAGTATCTGAACAAAGCACGAACGTTCGTTTTTGATTCGCTAAAATTTGTTACGAAAGTGAGTAATGCCGGAAAGCCAAAGCGGTACTTAAAAGAGATTAATATTTTTATCCTTCGAGTACAAAGTACAAAACGACCAAAAGTACTTATGTCAGCTCTCGCTGACATGTATGATTCATATACACTCTCCACGGTACAATTTTTTTCCATCCATCACTCACCAAAAAAAGAACGAAATGAATTGAGAGCGTTTTCGTTTTCATTTCTTCTCAGTCTATTGTCCAGGCAGTCCAGTTTAGAACCATATAGCCTGACCATATAATATATATATACCTATATATTAGGACACCCTGCCATGCAGAAACCGAGTTTTCGTTTCGTTTAAGAACCAAGAGAATAAAGAAAACATGTGATTGTTATAGGATTCTTTGACCCATTTGATCTTGAAAGGTTTATTTAAACCACTGACAAACTTTCTTATTAAAATTATCATCACTCCTTTTTAATTAATACCTAAATAAGAAAGGAAAGAGGTAAAATATGGCCTACATTTGATAATATTTCATTTATTATCTAAACAAAAATCAAAACGTGAAATTTAGGCTTAGGTGCAGTTTTAAATTGAAAGGGGCCTTGATCTGGGAAGACTTTCTATACCACTGACAAACCTTCTAATTAAAGTGATCAAACTTCTTTAATTAGTACCTAAATAAGAGAGGAAAGAGATAAAATATGGCCTACATTTCATAATATTTCCTTTATTATTTAGACAAAATCCAAAACGTGAAATTTAGGCTTAGTGGCAGTTTTAAATTGAAAGGACAATCTTGATTAGAGAAAGATTCTAATAACGAAAACTAAACGGGCTTTAAAATTTATATTAAGCTTAATTAATTTCGTAATTAATGAGATTTTATTAGATACTAATCGCTTGATTTGGGGAAAAAAATAAATATCAATTAAATCAAGAAAAATTGTAAAAATTCAATTTTCCTTTTCACGTTCCCTTAAGAACAAAATTATAAAATCTTCACTTAAAGTATAAGGACGTAACGTGAACAACAATAACAACAATGAAATGACGAAATGTCAAGTTGATATTTGATTATAATGTCAAATAAAAATTGTCATCGTCGACCTATTTTAAAATAATATATACCTATATATGCCATCCGCCCTTTTGACGATTCAATATATTTCAATTCAAATTTACGGTTATATCTAAACGTTTCTTGTTTTTTCTTTTTCACGGTCGTTACGGTGCCAGCTATGATAAGAAGCCGGCTTCGTCTTCTAACTTAGCCTTGACCTTCCTTCTGGAATCGGAATACTAGGAAAAAATTTCATAGCCGGAGACGATATTGCGTATAAGACGACGAGGTTGAACGACCCAAGCAGAACGCGGAAGGTGACCATGAAAATGTTAGGCGGAGGCATAAAACGACAGCCACCAAAAGCTATTAGCTAGGCCTAAGACAGAGATACTCTCCTAAGACTCCTTAGTCGAGGCTATATCCGTAGAGGAGTTTTAAGAGATACAATATTCAAGCATTAGGCTTAACGCTAAATTTGTCTTAACGCCTTACGAGGGTTTTTGAGTGTTTAACTTTATATATGTAATATTACAAATCGTGCTGGACAAATTGTAAAAAATTTACGGCGCGTTATTAATCCAGATTTTTTTGCGCCAAATTTTGGTTTTGGAGCAATTCTTGACGAAAATTGTAAACTGGGCTTTACGCAACTGTTTTAGTAATAATAATCCTATCTTTCAGACTTTTTCCTCGCCAACTCGTCTTAAACTAAACTATAATTATAATACAAAGGCAAATCTTTTCCCAAATGTAATTTGGTGAGTTCGATGAGAAATCGAAAAATGTTTTTTTCTCTCAAAAGCTTTATAAGTAAAGATGAAATAACTAAATATATTTTGATACTGTTGATGGACATCGACTTAAATTTAAAATATAACAAAAAATTCGTTTTAAATTATTATTAAACATAAATTGTTATCATTCACGTGTACTTCAAAACTCGTAAAGAAAATTCAGGGAATCGTTCACTAGGGCTTCCTATATTTTAACAACTAGTTTTCGATCGAGTTCCTATTACACAATTTAATAAAATGCCGAAATCTCGCCTAAGGCTCGATATATTATATATATATATATATATATATATATATATATATATATATATACATAAAGCCTCTTAACCTCCTGAGATTATCACCTAAAATATATCGGTGAGAAAAAAAAAAGTTGCTGCTCTTAAATAGAAAAATGATTTTTATCCCCATTTACATCCATGATAGGAAAACGAGGTATTCCGGTATACGAGAAAAAGCAGGATAGTTCTAAATTCGTGGGTTGTGCCAAAAATCGTGTTTTTTTGGACAATAGAAATGTGTCCTTCCATAAAAGTTTTTTTCTATGAAATATTTCTTATATAAATACGAGTGTTTTGTTTGGCTGACGCAAATGAGAATATAAATTTACCCTTCTTGTCCAAAGCAGATGATATATTTGATAATGGGTTCTAGTAACAGAGACGAATTTTATGTTAATATATGTATAAGACATTAGGTAAGTCGTATATTGGCTTTTAGCAACTTGTTTAAAAATTTATATAAGTAGGTGGCCAAGCTTTAAGGAATGGATATAATTATATTACTGTTAATGAGATTAATGAAGTATTACAATATTCCTGAAGCTTGTAGAAACATCGCCCCCTGGCTGGCTTTTCCTTGGACAGTGTTGTTCGACAGTTAAAACATTTCTACAGGCGCCGTATAGAAAAAGTATTGTAATAATTTTGCCTGGAAATTGGCTTTTCCTTGGCACAATTTAAACAATTTATAATTTCCAAGGAAGAGCTATCTTCCTGGAAAAATTAACGGAAATAGTGAAATCTCAAAATCTTATAAAAAACATATTCACCTGATAGTAATTAAAGCAATCACATATGAAAGCTAATATTTATAGGTCAAATGACATTATTCGTGATATTAAATCAGAAAAAAATGTGTCCAACGATAGTAATATCTCTTCTCAATATATAGGCAAACAGAATAATGTTTTAAAGTTTCAAATTTTTGGCCCCCAAGAATGCAAGGAGTTTTTATTTTCGTTTTTCACTTGTTTACCCATAAAATAATTGGGTTTGTAGCGTGATTTGTGTCTATAGGGGGCTCCTTTCTTTCGTTCTAGCCAAAAAAAAAATGAAACAATCTAAGCATGATCTTCAATATATTTCAAGGTAAAATAGTCGAAAGAATTGGCCTCCCTGCGCGTTTACTCTTATGCCACTGTCTTATCAAATTTTAAGATAATCGTCACGCAAGCTGAATCGTTGCTTATGTTGTTATTGTATTTGTAGTAGTAATAGTTGGTGTCGTGAGAGAACTATAGTTACTACCATCTTTTGGTTATCGATGGAATTTTAAACCTAATTAAAATGAACCCTGAGACCTTGGTATAAGTTGTGAAATTATAATTATGTACGTTTCGTGGTCGCTGACGGATTTATGAACAAACTAACTAAGCTGAAGCTAGGACTTCACTCTAAAAGACGATTGTAATTATTAAAGGGCCTCAAAATTCCTGAAATTCTCAAAACAAATCATAGCCCATCTGGCCATGGTTTTGGCTCTTAGTCAAATCAAATATTGGTTTCATTCGGGTACTTTGAACAAGAACTAATTATATATTAGAAAATATTTAATGAAATGAATACTCTCTCATACTATATAGGGTTTTAAATACGGTTAACCAAGTTTTAAATTTTATTTTGGATATTAATTTGGTAAATGGATATATTATGGATTCTGCTATCTTGTTTATTTCTATTAAATCGCCTAGTTTTGCTAAGAGCCGGTATTTGACGGAGGCAGGCTGTCGATACTAGTGGTAAACAACCCACCAGACGAAGACTTGGCGGTCAAGGCCAAAGAGAGAAGAGCGCTTTTTTTATGCTTTTTTTTTAGGGGGTCATAAGTAGGTAACGCTTACGTTGCCTAAAGGCAAAATCAGTAAAAATGCTAAAATTCTTATATACCGAGGTAAAAAACTAGTTTTCTACCTATTATAGAGAGTTATAATGTACGGAAAAGGTATTTCTGGGGTGAAATTTTTGCCCAATTTCCGTTGGCTGCGTGGCTTCTTATAATTTAGTTCAAAGTATCAATAAAGAGGCCGAATAAAGTGGAAGGCGTCTTGGTGGTGCGTAACTAAGGGACTTATAATCACTTCTCTAGCTCGTTTCGCGTTCATATTCGTTTCCTGTACGGAGTTCAAGTCTATATCCCTAGAATCCCATAAATTTTTATACGATTAATGTGGGAAGAGGGAGAGAGAGGTTCCTTTAAAAACTAGGTTTCTTCTCTATTTGAATTAAATAAGGCGCTAAAAAGGTGCCAGAACAAAAGCGTAATGCCACCATTACCAAATTAAAATAAATTTTTTGGGGGTTACCGCCGTATAAATAACTATTTGTAGGTGTGTATGTGTGTGTGTATTCAAAATAATTCGCGGGGGAAAAATTTTTAAAACAAAAATTCAGTTGAGCGACAATCGGGTCACGTGAACAGCTCGTCCTCACTTCTTAAGCTCCGCCTTAAAATCTATGTCGGGTATTTAACAACGAGTTGCCAAGAAAAAGCTCGAAAAACGGATCGAAACGCGTTCGGTTGTGGAATAATTTTTTTTAATCATTTTTTTTACTAACGGTAAATTTGAGCAAAGAAAAAGTTAGAAAGAAAAAAATAAAACAAACTTCATACTATTTCGCGCTTTACGGAGTTATTTTAAATATACTCCGTCTTTTAAGTGCCAAACTTCTTCGGTTCTATCTCTCTGGACTAATACTTGCTCTCAAGTGCCTAATTGGATATTAATCGATTTTTGTGATTTTTATTTTGTGAATTTTGTTTCTTCTGAGAAGGTAAAAAAAATCGTTTTTTTATTTTAAAATATTTGTTAGAAATTTTATTTACTTACGAATATTTTACAAGGGAACCTTTTTTCACTTTTAATTTTAACTTTAGGAAAAAAGCTGTAGTTTTTAATGATTTATGTAAGTTTTACGAGTATTTGAGGTTTAAAAGAAGTAACTTGAATTAAAACCAGAAACGTAATTTTTTAGTACCCTTCTGGATGAAATTCCCCTAAATATTTAAATATACAATTTGTTTTAGTAAGCTTTTTAGTGGGATTTTGAGATTTCGGAGATATGTTGAGATTTAAAAGCAAATTTCAGGATAAACTTTGCGATTTCTATTTCAATCTCTTAAATATAGTTATTAAAGATAATTAGTTATCGGTCAAAATTCAAACGTTTTTGTCACTTTTCATAACTCTCGCTTAGTAGTGATAAATAAAGAGTAACAGATATATATAGTGCCTCATGAAGAACAAATTTCTTTCGGGCAGACATTTATATAATGCTAATTATATGAATAATGGTTGTTTACTGTATACAGAGATAATATTTATTAGGAAATTATTAAAATACATTTTTTTATAAAGTTTTACCTGTTACCCAAACTAATCTTAGGATAAAAGACCATGAAAAATTTATGTAGGAATTATTTTCTTCGATATAGAAAGACCATTTACGATCGGTAGATCGGCAGGTAGGGATGAAGTTAGAAACGGGGAGACAAGTAAAAAATTGGGATGAAATGATAAAAACATTGGCAAAATCTTCCTCTTCTTACGGTGGCGCAGTGCTTCGGGCTCCCCCCTGTAAATCTATTTCCGCTTTTTTTCCCCTTTGCGAATAACCGGGTCACCGATTCACGGTCAGGTTTTTGACGTCACAACCAGACCTCGCATTGGTAGAGATTGGAATTAAGGAGGAGGGAGAAGGAAGGTATGAGACGAAGATGTAGGATGCTTAGCAAGTTCATGGTCGCGAAGGGGGATGATGGGTGGGGTGCGCTAATAGGGGGTACCAGAGGGGGGTCTTCATTAAGGCGGACCCAAATGTACCATCGGGACTTATTTTACTATAAGGTATCGAGCCCAGTCGAACCGCCTTTTCATTCACTTCTCGTTTCTCTTAGCAGACAGCCGCATCCAGGGGATTCAGGCATTAGATAAAAAACAACGAACCAAAAAAAGACGCGACTTGTCCTCGATCAGAATCATGATCAGTCGTTCGACCTTCTTGGTGGCGGCCTTGTCCGTCACCACCGTGGCGTTCGCGGCCACGTCCTCGAGTTCCTCTTCCTCGTCTTCGGTGCCATCCACGAAGAGATCCGAAGCGGACTATTCCTCCTCGTCCAGTGGTAGCCAACCAGTATATTCGCCATCCGGTTCTTCCGGTTACTCGGGTAGTAGCTCTGGTAACTATGGAACCGGAAGTTACGGCTCTTCGAGTGGATCGTCCGGCTACAGCGGTTCCGGATACGACACCGCAGCGTCCAGTACCAACTACCAAACGGCGTCGGCATCTTCGTCGCCTTCCCAAAGTAGCTTGTATTATTACTACTACCCAGCTCAAGACAAAACGAAGCAAGCCAGTAGCGGAAGTAGCTCCGGACAATCGCCATCGTCCTCGGATTACACCGCCAGCGCTTCGTCAACGCATTCGGCCGTAGCCACTTCGCCCGGTTTGGATAGCGCGGCTAGCGCCAATTTAGCCAGCGCCTTGTCCAGCGGTGCTTACGGAAGCGGGTACGGATCATCTGGTAGCGGATACGGATCGTCCGGGAGCGGATACGGTTCATCCTTAAGTAACTATGGAGGATCCTCTGGCGGATACGGAAGCCAAGCCGCAGCCAGCACACTTGCCGCGTCTCTCGCCAGCAGTGGATACGGCGCGGGCGGTTATGGAAGTTCCGGTTACGGAGGATCGTCTTCCGGTTATGGTGGATCTTCATCCGGTTTGACCGGTGGATTTGGAAGCAGCGGAGGATATGGGGGCGGAAGTTACGGAGGCGGATACGACGCCGCGGCCTCTTCCGGCTCTTACGACACTAGCGGACTGTCCGGATCGTCCGGCAGCTACGATGCCAGCCAATTGGGTGGTGGATACGATAGCAGCGCAATGGCCGCCGCTTCCGCTAGCGTGCCAACCTTCGCCAACAACCCATCCGCTTACCAAGCTCAAGAATCCGCGTACGCCGCCGCGTATAACCAATTGGGGCAATATGGAGGAGCCGGAGGACAACAAGGAGGCTATTCTGGAGGAATTAGCGGACCCTACGGAGCCGGTGGATACGATGCTAGTCATATTCCTGGCTACGGACAGTACGCCGCCGCCAGTACTTACGGATCCGAAGGAGCCGTGGGCGCCGCTGGAAAGAAATACGGATTGAGTTCTTTTATCATGCCCATGTTGGCCTTGGCTGGATTAGGACTCTTGATCCCCACCGTCTCGAATCTTAGCGGAAGAAAGAAGAGATCAGCTGGAACCGGAAACGAATCTTCGAACTCGCAAGGACCTCAAATGACGGAGTACTTGGAAAAGATCGGACATTACTATTCAATCTACAGGTCGGCGGTACAGAACGAAGACTGCATGAACAGAATCATATGCGAGCTTGGAAACGCCGTCGGGGACCTCAGAGGAAAAACGGCTATGTTATCGTAAGTCCAACTTTAAAATTTTTTCTCCTCTTGTTAAATTAAATTTTAAAACAATTTTTTCCTATAAAATATTCCGAAATAATACCCCGGTTTTTAACGCTTAACAAGTTTAAGTTCACTTGAATTTTTCCCCCCAAAACGCGATCTCGATCCATAAATTAAGCGTTATCCAATTGACCTATTTTTCATCGGAGAAACTGAGAGAGAAAGAGCTGGAAGAGAGAGACAAATAGTGCGAGAGGAGAGGGTTCGGATACAGGGGAAACACCAGCGCCTGTAGAAATATTCTAGCCGTAAAGCACGGTCGTTATACACGTCAGCGATCCACCAGGGGTTTGACCCATTTTCTCTGTCTCGTCTCCTTTCCTTCCTCTTCCGTACGGTCTCTCAACTCCCCTCCATCGAAAAAGGGTAGTAGTTAGGAGCTTCGTTCAGAATCCGTCGGAAATGTCAACGCGCGCGAAGCTAAGTACCTGGCTATCTCTATTATTTAGTTTCTTCGAGATTAAAGGTATCTCGCTTTTGTATACGCCTCGAAACCTCTTCATCTTTCGAATATCCTACTCGGAATAATCAGTGCCTGTAAATCTACCCAGTACGAAACTTTATTGTAAAGTGGAAGGAATTGTTTAGGTTTAACAGATTTTTACGAATGGAATGGAACGTACCATTTTTATTTATTTCAGTTTTGGCTATTTTTTTTTGGGTTTTTTGTTTATGTCCCATCTTCAACCCCTATTTTAGCTTTAGCCCTTTTTACGAGGAACGTTTTCTACTGTCACATTTATAACAATTTAATTTTTTTTCTCTCTTTTTGCCTTTTCTCTTTCTACCGTACTTTTTAGGGTCGTTGAAAAATTCGTCCCTGGCTGGATGAGGCAAAAAATGGGAGTCTTCAAAAACGCGGCTCTATCGGCTGAAACGGGAAAATGCAAAAAATTTAAGTGCTGATCCAAAACGAAAAAACAAAAAAGTATTTTTTCGATCAATTCGCGAATCAACGCGTAAAAAAACTATACGAAACAAATCCCTAAGAAGAAAATACAATAAAAATCGTGTTAATATTTGATTAAATGCGTTTAATCAAAAATTACACGATTTTTAATACAGTACTCCTCCAATTAATAACTTTATATAACCATCCTCAGTTAAAAACCACTGTTCCAAATTTGGTTAGGAAGTAGAACACGTGGTTTTTTTTCCGAAACAAGAAACGCGCGAGAACAATTTTTAATTATTAGAAACACTTTTTTTTGTATAATATTTTGCCGAGAAGTTATATAAGGGCCAACGAAGAAGATATAAAAGCGGAAAACTTGACTTTCCAGTTTACTATTCCATAAAGAATGGAACGCTGTCTTTTAGGCGGGATGAAAATATCATGAATTTCAAACCCCCCTTCTTCCCTTGACCCAAAGCGTTATAAATATATATTTTTGGCGCTCCAAAAAACTCTACCGACACACACAGAGATACTAGGATGTATTTTGGTACCTCCTCGAATTCAACAGACCTTAATAGTTTCCTATATTTAAACCCCCCCCCCCCCCTTAAATTTCCAGTTTCTTGTTTTAATAAGAACCTCTAGAAGTTCACGGTTTAAATATATATATATTTAAATATCACTCTTCGCTTGATATCCCCTCGTATCCCCCTCAACATAATTATTTAAATCCGGCTCCGTCCGGAAGGCATTTTAGTACCTGGTTCTTCAGTTTATATAAAAAAAAAAAAAAAATTACGGAGATTTATTGAACCATTGGAGGTGGTAGTTAAATTTAGGTTAAGAAAAATAATCTAGTTTTTTTTTCAAAAGAAAATTATTTAGTTTTCCGTATTATTAGGATAAGATAAAATTTTCTTATAAATTAAAGCGGAATTATAGCCCTCATTACTCAAATTATTTAGTTCTTATAAATAATAGTACCATTGGTTCTTTAAACTTGAAATATTAATAGGGTAACGAAGAACTAAAACCAATCGAGTCTTATTTATGAAAAGAAAATCCCGGAAAATTTTGGAAAAAGGAAATCTCCTTAATTGTATTTTATTATACACTATACGCGTTTTAAACAACGCTTGTTTATGACGTGTAATATTATTTTCATATATCATTTTTAATTAACTTAATTATTATTTTCTTCCTTTTCCTATCCGATGATCCACCGATTTTCAACTCTAACGCCATTACGCGTTTCTAATTGAACGGGAAATCTTTTTTCTCGTCACTACAATTATACTCTTTTAATTTTATATTTCTTCCCGTGATATTTTTGAACGCGGAGAGTTAGTAAATTTACGTGGATTCTTTTAAAATTATTTACCCTATTCTTTAAAAATCAGGATTTATTTAAAACTCTGATCATCCCTTAATTTGACCTATTACGAATACAAAGAAAGTAGTATTTCCCACGAAAAAAAAAAACTTCTCTTATATAATTTTTTTTACTATCTTTTTTGCCAACTCTATTTCATTTTCGCTCATTTTTTGGCTCCCGTCCCCCGAAAAAAAAAACCATTAACCTTCTGGTAAGGATAGAAGGTTATTTAATCAAACGAGAGAGCGATTAATATTTTTTTTTTTTAAACGTCGGAGGAAATATAAAAACATTTTTACTGTTTTTTTTCCTCCTCCCCACCCCAAGGATATTCTATTATACTATTTATTTGTTGCGCGATTATTTTTTGCTGTGTATAGATTATTCTCAATAATAAAAAAAAAGAAAACATTTACACAAAAAATCTTATTATTCTCCTATCTTTTGAGTTGTAATCTTGGATTGTTTTCAATAGTTCGCCGATCCGAGTAAAAACTCGTGAATGAATATTACAGCTAAAGAGAAAGAGGTAAACTATTTCGCGCTTTTCTCCGTTTCCTCATTGATTATGCAAATATCTGCGTGGCGACTCATTCGGTTTAGGAATGGTTAGGTCCAGGGTGATTTTTATCGGGTTAGGACACGAGGAGAAGCTTGTAAAATTGAATAATATCCAGGTTGCTAGTTCAGCGCCAATAGACAACGTCAATTAGAATGGTGCTCACTGGCAAAGAACTTTAGGAGTTTCGTCTACTAAACCTGATTTAGCAGTCGAAAGGCGTAGTTTGTATCTCAGTTCGTTTCCAGTAGAGAGGTCAGTCATACCGTTTTAGCGCTGTTGTACAGGTAATTTGGTGTTATATACATAGTTTTTTTAAATCTCTATTATAATAAGAAAAACAGAAATAATATAATGGTGGTGGCTGTGTAATTTGTATTTATTATAAATTAAATAACCCCAAATTTAGACATAAAAGGGGCATGGCGAAGGTCCCTAGCTCTGGTCTGTAAAGGGGGGGGGGGGAGAAATTTCCGATATTTTGCAAGCTCCTCTTCCTGTCCCAACCCGATTAACCGGACCCTGGATAGGTCAGTTCGGGGGTGGTGATTGGGCGCTCCTCTAGTTAGGTAAAGGAATAAAGGGGACGAAGGCGTTTTGCGTTAGGAATCAGCCAATAGGGTAGGCCGGTAGCTTTAGTCACGTGACGTCACTCTAGTCGAAGGGATCAGGGGGGATATGACGGCAAATTTTAGACTGAGAAAATGGCTGAATTTGACAGAGACGCTCTAAAAGAAAATATTCTTTACATTTTAAAATCGGGAAACGGAACTGGAGTGCAACTATATAATTTGTGTAGAACCGTTAATCAACCGAAAAAGTATGTAAATAGCGTGCTGTACGAATTGCAAAAAAACCAAATCGTGGAGAAAGTCGTAGAGAGTCCTCCGTATTGGAGGCTGCGTCCAAGGCCCGATGGAGGACCCCGAAGTCCGACTTCGGTTGTCAACGACGCCAGCTTCAATCGGCATAGCGTTGTTAGGCCCAATTTCAGACCCAAAAATAGTTTTTGGTCCCCAAATTGCGCCCAACAATCCTCGCTCGGTAGGTCAGCCGAAATTCAATATGACATTGGCCTCTGTTCTGACGTATTATTGGAAAATTATATAGAGCCCAATAAACAACTAGATAGACCCAGACCCGTTGGTCGTGGCCGGGGTATTCTGGGTCTTTACAATAATATTAATTACGTCGGTTCTTCGGATTGCAACAAACTCGATAACTTCAACTGCGGCAACATGGGCAGAGGAGTTGGACGACTTTTGCTCTTGCATTCCCAGAAATCTTCAAACGACGAATACGCTGGGGCATACAGAAGACAATCGACGGACTACGCGGAATATCATCAGTCTGATCAATATCGAGATGAAAACTATAACGGTAAGTTAATTTTCAATCCATAAGTGACCGTTCTATTCTCTATTATACTAATTGGAAGCCCCTAATTATTCAAAAAGATTCCCCCGAAGAAATAATGAGGTGCTACGAATCTAATGAAGTGAGGGATAATTAAAATTAATTTTCTGACATTTAGGGTAGCTCTATACAAATTTCTTTTTGTTTTAATTTTGCGCGCTAAGGTCGATTATAACGAAGACTGTATTTTGAATCAACTACACCCTAATCAAGATAAACCAGGCAATAAGCTGATTTAATCTTTCGTTTGGTTGATAAATCTCTTTCTCGCTTACGTACTGACGTTAAAGATCATTTGAATAACGGAACATTTCAGATAACTGCTCCGATCCAGAAGCTA
The DNA here is from genome assembly GCA_963920705.1 of Odiellus spinosus. Lineage (NCBI taxonomy): Eukaryota > Metazoa > Arthropoda > Arachnida > Opiliones > Phalangiidae > Odiellus > Odiellus spinosus. Next base: position 18,127,666 of record OY987234.1, on the reverse strand, counting down.
GTTTATCTATGATGGACATCGGACCCGATATCAAGATGAAGGAAGATAACAAAGTTCCCATTGGCCCAATGGAATTTAGTCAGACTTCTGGAGAAAACTACGGTAAGCCAAGTTTGAAGAAATTAAGTTGGCTTCATCCTCCTTAAACCCTACTAGTAATCCTAAAACGAATCTTGCACTAACATTTCCAGGCACAAATGAATCTCCTTGTGATTTTAACCAGAAAGCTAGTCCAAATGTATATAAGTTTTTAATTTTTAATCGCAAATTTTGCCTGCGAAATTTTTCTGAGAATTCCGTCTAATGGTATTCGCGTTTATTAGGACAATTCTTTACCAGTAATCTCTAGTCACGATAATCAAAGCGTTCAACCTTCCTCGCTTCCAGAATCTCATACTCCTAGTGAGTATCGCAAACTTCGGGCTAATAATAGTTTCGCCCAATCAGCCGACTTGATTATTCCGTTACTTTTTCCTCAAGACACTACTCATGTAATCTTTGATCCACCGAATACGAAATCGAGCCAAACCAAAACAGCAATAATCGAATATCTTCAACAAGCTACTAAGCCCGTCAACACGTTGGCCATCGCTCGGGCAATTGGTTCCATCCCCAAGAATGTCATTTCTAGGTTCTTGCACGAACTGAGTAATCAAGGTCTAGTCGTAAGAGTTCAAGAAAGCCCGCCGCAATGGCAAATAAGGGATCAGTATCAAGACAGTATTCAAAAGGAAAATTCCGAGGGATTTTCCGTCAATGAAGACTCTGGGGGAGGCGGGAAGAATTCCAACATGCCTCCTTTGCCTCCGCACAAACTCATATTGTTAGAATCGGCGTTCAATAGTTTGAAAGTTAACGAAGGAGAAAAACTGGAAAATCTTACCTCTTCCAACGAGGTTTCGGATATCTTACCTCTTCAGATTGTAAATAAGTTACCCTTTTCGGCCAGCGACGATAAAACTATGTTATCCGTACTGGGCTCGCTAAGCACCGAAAGTTTCGCGGCCCTCATGAAGAACCCCATGAGCGCGCTTCACGAATACGGACAAAAACATCAAGTCGAAGCTAAAGTCGATATCATAGAGTCGACTGGTCCGTCTCACCAGCCAAAGTAAGTCCTAATTTTCTATTATCTAAAGCCAATTTCACCCCTAAATGTCGTACGCAGATTTAAAGCCGCGGCGTTTGTAAATAACAAAATGCTCTCGGAATCGTGGGCATCGACCAAAAAAGATGCCAAGCGCCAAGCCGCAGAATTAGCCATACGCTACATCGTAGTTAAGCAAGCGGCTGAACACAATTTAAAGTCCAAATTTTCGGTGAGTATTGCTCCAAAAACAATCTCTTTCTAGAACATTTTTAGTTATTAATTTTACGGAAAATTTTCTCCTCGAGTTGGAGAATGTCCAAGAAATTGGGAGCAGCGCCACACTATTTGACGTCATTGCCGCCGTCAGTCACCGAGAATTCAACATTCAAGCTCTAAGAATTTCTGACCATATTAGCGGCCGGAAGGTCTTGGCCGCTTTTGTGATGCAAACGGCAACCGACGAAAAAGGCTCGGTAGTTAGTTTTGGGACTGGAAACCGATGTATTACTGGTGAACACCTTAGTCAGGATGGTTTGGTCGTGAATGATTCTCACGCCGAAGTTGTAGCTAGAAGAGGATTTTTAAGGTAAGAAAAATAATAAGAGTAACAGACCCTAAAAAGAAAATCCCCTACAGGATTGCTTTCCTGCAGTAGTACTTGTATTTCTAGGAGTGAAAGGGAGGGGAGGGATAGAATCACTCTTCAAGAGTTTTAAGTTCATGCCTTTTTGAATTTTTGAATCTTTAATTGCAAGATGTCGTCTTGGTTGAAAAAGAATGTTAATAACTTTTATTTTGTAACAAGCAGTGTTTTACTCTTTTAGAGTGGAATTTTGATAGTATAAGCTGTCAAAATTTTAACAAATCACAAAGGATCACACTTTTGAACCTTGGTGGGTAATATTTCCGAAAAGCAATCATGTAGGGGATTTTTTGGAAAAAGGCCTACTTCCTGTTTAAATATCTAAAAAACAGACTTAACATTGTTTTTTTTGGATTATTTTCAGGTTTTTGTATACTCAGCTTAAAAGCTACTGTCCTGACAAAGATCATCCGATATTTGAGGCTTCGGAAACCGAAGGAAAACTCAAAATTAAATCGTCAGTTTCCTTTCACTTGTATATTTCGACCGCACCCTGCGGTGACGGGGCACTCTTTACAAGAAATGTCAAGCCATCTGACGCTTCTAAAAATGAAAATCATGAACATTCCCCTCTTTTCACTAATAATCTTCAAGGTCTTTTGCGCACAAAAGTCGAAGCTGGTAAGTCTATCTTCTACTTTAAACGGATACTAGACTGTGATAACAAGTTACTTTTAATTGATTTGGACTGTTAACAGATTCTTTATTAATATTTATCTAATAATTATTTTATATTTACTAACTGAACTTTATAATTTAAAATTTAACAGGGGAAGGTACAATCCCAGTAGACAACAAAGTAGGAGTTCAGGCTTGGGACGCTATCGTTAGAGGCGATCGCTTACGAACCATGTCTTGCAGTGATAAAATAGCGCGTTGGAATGTGTTAGGTTTACAAGGAGCCCTTCTTAGTCATTTTCTGGAACCCATTTACATGGCATCGGTCACTTTAGGTTCGATTTCGTTTTTCATTGTTTAACAGTTTCGCCTCTTCTGTCATTAGAAGAAATTTAACGAATGTTTTTGTTTTAGGTCACCTTTATCACCATGGTCATATTTCCAGGGCGTTATGTTGTCGACTCAAGAGCGAACCTGAGCTAGACACTCTTTTACCTTCAGGTTACAGCTTGAATCACCCAAAATTGGGTCAAATAACCGCATTTAGTCCTCCGAGGGAGACTGAAAAAACGAGACACTACAGCATTAATTGGACAGTCGGAGACGAGAAACCCGAGTTAATTGACGGGGTGGCGGGAGCTCGTGATGAGAAGTAAGGAGATATTTCTTTTCAAAAGGGAATGACTTTAAAAGGGAGAATAAAGCCGGACAGAACGTGATTTTTTTCATTCGAATCACTTATCATTTAAATAGGCTTAGAAATCAAGTTAAAAATAGGCTTAACATGGTTCAATTGATAGCTTCAAATAGTTGAAAATAACGTGAGAAGTATGTGTTTTAAACTCTTCGAAGATAGATCCTTGTTAAGGCTGTTTTCCAAGTTTTTTAATTAGTTGTGGCTGATATTATAATTTATTGATAAACGATAGAAAACATTGGTTGTTCCGTTTCATTCTCTCGTCTTTAAAATGATTTATCGAGCACTAATTATTATTGTCAAATAGATGTGATGGACCCACCGAATCGCGCATCTGTAAGAGAGCCATGTTTGATTCCTTTAAAGCTCTTTGCGAACATATGCAGAAAACGGAGCTCTTGGGTAAATCTTACGGGGATACGAAGTTGGAAGCGGAAACCTTTCAGGAGGCCAAAAACACTCTTTTTAAAAGGTGCGCTGATCGCAAACTAGGAACATGGGTCCAAAAACCTCCGGAAGAAAAAATGTTCTTTTAAAAGTTCATCTCCATTCTTTAGGGAAACGTTAATTTTTTTAATACTTAAAACTAATATAAATACATATATTATGACAAAAAGAAAAAACCAACCAAACAAATCTTCTTTGTGCAGGAAAAATCTTAAGATTATGCAAATTGCTCAATTTGAAGGTTTAATTTTTATTTTTTATGTTCTACATTAGAAGTTAAATAATCATAGACATTTTCATTTTTCCCTCATTTTTTTTTTTAAGTTTCGTTCTAAACTTTCAGAGTGAGATTTACGATCTTATAAAAACGTAGAGAAAAATAAGAAAATCTGAGCTAATTTTTTTGCTCGTAATAAAAAAAAAAAATTCCATTTCAAAATATTACAAATATGAAACAAATTACTAAGACAACCATTCCAAGGATAACAAAATCAATGTAGGATTCATTGATTGATTGATTGATTGATTGATTGTGAGGAGTTTTTTCGTTTTCAAATTTAACTTAAAAAGACCTTAGGCTCTTATTTTCAAGAGAAAAGTATAGAAAACATAAAATGAAACAAAACAAAGAAACAAACAAACAAATCAAGAGAGAAAAAAAAAAAAAAAACATAACATAACATTCCTAACAAAAAAAAAATAAAATATGAAATTTCAGGATAAAATTGTTAGAAAGTTTTTAAATTAAGCTAATTAGGCAATAAGAATAGAGCACATTAATGCAAAATTTATCTCAATAAAGTTTTAAACTTAAAAAAGTAAATATGTTCCTTTATTTTACAAAATATTATTATAATATTATACTATATCAAAATGGTCGAACAAATAAGGAACTCCTGAGATGGATTTAACGCAAAAAAATATTTAAAAGGATGGTGAAGGAAGACTTTCTCGCGTATTCACACATTTGGGAAAGGTCTGTGAATCGTGTAGAAAATTGGAAGTTTCAGATTTTGTCATTCAAAAGAAGAACCTTCGATTAATCATCCCCTTATCGCTCTGTAAAATATCCGCGAAACCCTCTAGTATGCGTGATTTTGAAAAAACATTAGATTTTATTAAGCCAAAATTGGAGGTTCTTCATTGAATTCTACGCACTCATGCGTTTATGTTTCTGAGGTTAATAATTTAAAGAGAGCATAAACCTGAACTAAAGGTCGTCTGCTAATACGTGGAAAGTATTATTTCCCAACTTTGCGGCGATTTTTAGAGAACCTTTATTAGGTGTAGTGGCTGGAATGTGAAATTTTTCACCATAGCTTTATACTCCCTTTAAGATATTCATTGTAGTTTCGCGCCTATAGTTTCGAATTTGTTCGAACATTTGTGAATCAATATTAAGTATGCTACGATGGGTTTAGATCATAAAAACTTTTCTCCCACGTTCTTAGATACATAAACGAGTTTTTGGTTAAACTGTTTCTTACTTTAAGATCAGCTGGAAGCTCTAGAACTTGCGCGGGATGATCACATCTAGCTTTGGTGTATAAAGAGTATAAAGATATTGGTTATTGCTCATTGATTTTCTATTTATTGTGTTTTATGAGAACCATACTAGTGAATTGCACTTTTCAAGCTTTGTTTTCAGCTTCGTGTATTTAAATAAACATTAAATCATTAAATGCTCTTTCAATCACCAGTAGTACTTTATGAGAGTAGAAGGAGATATCGAAAATGGATATGGAATATGTAAGTGTGAACGAAAAAGCTTAAAATTAATTCTAGCAATTAATTTTAAAAGCAGATGGTAAACTGATTTTAAATAACGCGCTACAAAAAAAAGAAAATAGGGGTGTGGCACCCAAACAAAACAAGCAACGGCATCTAGTGGCGAATAAATATTGCTTCTCCCCTTTTGGTGGTAGGAGGAGAGCGTTCGCGTTGGGAGTCGAGAATCGAGAAAAGATAGAAATGGAGAATTTGTGGTGAGGCGATTGAAATGTCCGAGGCTCGAGATATATTATGCCTGAATAGCCCGGCTGGAGCTGAACCGGCTATTTACAACTGGCCATTATCGACTTCGGTAATTATTATTTTCAATCTTTTATAATTCGCGAATAATAAAGCTACCCTAGTAATGTTTAGCTACCTTCCAATGTAAAGGAATCTAAGCCTTGGCTCACAATCAAGTGTATCAATGAGTTTTAATCTATGGACTATTGAATTAATCCCCTTTTCTCGAGTTCAATCACATCCAAATTTTCGAAGCTTTAATCTTATCTATATGGCTTTGTGTAAATATTTTGCGTAAGCGTTAGATCCAAGATTTATTTACGAAATTCGCTCTAAAAATGAATATAGCTAGGGGGGTGAGTGGGTGACCATTGGCATGCAGCTTGGGGTCATGGGAGGATGTAGTCAGATAGGGGGAGAAAGGGGATATTCCCTACAGAATCAGTGTTTTGAAATTATTTTACTTCTTTGTAGGAAGCCAATTGAAAGTTAAGTTGGTCCTAAATTGTAAAATTATTAATCTAGGCTAACTATTCTTTGTATAGTTTGTCTAGACAGATAGATAGAGAATATATGTTGTAGGCTACTTTAGGTTTAATAACAAATGGGTAGGGAATTGTATTATCAAATAATAAGGTACTAATTCTTCATAGACTCAAAAGAATTATGCAAACTACATCTAGGCCTACTTGAAATGATTTATAATTTCATATCCACTCTTCATCTACTTTCTTACAAGGCTGTTATACATATTTAGATTTATTTTGTAATTAGTGTTCTCTACAACTAGTCTTAACTAGATACTTCACTCATAGTTCGCTCCCAGGGTTAATTTAAGTTGGGTACCATGGTGATGTCAGTTCTATCATTTCATGATTTATGTATCTGGGAATTACTATTTAATTTCTTATTTTGGCACTAAAATAGTGTGGTACCAACTCAAAAGTTCACCCTCCTTTCACAAACCAAATAATCAACCAACTAGAGCTTACCGAGTTACCATTTTCTCTAACTTTTGATCTTAGGAAAAACAATTATTACACTTTTAACATATACGTCTTTTTCAGGATAAGCAAGATGGAGCGATTGAAATTGTGGAAACTATTAGGTAAGTGTTTGTTTTTTTTTATTTTTTAAATCAAGTTATTGTTGGGAAGAAACCGTTCTAAATAGTATTTATTTAAGACGAGTGTGTAACCTTTTTTATTGTAACATAAATGCATCTGCATTATTGTAGTTGTAACCGAAAAAAACCCTGCCTGATAAAGTATACAGTGACCCAAATAACTTAAGCACACTTTTAGAAGGCCACTAAAAAGTATAGTTCTCTCAGTCATTGAAAACAATCTATACAGATTTCAGTAAATGTACTAACAGATTTTTTTCTCTTACAAATATTATATCATAGTTTTTAATCATGAGAATTTTCAAATGATATGGGACAGGAAGAGTGAAACCTTATCTTTATAATTTTCCCATATATGAGGGGAATCAGGGATAGGTGATAGCAAAGAATGGCAAGGAAATGTTCGTGAAAAGAGTCACGTAAGCCTTCACGATCGTTTGAAGGCCAAGTCTCGTAATAATTCAAAATGACACTCTAATATAAACCCAATGAGCAAGGTTATTTCACTAGTTTTAGTTTTCAAAATTATTGATTGAAAACAAAAGTTTAAGGTACCGGGACAAAAGTATTCAAAATTGTTTATTCGTTGAATCTTACACATAGCTAGCATGAAGTTACTTATACACTTTAGCATAAGCCTATTAATTGTTCCAATTAATAGGCTTATGACTGTAGCGATTAGGCCTTTGTGAAAGTTTGCGTTTTGGCTATGAAAACTGATGATGGCAGTCATTTTTTGTTTTTATGCGAGGAATTTTTAATTTAGATAGTAAATGTAGGGGGTAAAATCTAGGATTATTAATTGCAATCTCACTTGAAAAGAAACCATCATTATATGAAAGTATATTTTTAATGAGACTTTCCCTTTGGAGAAGAAAGGTAGTGTTATATAAGCAACAAAAGGCTAGGGCATGTTACTGATGCTGTGTAAAAAAGTTTCCCTTTTTCTGCAAGAAGAGCTGCAATTTTATGAGGTTTGTAGCTTTAAAATTTTCACCCCTGCTGTTTTACTCGATAGATAACTGTGTCGAAAAGGGGATATGTTAGATTTTATGATGCACCAATGTTGGATAGTTTTTAGCTTCTGTAGGGCATGGAGGGACAAGAAAGGAAGACCTTCAATTGATTTATGTTTTTTGTCAAGGATGTTCTGATTTTAGCCATCTCTGTTTAGGTTTTACATCTCTTTTGTTGAGATTTGTAAAAGAAATGGTCAACCTGTAAGGGCGTTTTGGCCTTTTTAAATTTTTTAACATGGGGCCTCAAATGAAACCGGTAATATAACGTTTTTTTTTTAAGGATTGAATTATAGCTAGTCAGTAGTCAAAATTGGTACCTTCGCGTTAATATAACAGTTTGATTATGCCGAAAATTTGGTCTAAAACTTGTTTACAGTAATTTCAGTGTCAGGGAACTTCTATAAAGATCAAATGGTTCAACTTGTGGCTTTGTTTTCCTCGGTTGAGCAACACTGAGTTGTTTTAGCGTGACGTTAATACTTTGAATATAAAATTTATTTTTCATTTTTACTAGTATAGTCTAGACTTCTAGACGAACATTTAACTTCCGCGTTATAGATATGGCTAAAACAGCAATCCAAAAATTGATTTTTGGTTGTCTTAAAATTTTAAAAACATTTAAACCGTTTTCTCATTCTTTAAAGGAATAATTTCTTAAATCTTGGCGTTACTTTTTATTCCATTTCCTGTAATCTAAGATAAAAGTATTCCTAAGTAACGAATTTATGGTAAAAAAACCGTTAATTATTGTAATATCCCTTTGTTTCATCTCATGCTGGTAATATCCGGTGATTAGGCCCTTAGGAGAGGGAAATAAATTGGTAACATCTTTTTCTCGGTAAGGCGCAGGTGGAAATATCTTAGGTACTGGTACAATAATGAAAATCTGTCTGGGCGTAGCAAATTTTTGGCGACTGGAGGGGCTTAACATTAATGAAAGCTTTTTTCCGGGGAAACATTGCCCCATGAAAGCTGAATCAAGAGAAACTGGTGAAATGGGGGAAAAAGAAATTGATCTCTCTTGACTTCTAAAAAGTTTCATTCTATTCAGAGTAGCTCCATGAATATAACTATGGGTGTTAACTTTTAAGACAGATGGTTTTAAACTTAGCTGAAAGAATTTCTTGGCCATTTGAATTTTATAATTGGAATTAAAGTAATATTAAACCAATGTTTATACGTGGAGGTTAGTTTCTAGCTCGACACCATATTTAGTTCAAGAGTAGATAGTTCACTACTTCGTTAGTTTTGATTGACGAGGAATTAATAATTTTACCGTGTAACTACTTAATTCCACCATTCAATTAAAGAGCAGATGGTTCACAAACTGGAGTTAGTTTTGATTGACGAGGAGGAAAATAATTTACCACAAAATTAGTAATTTCTAAATTTAGTTCAAGAGCTGTTACATGATTTATACAAACTTGGAATACAGGGAATGTCAAGAGATTTGAATATTGCCAAAAATCATAGAAATATCAAGGAAAAATTCAGTGAAATTGTTTTTCAAACGTTGTATGAACCCTTATTTTATACTTTTTAATTCGAATCTTTATTTACGACATTGTAAGCTCGCTTGTAAGAAATTCTTTATCGTTTACCAATGGCATTCAACTCTGTCAAGTGATATTAATTAAATGATAAGAAGTTAAGAACTAAGACATCTTAAGGGGAGTTAAAAAAAAAGCGATAATAAAATTTAAGGGAGAGTTTGACTTATTGCTTGATACACTGGATTAGCCAACATTTTTTACTTAAGATGTAAGAAAAACGAGAGTGATTTCATGGTCACAAATCAGTATTTTTTTATTCGTTTCTCTCCGTCTTTTCTTCTGGTGGTGCGGGGTGCCTGAGGCAGAAAGGTTATTCAACTCTTTCTCTAATACTACTACCACCTTCTTCTTCTGCCAATGATATTTGGGTAGGCAAGCCATTGACAGGGGGAATCTATAAAGGGGGCTCTAATTTGCGCCGGTGTACCTCAAGGGTTTCGCCGTCCGCCCCTAGGAATGTAATCCTTTTTTCGGCGTTTGTTTTATTTTTTTTATTCCTTTATGTCTGGCTCTTTCTTTTTATATTATTTCATTTTTAAATATCTGTTTTTCTGTCTGTCAAAGTGGTTGTATGGTGGACGAACAACCATCGTTTCCCATGAATTTGATAGGCCGAAATACCCTCTGGGTATAAAAAAATAAAATAACGTTTGGCACCTGTCAAAAAATGAAGCCCAAGAGCAGGCTGCAGGGATGATCTTTTCATCCTGCTTTCTTTCTCCAACCGGATGTTCTCTTTTTAACACTGAAATGGTGGGGAGGGGAGGTGGGAGATTCATGAAAAATAGTAATATCATAAGTAACTTCAGTTTTTGATTTAAAAATAGAAGTATAATATCAAGATGAGCTTCTAAAGAGGTTGTTAAACTTCCGCTGATAGCTTACATTTCTACTAAAGGTTGTTTATCATTTAAGACATGGCTATAATTTAAAAACTAATGATGGTAGTCCTAATAATACCCAAGTCTATAAAAAGGAGCGATAGTCAAGGAAGGGGACAAACACTTTAAAACTTTGATGAACAAAATTTTTGAACTCTACACTCGTAGTTCAAAAGTTCACGTATTCGATGATGTTTAACAAAAAAAGGAAAACAAGATGTTAAAAATTAAATTTTATGAGCCAAGGTGTTATCGTAGTGTATTTTTCCTACAGGGATAAGGTTTCAGTCGCAAATACCCAAATTTTTTATCAGAAACCTCTTATTTTATAAAAACAAATATTGAGATTATAATGTTCATGAAATAATTTTAATGCTTATAAAATTATTAGGTGGGTGTGCGAGGACTTCCCCGAGTTGAAACAAGCCATGCAAATTCATGTACTTAACGATTTTGACACGAGAAAGTAAGACTTTCCATTAATATATTTGCAAAATACATTTTACATAACTCTTCTTTGATTTTTTTAGATACGAGAGCATGAAAAATCTATGTGAAAAATATAATCAAGCTATTTGCAATGTACTACAAATGGTCAGTAATTAACCATTATTATATATTAACAGAACTTTGAACCAATTTGAGCTAGTTAACAATATAGTTTATTTTTCAAATCAATTAACTCTAAACAGCGAAATGGAAAATACCGTCAACCATGCAAACCATCAACTGGCTTATTGAGACATATAATGCAACAAGTATATAATCATTCAGTAACTGATCCGGAGAAACTCAATCAATACGAACCATTTTCTCCCGAGGTTAGTTTATAGAATTTACAAAAAATTTTTTGAAGTGAAACTAGTTAAAATGTCAATTTTTTACGCGGTAGGTATATGGCGAAACATCCTACGAGTTCATTGCTCAAATGATTAGCGAAATTGACATCAAAGATGATGACGTTTTCGTGGATCTCGGAAGTGGTAATGTGTAATTTCATTAAAATTAGGTACGTGACCACTTAGCTCCCATAAGATTAGGCCTTATTGAGGCTTAAAATATGGGATGCTAGGTTAAAAGTAAAAAATAAGAATTAAACTTTGCCGTTTTTTTAACATTCTCGTGTAATTGGAAATTTTTAAAAATTTTAAAAAACAAATATTTTATAAACCTTTGTTTTCTTAAAAGTTATACTTCTATGGGTGATTAGATTTAAAATAATCATGGGAAATGGTAAGTCTTAAACGCTATTGAAACCTAGATTCGGAAAACAATTTATTATAATTGTTTTAGTTTTTTTAGTGAAAATGAAGCCTTACTAGTGATTTTTCTGGCGATTCCTCTTCATTTAAATGGGCCTAATTCAATAGTAAAAGAGTTTACAAAGAAATATTAACCTATAAATCAATTTATAACTTACTCTGAAAGTAGGCTTAACGTAAATCAATGGAGAGTTTGATATCTTGTGATTAACGAGTTTTCAGCGAATAATGCAGGCTTATTCCAACAGTAAAATGTTCATTGGCCAGAGACTCCTTAATGGAAAGATATTAAACCCTTCATAGATTATTGTTAAGCCTACTTTCCAAGTAAGTTAAAATTATATTTCTATCTTAAAATTCAGGGTTCGTACAAACGTGGGAAATTTGACAAATCAGGGAAAATGATTTGAATCAAAAAACTGGGGAAAATGATAATTATTTGAGAAAAATCATTGAAATTATAAAGACCCCTTTATTGTAAAAATATACACAGAGAAATTTACAAAATTGTATCCGGAAAATATCAAGAAAATTTATTTTCAAAATCTTGTACGAACCCTGATATTTCTTTGTAAATTTTTATTACTAGTGGATTAGCCCTATTTAAATGATCAGGAAGTGAATTAAATCACTTGTTGTCAGGCTGCATTCTCAAGTAAAGAGAGCGCAAGCTTACATAGTGTTTTAATATTATAAGCCCCATCCCTCCCCCTGCTGTAATTTTAATTTAAATTTTTATTCAACGTTTGTTCTAATCTTTCGTCTTAAAATATTAGGAGTTGGTCAAGTTGTGCTTCAAATGGCTGCAGCAAGTTGCTGCGCTCTTTGTATAGGTATTGAGAAAGCTGAAGTTCCAGTTAGATATTCTCAGGTGATTTTATCACGAAAACTGTTAATTTTGAAAATGAAACTAAAGTTTACCGTTTGTTTTTTTTTTTTTTTTTTTGGCATTAGTCAATGGATTTCAATTTCAAATTTTGGATGAATTGGTATGGAAAGATATACGGAGAATATAGACTGATAAAAGGAGATTTCTTGATCGATGATATTCGAGAAACTATAACAAGTGCTTCGTAAGTTCCCTTAAATGTGTAAATTTGTAGCATTGTTAACTAATTTCTTTTTTCCTTACAAACAGGCTAGTCTTTGTAAATAATTTTGCTTTTGGTCCCAACGTTGATCATAGGGTAAGTTTTGACTCGGCATTAAATTATTAAATACATGTACAGGTTTTACTAAATACAGTAAAACCTATTTTTAACAAAAAAATACTTTTGTTTAATCTCAAATTTCGCTGCACCAAAATATCACTTGAGTAATATTTTAATTTAATTATATCTAGTTAGATTTAGGCCAGTTGGAATTAGGTGTATTTCGGGCCTAGTTATAGCAGACGATCTTTGGTCATAAGATTATTCCAATTTGTCCTGAAACATAACTTTTTTAGTCCAATTACACTGTCCGCTACAAAGCCAAGGCTTATCATTATAATAGGTTTTAATGTAATATTTTCTAAAGTATGTCGTAACTACTGTAGTGTAAAAAATCTGGGAAATATCAAAATGTCTAAAGTTTTAAATTTATATTTTTTCCTTTCACAGCTCAAAGAAAGGTTCGCTGACATGAAAGATGGAGCTAAAATCGTATCATCAAAATCTTTTTGCCCACTGAATTTTCGAATTACCGAGAGAAATCTTAGTGGTAAGTTTTTGCATTTAATTATGAAATTTCTGTACAATATTTGCCTTCTTTAGATATCGGTACCATCATGCATGTCAGAGAAATAACTCCTTTGAAGGGTTCCGTATCTTGGACTGGAAAACCCGTGTCCTACTACGTTCATATTATAGACAGGGTCAAAGTAAGCTCTTTTGTTTATTAAAGATTAGGGCAAGGCTAATATAAAGGTTGCCTCGATTGGAGGTATATTTTGCCTTTTTTATGCATGCAGAACAGAAATTTTGTCTCAACTTGGTGACATCACCGAGTGATTGGAAAGACAATATTTATGTTTATATTTTGCCAACTACCCACGTTAATTTTATCTATTAGGCGTGGCGCCACCTATTAGCTTAAATGATCAATAAGTTGATATGTTAATAACTTATTCTAATTATAATAGGAGACTAGCTATTCAGTAATAGTTATAGGGGTACAAAAACTAATTCATAATTCTTGTCTCAACAATGTAAATAAAGGGAACGAATAAATTGTCAGGCAGATTTTGAAGTAGGGTAAAAATGACCGGAAGGATATACATTTAAACTAGTGGTGTCCGAGTCCGAGTCCTGAAAAACTGGACTCGACGAGTCTTCGAGTCCTTAAGAAACGGTTTCGAGTCCAATACGAGTCCAAAATTTCTAGCCGAGTCCAAGACGAGTCCCAAATTTTTAAATTCTTTAGTTAATGCTTCTCTATGGAATTACAATACAGAGGCTTCTCTCTCTACATTTACATAAAATGTGATTGGCTGGTTCAGTTTGAACCAGCCAATCACATTTTGTAGAGAGAAGTCTCTGTATTAAAATTCCATAGAGAAGCCTAGATTTTCACGTTTTCTAAACCGCAACTACGGCTTGAACACATTGAACTTTTTTTGGGATGGATTGTTGAAACTGAAATAGCCAATCACAAGGCGTCGCCAAGAGGAAATTTAAAGCTGGAGGCACACTGAAAAATCTTCTGTGGTTCAAGGTCGTTTTACAATAGATCTATATGGGCAAATTATCTAAAATTTCCCTAGATTAATCAGTGTGCATCCGCCTTTAATGCCTATTTATATGTACAGCCAACTTTGATTTCTATATTTTGAAGCCAGGGCGGCACAAAATAAGAGGGATCAAAGTTGGCTGTGGCAAATCAAAGATGAAGTTTACCCACCTATACCATTTACTATTGTATTGGAATTTTCGGTGATAAAGGATTTTCTAAGTAGTAAAAGTGCTAAAAGGTAAAGTAAATTAACTATATGTATAGAAACTTTTGTAAAATTATAAACTCCCCCCAAAAATTAGGACTCGTCCGATTTTTATACTTATTGCGAGTCCTATGCGAGTAATTTTTAGCCTTGGTGGAGGACTCGGGTACTCGCGCGAGTCCTGGAAAAACGTGTTGCGAGTCCGAGTCCGAGTCCGAGTACTCGGACTCGGACTCGCGACCGAGTACTCGCAATTTGCGAGTACTCGCACACCCCTAATTTAAACCTTTTAAATGTAGTAATTCTCTTTAAATTAAATATTTTTTTTAATACTCAGTTTTGTATTTAAGATTCTCAAGTGTTAATTTACGATTTCAGTTAGCGAATTATTTTCAAAAGAAGAATCCTAAACTAAAGGTAATAATGAGTTTCTTATGCACTCTATTTAATTTGATTAGGTATCGAAATCAGATAATTGGTTTAGTAATTGAATGAGTCTCTTGAGAGTTTATATTTTAATCTCAACTACTATAAAAAGTAAAAAAAAAAAAAAAACCTAAAACCAAAAATTTTAAGATAGAATTTGCCTTAACTATTTTAATGTACATTTTCGAATTTTTATTATCTTAAAACTGGATTTTCTTGATTCGCAGGATGAGGATAGTTCTTTAAGTCTAAGATCTCGAAAAAGCAAGAATTCTCCAAGCACCATTTACAATATGGATTCTTCGTCAAATGATTCAAAAGAATTACGAGAAGATCCAAAGGAGGTGCAAGTAGGCCCTGTTTATGGTCCAACTACTAGGAAAGCCTGGTCTGAATGGTGCAATAGTCGATCTAAGACTAATACCGGTAACAGCAATACCAGCGAACAAGATAGCAATGATGAAAATGGTACCGGTAATTTTTACTTTAATTTTTTTTTTTTTTTTGGAAAAAGTTAGCATTGTTCCACCCTTTGATTGTCACAAGTGCTCCGTTTGAAGCAATTTTTTTGTCTTTTTTTCTTAATTGCGCTTAGAACCAATTAAGATCAAGATAAGGACATCTCGTAGGCCAAAGAAGAGGCAGCTAATTGAACAGAAAAGGCGTCCTGGTCGACCCAAGAAGAACACCAACATGAAGCTTCGATCCAAGAGAGCTGCTAAGTCATTGAATCTGAATGGATTAGATCTCCTTCACGCTCAGACAATCTTGAGCACTTCTAGCGCCGCAACTGCCGCACGTTCTGAACCAGCACCAGGATGTATTGACCAAAAACTGGACTGCCTAGGTAGTTTAGATTCATCCGATACTTCCGAAGTATCCACTACTCCCAACAATGGTACATCAAGCGCGCAATATTCACCCAATGACAATCGTTTGGATGATGAAGCTTTCATTCCACCCGCTAATTTTAATTCTGTTCATCCTGGTCATCTTGCGTTGAATTTCATCCCGAAAGTGGCTCAAAACTGTTCTTCTCTACCACCCGAAGTTCATATAGCTCTAGATGGACTTATGGCGCAGTACAAACAACAGTTTCTTCAATTTCTGGGGCATATGCAAAGTCCTCAATACAAGCATGATATAGAAGAGAATATTCGCAGAGAAAGGGTAAGTTTGCATGAACTTATTTCAAGGCGCTTTGTTAGTATAAACACTACGCTTTCAAACTCTAGGAACGAGGCGAAAAGTTAAAATCAAGATCTGCTCAGTTGGATAAGCAGATAAAGCTTTTGGTCGAGGACAGCGTAGGGCTCTTAAAGAATAGAATGAGTGAATTAGGTGTGCAAGCGACTTCGCCCACGAATTTATTAAGCAAGGCCAAAGAGATAGTTTTTTGCCATAAAGAACTTCAAGCCAAAGCCAATAATCTTCAACAGCAAGTATCTTCGTTGGAAGAACAACAAGCGAAGCTTCTGGCTGTGAAACAACTAACTCAGTCGAAGAAAAATATTAAAATAAATGGAGTTATTCGCGTAAGTTTTTCAACATCATTTCTTAAGCCTTTTCGAAGCTTTTATTAATCTTCTTTTGCAGCCTTCTCATAACAACAAACGGGTGAACAAATCGCCCCAAGCGATAGTAGTGGAAGAAATTTGGATGAGTTTACATCAGAAAAAGAAATTGAATATGAAAATTGATGAACTCCAAACTGAAGTTCAAGTCTTGGAGAAAGCCATGAGGGCCAGTCAAAAATCTCTAGCTCAGACTGCCTCGGTAACTAAACTAAATGGGTTAGAACTGGATGAAAAAATTCTACCTTTAACGCGAATAAAAACTAAGAAGAATCGTCACCATCACGAAAGACCGACGGAGAAGAGAGAGCCAAGAATCACCATGCCAAACTTTGAGGATAGGCTTAGAAGCATGATCAAGAAAGCCTTGAAAGAAGGTGGACCGCCCAAGTTGGAGGTTTCCGGCCAAAAAAACAATCCAGTCATCATGAATCCTATTGTGTTTTCGGAAGGGGGAAATAAAGTTCCCAAGGTTGAATGGGCTTGCAGCGTGGCCAGTACTCCTCCGGCTCCGGTACTTTCGCCGGAAACGTCTCTACCGGAGGTTAGTTCCACTTCGGGAATGAATTCTCATTTAGAAGAAACCAACCAGAGAGATCCGCCCGAGGCTCTAGCTACGAGAAGGGTGGTGACCCCTACACCTCCCAAAATTGAACCCATTACGGAATTGGAAACCGAACAACCGGTTTCTTCTAATATTGGTTTAAGAAGTCCATCTCCGCCAATTATAGCTAGTTCAACTGCCGCACCAAATAACTACGAAAATAAAGCGTCCGTTCCTCAGCCTTGCGTAACTTCTACCACGTGTTGCGATTCTAGATTCCCGGATGAGTCGCGACTAGTAGATGGAAGTTCTCCCTGCGATGCGGATTCTGCTGATGCTGGGGCCTATTCAATTAGTCCTAGCCAAACTCCCCCCCTAGTTGATGCGCGTCTGACCAACAAGCCTCGCGTGTCCGAAGTCTCTGTTAAAAACTCCTTAACCCCCCTTGACACTGCTAAAAACAACTGCGCAGATAGTACGCAAAGCAAAAAGAACTCTCGTACAGAGAAAAAAACAATTTCACCAATGAAACAGGAAGACATTTCGGATAGCGTTTCTTCAATTGGTAGAAAAAATATTGCTGTGAAAGTATCGAAAATTGATAATACAATGAGGCCAACGGTTGTAGTGAAACGAGTTGATTCTAAATTAACCAAAACCGCAAAAACTATTTCAAAACCACCGGTTAAAGAAGAGAGGCCCGAGGTTGGGATTAAATCCAAAGAACTGAATGTTGGAAATGTTAATGTTGATGAGAAACCGGCTAAGGTGAAGAGAAAGAGGTCGGGCTCTTCGGATCCTTCTTGCTCTCCTCTAAAACGAAGCGTCGCATTGGAAGTGATTAAAGTTAACGCAGATACAGCCTACGTAAAAGCTCCCACCAAAGAAATTAAAGGAGAACTTGAACCATCGAGTGTCGAGAAACTGCAGTCACTAAAGAATGATGGTTGTAAGCCATTAGACGCTGCACGTCGAGTCAATGGTGAGTAGATAGTTTTTATCCCCCTATCTACTCTTTAAAAGTAGTTGCCATTTTTAAAGGGCTTTTTGCTTTTTTTTTTGGGGATTATGGAAATTAACTAATCAAATTAACAAACAGTACAAACAATATTTTAACTCTAGCTTTTATAGTTTTGCTTTCTAATTTTATTTCATTTTAGATTTAATTTAAAATTAAGGGCCAATTTTAATTTTTAGATAATAATGTAATAGTTGAAGGAAATTGGTGTGATAAAATGAATATGAATTATTTTGAAATTACCATTGATACCTATTTTTGGTTTTAAAACTTGCGTTGGCCCTCAGTAAAAGCATGCTCATTTTCGTTAGTTAATAAAATATTGCATGGTAATTGTTAGATTTCTTAGTAGTATTTTTGAGAATGTAATCATTTTCCTTTCATTTCACTGAATAAACATTTTGGCACAGTTAGAACAAAAGTGTGTTTCGAATTAAAAATATAATTACTAGAGACAAGTGTTAAAATTTCAGAAAAATCAAGCGTGGGTTCCACTTCACGGCAAGAAAATATGGCCCGTCGTGTCCCGACTGAATCCCATAATCGTCATTGGCAAGCCAAAATTAGTAGCGGATTTGATAAGTTAATGGCTCTGGCCTCAAATCAAATAGAGAATCCTAAAAAACCTCGACAAGAGCCCAATCTCGATGAACCTAGATTACCCGTCTCTCCTAGGGGACCTCCCAAAAAGGACAAAATGTGGAAGTTGAAAATGGCTAGTGATGAATTGGAGACTGAAAACGCTTTATCTTCAGTCGGCCCCCGATCTTCACAGGTTTCAAACGCTGAACCCGCTGCTCAAGGAAGAATGTTGAAACCTGAAAATCTACCCCACCATTTAATTTTAAACGCTTCAAAAGAGGCGAGCAACCCCAGTATATTGAATAGAAAACCCAATCCCTCTATTAGACAGTCACCCAGTTCTCTCAAGAAGTCTGAGAAGTATCCTCGAAAGGGGCCTAGAACTCCCCCGGATACGCCTCCTCGTACCCCCTCTATTTCGCCTGAAAGGCCACCAACTCCTCATACTCCAGTTTCAATATATTCTCATCATCAAAGCCCCATGAGTAGCGTCAGTAGTGTAGGGTATCATAGAACTCCCAGCCCAGCCAATTATTCTACACCCGAATACCCTGGCAGTGTGGTAGTTGGAAATAGACTTCCTATCGCTTTGGGCTCTAGATCCAGATCCCCTAGTCCCTTTAGTAGTAGAGCTTCGAGCACAGACTCTAGAAGCGAAAATCAGTCAGTTCGTAGTGGGGCTGCTTACGAATTGTCAAGTACAAAAGTCAAGGCTGAAAATCACATTATCAGACAAGTTAGTCTTGATTCTGCCAAACTTCAAGCAAAGTACAAGTTGGGAAGTGATGTTATCAAAACTTCTCGAAAATCTTTGGATAAGAAGGTTGATCACCCTGAACCTCGTCCATCTCCGAAAGAAACCAACACCATCATTAAAGGACAGCCTCTACCCATTAATTTTCCGCAAGCCGAACAACCAAGCATGGTGGCTTCCATCCCTCATTCGCATGTAGCCCAACAAGCTACCCCGCAGCCAACCCAAATAAGTCAGCAGATGATACAGGCTCAAGTGCCCATTCAGCAAACTGCCATGGGGACGTTGCAAGTTCAAAGCCAAGTTCAAGTTGCTCTACCAACATACGTGGCAAACCCGATGTCCAGTTATCCTGGACAGCCTTTAGCTAATATGATGATTCATAGTCAACCCCAACACGCTGTTCAATTACCTACCCAAATGCCGGTAACTCATCAAGTTGCAATTCAACACCAAGTTATCATGCCTCATCCCATTCAACATCAAGTTGTTATGTCTCAACAGGCTCCACCTACTCCGCAACAGCCACAAATGCCTATCATGCATCAAAATTTGCCAGCTCACCAAGTAGCTCAGCATCCTCAAGCCCCACCAGTTCCCCCTCCTCCACCTAACATGATGGTACCAAATACCTCTAACCAGATGCGTATCTCCCCTCGAGCGAGTTATTCGAGTCACCCAATGAATGGTAATCAGCCTAATCCCATGCCAACTGCGAATGGGGGAGGAACTTCCACTATGATGCCCATAATGGTAAATTTTTCGGTACCGCCTCCCAATTACAATATGGCTCCTGGGAATCAGAGTTTGCAATTACCTCCACCTGGTCCTACTCCTCCTCAAGGAGGGATGACGAACATGACTGTTCCCCCACCCAGTCACATTTCTGGTAATTTAGGACATCCTAATATACAACCACCACCACCACCACCGAGCGGATGCGGATATAATATTCCACAACCACAAATGAAACATCACCAAGCACCTCCTCAACCACTTTTGCCCCCTCCAGTGGATATGCATCAAAATGTGCCCCAACCCCAAACAATGCAACGAACTATGATGTCGAGGCCTCAAACAAGCCATCATCCTCAGCAACCACCTCCCATGCACCCACCCCCTCCTTCGCCTCACCATCATGGTCACATTCAGAACAATCAGTACCATCACCACCCTCAACATTCTAGACCCTTACCATCCCATCCGCCTCCTCAAATGCAACCCGGTTACGAGAGAATGAACAATCATTATTCTCAACATATGGGGCCCAAGGACCATTTGGATAGTCGCATGGGCAATAACTCTGGACAGAGAATAGATTATCGTATAATGAATGGTCCTAGATCGCATCGGCAATACGATCCGCATATGGGGGGAGTGAGAAATAGGCATTCTGGATTGTACCATCAAAAGTAATTCCTCGTCATACACAGCCTGAACATGTCGTTTCTATCCGAGGATCTAATTTAATTAAAGGTTTTTTGCCATTTTTAAATTTTCACGCTTTTTACGTTTCAAACTGCGTGTCGTGTGTCTTTTGCGTAATATACTTAGCTTCCAATGTTACGCAATGTAGTGACGTTACTGACTTATGAAGGATAGGCGTAGGTAGAAAATATCATCGGAAAATTTATTCTTGAAATACAAGAAATACACTGCCAATGTTTGTATATATAGTTATTATTGTGTTAATATTTATAATTGTTTGAACCCTTTTTTATTCCATTAATTATCAAACTTTTTTTTTCTCACCACAAAATTTAGTACAAAATTTTGCCAATCATTTTGATTCATATTTTGGTTCAAATATTATTCCAAGCGTTAGACATAAAACAAAAAAAAGTTCAATTGAAAAATGACGAAAAATATATGAATTTTATTCAACCTTTTACCAGTTAGTTTAACATCATTAATTATTATTATTAATAATATAATAGAAGTTTATGTATATTTGAAGAAAAATGGAATAATTATTTCGAATTTCTTTGGGGAAAAAATTTAAAATATTACGTTGGTGAGGAAAAAAAAATGTTTCTTTATAAAGGGGCCTCGGCTTTTTCTCTCTCCAAATTTTTAAATTTCTAATCCTATTGTTTATTATTCCAGTAGAGTGGTACTTTTATTAGATTTCTATAAATTATTAGAGTTCATTTTAAAATTTAATATTCTATCAACCCGGTTTTTGAAATTTTTACGAAAGGCAGTCTTGCTTAAATTATAATACGTGCAAATAATACAAAAAAAAAAACCCGTAACAAAAATTTTAACCATTTGTAAATAATCGCATAAACATTGCCATTTAAAACACCAAGTGCCCGCGTAATTTTCTTTGTTCATTTTAAGCAATTATACAAACAACTAGGCAATTTTAGGAGAAATTGCCTTAAACATTGTCTCAGTTCAAGCTTAATTTTGCGCATTTATTATTTATCGTTTTTATTATTTAATCTTTTTTTTTAAACCCCTTCCTTTTTTTATAGACACACGTTAAATTATTGATTAGTTTGATCGAGTCACTTTCTAGGATATAATGTCATTTTTTGTTTTTAACTAGAAAAATACAACATCATTTTAGGTACTATTAAAAGGGTATACTAAAAAAAGAGTCCGTAAGATGTAGCCTCAGAGGATTAGATGAGTGGTATAGCGTCTAATTGGCCACCATATAATAAGGTTTTTTATCCACACCCTGTAACTTACGTGTGCCAGCTCTGAGAAGGCGCGTACTGGTTCCTAATTATAGAGAACTAAACCAAAATTAAATCACTGCCAGATGAGCGCTGAATTTTTAGATAAAAAAGGTTTTTAATCGATACATTCCTGAATTGCTAACAAAAAGCGAAATATTTAGAATAATTTTTCTCTCATTACAATTTTAAAACACTGCCACTAGCCTTTCAACTATAACAGGTTGAAAAAAAAAATAAATAAAAAATGTTTTTACAATGCCGGTAAATAGCGAGACAATTTGAAAATATTGGCCTTCGTTAATTTACCGAGATTATGTATTTCTGACGAAAAAAAAGGTTCTTGGGTGGTGTTCTCTTTAAATAATTTTTTTGTTTTGTGTAAAGTCTGTAGGTAAAATTTAACATTGAGGTGTGGCTTTTTAAACAGTTTTAATATTTTTTCTCTTCGTTAATTTGCGTGACTATATCATCTCTCGAACTTATGTATAATTTTTAAATCCCCTTTACAGAAATTTATAATTTATCTGGAATAATAATTTAAAACAGCCATATCCTCTGCTCAAAAAACGTCAATACACCCAAATTTTTTACCATAATGTAAAAAATAAACTATGCGAATTTTAAAACAGTCAAATGACTCTCGCCTCTGCGATGAATTCCAGAGCTATGGGTTTTTAATTTATTTTAAAATCATGCTAGGTAATTTATAGCAAGATTTGTATTCCAACGAGATACTTACAATGATAAACAGTATTTAAACAATACCGGTAAACGTAAAATAACGGAGTTATAAATTAAAAATTATTCACACAAAATATTTAAAACCGTTTTTCAGTTCACGATGGGTATTTTTTATCAAAGAAAAAAGTTTAGTTCCAAGAATTTTAGGGGTACGTTTTGGTTTTGACTAAGCATTGCTTCGAAAAATGGTTAAATGTGACAAGATTTTGAATGTCTACGTTTGAAAAAATACAAAAAAACGCTTATACCGAGATCAGTGTTTTGTGAATTTAATATAAAGTAAAAGAAACATAAAGTAATTCGTAAAATTGATGAAAAATTAATCATAATTGAATTAAAGAATTAGAATTAGGTATAATAACCCCACCATCCCAATTTAGAAAATTTCATAGAAAACTATAGAGATTTTACCATTTCTCGTAGATAAAATTATATCAAATATTTAATTTGTTTTAATTTTAAAAATAAAAAATAAAACAATTTTAAAAAGAACGTTAGCCGAAGGTATTTGTAAAAGTTCCGAGAAGAGATTATTAACCAAAGGATAACGTATATAGCCATTGCCTGTGATACCTTTGAAAAAAATAATAGTTATCATAAAACATACGCATTAATTAAAAATAACGAAATAAATTATAATTGAAACACGATAAAAATGGGATTAAATATTATTTGGATGCTAAATAACTAATCCTTCCATTATGAAAAATTAAGAAATACAGAAAATGTCATTGTAAAAAATTAATTAAAAGATATTAATAACCAATTTGGATTTTACATAATTAAATATAAATAATAATGAGAAAAATTCAGTAAATAAATTTTAGCAAATGCCGTGTGTAAAGTAGCGATATATATATACAAAAAATGAAGTGGAAACAAATTAAAATTGCAATGTCTCGTGTTCCAAAAAATTTCTAAATCCCTAAATAAAAAGAATGGCTAAGATATATTATACAAAAGCCAAAAAAATTAATTCGGAATAATGCGAAAAACCCCTTAGAAAATGGGGTTTAAAACATTTTGATGGAAAATCAGCGTCGTGCAATGATTAGAAAGTTTTGTGACCATGTTGTACCTCCCCCATACACTCCTCTTCTTTAATTTGATGGAGGAATAAATGTTAATTATTGGTAATAAATATTTTTCGCAGGAAATATTTTATTATCAATTCCCTTTGTGTTGCCATTTTCATAATAGTTCCGTGTTATCATAGGAAATTCACTCGATATTGTTTCTGTGGATTAATCCTAGAGTTATATTTTCGTTTTATAAGGATTGAATGAGGTGATAAACTGGGTGCTTTGGGGCTTAAAAGGGATATTTATTATTTAAGCGTTTCAACAAGAATTTTAGAATATTACCCCTAGAAACTACCAAATCCTGTAAATTTCGATCAAAATCCATAACCAATCAACTCGTTTTGATAGCTTGTGATTGGTCATGGAATTTAATTTAGAATGTTACTTAAGAAATCTCATTTTCTAAAAATTTAAATGAATCTCGTAGTTTTTAGTGGTACAACACTTAAAAGGTTTGCCAAAAGCAAGAAGGATCAGATAAGGAGAGGAAAAGTGGGGCAGCGTTGAGTTAGAGAGAGAAGAGCTAACCTCCCACTCAGGTGGAAAGGGGGGGATAGGAAATTCCCGAGGTAAACTGTTGTCACGTGGTCGCTAGCTAGCGCGTCTCATAAAGGATTCGTTTTACCCACGTGACAACAATTTACCACGAAGCATCTCTACCCCCGTCTGTCCCCCGTTCTCCCAGAGTGGGAGTTTAGGCCGACGCAGTAGGAGCCGCGCCGTTCCCACTTTTGCTCTCCTTATCTGATCCTTCTTGCCAAAAGTCAGGAAAAATGGAAATTTGAAAATTGGGCTAAGTGATCAGGAATTTTGAAAATTATGCCAATAATTCAGGGAATTTTCTTGAAATTATTATGCATGTAAAAATAGCTTCTACCAAATGGCACTGATCATTTAGTCTGGGAAAACCTGAAGTGGGGGAATTTGAAATACCATATTTTGTTGCAACATTATATTATATTTTGCTTTAGCAAGGCATATAATAATATATAAAAGAACTTTTTAAGTAAATTCTTATGGAAAAATAGTTTATATTTAAAAACCTGGGGTAGCAGCCTGGTTAGCCGAGAGCTTTTGCATACAGTTGCAACATATTTTAAAAGCCTTTTCCATAAGAATCTATTTTAAAGCAAGTCCCAGGTCTTCGGAAAGTCCCTGTGAAAGTCTCTTCCTGCTGCGCACCAAATATTGTTTACCAAAGGCAATGGGACTTGATGCTAATAACAAGCCATGCCCCTCTTGCCTTTGATAAATCTATGTAGCAGAGAAGTGCACTTACAGACCCGACTATTGCTCTAAATTTTTTCAATATTATTCGGAGAAATTAAAGAGACCAGTAATGTATAAAAATAATTTATTTAAATTTGAATTTGATTAGTTTTTTAGATGAAACCTATTAGATGAATTCATCTACTCAACCTCATAAAGAGGGCATGTCGACATTCTTTGGAATTTAATGGCAAGTATTTGTTATAAAAATCTAGAAAAACTTCTTCGACTTTGAAACCAAATTTCTGATACAAGAAACAAGCTGGATTTGTGACTGACACGTGCAAAGTCACGTCTTTCCCCATACAAGTCTGTAAATGGAAAACAAGCTCATTGAAATTTAAAATCACTTTAAAATTGCTTAACTATCTGTTGATCATACTTGTATTAAATGGTAAATCATGAAGGTGGCGATCCCGGCGTTTCTCCATTCAGGATGAGTGAAAACGAACGAGATGTAGGCTTCATTATACTTAACATCAGGAACCATGAATGCGAACGCTACAATCACCTTTCGATATAATACTACGCAACTGAAGTCTGGGTATTGTAAACACTCTGATACTAAAAGAAGGACACAACGGTATTATAAATATAGAATTTATAGTGATTATAATTTTAAAGGGATACTAGAAACTTGTTTCGAGAGTCTAGTATCCTTGAAGATCTTTACAATCAATTCCAGGCCAGAAAAATTCTCTGCAGAGGGAATTAACTACTGGTATATGATGAGGTTTGACGTAACAGTAATCGATGGGAAATTTTGGCACGGAAACAATGTTCCCTTTTTTTCTATAAGTTGAAAAGGTTATTCGTTAGAAAAAAAAATTTAATTTGTAATTTAAAAAATAGATTTCTAACTTGTGAGGGTAAGAGATTATTTCTCGCAGTAACTTGACCCTTAGAGGAATAGATTCGTAGTCTCTGAAGATGAATGGTTTTAGAGTCCGCATAGTATAAGGACTTATAATACTTTCCAACTGATCATCTTCGAAGCCTAATAATCTCGTAACAAAACTAGAATGCGATCGCCCCTGAGCGGAAGGACAAACCACTTGAAATCTATCGAGTACATTGTCACAATGTAGCCTAGTATTCTCCTGGAAGTTAAAGTAGGATTAAAATTAAACTAAAGTGGGAGAGTTGATGGTAATATTATAATTTACTTCGGTAGGAAGCTTTTCGCAACCGACTAAAGCTTGATATTGAGCTTGCAAATCAAAGACTGGCCTTTTGAAGTTACGATTTTTCTATCATAAAAGGTAAATAAATTGAACTTTATAGTTAATGGGAGAATGAAGACTGACAAGTTTTTATAAAGATCAACTCAATTGTTTGCCTATATTAACGATAATCGACAAATTCACTTGTCAAGCTTCATTCTCCCTTTAAAAGTTAAGTCTCACTTCTCTGACTAGAAGCTTCCTATAAAGTTTATGAGCCCCTTTATTTTGATCTAAAACTCCAGTAAGTTTTTCTAATCTTTGTAGAAGTAATTTCTCATCATATTCTGTCATTAATTTGTACCTAAATTTAAAGAGATTCTAATTAATAATTTTTATATATTTTTTAAATTGATTTTTTTTTTTCTATCATACTTAGGAGCATTAATTTCAAACGCTTCAGTGGATTTCTTTCTTATTTCGGTTACTAATTCTTGTTTTATTGTCTTTGAAGTGTTGCTATCACTCTGATTAGATGAAAGACTATCAAAATTATTTTGAGAAATAGATGAGGTAGGAAGAATCGTTTCAGCTTCATACGCTACGTGAAAATATCACAAAAAATTAAGGTTTTGTTTAGGTTAAATTTTTTTTGCCGAGTTAAATACTTTCTGAATTAAGAGTTGATAACATGGATGAGATATCAATTTTTGTATCCATAGAAAAATCTGCAATATCAGTCTGATCAATTTCTATCTCTTCTTCGTTTCCAATATCTTCACAATTCATTGTATATATTAGATCTAAATTTATAATTTCAAGACTTTAGTTGATACTTTGGAAGATTCTCTAATTAAAAAACGAGGGCTGTGCGAGTCTTGAATTTTTCAAGCAGAGTCTTAAATATTTTTCGAATTGAGTATAGAGCCAAGCATTAACTCGTGTATAGAGTATTCAAGTAGAGACTTCACGAATACTCGCACACCCCTATAAATAACGTTACCATTACTACAATGGGCGACAGGCTCGTGGCAATTTGTAGTTCCAACATCTACGTTAAAAGTTTCTAAAGAGTTATTAGAACAATCGCTAAAAATAGCATCGGGAGGTTCAGATTTTATATTTGTAATGAATTTTTCATCTTCTTTTCCAATGATTCGATATTTGTTATTACTACTAATGGAATGATTGGAATTTTCACTATGTAAGGAAGGAGTCCAATGACGAGATAAAGTCATTGTGGAAGATTGAGACGGGGAGGTTAAAACTTCTCTTTTGATTTCTGACAATTTTGGTTTCGTTCTCTTCCCGCGAGATTCCTGAAAAAGCATTTTTAATTTCCAGTTTTAAGAGACTCGATTGAATTTCATACTGGTATGGAAGATCGTTTCTCTTTGAGTTCAATGGCAGCTTGAATGGCGTTCTTCTTGTGTCTAGTTCGAAGACCCTGGCACATTGGTTCATCAATGATGACTGGTAAAGGTTTTTTCAATCTGGGTCCTTTAGGTCTTTTTGGATTCGCATCTATCAAGGTTATGTGGACATATTAGACATTAAATTGGATACTAATTTTGTATTTACAAACCATCTAAGGTCACTTCTGGAACTGTGGTTGTCAAAGCCCACCACCCAGATTCTCCTAATTCAATCTAGTTAAAACAAATGCCAAAAACTTAATAATAATTATAAATTAAAAACCCTCTAAAATCATACCAATCCCGATTTAAAGAAGTTTGGACATCCTGAAGATAAAGTTCCGGCTACGGTTCCTTGCCAGGTATTGGTTTTTTTCCTAGAGGGAACCAGTTAGAGTTAATGGGTAATTTATTTTTTAATTAATATGAAAAGCTATACTTTGACCCAAAAAAAACACCCCAATTTTTATCAATAAAAGAGCAAATATGATCTCGCCAGTGAAAAAAGCCACATTTTCCTTTCCCTTCTAATTGCAGGTTGAAAATTGATAATATTACAACTTTTGTCCTAAAAGAGAGAATAAGTTGGTTACTAAGTTTCGTATGATATTCAATTATTGCAAACGTTAGAGGGTACCATGGTAGCTTCAATCTTTCTAGTTGTTCGTCACTTGTCGGAGAGCATTCGCCACAAACAAATTTAAAGAACGCATCGCACATTAAACTGCTTGGACGACCAGATTTTAGGCAATCTGTAAAAATATTTGGGTGAATACGGTATAAGATACCTACGTTTTCAGTGAAAAATATGAAATTTAAAATTAAATTACCTAAATGAAACCGTTTCTTGCATTCTTGGCAGGGTAACATATAAGGGCTAACTTCGCAAACTTTACAATAACAATGATATTCCATTGTAAACTTCTATTATTAACAATTGTTCGATTTGTTTCTAATAAATATTTTCACTTCGAATTTCACCAAAAAACAAGAAAACTTTGAGGATCGTAAGTCATTTCTACGATTATTCTTGGAATGCAGTAATATGATTGGTTGAGATCTATGGCAGACGACGAAAATAATGACGTTCCCCGGAGTCCCCGCCCATGCGAACCCTTATTCTCGCGCGCGCTTTTGCCAGACAAAGATCGGTGTGGATTTTCATGTTTAGTGTTTATTTCAATACAAATTTTACAGAACATACGTAAGTACTTTATTTTAATAAATAATAATAGTTAATAAGCTATGTATTTTTCAAGTTTACACTCTTAAAATGACAAGAAAGACGAATAAAATTAAGTAGCTTTTTTTAGGATATAAAACTAAGCCTTTGTAAAATTTGGAATTGCCAGTGCCTAGGCAGGCTAGTTACCCCTAGTAGCCTAGGTCAATTTTTCTTGGACCCCTAACCCTTAAGTATTTAGGTATTGGCTTCTTGGTTTTGCATATTTTAGTAAATAGTTTTTTGCAATTTTACTAAAGGTAACCTGCCCTAAGGTTCGAATTTTCAAGTGCTTGTGAGATGTCGCAGAGTTCTTATAAAAGATTTTTAGTATCATAACTAGGCTAGAAAATGCATTTGAAGTCGATATGCTGACTTTGGCTAAGGGGAGAGGGTCAAGTCTTTGGGAAGAGGAGGCTGAAAAATTAGGTTGATAGGGTATTCAAATATGAAAAGTGTACTACAAAAAAGTTTAGATTACCATGTGTATCTGTAAACAGGTATCATATTATTGAAAAATGAATAGAGGTGGTGGAGGATTCAGTGGGAGATGGCAAGGTCGTCGTGGTTTTCGGGGTCAAAGAGGACCTGGTGGATTTCGACGAGGTTTTCGTGGTGGAAGTGGTAATTACTATAGAAGGCATGGAGCCAACTCAGCACAGAATGAAGCTGGCATTCATTCCGGGCCTTCCTCTACCTCTGGTTCGGGAGTATTTAATCCCAATGACCTAAGCCAAGCTGAGCCCATGGAAATTAATACAAATAAGTCTTCTGGTCCATATTTTGGCTGGAAACTTTATATTCAAGACCAAGCGTACGAACCTAGGAGTCCCATAGCCATGAAATTGGAAACCACCGAGGAATATTACAAATCCAAGGATCAATTTGGTCAAAATCTTGACCAAATAGAAACTCTCAGGTCATTCCAATTGGATTTCAAGGAATTTGCTACAGACCCAAGAGTTCTTGACAAGTGGCCTTACATTGTGAATGATATTAGAGAAACTCCGGAGAAAACTTTAGATATATTGGGTCTAGCCATGCATCGAGTTCTAACTGATGTAAGAAAAAGCGATGGAGCTACAGACTTTGACTACCCCAAAATTTTGGCTAGAATTTTTAATTATGGCCACGTAGTACCATTAAGAAAAATTAAGTCCAATATCCATGGCAAATTTGTTACCGTTGAAGGAACTGTGATCAAAGCTAGTAATTCCAGGCCACTTTGCGTTAAGATGTTATTTCAATGTCATAGGTGTCAAAAAGAGTTTACTCTGATCCAGCCTAATGGAAAATACACGCCTCCGAATAAATGCATCGTTAGAGGCTGTTTGAGTCAAAACTTCCATCCAATCCTTAACAAACCCAAACTGGCTGAATTTACTGAATGGCAAAGCATCAAACTGCAAGAGATTTTTCCTTCTTGTAAAAATTTGTCACTGGAAAGTAGCGGGGATATTCCAATGTCATTAGATGTTGAACTTGCGTTTGACCTGGTGGAGAGTTGTGTTCCCGGAGATGTTGTTTCGGTTAGTGGGACTGTCAAAGTGGCAACGGATGATTCGAAACCAAGTCGTGAAAAATGCACTTATCGTTTGTACATTGTGGCTAATTCCATCGTTAACAAGAAAGGATCCAATGAAACCATAGAAGTTGGAATATCCTCCAACTTGGAATTGTCTCATATGGATTTGGAAGCTGTGCGACAGATTGCTGCGGAAGAAAATTTATTCAAATTACTGGTCGCATCCCTCTGCCCTTATATTTATGGCCACGAAATGGTCAAGGCTGGATTAATATTGACTCTTTTCGGTGGAACATCGGGAAAATTCTTAAACGAACAAGAGGTGCCTATTAGAGGGGACCCTCATATCTTAATCGTCGGTGATCCTGGATTGGGCAAGAGTATAATGTTGCGAGCTTGTACTTCCGTTTCATCCAGAGGATTCTATGTCTGTGGCAACACGACTAGTGTTGCTGGTTTAACCATTACACTAAACAGGGAAAGTGGCAATGATTACACTCTGGAAGCCGGAGCTCTGCCATTGGCCGACTTGGGGGACTGTTGCATTGACGAATTTGACAAAATGCCTCATCATAACTCTCTCTTGGAATGCATGGAACAACAATGCATTAGCATGGCTAAAGCAGGCATGGTTTGCAGCCTTCCAGCTCGGGCTTCTATAATAGCCGCAGCCAATCCAGCTGGAGGCCATTATGACAGGTCCAAAATTTTTATATATTTATAAACTATGGTGATTTAAATATTTTAATAAGGCAAACTTCATGGTTTAAAGGAACACAGGGTGGCGGACCCAGTTTGTATAACGTCACACCCAAGTAAATGTGATTTCACGTATGATAATGGTAATAACTAAGGTAGTGAATGAAAACCAACGAATGAAGCTCTCTGGGACGTTTTTCGAACTAGGTCCGCTGTCTCAGCTTCTGTCACCTTAAACTTCAAAATTTTTAATAATCTGGGAGCCTTTCAACCCATTTAACACAGTGTTAGCTGGGTTGAAAAGAGAAAAATTTAAACCATGAGATCTTGTAAAAAAATTCAATAGGTCCAAAACTGTCTCAGAAAACTTGAGAATGGGGAAAGCATTGCTGTCCCGGTTCGATCTGGTTTTTATATTGATGGATAAACCCAACGTGTCCTTGGATTGTAAAGTCTCGGAACACATTGTTCAAATGCACGATCCAACAAAGAAACTAGTTGGTTGTGTGCGACCAGCTGATCTTGATGTCAATTTAAATACAACTGGATCAAGTAGTGACTTAAGTTTTGGTGTTGTTAATGAGGAGCCCTTGATCAAACGTTTGAAATACAGAGAAGGCGAAGAATGCGATCCTATACCTCATCCACTCATGAGAATGTTCATAGCTTATGCTAAAAAATACGTTAGACCCAAGCTCACCCCAGGAGCCGCGAACATTCTGCAGAAGTTTTACTTAGAGTTAAGGGGAAGATTAAATTCGAGCTCCAACACCCCAGTGACAAACCGACAATTAGAGTCAGTAATTCGACTAACGGAAGCTAGAGCTAAGTTGGATCTCAGGGAAGAATGTACGGAACAAGACGCTGTGGATGTTATTGATCTCGTTAAGCACAGCATGATAGATGTATGGTCTGACGATTTTGGTACATTGCAGTTGGATCGTTCCGCACACGGGTCTGGTATGAGTAACCGATCAGCTACCGGCAAATTTATTTCTGCTCTTACAAAGTTATCAGAAAAGATTTGTAACAATGTATTTTCGGTGGATCAAATGAAGTCATTAATGAGTGAAATTGGCTGTAACGTTCCTAACTTCGGTAACTTTCTAGACTCCCTTAATCATCACGGTTATCTTATTAAAAGAGGGCCAAAGCTTTACAAGTTACTGACTACTGATTATTAAGTTTTTTGACATGTGTAAAGTCTATTTCGATAAGGATAACTGTTTCACAGATATAAAAAAAACTCAGTTTTTCCACAAATGTCTAACGTACATAATATTTGACTTAAATTAAAATTCTTAAATAAAAATGCAAGTTTATATAAAGAGACCCATTCCTTAGTCATGTTTATTTTGAATACAAAATTTAAAAAATGTATAATATTTATAAATGTTTACATGATCACTTAATAGTTACATATTTTGATTTTCAACAATTGTTTTAACAGATTTCCCTTGCAGAGTATTATAGTTTAGATTTAAGTTTGGACATAAGTTTTTCTAACTTCATGGCTCTTCCCATATCTCCCTTCATTTTCAATTTTCCTGACATGAAAGCGGCAGTTGGTTTTAAATTTCCGCTGAATATTTTGGTGTAAGTTTCAGCGTCAGTTGTAAAAACGACATCAGCCTTTTCCGAGGGTTCTCCTTTACCAACTGACCCTCCAGCATTCTTCAAGTCGATGAAATATGTCCCCTCTTGACTTCCTGCAATAAATTATTCCGTTGCGCTTTACTTTTCATTTTCAATTCCGATTTTTGTATACAAGTTATACAAATTATTATAATACTCGCACCAGAGAAAGGGGGAAAGACAAAGGAGCGCAAGTCCCCATTTCATCTACCTTTGCCCCCTGTCTTTCTCTCTTTTAGGTATACGCCATCTGGTGTGAGTATTATAATTTTGTATTATCACAAGTTTATATCTTAGTTTGATTCTGTACCTTTGACGTGAAAGGAATAGAGAGCCGATGTTTGTTTAACCAAATCTTCAGTTAGTAAATCTTTAACTTTCATAAAGACTGCCTCAATATTGTCACCTCCGACAGATTCTCCACCACTCGCTCCTCCCTTGGCTGCTGAAGCGGAATCTACTGTAATTAAGGGGGGTGCATCTTTCAAATCTTCATCGCTTAGGAAGAAATCAGTAACCAGAGAATTTCCTGTTTTGAAACAATAATTTTTGAACATTGAGTATTTATGTTTAGTCCATCTTTAGAGATTAAAGAACTAAAATACCAGGAACGCAAGCGTATTGCTCAAAATCTGAAACTCCCGCTTCTTTCAAAATTCTTTCATCAATGAAAAAGTTTCCGGTACAAGTTCGGCTATCTTTCGATAAAATATAATAGGCTGCATCAGCGATAATGTCGGGTTTACGGCAATTTTTGGATATGTCTTTTCCACCCAACATTTCCATAGCGGCAGTAAAAATTGCGGTTTTTGGCCAAAGTCCATTAACCGCAATGCCATCACTTTTAAATTCTTCTGCCATTCCTAATACGCACATACTCATCCCATACTTTGCCATTGTATAAGCTGCAATTAAATTTTTTTTATTGAACTACCTTTACATAGATGTATTTTATCAAGGTCTTTTCCTTCCTCTTACCAACGTGATCTTTAAACCAACGTGGACTCATTATTAATGGAGGACTCAAGTTTAAAATATGAGGATTAACTGCTTTTTTCAAATGAGGTATACAGTGTTTAGAACTGAAATAAAAAATGCATTTTATTGAAAGTTAGGGTAATCCTATTAATACAGTCAACATACGTGACAAAGGTGCCTCTGGTATTTATACTATGCATCAGGTCATATCGTTTCATGGGAGTTTCTAGGGTTCCCGTTAAATGAATGGCACTTGCATTATTAACAAGTACATCAATGCCGCCAAACATTTGTACAGCTCCCTCTACAGCTTTTGACACTTGATCCTCTTCCCTTATGTCTACGACGCAGGGTAAACATTTTCCACCAGCGGCTTCGACTAAATGTTAAAGAAGTCATGATTTGTAATTTTGCATAGTACTTTTTAAATTACAAACCTTCTTTAGCGACTGAGTATATGGTTCCTGGTAATTTAGGATGATCTTGAGCAGTTTTAGCAGCAATGACTATGTTGGCACCATCTTTAGCCGCTTTCAAAGCTAAAATAGATTACATCATCATCATTATGCGCCAAATAGAAATATACTATTACCTCTTACCTATAGCTTTGCCAATTCCTCTACTGGCTCCAGTAATAAAAATAGTTTTTCCGGCTAATTTTCTACAAACGTGAAAATGATTAAAATTATGAGATTTATAACTTTCCCACGAGCTGGCATTGATACTTACCCTGTATTAATCATAGCTAAATCAAATTTGAGAACCTCTTATAGACCAAATACCAGAATAGTGAAGGAAACAAAATTGGTTAGACTCAGCAACTATATTAATCAGAAAAAACGTCAGAGATTGGTCCAACAGTCAAGAGGTTTTAAAATAATCAGGGAACCCTCCTTTTTTTTTGATATCTTAAAAAAAGATATGCACTTTTTGAGCTTGGAGACCCGGGAGGGGAGTACCATGAACCTCTCAAGGTCATACAATTACCAGAAGTTCATGAACATCCAAAAAATGCATTGAACTCGATACTCAGTGGCTAAGTGGCCCACGTTCTTACTTGAACAGTAACCTTATCTAAGTAACTCCTTCACTGTAGCGTTACGTGGATGCAAATAAGCCTCATGAATGGTCTTTTTTTATTAAACGAGATAAAGGCGCCAATAATTTGTTGCGTAAACATTTGCTAATTTTGAGCACCGATGTCACTAGTTTCATTGAAGAATTTTTGTGTTAGTGCTAACAGCGACACTAACGGAAAATATTTTATTTTTCCCCTCTTAAAAAAATGACGTCATCCTTTGCGGGCCCTGAAGGCTGCCAGTTCTTTTCCCTTCGCAAATCTGGAAAAGATTCAACGCTAACTTGACGTGACTGTTTTTCCCGCTATATTCTTTTACGTCAAATAAGTTTTTCAAATGAGCTATTTGGTTCACGTTTTGCACAAGCTTTCGTAAACCTCCGTCGTATTTCCTAATTAATATTTAATATTAATTTGTGCCCCAATACCTCGTAAGTATTTGGTTTTTATTATTGGCATCGGCTCATTAAAGCCTAAGGGACGGTTAAATTCAAGTCCGAGGCTTAACGTTCTAAAATCCTAAAACTTCAAAACGGAGTTCCTCAGTCCTGTAGTAGACCGGGACTTTGGGAAGGCTTCTTCGGTAAAGAAGATTACTTTTTGGGCCTTGGTTTAATTTTTTACGGTTATGCATATCTAGAAAGTTATTAAATATCCGCCTAGGATTAATACGAATAAGATTTGCGAATTAAGGTTTATTTAAGTCTTGGTTAGTGGCATTATGTTTAACTTTGACTTTGATCGATGATTGATTATTTGCTTTTGATGTAAACATTTGGCTATAGCCTAATCAAATCGTCCTTATCCTTTTGCAGGGAAGCTGTTTTAGTTTTTAAAAATTATCAACACGGCTAGCCGGAAATGGGCAGTGCACAGTATGGATTTGAAATTGTGCCTAGATTCTTATCTCCAGCTAATAATGAACTTATCGTGATTGAACATAACGGCTTAGTGATTTCTTCGTTCTGTTTTGATTTTGACCGAAATATCTGGAAATGTTAACTGCCATGCCTGTTTGCGAGGACTCCTTACTTTACAATTGTTGTACGTTAGATTCCACTAAAAATCATCGAAGTTACCCGCGCCATGCTTCGATTGATAGTGGAGTTCGACCCATACCAATCGCGAACCCAATGGCATCCTCCGGGGGATGTCGTACTGCCGCAGCTACCGTGATTGTGAATGGTGGTGGGAGTGTTTCAAAAAACCACAAAAACTGTAAATTGCCTCGTACGCCACCGGGATCCTCGTGTCAAGCCCTACGACACGCAGTGGCAGCCCTTAATAGACTCGATGATTTTACTTGTGTCAAAATTGGATCAGGATTCTTCTCGGACGTCTTTAAGGTGAATACATTATATTTTCTTTTAAACTTTTCACGTAGTTATATCTGTTAATAGGAAAAACTTGAGTCAGTTTTTTTCGCTTGAATGAATAGTCATTTTCAAATATTTTTATTTGGATCAAAACTTTGATATTTTAGTCTTTATGGTCTTATGAATCAGCTGTCAGGTTTTTTCCCTATAAATTTGTTGATAGTGCCAAAGAGTTTGTAGACAGAAAGTTTTAAAAAATGTTAGGGGAATTTTCTCCAAATATTTGGCGGGGTGAACCACTTGGCTTTAAGCCATTAGTTTTACAATTTCTTCTTTATAACTTTCTGGCAAACTTTTGAGCTGTAGAGTCTACGGCAAAACATTTGAAGATTGTTGTCGAGGTTTTTTGTTATTCTTGAAATCTCTCAGGAGCGAAAACCTCTTGAAGGTGACCCTAAGTTGTATAAATATATTTAAAGTTCTCGTACTAAACTCGGATAAAACCTACCTCTGTTAATCAAATATTTACTAAGGAAGTATTTTCTTTAATTAAAGCACCTTTAAAAAAAAAACCCAAAATTATTTATAGTTTTAAGTTCAAGTGTTACTTCCTTGTTTGAATGATTCTGAGGAGTAAAGTGTTGCTTTAGAAGTAACACCATGCTCCAAAATTCTATCATATTTGTGATATTTAGTCCATTAACCTTTGGTCATTCATGGTCATTATGTTATGACAATATCTTGGAGATGCTCATTTTCTAAGATCATATAAGTCATAAGATGTTTAAGAAATTACGTAAAAGTATTTGAGTTTTATTGGTAATTTTGGCAGAAAGTTTAAGACGGAATATGAGAAATGTTCAGCATTTCAAATTCTATAACAGAAGCCTATGAAACTCTTCTTTTTGGTTTCATTGACTTCTGGAATTTCATTAAAAAGTAGTGGACCATTCTTTCGGTCTGGGAAAGTCTGTGGATTTGAAAAAGGGATTAAACATTCATGGAATTTAATTATGAGCCCTAAAGGTTAGGAAATATTTAAGGAGATGAAAGTATTTATATATTTATATTAATGAGTGTTTGACGTTTTAATTGAAATAATTATTCTAAGCTGACAATATCCCCAAAAAGATTCAGTTTTTTTCGTATATTCTGAGCCAAATCAAACACTTCGCGAATATGAGTTGTCATATAAAATAATAATTGTTATGGAAATTAATCTATTATCATTGGCAATTTGTCATTTTTAGATTTTAAAGTCTAGACCCCCTGTTAGTTGTATTCCGGGAAATCTTAAATAAATATTGACGTGGTTTCCTAAATATCAGTCGCCTACGAAAGTTCCCGATCAAACCTTTTTTAAAAAATAGTTCTTAGTTAAAATACTGAGTTTTTTTTTTCTGTGAGCAATAATATAACTAGCGAGGGGATGGTGATGAGGGTTACCCCGAATTACTCTTGCATGGGAATGTTGTATAGATTGGGCTCGACACCAAGAGACACATCCTGTGACGCATCAAAGCCAATAGAAAATCAATTTCTGATATATCTCTTCTATGGAACAAAATGAGCCGAACCTAGACTCTTCCCATCCTGTAGGCGGATTCTCCTTTAGACTTGGGCGGAGATCAATGATGTTATATATCGCGCCAAAATTGAGGGAGAAATAGGCGTAAATCGGGAATAATTCCATATAATAATAGAGCAATAGACTATGTAGATGATAGATTGTGTTACAGGCTGGTCGTTTCCAAGACCACACTCGAGGCTCGCGAGTTATTGGTATTTATCGAGCTATTTCTCTGAAATTCCGAATTTATCTGCCTTTAAAATTATGATATTTGAAAGTTAGCGATAATGTCAGAAGATTTCATTTTACTTTGAAGCTATTGATTGGTACCAAATAAAGTTATCATCATCATCACTATTCATATCCTGCTAAAAATATAAACAAATCAATCAATGTCAAATAAATATTATCATTTTAATTTAATCCTAAGAGTTTCGATGACATAAAAGAGCTCTTGGCTACTATCAGATATCTTAAAAGTCGATTTATTACAATTAAACGCATTCAATTTACTAGCCAATAAACAACTGTCATGACATTTAGGGTAAAGCTAAGGGAAAGAAACCTATAGTCATGTAACCCCCTTACTGGGGGTATTTTGAAGGGAGATTATAGAAATTCACATTCTATAAAGGGTTTGCACCTAGATGAGAAATAGAAGCCTCTGACAATCGTTGGAAGTACAGGATCACCTTGTTCTTTTTTAGCCTAATGGGTTGAATTTAGTATTTTTCTATTAGATTTAACATTTATTTGGGTAACAATCCTTCTCAGGCTTGCCGGTTTTGCTATATCTCAGGGAATTTGAAAATTGGCCCTAAATCCTGCTTAATTTTCAAGTTTATTTTTGCCAAAAAAAAAAAAAAAAAAAAAAAAAAAAATTAAATTAATTTTACAAGCGTACCATAAAATGCAATTAAATAGATCTTTAATAATTTGAAAGAAATTTTGACTTGCATATGGACTTTAAATTTAAAGTTAATTTTATAACAACACAAATTTTCGAAGTTTCTATTGTGACAATCTGACAATATATATTTGAAACCAAACTGTTCATTAACCCACAACTTTCGATTTCACCATTTCCTATTAAATACTGCCTTCTTCCGTTTAAATTAATGAAATCACTTTTATTATCTCGAATAAACTTCATACGTGCGGAAACTATTTAAAAATATCTTTTATATTATCATATATAGTCTGTCAAAAAAAATTGGACATTCGTCATATCCCGTTCTTTATACACATTTTCTAAAACTAAAATAACCCCTTTTTTTGTAGACAGAACCATTATGTCTTCGTGTAAGATTAACTGCTATATAGATAAATACCAAAAATTTTAAATTTCATAGGGGATGAAAGTAGTTTTTCAAACGAATAATAATCATATACAGCAAGAAAACGTTTTAATTCTGTAATAACGAAGAATATGTCACGGTCCTTTTTAATAAGCCTCTTGAGTCTTGACTTTCAATGTTGGGAATGCGAAATTAAGGGCGAAAGAGTTAAAAGATTGTTAATTAGCTCGTTCACCGTAAGACAATTGATTCAAGGACCGTATTGAGAGCGACACTTTTAATTATTTTAAACTATTTACTCTCCTCGCAGTCGAGGACTTATTACGCTTTAGTTGGGAACTTATGCTAATTAGTTTTAAAACAAATAAGCCTGATTGGATTTCCCATTCAACCTTTTTTTATTTTTATTAATTCCAGAAACATTTCCTGAATGTTTCGCTACTAAAACGTGTTTTATTTTTATAGAAGTAGATTCAATTTAAATTCACTCCTTTCCCTCTTCACCCTCCCTTTAAAAACTATATCATGATTTCCTTGTCGTTTCACCATCCCTTTTAATTTTCGGCATGTTTGTTCTGTGTTTTTTTGTTCTAACCGGGTTCTTCCATAGCTAACGGTCATGAAACAATTAAATCATTCATTATTGTTATCCGTTATTAAGGACGTCCTCTCTTTGATAATATGGATGGTCTCTTTTCTTTTTTATGGTCTTGGTGGTTCCTTTTTTAACCAAACCTGGGAAAACTGCATTCCTAAAATACCTTCCCAGCGTATCTCGAGCCATTATTCGTTTTTCCCCCTTAGGCTTAGGGGTGTGGGCCATATAATGGGAGGTATATATCCTTTAAATATGAAAGACTGGCGTGGTCTATGGCTTCCTCCTTGTCAAAAACGCTGAGCATTAACTGAACGCCTATATAAAGGTAACAGCGGAGAACATGTCTTATTATTTCCGAACCTAGGAAACTCTTATATTTTATTAAGGGTTTCAGAGGGTTCTGGCTTCCCACGTGAAGAAATCTCACTTATTCTTACTAAACTCTTGTTTATTTAAGGGTAGTTAGAAGCGACTTCTTTCGTGCGAGGTTTAATTCACCTTAGCCTTTTAGTTTTTGACAAATCTTGGAAAGAAATAAAAATTTCAATATGAGCTTCGTCTGTTTGACCTGATCTTTTCAGAATTGAAAAACCCTTAGTTTTGTACGTAAAAGATATCAAACTAGGTTATATTTTAACCTTAAGATTGTAATACATAGCTTTCATTAAAGAGGGTAAATGTCCTTCCCCAATGTTGCCAGCTACTTGTGAGCCCAAATTGAAGCAGAGTCTGAGAGAAAGATAGCCCGATCTGTTCTAAAATGCGCTCGCAAGATCCTGGTAAAGGCTCGTTTTCAAGGAAGATTTTTTGACCAAAAACGGAAACTTTGGAAATTTTCCTTAGTTATAACGAAAAAGAAATTTTTTGCCCAATAAATCTTCTTTGAAAACGCGCCTTAACCCTAGTACAATTAAAGGAAAGCTTAGGTCTTGCATTGATTAGGATTTGAATTGATGTACAAAATATATTTACCGATTTTGAACTCTGGTCCTACCATTAGGTCATTCTCTCTCCTTCTGGCACGTGATATGGTAGCTTTCGCGCTGTCTTTTTCGTGAACGTACTTAATATTGAAAAGTTCTACGTTTTATTTTAATCTAATGACGCTTTCCCCACATTCTACGTCATGAAGCGGAAATAATTTGAAGTTTCTTAAAAACGTATCAAACATAAAAATTTAAATATAGGTACTTAATCTTATTAAAAATGCTAAAAAATATAATTTATAGTCCTTCGAAAACAATTATGACAGAATTTCTTTAAAAATATTGGTCCCCCTAGAGGCAATTCTATGAAGTAAGATATTTTGTTCCATTTTAAATAGGCCCATGGTCTCCCCGGGCTTGCCACCCTCACCAATATCCATTAAACTTATTTTTCCAAAAAATTGGATCCTTGATGAAGGCGCGACTTAATTAACCACGAACGAACGTTTTTCTTTACATTTTTAACTTGAAGATAAAGTACATTGTATCCTCTTCCTGAAACGAACCGTTTTTATATCCTAAATCTCTCAAAAACGTTTTATTTTAACCGGTATTGAAAAAAAAAGAAACTCTTCAAATATGCCCATTAGAAATTTCAGTAGTAAATTGTGTGTAAACACGCGTTTTTGGTTATTAACTTTTTTTAAGAAGAATTAAACCGGTTTTAAATCCCCCTAAAGTTAATTAGAATTAAGAGTTTATTAAGTCGTAAATTAGTGCGCGGTTTCCATCCCCTCTAGAACTCCACGAAGAAGAAAAAAAACTAGTTTTTTGATACACGTGAGCTAGATTCGAATTATGGAATTTTTTTTTTTAACTCGCCAAAAGAGCCAGTCTTGTGAGAAGGGTGTAGTTAATTCATATAGTGCTCAATGAGACCTTCTAAATGAGATCAACAATCTCAAAATCTCTCCACGTTGTAAGATAAATACCACAAATTATATATCTATTAAAAGGGATAAAAATATCACTGCAGTAGTTCAGTATTACCAGAAGCCGATGAAACCCTCCTTTGAAGTCTATTACTCCCGGGTCTTGTCTACCCCTCTCTGTATGGGTTAGTTTCAAAAAGCGCGATTCGTACGCCTCCTAACGGTAGATATTTTCGGAGCGAGAGTTCGTCGAGCGAATATCTCTAGCAGCCTTGGAGTTCGTCAAAAAAAACGTCGTCGTTTGTGGAGAGAGAGAATTTCCAATTTTCCGTAGACAGGGGTATGAAGTAGGACCCCTCTGATCTCGTAAAATTGTGAATTTTACCCATACAGAGAGGAGCGCTATATGGAACATTAGAGTAGTTGACTTCAAAGGAGGGTTTCATCGGCTTCTGGGAAAGGTGTGAAAGAAAAACCATAATCTTGGGGTTAACCTCTTGAACTCTAAAAATATATACGCCGATTACGCAATAACATAACTGATTGTTATGTAAATCACTTTAGTACAGTCAAAACTAGAGATTTGCACCACCATTACAAACTTTATAATTACAACATTTTTGAGATGAGGTACAAAACATTTGAGATGAAAATTTAAGCATTCGAAACATGAATGTAAAGAGCACGCCCGCCATTTTGTGTAAGATAAGAAATTTCAACACAACTCCAGGTGTATCTAGGCGTCCTGTAGATTCTAGAGGGTTAGAAAAGCACCTGGATTTGCCGGTTGACATTTCTTTTCTTACCCAAGATGGAGGGCATGCCCCCTACATTTTGACGAGCAAATAAAAATCTTCGAAGATCAGCAAAAGTTGGGTATTATAAAAGTTCACTTCGTCCCAACCTTGAAATAAAAAGGCAACATCTTCCGTAGAAACGGATTCTATTTAAGGACTCTTTTTGTTGGTTTCAAGTCTGACAATAGTATAGATAATCATATACTTCGACCCAACCTTGAAAAAAGGCAACTTCTTCAATAGAAACAGGAGCTTTTTAACGGTTCTTTTGATTGGTTCAAAGGTTATTTTATAATACCAACTCATTTTCGTAATTTTCATGAGATTTATCCTTTAAATTTTTCAAACCCTTTTTATATTTTGAAAAGTTATAAGGTAAAAAGTATTTTAAATTTAAATTTCCCCTAAAGCTAACCCGGATAACCTTTTTTTTTTTTCAAGTGGTCTTTTTTCTTTTCTTCGGAGAAAGTGCAAGTTTTTTGACTATATACTTGAGGTTATCTGTTTTAACCTTGGAATATTTGAGTTACTGTTCCACTTAGTTTTTATCCCCCCGTTATAACTTTCCCTCGATCAATTTTTGGGTCCAAGGATGGACTTCCTAGGGTTTCCTATCGGCTTAATGGGAAGGTGAAAAGTAAAATATCGTTAATTTGAATTAATTTGGGATACTTTTTAAATTGGACCGAAATGGTCCACCCATTTGATATTAATTAATAATTATTTAAAAATTAAAATCAAATTTTTGGAGTTTAGAGTTTACATTTTACATTGATTTTAATTGTCCTATTCATGGCACCTTTATTAGAATCTTAAATCTTTTTTTCCCTTGGTCGAAAATAGTTTGTAACTTCGAATATGGTTGGGTTTTCAGTACGTAGAAACATACGGCGTAAGAATACAGTCGTAAATTAAAGATTCAAACCTATCTAAAACCTAGGGGTTCATGGTTAGGTCAAAATCCCATTATTGGATAATCAAACTATAGTAGCCGTATAAGTTCTATGTTGAAATTTATTTTCACGTTAAAATAATATATATAATGGGAGAACGTTAAACTTTTCCGCTTGAGTAGTTTTTTGCAAATAAAAAAAATGTTAGAAGTTAACGTCAAATTTATTACTCTTTTATTTATGATAGAAATATTGAGAAAATATAATTTCATCGTTTTATTATAAATGTATATATATTTTTGATATGGGTTGAGGTTT
The DNA here is from genome assembly GCA_963920705.1 of Odiellus spinosus. Lineage (NCBI taxonomy): Eukaryota > Metazoa > Arthropoda > Arachnida > Opiliones > Phalangiidae > Odiellus > Odiellus spinosus. The sequence continues at coordinate 18,084,357 of OY987234.1, read as the reverse complement.
TTATGGTGAAAGTGAATACGATGAAAAGGCAGGAAACCATAATATTTCGAATAATCTTGCTTCTTGGGTCACGTGTGCCCCTGCCTTTGGGTGTGGTGTATTTTCGTTCCAAAACGTTGCTTATTCCAACGTTTTCTTTTTCCTCTTTAGCCCCATCTGCTTTTCCCCATTAACTAAATTTTGACTACAATTAATTCCGTCTGTCCAATATTTTTTTTTATTTAAAAAAAGGCTCTATTGTCTCGCAGCTAGATTTTCGTGTAAATGATGAGATATTTTAAGTTCGTCTCAACTGTTAAAGTCAGTATCATAGCTACGATGGGACCTTTATATAACCGTTTAAAGTGGTAGTGAAAAGGAAAATTTAGTTTTGGTTTCTTAATACGTATTCCAAAAGAATTTAACCCGATTGGCAATTAAAACCACACAAAATCATTGATAATCTTTTGCCGGGTTCAGAGTTTCGGACAAGTAAACCGATGACGATGATGGAGGCAATACAGTAACACCTCCTTCATTTATTTTTACCCCTTCCAAAGGGGGTAGGCAACCCACTGAATCACACCTGTAAAGGTGGATGATAAGCTCATGCGCAGTGACGGCGATGTTTCATCCCTCTTTGCTTGTGTGATTCTGTGGTTGCCTACCCCCTTTGGAAGGGATAAAAATAAATGAAAGAGGTGTATTGCCTAGCACTATAATTTAAGTGTAAAGAATCTTATTAAATTAACTTTTCAGTTTCTACTTCCCTTTTTAAATTCGTTATTTCATTTTTATAACTGACTCCTTTTACCGGGTTCGTATCACTCTTATTTTCCATATTTGTTCGGTTTTTAATCAATCCGTTTAGTCCTCGTTTAAATCCAAGGTCTTGTACTTTTGAATTAAATGAATTTAACGCGTGAGACCGACTGTATGTAGTACCTATAGGAATCCCGGCTGCGGGCATGGGACGGTGTACTTGGATTCCCTAAAAAGTATTTGATGGATTTAACCTTGAACCGTTCCATGTGGCCTGCGGAGCGTTGAGAACATTGAGGAGAATTTATTTTTTTGACCCGTCTATCTTGCCTGTCTTTCTTTTGTATTGTGTTTATAACGTTTAGAATAGAGAGCTTCCCTACCTTCTCTAAATAACCAAAGCCCGGGGCGAAATCAGGAATTTAACGCGGGGGTTAGAAAAGCCAAGTTAAAGGAACACAATCTTTATTATTTTTTTCTTTCGGCATAGTTGCTTCCAATAAATAACAAAAAAAAAAAAAAAAAAAAAAAAAAGAACAGTCTTCTAGGTCTAGGTCCCCGCTGGGCTTTCTCAACGTTTTTGCATTGCCGGTATTCTATCATTTGCTTATCACTATAGTAGACATCAGATAAAATTTTCACACACAGATACCGCGCAGGGATACGTATATTTTAATTCTCTTGAGGAAAGAAGTATTCGTTGAAAGTTCAAGGTCATTTTCTCTATTGGTAGGAATATCTTTAGGGGTGGTCTAGTATTTTATGATCACGAGATTTGGTTAAAAAACAGAGTTCGTACGATACCCTATAGAAGTTTGGTCAAATTTTTTTCTATACCAGGAGATGTCTCAAACTTTCAACCTATAGGGGTGGAACACTTGCCATTTATGATTGTGGAGAGATTTAGGAGAGAATTTCTAATTTCATTGTTGACCCAAGTGAAAAATTTAGTTATTTGATCAATGTCCGACCCCACACTTTCAACAAATCTCTCAAAGTACTTGGAGAGAGCCCTTATAAGCGTGAGTCAAATTTCGGTACATCTAGGATTCAAGGATAACAATTTTGCAGACTGAAATTTTGACCTAATTATACGTTATCTTTAATTGACTTGAAATGAAATAACACGTTTCCCAAATCAAATTCTCTCAATTCTTAAATTAGATTTACTTATTTCTCTCGCCATATTTACGATATAACACCTGTCGCATTCGCACGCTCATTTTTTTTATTCAATCCAAATTTAGACATTATTATTAATAATATATAGTGCGTTATTATTTGTAACGAATTTGTGTCGATGGTCCCGCGTATGAAAGTGGAACGAGCTTTGTTGACTGACAATTTTTTTCTTTTTTTTTTTTTCGTCGTCTTTTCAACCGAATAACTTTGACGAACCATCATATTGCTACCTACCGCCACATTCTGTGTAAATAATAATTTTAAATATTATGTAGGTCTTGTAGGACGATGCACCCCCTCAGTTGAGTTTTTCCCAAGTATACATTTTCGAAATATTTGGCTCGTTCATCAAAGTCGGTTAGTCAGTTTTGAGAATTTACCAAAAATACTAAAAATTATATTTCCATACCTTTCTACGCAGTATATTCTCCTTATCGAAAACACATGGGTCTTGCTAGGGAACACCCCCGGGACACCCGAGTGTAATTTTTGGTAGGGGTTTTTACGATCGGTGCATTCAACGTTTTCCCAAGCGTATCCACCCCTGGTATAACCTCCGTACTAAATTAAAAGGGTGTATGAAAAGGAAAATTAGGCCTAAGTCAATTTGATCTGAATTAACGTAGGTTCCATCTGAAGCGAGAGGGTTAGAGTATAACTCGACATACAAAAAGCAATTGTTCTATTTGTACTCTAATCTGTTCCTAAATATTTCTTAAAGAAGACATTTTTCGTAAATTGTTTTTTATCTGCCGTAAGAAATTTCTAATCACTGAAAAGGTGTTCCCGAGGGTCCGACACTCTTCAATTCGCTGTACACATGAGTTCATTGAGTTCAGCTTTTGAAAAAAATTGTACACCTGAGTTCGTTAGTGTCTGCCCCCTCGTGTGTTCCAGATATCTGGAAATGTTTTATGAGTACAAAGAATTGTAAGAAATCCTTTTCTCTGCCTCTTTGTGACTCTTTGCTATCCACAATTTTAGGATGTTATTTTCAGAAGTGTCTCGAATGCATACGCAAGCGAGCTACAGTTGCCCACAATTTCTATATTCACCCTCCTGGTTTTTGCGCCAGTTGGTGCATCAGGGGTCGACCTTTTATGTACTATTACACAGTCATCCTACACCCATGGGCACACTTCAATTCCTTGACTGAACCCTAGAACTTCCTTTATCCACTTGATCGTCTTGAATAAAGCGCGAGGCACTATGAAGCCATTTCTATAAGCGTATTTTGCAAAGTCTCTAATATACCCCTTCATTCCTGTTAGTTTCATGTGCAAAATGTGGTAGTCGCGTGCAGGCCACGCGCCTTCTGTTTCCTGTTTACCCTTGACCCGTCTGGTTTATTTTTCACTAGGTCACTGGTTACTGAAGTAGAAACCTTTTAAATCTAACGTTATACTGTCGTCTGCGTGGAACAGACACGTTAGTAGGTTCATATATATTAAGTATAGGGACTCCAGAATAAGAATCCCAGCTGCTAGGAAATCGAATACCGCCAGGAGGCCCCCTGTATTATTTGAAATTTTTAAAAGTTTGTGGAGAGAGATTGTAGAATTCTTTTTGAATAGTTCTTTGATCCAAAATTGGGGATAGGGATTTCATTTATAATAGAATGGTTCCGGCACCCTATTTCCGGGCCATTTTGGGTTACGCTTTTGTTATACTCGAAATTTTTATAATCAGGTTAAATTCTTGTTGAAATAAAATTGGCAATGACTATTTTCCCCTAAACAAGTTTTACAGTGAGTATTTATATGCCTCAGTTTTTCATACACTATGATCTTACCCTGAACAGTAGTCGGAACTATAGATACTTGTCATAGATTCTTATAGTTTATTCCACCTTGATTTGACAGCACGTATAAAGCTACACCACTATTTATTTCTATATTTTTTACTTAGAAATAAATTGAATTTAGCTTTGATCCTGGTGGCAAGTCATATAGTTTATATTTGTTACTCCTCTTTGATAGCAGAAGTTATTTTTCCCTATGGTGATTATTACTCCTCCAGCATTCCATATTTTGCAAACATTTAATCCGCAAAAGGTAGAAATTCACCAACAATTTTTGTTATACCCTTTTGAGGTTGGATATTACAACATCTATATTTAGAAATTTTCAAATTAGGTTTAAATGTAGTTGGAAATGGAAATTGTGCGGGTTTTGAGTTTCCTTTTTTTAAGTAGGAGTCGTTATGGAAGCTAATGGTTACCAAATTGTATAATTTTGACCCTGTTTTATATTTCTTTTTTATAACTTTCTTTTCTCATATTTCGGTTTCACCCACCTTTCAGTTTTTTCTTTTTTTCTTTTAACCTCGAAAAAGTCGCGCAATTAATGGGTTTACTTAATAGTCGACGCGTGGTACTTTGAGGTTTATTTATACCCTTGTTTTAGTTATTACCAAATATTTTTCGATTACGTTGCGTAAATATTCCTATGTTGTAAGGTGTTTTTAAACGAAATCAAATATTTGCAATTGTAGCATTTCTAGAAACAAAGAGTTTTACAATACCTAGGATTTTATTTAAGTTTTAGTTAACGAAATTTAAACGAATTCGTAGTTTTTACGTCGTATTTTCTAGCTATGTAATTTTTTTCAAACAATACGAAGCTTGTGTGTTCCGGTGTAATCGCGTAACACAGCGAGGTTTTGTTCAAAATGAGCGATATATATTTTTTGCGCGAACGAGGTCAGACCCGGCCGGCAAATATCTTCTATAATATTGGCACTTTTCCATATCAGCAGTCTTCTTTCTTTAGTTTTTCTGTAACTTCATCCCATTTCTTTAGTTATACGGAGAAAGTGATGTAAAATAATCTACTTCTATAAGAGTACATTTTTCTTAGGGTTTGGACGGCGACGGCTTAAGGAAAAGGTCGTGTAGAGGTCAATTGACCCAGTTGTCGTTCAATACGAGCAGGGTGCGAGTAATGGTATATAATATAAAAATACTTTTTATCCTTTGTGAAAGGGCCGATAATATTTCACTGGGACAAAACCTTCTCCAATATATATCATATTATTTGAAGGGTTAACGTTACTCACCCAACCTAAAATACTTTAATATTGGAAGATTTTGACTGAAATTTCAAATTTTTGAAATTTGTTCAATTTTAAAATCTCAAATTTTGAATTTTAAAGATGTTGTAAAGAGCCACTTGAATCTTTTAAATCTTGCTTTCCATTGGTATCTATATTCCAAAGACGAAATTGAAGGCTTCTAAATGGACAAACAAGCCGAATAAAAATAAACATCCATCTAATAACGAAAAAACGATTCAAAGTGCACTTTTTATAAACAGATTTCCGTAAAAATCTGTCGAGAAATCTCAAGATGATATATATAGTCGCAGAGTATACAAATCGTCATTATAAATATGCAAATAAAAGTTTTCTAAGCTTTATTTGACTTTCGATACGGGGAATGTAAAGTCGAATAAACTTGAAGAAAATAGATATGTACATAAATTTAAATTTAAAATTGACCCACAGGGATATAATATGAAAATACAATATAAATATGATAATATAACATAAAATGGGTATATAACCTTCAATATTAGGTAATTTTTCTGGTATTATTGTTATTAACTTAGTCGCTTATTTATATTCAAAAGTATTATTATACATAGGACATCAAAACACATCAAACTATTCGTTTTAATTACGAATAAGTAGTGTAGTAATCGTCAGATCTATAAAATAAACCTGATATTGTACCGTGACTCGCATAATACTGGAATCCATGAATTTTTGCAACAACACCATAATTTTTAGTGTTTTATATATACAGAGATAACTTAACTCCACATGTAGAGCCTCTTTTTACCCATATTGAGATAAAATCTTTATATTTTTAATAAAACTTGGAAGAGATATTTTTTAAAGAAGCCCCAATTTTTATTACCATAATATTTTATCATGAGATAAAAAATTTTTAGAAAGCTTTCTTTTGTTTTATAGTTTTTCTCTTCCATGCACACTGTGTGAAGAAATTGTCTATGGTTTTCCCGAATTTGGTAATGGGTCTCGGGATATTTCCTCTGGGTTACGTTAGGTTCTTTAAGGGAGAGCGTTTGGTGACCAGAATATCGGACTGAAACAATATTCTGGCGTGAGGTCGCGTCGCGTAAAAATAAATACCAACAAGGGTTTAAAACAACTAACAAATTTATTTAAAAGTGAAACGATTCAAAGTTTCTATGTCCGGACGGGACTTGGAATATTTTCCCTAGGATGTAGGGGATCGTGAAGTGAAAGTGTCTTTGGTAGGACGGTAATCTTTCAAGTGAGGTTTTTTAGGGCTCCAAAGATACTTTCTTATTTTGCCTTGGTTGAGATTTTCTCCGCCAGGGACATATGGATACAATTAAATTTAATTAGTAACACATTGGATTCTAGAAATTTTAAAGTTAGAAATGAATAAAGGAAGCGAGGAGAAAATAAGTCGAGAAGGGGGCCAAAAAGCCATTACTAGGTAAATGCTTCCACCTCTGGGAGCGATCGGGGATATTACAGATCTTATAATAGAGGAGGAAGGCGAGGCATGGATAGTCTCCTTTGTACGGCTTTCGTTTATAGTTTTGGGACCCCTCTCCTTATTTTTCTCTCGCTGTACATAAAGAATAGGGGATAGATAGTTACTCGACATCTTGAACTTATTTACAGGTATTTTCAAGATGCCGAGTTCTTAGAATTTTACGAAGGAAGGTTTTAGGCATATGGGTTACTTATTTTCTTTTAACATGTGTTTGTTAAATTGTTGGAAAGGAGGAAAATAAGTAAAAATACATTAAAGGTTATATTAAATAAGGTAATACAATTTTTCACATGATTAAATTAGGAACATTAATATATTTTTGGTATCACGTTACTCAATATTCAACACTCCCCCCCAGGTGATACTTTTTAAGTATTACCGAGAGTTCAGAACGTGGTATTATTTAATCGGCTATCTCTAAATTACACAAGTGCTGAATAGCGCGCCTAATTTTATTTCCGTTCGTAGTTTTAACTACGCAGGACCTGATTTCATTATCGCGGCCTTTAATAATTTCGATAATTAATCCCAATTTCCACATATGGCGGGGTAACTTGTCCTCGTGGATTAGGACCACGTCACCCGTTTTAAATTCACCTTTGTGGTTGGTGCTTTTGGAATAATGGGCCGACCGTAATTCTAAAAGGTATTCGTGTCGCCATCGATTCCATAATTTTTGGATTAGTGTTTCGCGATATTGATTTCTTTTAATCAATTCGACTCTCGAAGCAGGTATTTTCTCACGTTTGAATGTCAGAGGGGGTAGAGACGTGATTCTACGACCAAGCAGGAATGAAGCGGGGGTTAAAGGGGTAGGTTCATTCAAATCATTGTACGTGTAGGTTATAGGCCTAGAATTAATTAGTCCTTCGGTTTCAATTAGTAGAGTTTCTAATTCGGTATATGATAGGCAGGCCTGGCCGAGCGTCTTTTTTAATGAGGTTTTGGTTGATCTAACCAGACGCTCCCACCATCCTCCGTACCACGCGGCTCGCTCCACTATAAATTTCCACGTAATTCCTCTTAATCCAAAAAATTCTTTAAACGACTCTGCTTTGATACTCTGCCAAACTCTTTTGAGATCAGTGTTTGCCTTCTTAAATGTTTTGGCATTGTCGGTATACACAATAGTTGGTACTCCTCTTCTCGCGATTATTCGTCTGAAAGCCATTAAAAACTCGTCCGTAGTGAGGGAGGGGACTAGTTCTAAATGAATCGCGCGGGTCACGGCACAGGTGGCCAAGCAAATATAGGCTTTTTTGGTTTCGTTTTGCTCCTTAATCAACAACGGACCAGCAAAATCTATTCCTATGATGGAAAACGGGGGTGACTCTTCAATTCTATCTTTGGGAAGGGCTGCTGTGGGTGTGTCACCGGGATTTGCGTTTAGCCTTTTGCAGGTTATGCAATCCTTTACTACGGTTCTCGCTATTTGTCTAGCGCTAGGGATCCAATACCTCTCTCTTAATTGCGTTATAGTATCACTTATCCCTCCATGGAAAACTTGGGTATGACTTCTTACAATTAGCATTTTGGACAATCTGTGGTTTTTGGGCATGATAATGGGATGTTTCTCATTGTAGGAGAAAGAAGACTCTTCTAGGCGACCCCCGACACAAATTAAACCAAATTCATTTAATATAGGTCGCATTGGGGCTAATTTGGACTTCGATTCTATTGTCTCCCCTTTTTGTAGGCATTCCAATTCTGATTGATATTCTTCTAATTGCACGGATTTTACCCAAAGTTTTTTCGATTTTTCAATTTCTTCCGCACTAATGGGGCCTGTAATTTTATTTACCCCTTTGGCTCTTGAATTTTTGGCAAAACGGAATAAATAGGACGTTATTCTAAGAGCTGTGTTTAAATGATAATACCTGTTCAAATCCATTATGTTTTGAACCCGATATTTTTCCTTCGTGGTCACAGCGAGGGTTATTTTTCGCCTTTCTTTAGCGACCGAATCTAAATTGGTTTTTTGGGGTTCGCTATTCGGCCACGCGTCTTTTGGTTCTTTTAACCAGGGAGGTCCCTTCCACCATATCTCACTTTCGACTAGTTTTTTGGCGTTTATCCCTCTACTGGGAAGGTCCGCGGGATTTTCTACTCCTGGACAATGGTGCCAATTTTCCTTTTTAGAAAGCTTTTGAATTTCAGCGGCTCTATTACTGACAAAGGGCTTCCAGTTTTTTGTATCATCCCTTACCCAGGCTAAAGCGACGGTAGAGTCCGTCCAATAAATTATATTTTTCAACTTTTCATGGAACGTATCTTTTACGTAATTAACAAGTTTCGCACCCAATAAACAGCCCATCAGTTCTAGTCTCGGTAATTTAAGCTCGTCTTCTGATTGTTTTATTGGGGCTACTCGGGTCTTCGAGGTTATTAAGGATACACCGATTTGGTTTGATTTGGTGGTGTATCTTAGGTAAATAACCGCAGCATATGCCTTTTCACTAGCGTCAACAAAACAATGCAATTCTTGTTCGGTTATTTCTGATTCAGATTCGTTAAAGTAGTGCCTATTCACTCTTAAGTCATGTAGCAAGGGTAATTCTTGGGACCATATCTCAAATTGTTGACTAATTTCTAAAGGCAATATGTCATCCCAGTCATTTTTATATTCCCATAAAAGTTGGAACAATATTTTAGCGCGTATGGTGAAGGGCGCTAGCAAACCTATGGGGTCAAAAATCTGAGAAATATAACTGAGGAGATGACGTTTCGTTAATTTAAGGTTTTTTCGAAGCTCAATTAAATTGGTCAAATCGAAAGTAAAGGTATCAACTAAGGGATTCCATTTTAAACCTAAAATTTTGGTTTCCGGGGTAATTTGGGCCTGGTCAAACAATTCGTCCCCCTTTTCATCTACTTGAGCTTTCCATAATTCTCTCAACTCCTTCGAGTTCGTACCCCATTTTCGGAATCTCATTCCCCCTTCTTTTACAACTTTCGCCGCTCCTATCGAGATTTCAAGTGCGGATGAAACGTCTTTTTCTCCACTAGTAAAATCGTCAACATAGAGATCGTTATTCAAGGCTTCTTTAACTCTTTGATCTATATTTTCGGATTTTTGCAAGTGGTATTTTACTGTACAAGCTAACAAAAAGGGACTGGGCTTAACTCCGAAAGGAACTCTGGTCATTCTGAGGGTTCTAACTTCGTTGGGTTTAATTACTCCATTTTCCTCTTTAGTCCAAAGAAATCTCACAGAGTCCTTGTCGGGTTCATCTAAAGCTACTTGGAGGAAGGCGGCTTCAATATCGGCGACTATTGCTACCTTATTTTTTCTAAATCTCAAAAGTAGGAGGAGGAGATCAGGATTCAGATTTGGGCCGGATGCTAGACAATCATTAAGAGAGTGGGCTCCATAGGCGTGAGAAGAGGCATCGTAAACTATTCGAAGTTTGGTAGTTTGCGCTCTCTCCCTTATAACTCCCTGGTGGGGCATATAATAGGTACCAGGATTTCTGACTTCTATCTGGTTATCGGGGACAATTTCCGCTATACCCTTTTCTATTTGGTCTTCGATAATGTTTTTATATTCTAGGTAATATTTCGGGTCCTTTTCAAACCTTTTTTCTAAGGAATGCCACCTTTTTAAAGCTAGGCTGTAATTATCGGCGAGGGATTCTTTGTTTGTTTGCCACGGGAATTTGACAACGTACCTTTCCCCATCGTGTTTAACTTCATCGAAAAAGGTCGCTACAGTTCTCTCATTGAGATTTTCTTTAACTTCTCGATTATCCACTCCCATACTCTCCAAATCAAAGAACGATTTTAGAGTGTCATTTACTCTTTTTTGGCCGAGGGATGTAACCATTGTTGTCACTGGATGATTTATAGTTTGGTTTGAAGGGCTATATTTTACGCCTTGAATACACCAACCCAAAATCGTTTCAGTGGCCACTAAAGAGCGGGTGAACCGTTCATTTTTGCAAGTCATTAATTCCCAATAATGGTCTGATCCGATTAAAATATCTACTTCTGGGTCTTCAAATTCTGATCCCTTTGGATCATCGGCTAATTGAAGGTTTTGGGATCGTAAAATATTTTCTAGACCTTCGTCATCAATTTTAGTGAAGGTATAGCAAACAAAGGGTACTTCTAACGCGATAATTTCCGTTTTTTGCTCAGGTTTTTCTCTATTTTCGAGAGTTATTTTGACTAGGTTTACGCTTCTTTTTGAGGGAATCTTGCTGCCAAAGGTATAGACTTCTTGGTTTTTAAGTTTGCCTACAATGGGTAGCTTCAATTTTCTAGCTAATTCCTCTCTTACGAAGCTGGTTTGGCTTCCACCATCGAAAAAACAATGGGCTCTTTCTTTGTTTTGCGGGTTTTTTGGGTCTCTAACAATGGCTATGGCGGTTTGCATTAATACCTCTTTCGTCAGATTTTTGACCGGGGCTACGGTAACTGCCGAAACGACGGTATTATTTTCTGCCGAAACATCTTGTTTTTTGTGACTAGGGTTATGTTCACATATGGAAAAATGATGCTTCCCTTTACATTTTATGCAATTTCTAAATTTAGATCTACAGCCTTTTGTGTCGTGACCATAGCGTAAACATATAAAACATCTACCGCTATCTTTTACAATTATCTGCTTTTTTGGTAGGGTAAAATTTGGGCAGTAATTGGTTTTATGGGTGGAATTTTTGCAGAAAATACAATAAATACTTTCTTGGTCTTTTGTGGCGGTTGATAGGGTGGAACTTGAGGCTTTAAATCTATTTTCATATTTTATTTTGTTCCTATTTCTATCTTGGTAACTATGGTGATCAGATTGGCTAACATTTTCGGAAATTTTAGGAAGTTCGGACTTTCCAGGTGTAGCGCTTAGCAATTTTGCCAATTCGCGGCTTTCAATTTGAGAGCGTATAAAATTTATTATTTCATCCGCGTCCCAATTTGGGCTACTTCTTTTTAGGCAAAATTCTGTTCTGATATCATTTGGCAGGCAGCGTAGCAGAGCCGGGCATAGAAAAGAGGCCTTTTCAGCGGTATTAACTCCTAACGCTTTCAAACTTCTAAGACTAATTTCGCACGTATCTAATAGGTTTCTTAGATCTTTTAAATTTTGCGAGCTTAATACTGGCTTAATATCTAGGAGTTTATTCATGTGGGTATGAATGGCTAGGTCGGAGTGCTCGTATCTTTTCTTTAATAAAGCAACTGCTTGGTCATAAGATTCATCAATCTCTTCAAATCCAATAACGGCTTTAAGAGCCTCCCCCTCTAAATATGACGTGAGATAAATAAACTTTTCTACCTTTTCGAGTTTCGAGTTTCTGTCAATTGTGGCTTTGAATCTTGCCCAAAAACTGTTCCATTTTGATATCTCTCCATCGAATTTAGAGATAGTAAGTTGTGGGAGTCTCACTGATGAATTGTTCGATCCGGCGATTCCGGGGTTGTTCGATCCGGCGAATCCGGGGTTGTTCGATCCGGCGATTCCGGGGTTGTTCGATATAGTTAGAGTGGTAGGCGATGACGTCACATTTTGGGCGATGGGCGTTGACGTCACATTTTGGGCGATGGGCGTTGACGTCACATTTTGGGCGGCTGGCGTTGACGTCACATTTTGGGCGGCTGGCGTTGACGTCACATTTTGGGCGGCTGGCGTTGACGTCACATTTTGGGCGGTAGGCGATGACGTCACATTTTGGGCGGCTGGCGTTGACGTCACATTTTGTGCGGCTGGCGGTGTCGTCATTAGATTGGTTACTGGAATGCTTCCAGTTGACGTGGTGCTGGTGGAGGCAGAACCCGTTGACCCTGCGTATGGTATGGTGGAAGCATGGGCTTTCTGGATAATTCTTTTTACCGCGTTTTTAACGTCGGTGATATCTTCTCGATATCTGATGGCTCCGTCCGTTTCGTTCTCCATCTCGATTACGTCTTCTATGAGGGCTTCTACTCTTGAATCAATTCTGATTAAGTCTTCTTCTCGTTCGAGAAGAACAGAAAGAGCGTCTTCGTAATCGTCGATGACGGCGTGCTTATCTTGGATGAAGGTTTTAATTTGGTTAACCTTACGGGTGGCGGCTTTTCTAGCGCTGGTCCTGATGCTTTTGGCTAGATTAAGCTCCCTTGTTTTTGCAGCGGTAATACTTCCGGAGTTGGTATTGGTCATTGTTGGTGGCGGAGGTATGTTACTAGCTGCGGTTTTGCTTCCTGCGGCGTTTGGATCGGTTGACATTTTGATGATAGTTTATCTTTAAAGCGACTGTTCGGATTTTAACTAGCTAATTTTCCCGGGTTTCGGCACCATGAAGAAATTGTCTATGGTTTTCCCGAATTTGGTAATGGGTCTCGGGATATTTCCTCTGGGTTACGTTAGGTTCTTTAAGGGAGAGCGTTTGGTGACCAGAATATCGGACTGAAACAATATTCTGGCGTGAGGTCGCGTCGCGTAAAAATAAATACCAACAAGGGTTTAAAACAACTAACAAATTTATTTAAAAGTGAAACGATTCAAAGTTTCTATGTCCGGACGGGACTTGGAATATTTTCCCTAGGATGTAGGGGATCGTGAAGTGAAAGTGTCTTTGGTAGGACGGTAATCTTTCAAGTGAGGTTTTTTAGGGCTCCAAAGATACTTTCTTATTTTGCCTTGGTTGAGATTTTCTCCGCCAGGGACATATGGATACAATTAAATTTAATTAGTAACACATTGGATTCTAGAAATTTTAAAGTTAGAAATGAATAAAGGAAGCGAGGAGAAAATAAGTCGAGAAGGGGGCCAAAAAGCCATTACTAGGTAAATGCTTCCACCTCTGGGAGCGATCGGGGATATTACAGATCTTATAATAGAGGAGGAAGGCGAGGCATGGATAGTCTCCTTTGTACGGCTTTCGTTTATAGTTTTGGGACCCCTCTCCTTATTTTTCTCTCGCTGTACATAAAGAATAGGGGATAGATAGTTACTCGACATCTTGAACTTATTTACAGGTATTTTCAAGATGCCGAGTTCTTAGAATTTTACGAAGGAAGGTTTTAGGCATATGGGTTACTTATTTTCTTTTAACATGTGTTTGTTAAATTGTTGGAAAGGAGGAAAATAAGTAAAAATACATTAAAGGTTATATTAAATAAGGTAATACAATTTTTCACATGATTAAATTAGGAACATTAATATATTTTTGGTATCACGTTACTCAATATTCAACACTGTGTTTAAAATTTATTAAACTGTATACCCTTTCATTTCGTTTTATAGTTTATGGATGTAGGGGTAATCTGGTCTTTGTCCAGTATAAATTTCAATAGGATTTTAGCCTTTCAAATTTATTCATCGATTTGCCAATATTTCGGTTCAATAAGTTGATGCTATCTCATCTCTATTTGATTTTTCTTTATTATACAACTCCTCGTTATCATTCTCGGTGAGCCTTTCATGGGATACTATTAATAGCTAGTGAATGCTGATATAAGACTTTTCAAAGTGTTTAATATGGAAGTATAATTTCCATTTAAAATCAGGACGGCGGTAGAACTCTTTTTCCGATTCGCTTGACATCTTGTCGTGTTATTGTATTTAACTATATTTGGCTGAAAAGGATTTCCCTCTAAAAACTTTTATGCTATATTTACTGTTTGGATCGATTTCAAAGAGAGCGTGAAATAAGAACTTTGTTTTTTTATACATAGTTTTTTCTAAAGGTCAGAGGTGAAAATTCCACCACTCTTTCTCGGCTAAGTTGCCTTCGAAGTCGCGGTTCTTGGCCAAAATGTTGATTGAAAACGTAAAAAAAGTAAAATTGGAAAATAGATCCGAAAAAATTAGTAAAATTGGAAAATAGATCCGAAAAAATTAGTAAAATTCTGATTGGAAATATTGGTATATTTGGTTTCCTGAAAACATTCTACATTTTAAAGTCATATTCATAAATTCCACACAGAGAAACATCCGTGAAGGGGCACGGTTTTCTTCTTCAGTTACAGTGGAGCTTTAGTTACAGTGGAGCTTTAGGCGCCATAGTAGCATCACGAGAGGGTTAGGGTACCATCTGAACTTGCGTTTTGACCCCCGTAGCCGTAGAAAAATTTCAGTATTTTAGTAAAGTAATTCACTATCCCTTTAAACGGGCATTGGGACTTCTCTTTCTACTTGAAAGGCTTGCATTAAGCCGTCTGAAAATGCGAAAAACATGTATGTAGCTGTAAAGTATACTTTTGATCGTCGTTTCTCACGAACCAACGAACGCTTTACTCTTTATAATGCCCGGATAAATTTGGCCTACTTTTTGAATAACGATCGCTATAGAATGCCGGCATCGTATTCAAAATAGTTTTAAAGTGGACATGAAATGTATATGTTTCCGATTGGTTCAATAAACCACTTAAAAGGATGGAATATAGGTCATATAGCCTTAAATCCGCCAAACATTTGTGGGTAATTAAAAGGGATGGCCCTAAATCAAATCCCAGAAATTTTATTTTACGTATTTCTTGTTTAAAATCTACATATCTTAACCTTAAAACGTGATAATCGTGAAATATACAATTCATACCAAATATTCAGCATTATATTGTTATAAATATGTACTTAAATAATGTCAGTATTAGTTTTTTTTTTGGGCAAGGACTGCTCCAATAATCTTTATATGTGAAAAAATAAATGAATTTCATCGTTAAGAATGGCTTGATAAACCTTCATAAGGAAAACAGAATACATTTTGACGATAATTTCGGTAAAGATGGTTGATTACCTAAACATTAAACAACTCTAGATCTATTTATTGGCCACGACCTTGTTTTTTTATCATTAAATTTTTTTTAGAAAATAAGTCCTTTATCTTCTATAATAATTCGAGGAAAAAATTCAATGCTCTTCGGAAAGATAATCAGACATAAATTATAATAAAAGCATTAATCCCCTCCCCTCTCTATTTATGAATTTTCGATTGTTTCGATTTAGACAAGAGTATAGAAAAGGAAAATGTAAACTTTCTTTTTATAAGTAAGGGAACCTACGCGAATCATGAGATTATCATTTTTGACCACCATTTTCCTTATTCGAATTTCTCCTTGAAATATTTAACTTTTGATTGGTTCGTTCGTTTGTTGAGACTCACGTGACAATACCCATAGCGTGTTTAGTGTAGGGTGAAAGGGGTTCTACTTATAGCTGATTTTTTTATCCATTGTTTCCACGCTAATAGGTCTTTGATTTTTAAGGACGCTTTCCCGAATTTAGGTCATTATCAAAAACGAAAGAATTCGGTTTCTTCTTCGTAACGGCTTGTTAATTTTTGGATTTTAAGGGTCAGTTAGATTTATTTTTCCTCTTACGTATGTGTCTTATTGTCCAAGAAATATGAACGCTTTTATTGGTTTAATGATACAAAACATAATGATGTGAATGGTTATCAACCTTTCAAGGACGCCGTATAGGCTTATGTTCGGTTAGCTCAAGTTAGAAAAGATTCTGAGTATAGATTTAGATAGAATTTTGACAAAGGGGAGCTTAACGATGTAATAAAACTTGAATTTAGGCTTAGAAAGAATATGATTATCATTTTATGGAATTAATTCTAGGCAAAATGTCTTATCTTTTTTATATATACATCTTAATCTCTTAGTTCGGTTACTATTAGCAAACTTGTAATTCTGTGTTAGGCCTTTAGATATATTAGATATTTTCTTGGAATATCAGTACAGGGTTCGTACACGACCTGGAAAACCTGGAAAAGTCAGGGAATTTGGAAAGTGGCCCAAAAGGTCAGGGAAAAGTCAGGGAATTTGGAAAGTGGCCCAAAAGGTCAGGAAAAAGTCAGGGAATTTGATAATAGCCCAAATGGTCAGAGAAAATAAATATTTTGGTATCTGTCAAGGAACTGTATATGATTGGTTTACCAATCAGTTGTAACGTAATTATTATAAACTGAAAATATTTAGCTAAAGATTCAAATTGTTTCTTATATTCTGAGTGAACTATCAGCCGACCCCGATTGATAAACTGTGTCAAATAAAATGTGGGAAAAAATATTAAAATTGGTCAGGGAAATTATTTAGAAATGGTCAGGGAAAATCTGGAAAAGTCAGGGAAATTAACTTCCAAAATTTTGTACGAACCCTGCAGTATGTGTTCTATATTTTCAAAGATTAGTTTGTAAACTCCAAATTTAAACCTATCTAAAAATATTGATATTAATTATTCCAAGATATGACATTGAAACTAGGGTGTTAAAACTCATTATGAAACCAGGAACATATATTAATTATGGTAACTTACCCAAAACAAAAATAAAAACAAAAAATTGAGCTTAGGTATAAAATTAATTGGAGGTCTCTTACTAATTACCCCCAAACAAAACTGGCCTTAGACGGTTTTAATAATAGCTAACTTAATTTGCATAATTGATCGAAATCATACCCTGGAGTGTATATACGTGATAAAATTACTTCTCCTTCTGCCCTTTCTCTCTTTGTATAAATAAAAGTGGGCGAACTTGAAAATCACGATGGTAAACCTTTCCAATTTCTCGAATTAAATATCATTTAATCGCTTTGTCCAAAGTTCGTAACTGCGCGCCATAATGACGTTATTATTTTTGTAATTGTGTGGGACGCTTCATATTTTGTCGCCGTGATGGTGTGAAACTTGATGGGGAGGAGAAAGAATGGATTATGGTTTTGTTTGAAACCAGATTTTGTCCTGGTTTCTCTTAATGAATTTTTTTTAAAACTGATTTTTGGCAATTTGACACCCCTGGGTAAAATAACGAGGAAGCTTGTGTTTAATTACCACCCACCACTTTTCGTGTATTGGTATTACTTGTTACGTTACTCTCGATGTTTATTAGTAATTTAAATATACCCACCTTTGTCTCGAGAGGAGGAAAAAATTGTTCTGGTTTTTATTAAATCGGTTTTGTAGTCGGGGTGGTGTAATCCACTCTTACTTTCTGCTGTATTTTGTTTCCCCGTTCCTCTCCTCTTCCCGTTGAAAGAAATTAGGCAGGCATTGTGGTGTTTGCTATGCTTTTAACTTATTAAGTACCGAGAAAGGCCCACACATGCAACCATTTTTTTATTTTTTTTTGTAAAACAGCTTGGGGGATAATTGATGATGGATATAGAGTTTATTTGGATACCCATTGATTTACCTAGTGCTGTTATGTTTTCAATATATGCATATTGCCAAAAGTTTTGGTTTAAAATGTTCATTCAACAATATAAACATCAATTTTAAATTGTTTCTGCCCTAATTATGTAAATTGAAAGGGGGTTTTTAAATATTTTAAATATAAATTCAGTAAGGATGACAAGCAAGCCATGTTTTAAATGAATATTTCAATCAAAATACGTTGTTTTCAAACGAAACTATATTGGAAATCCACCATTACCTCTCAAACTTCATTTTTATACAATCACATTATTTCAAATGAGTTATTTCCACAATTAACTTCTGATAAAGTCAAAAGAAAGTTGCAATTAACTTTCTGCGTGGTCAAATATGTAAATTCAAGACGTATGTATGATCATGGAGGAAATATCATAGGGAAATCCAAATGCGGCAAAATTTCGCTCGCTTCGTAAGCTGACGTGTCAATGTTTGGTATTTCGTGATACCTCCTTCATCAGAAGTAGATGAAACCCTCCTTTGAAGTCTATTACTCCCTGGTCTTGTCTACCCCTCTCTGTATGGGTTAGTTTCAAAAAGCGCGATTCGTACGCCTCCTAACGGTAGATATTTTCGGAGCGGGAGTTCGTCGAGCGAATATCTCTAGCAGCCTTGAAGTTCGTCAAAAAAACGTCGAGAGAATTGGAGAGAGAATTTCCAATTTTCCGTAGACAGGGGGTATGAAGTAGGAACCCTCCGATCTCGTAAAATTTTGAATTTTACCCATACAGAGAGGAGCACTGTATGGAACATTAGAGTAGTAGACTTCAAAGGAGGGTTTCATCGGCTTCTGCCTTCATGGTATTCTATTATTTTATATTTCTTGAAGATTGTTGGGTTAGTAAATTTCTTGAAATTTGTTGATTTCCTTACGGTTTTTATTTCATCCACAATTTGTATACTTTCATTAATTCGCTCACCATGGAACGTACTTAGTTTAGCTTGGCACGCACTCGACATAATATACGCCCACGTTACGGTTTAATTCTAATTGGCTTCGATTGATAGCGACTCTCTGGAGCCTTACCATCACTCCCTTCGCAACTTGAAGAGGAAAAGAGGCTTGAATTAGGACCGAATTATTTTATTATTTACGTATATACGAAGAAGGAAATGTAACAAGCGCTCTTAATATTATTTGGGGTCAATTTGTGTTCTCCCTCTCATCTCATTTTCTCTTATTGTGTTGGCTATTTGGCCCATCCGGGATAAAATCCTTATCAACTATATACTATATATAGTTCTACCATATATATAGGAGGTATAGCGGGAAGATAGACGTGAGAAAATTTCTTAACTCCCCTTTAATTCTTACGACTGGCGGATTAATAGGTAGGTAGCACTAGGGGGAATTATTGACCTCCCCTCTAATTGGATGAAAGAGGGTTAGCTCGTACGGTGGCTATTTGCCACTGTACAACGCAAAATATGGGGTAAACGCCATTCCTTCGAAAATGTTAAGACTGCTGGCCGGCAAATGTTTGTCTTACGTGCTAGCCCCCTTTACCATCGCCTGATTAGTCTCTTGCCTGGAAGGAACCATTATAACTTCCGTTGCGCAAGCAGACGACAAAAGGCAATAGTAAAGTCGCTCCTATAACGACCATGGGTATTTTCAATACGGCTGTTGCGCAGAAAGTCAAAACTTCGATTCTATTACGCATTAAGGGAATGATACTACAATGGTACAAGATGGGATGTTACGATTACTTGGGGGTTTTGGAAGTTATGACGTCACTGCTTCTGTGCAAATTTCGGAATACTTAGGGTGAAACCATTGACTAATCTTCACCAGCAGTATTGCTGGTTGTAACCTTGTAGCTTATCATTCCCTTGTGGTTATGTCCAATATCGGAGAGGAGCAGCGAAGGTTGTAAAAAATAGCTAGGAGGCGGAATTTCGGGGATATTTTTGTATCCACACAATTGCATTTTACCCCATGTCTGCACGTCTCAGTATCTCACCTCAGTGGTCAGAAAGCGAGACATTATCTTAAAGCAAGAATCCATTCAGGTTCCATAAGAATATGGGAGGGCCGCCATTCAATAACCATCCTCCCAAACTTTGTAGCAAAAGTTCGTCCGCTTCGAATCGATTTTTCAAGTAAATCGCTCCTGCCATTATATTATTAACCCGCGCCACTAACGACCTTGACATAATATTTTGGGTAATAAAAATGGAGCCGACCGAAAAAAGATCTAAGCGTACAAATGTTGGGAAAATTGCAGACGAACATTTGTTACAAAGTTTGGGAGGATGGTACCAGAGGCTAAAGCTATGCTCCCATATTCTTATGGAACCTGAATTGATTCTTGCTTATAGGGTAGCCAATAGCGTTAAAGGTAGCGAGAAAGAAATTTTACTAGCCATCACTATATTATTTCGATAGGTATCTTGCACTATATGTTGCCATTAATATAACGAAAAATTCAATTCAATTATTTGAATCGTGTAATACAGAGAACAAAATTTATGATTAAGACTTTAATAAATACTGGCCATCGACTATCGATCATAACTGGTTCGATGGTTCCCTCCGCGTGAAGTTGAACCACCTCTTCAAGTTTTCAGATTGTTATATTGTGGCTCATTGAATTTATGAGACGAACAATACTTGGAGCTCTTATAAAGCTTGAAAAAAATATTGCTCTCTATATGTATTAAAAATTGGATTCGTTTGTTCTGATCGCGAAGTTCAAAATCGTGAATTTTTATCATTTTATTGGTTGTTATAACGTTTCTCCAGTTAATTAAAATACCTTTGCATTAATTTTGATTTAAAGGGGATGTGAAAATACTTTTACATGACGTCCAAGAAATTTAGCCTTAAGTATCGTAACCAAATCTTTATAAGGCCACCCTGAAAATGCTCCATCCTTTAATTATCATTTTAGACACACTTTAGATAAACATACCCCGTTTTAAAATTTAGATGAATTTCTACGGAACCCTTTCAGTTTTTATAAATACAGGTTTTTTCTATAAATATAGAGTGAATGACTGATATTTTGGCAAACGTATTTGCAAAAATACCTCCGAGTCACGACGAATGTTTTCGAATAACCCGGTAATTTTGTGCCAAATGTCTTCTATAAATCTCCTCTTCATCCCTCCCATTCCATCGTAAACTTCCACTATTATTTATTACGATTTCCTCAATGATTAAGCGTATCCTTTGGGTAATTTTATGTGTGCTGGTGTTTTCACTTTCACTAATAAAACCCTTTTCTTTAATCCACATGCACGGCGTGCAAATCAAAATTTATTATATGCGTAAACTTTCCAAATGTTTCAAAGAATAGACCACCATCTGGGTAAAATCGCTACGTCAAAATTAATTTTCAGAACTATTTTTATCAAAAATATATTAGTAATTATCTTACCTGCACCTTTATCGCTACGAAAAAGCTAAAAATATATTTTTTTTTTTATTATATATCGTAAAAATTAGGCAGCGTGGGCAAGAGGTTTTTCTTTCCCTTCAGCCAAACACTTTTACTTCATATCTGATAAAGCTAATTTCTTTCGTGGATGGTATGTGGGATTTGGATATCAGTTAGTACTTCGTCGGTAATTAAGTTTTACAGTTCCCTATTAGACATGAGTCGACGTACACTCGTACTTCTTGGAGTACGCCCTTAATGATAAATCTAAAATAACGCGGAACTTTTGGCGTAATCGATATTGAAACTCTAAATATAGAAATTTAATTATTGCTCATAATCTAATTAATATCGTTCTGATAGTTAATGCATATTTCTAATTACCTAAATGTGGATAATGCAATATGGATGATGCAATCGAGGAATTTGATTGGTCGATATGATATTGATTTTTATTAATCAAACACAACGAAATTAATTAATTATAAGTGTGCCATGAAGCCTATTTCCCCTAATTATGAATATAAATATATTTACCGCTTGATATAACTGGGAGTATAAGCAGACGACTGCTTGTTTTCGCATTTTATTCTATACAAATATTAATTATGAAAGATTATACCCACCTATTATAATTAAATATAAATTAAATAAATTAAAGCCGAAATTAATTGTTTTCTTTACGATAACTTCGCTATATTTAGATTAATTAGCATTCTTAAGTTTAATTATTGTACATATGATAGGGATTTATAAATAAATATAGAAGAAATATCGGACGTATTATAGTCTTTGTTAAATTACGACTCCTAGCCCAAGGAAGAGCTCTACCCACTGAACGCGTATCAAAACTTTATAAATATTTTATTGGCTCTCTTGAATTGAATGCATAGATCGTGGACTAAAATATAATTACAACCATTTCAACTGTCATTGATAATTATACACCATTACATTCTAAATCATTTAATAATAATATCTGGACCAGAAGTAGCATACCTTAACGCTTACCTTACCAACGAACCAAATTATGCAAAACTGTGTTTAAAAATTTCCAATTTTACGGTGGTGTTTACATTTTAATTATTTTTTTTTTAAGAATTACGTTTACATCTATTTGAAAATGAGTTAAAATACTTTTAACACCCCGAAGAGTGTAATTCAATTAAAATAGTCTGTTAATTTCAATCATCAAAAACTTTTAAAACTAAATTTAAAAATAACTAATAATTATTTCCGTTTCACCTCCTTTAAAGGTCCTTCTGCATTAATTATTTACTATATATTCCGATATTCCATCTCTTACGTGTACGATTTCGTAACAACCGAATGAACATTCGCTATTTTAATTATTGGTGTAATAAATTCTAAAGCTTCTCGGATCCGATTCATAAACCAATATTTTTTTTCTCTTCTTTATCAAAGAGCAAAGTTCTATAATTCGCTAACTTCAGTCGAAACGAAAAACTTATTGAACTGTGCAGTTTCGTAATTATCGCTCCAAATTTAATAGATTTTTCTTTTTTTTTGGGAGGGGGGCTACCGACGGAGAAATCCAGTTTGGCAAGATTTCGTAAGGGGGTACGAAAAATTACGACATTTGCGTATTGGTTGATTTCCGTTCGAATCTCATGGGTCACCGAACACTTCTTATGTACGGAATAAAACTATTTCAGCCCCGTGTTAATTTACTCTAAGCCTTAATCAAATTTTTAAGGATTTCTGGAAAAACATTACGTAAAGATAAAAGTGTCTGTGATGAGATTTTTACGTCAAATTCTTATTAGTATAATATTTGAATATTATCCATCATTTTTATACCAGGAAAATAGGCTTAGCTGGATTGATAGAGATCCTGAATTAGTTCGCGTTCAAGTATAAACGACCAATGAGCAAAGGGCCGTCGTTAAGGCGAGATCTCCATGAGACTTCGAAGAACAGCGTCTTGATAGCTAGATTGCGATTACCATGGAATTTGGGGTGAAAACGTGGAAAATATATAGTTTATAAAATTAAATTAACTAGACTGCTACTTCATGGTTAAGAAAAACAATTTATTAAATTTAAATCTTTTGTTTTGAACGAATTTTATTTGTTAGATATATGAGATGATGGATTTTCATTGGCTCAGACAATTTATGACGTAATTAAATTCATTATGAAAATCCCCGTATTTTCTTGAAATCTTAATTTTATCTCCCACTTTCTTAAAATATGAAAATTATATAGTTTTGAAACTACTATGCCGGTAGATCAATAAATAACTAAAGATTAGTTTCTCCGTCACTCGCACTTTAATAACACGTGTGTAAAATGGCATATAGAGCCGGTTTTTCTTTTTTTCGTGGTAATTCCCCTCCAGGGGGTTTTGATAAACAAAGTTTCTCGTAAAACTTTGGTGTTAAATACTTCGTTAAAATATTGGCGGCAACCATAGTATTAAATTAAGCGTGTGTGGATACCTGCTCATACGAAATATCTTTTACTTCGACCAAGAAAAATAAAAAAAACGTTTAGTTCGTTGGCCGCTCGGAGCGATCACGCGTAAAAATATGGGTCGCTTCTTCTGTTTATAATCACTGACTTGCAACAAGTTTGCGCGGCTACCGTGTACTTACGATCAGTTAGAAACTTCCATTTGGTTGAAAACTGGATACTAATTGAGGTTTCTTACGCAAAAATGACACGCTGTAGTTTTGTACACAATGAACGTTCTTATTGAATCTTAATTTAGTTATCTATTTGGAGAATTGGCGCCATCCCCGTATTCTTATCGTAATCCGATTAATTTCTTTTGATATATCTAGATTTTCACACGCACTATTATATTCCAATTCAAGTTTATTTTATTATTAAGAATTGATTTAGATTTGACTAATTAACTATTTGAAAACTGTTATAATTAGAAAACCTTCAGTGCAATCCAAAAACAAAATATGTTTGAAGTAATTATCGGTATATTTTTAATTTAGTCCAATTAATTTTATCTGAACAATTAATTTAGACCAAAATATAAGTTAATTGCTTAATAAATCTTGTTTTTTAGGAGTGCCTAATTAATATTTATTGTGTTATGAAAGTAATCCATCCGACGTAAAACGGCTCAGATTTCTTTTTATTATATTTGTAAAAATAAAAATGAAATAGACGTCTAGGAAAGTTGTTTTGTCGTTGACATTATAATTGAAAATTGCATTTAAGTGGAACATTTATTTCTCCGGGGGAGTGGTGTTGAAAATTTTCATGCATATATCAAAAAATTATCAAACTGGTTTTGTAATTTTTTTCGGTGGTCACAAATTAGTCGTATCTGACCTCGTATGTCTGGCAAATGAGTTTCTATTTGTTTTGGGGGTTCATGGTAAACGTTGGCTTCACCTTGAACCTCGAAGCTTAGCCGTTGGAATACAGTTGCAAGCAAAAATCGTAAAGTTAACATTAATTGGTCATGAAACATCAACACTATTGCCTTTTTCATTCACATATATAAACACTTATTTAGTAATGTGATCAGAAATTACGCCATTAGAAACAGTTTTATCACAGAACCTGAAAACCACGGAAATTTCTGGGATTATTAAAATTAGTCTGAAATGTCTTCGAGTAATATTGCGAATGATATTACGATAGGAACTAAAAGTAGTAAACAAATCTAATCAGGAGAAATTTAGCTATTGTCTGGAAAACCCTGATTTTTTTTTAAAGGGAATTACTTGTGAATTGTGCCAAATGTTTAGAAGCGAAGACCCAATTGAGGAATTGGTAATTTCAATGTCTCTTTATTTACGAAACCCATAGAAGCAAACAATTTCCAAATAATGATAAAAATGAAACAATAGATGTTGGTATTTCATATATGGTATATTAGGAAATAGGTGTGGTTTTCGACCGGTTGTTAGATAACATTACGAATGTAAAAAAAAAAGTACTTTCATTCACTCTCACGCAAAATAATATACATTATTGCTTCTCCAACCGAATATTTGTCTCTCCAAAATAATAATAACGTTGATAATGTAAGGGGTCTCCTTGGTAACGTGGTAATAGAAAGTTACAAAAAGAAAAATAATGGTACAATTGATGGAATTCTAGGGTATTTCGTAATTCGAAGCCTCGTTAGTCTATTTCCGAGGGTAATGTCTCTGCCATTCATTCTTATTCTTACTCTTCTTCGCGTGTGGGGAACTAGGCTTTTTAAATATAACCCTTCATCTTGTCTACAAGACAAGGACATTTCATTTTAGTTTTAAACGACTATTTTTAGGATCTATGTATTTTAACGTTGCGTGTTGATACGCCTTAGTTTGCCAGGTACTACAAACTTCTTATGAAAAAATGTATATCGTCAGTCATCAACACTGTGTAGGAGGCGGGAAAAGTAAATTAAAAGGGTTGCCTTATTGTTTTCGGGAGCAGTCGCGAAACTACTTTGTTCTTTGTTAGTTCTAACATTGTATATTACTCCGCATTACTTTTAACTATTTGGCAAACTGATTTTGATTAAGAGTGGGGATGAATTCAGTTTGACTTTACATTATGTACAAACCTTAGGTTAATTTTTTCGTACAGATGGATGGTAGGATAGCGAAGTACCAGCAGAAAACTGACTCTGGAATTAGAAATATGAGGAGAGAAACGGCGTGCCAATTTCCTCGCAAATTCATTTCCGGCGCGAAAGAAGGGCGAGAAACGTGTGGGAAGATGACAATAATTAGTGCGCCATTTCCATATGAAAGGTGATGGGAATGGATTGGATATGCCGTATTTAGCAGTTATTTAAAGTCTAGTTCAAGTTACTCACGCAGTGTCGTCTTTTTTATGATCTAACCCTTTATTGGTCTATTAATCCCAAAGAAGAGTTGAAGCATTTGAATTGTCTGTTTATCTATTTAGATTTTTCTAAATCTTTGGCATCATATATGGCCATTGGAAGGCAAAATAATATAAGCGGACAACTTTGACAACTATAGATTCTTTTAATAGTAGCTATAGGAGGATCTTTAAAAGATAATTAAGTCAGTTTTTTTAAGAGTTTTAATGGTTTTGATTTTTAACCATGTGTTAATCAGTCTAGTGACGATATGATGCACCTTGATTTTACCGACCTTTTAGTTTAAATTAATTTAGTTCTAATTAAGATATAATCCTAAAAAGAAATATATATTTTTTAATTAAGAACTAATCTTTAAAAGAAACAATTTCATTTTTATTGGGATCTGATCATATAAAGAATGTAGTTTTAATTAAGATCTAACCCTATAAAGAATTTAATTTTAATAAAAACATTTTTAAGTGCAAGTTAAACAAAGAACAGGATAGAAAAACACTTGTAATTCTACACTCTGTTATCTTTTTTTATCGACATTAAATCTTTTATATATGGGTTTGTGTATAAAGGCCAGAGTGCATTTGGGTTATGTCCTTATAGTCTAATAAAATTAATCTCTTTCCCATTGTTAATCCAGTTCCAACACGATTTATCTCCGGCTCCCACAACTTTGAATCACAAATTAAAATCTAAAAAAAAAGTTGGTCATCTAAATCAGCCATAAATCTTCTAGCTCAGGTTCTTAGCCGTTTATTTTTAGTTTTAAAACATGGGCGACTAATCTTTGTTTAAAGATAAACTCAATTTATAGGGAGTCCCTTTTGGCACGAAAACAAAATATTTAGTTTAATTATTTGCTTGTAAAGTATTGGCGATTATTTTTAAGGGAAATCGCAACGTCTTACTCTTTTTTGCGCGTCAAATTGTGTGCTTTGTTTTTCCCCCTTCTCAATATGCAAATTAAGATAAATAATATTGTGAATTTACCCTGAAGGCTTGTATAAGATTGCTTCATCTCCAGGACCTCTCTACGTGTCAAAGGTTATATCTTAAACATAAATCTTTGGAAACGGATGTGTGTCGTTGTTGCTCAACTTTACAGGGACTGATGAAGATATTTTAGCGTCTGAAACGTTTAAAAATTTTTTCTTCTAGGTGTTTTTGGCAGGTCATTTGTAATAGACTCGTATAATATCAATTATTCTTATATAGCGAGTAAAACAATTTAAAACAGAGCTGGAAAAATGCCAGGTTCGCGGTGAGCCAATTTTCACGAAATTTCTGTAAGTGCATGGAAACAAGTAAATGGAGTAATAGATAATACAATGGTGTTAACATCGCCAAGTTTTAATACAAAGAAAGTTTTTTTAAATCACGTAATATAATTTACACGTCAGCTGTTTCCTAAATCTTTCTTGCAAGGTGAGGGCCAGGGGGGTGAGATTCATTAAAAACATGCTAAAGGTCATGATTAATTTTCTCATGTAACTATTTATCTCAGTTAACTATATCCACGTCCATGGTTATGTCTATTGTCATGTTTATGGATACTATTTTTTCCTTTGCGATTTAACATTCATGTATCAGATCAATCCGAGCTAGAATCAGGGTTTGTACACGACCTGGAAAAGTCAGGGAATTTGGAAATTGGCCCAAAAAGTCTGGGAATTTGAAAATAGCCCAAATGGTCAGAGAAAATAAATATTTTGGTATGTGTCAAGGAACAGTTTATGATTAGTTTACCAATCAGTTGTAATGTAATTATTATAAACTGAAAATATTTGCCTAAAGATTCAAATTGTTTCTCATATTCTGAGTAAACTATCAGCTAACCCCGATGTCAAATAAAATGTGGGAATTGCCAGCAGCTCGCTCGTAAGAATATATTCATGAAAAAAGTATTAAAATTGGTCAGGGAAATTATTTAGAAATGGTCAGGGAAAAGTCAGGGAAATTAACTTCCAAAATTTTGTACGAACCCTGTAGAATAGTTTTCTGATGCAACGTAAGCCCTATTTGATTTTTTTCACTGAGGAAACTGCCTATTGTTGAGATGGGTTACAAAAATCGATGTTTTTGGCCTTAAAACGTACAAAAGCCCTCAATTCTATTTGTTTACGCTTAATGACAAGCCTGTAGAGACGTGAAAATGGTCGATAGAAATAGGTTTATAGAATTTATGAATTAATATCCTTACGCGACTTTGGAATTGTAATTAAAATTCTATTTGAAATCGATCTTTCAATTTAAATTTAGGTCCTTTCCAAGGTTGCGTCTGATATTAGTCATTTGTGGTTTAGGTACGATCTGTTCTAATTTCTATATACTTCGTATAATCTTGAAATTTTTTATTTCTAAATAATATAAAAGTTAATCTTCTGAGTGATAATTTTTCGTAACTAGATCTACAAATCCCGTTATTATAAAAAAATAATCATTTTCTACAATTATTGGAACGCGTAGCGCCAGCCAGGGTTAAATAACTATACGAATAGATAAATCACTATCTAGATTTTAAGTTTTATCAGTTTCTCTTGGCGTAAAATAAAAGGACGGCTTGTTTTTATCCAAATATTTAAAGTACACTCGTGATGAGTTGACACTCTTCTCGTTCGATATTTTTTAGCGCCTCGGGCTTAAGCTTCTGGGTCGCGCTTATACCCGGGTTTCGCTTTTAAAAGGTTAGTCACAACGAACGCGTACCGTACCGCGCGTAAAATCCTCGAGTTCAGTCTGCAATTGAAAAAATATTAAATAGGAAAGAGAGAGGGATGAGTAGGGGGATACCGAGATAAAAAGGAATTATGACATTTAGTGGCTCACTGTGGCTGAGCCCTTCAATTGAAAAGCGCTGCCTTCCTCAGTACATACATATTTAAAGAGATATATTCACATTAAGGGCTTCCAACAAAGCATGAAAAATAAAAAGGACAAATAGGAAACAAAATTATCAGATTACAAACCAAATTTCAATGAAAATTAGATCTTTTTTTTAGCAGCGTAATTCTTGTCTTTTTGTCTATACCTCTTGTAGGACAGTTGTGGGTGGAGACCCCGTCACTTCGTACTATTGAGGAGTGCATTACCTTCAGACTAGAGGTACTTCGAGTTAAGCCCAAAGCTCCACCTAGATATTTATCCCAGAAAGTTGGAAAATAGGGCGATTTTTGGTACCAAATATTGTTTTAAGAACGTTTTAAGGTCCTTGCAGCACAATATGAATACTTGAGGAGTTCTTGGGACCATGTAGAAGCCCTGTACACTTAATAGTATTCCTGTAAACTTCGTTTTTCCTTGACATTTAAAATATTCTCTAATTATGACATCGCTAATTTACAGACATTAAATGCTGGTCATAACATTCTTTGATAACGGTCTATACCAAGAAATTTAATTTTGGAGTTTAGAAAACACTATTTGCCTTTAGAGGTTTTGTTATTCATCCTAGGCTAATTTTACTGTATTTTTTGAAAGCCAGGATGTGTTTAGAATATTTTTGCCACCCATATCCGTTTATACCAAAACTGATATCGTGGGGTAGTCGTATTTTAAATTGAATGCGTAACTACAGCTTTAATAACTTGACTGCTGTTGCGTGTAATGATAGAAACTCAAGGCCTCAGCTGCTTCTTCTAACTTTTCATTAACTCTTTTGCAAGTTTATCTCCTGTCCAAATAAAAATGAATATTTCATTGATATTTTGACGTTATCTTTTCAAAGCCTTTTGTCTAGATCCATGCACACATTACACCGGTTAAATTCGGGTCAAAAGGGGTGTATGTGTGTGACGTTTTTAATTTAAACAACAAGACTCACGTTTTTCTTCTTTTAATTAATTTCATTCGTATGAAAAGCTACTTTCATCTTCAAGGTTAATTATTTAATCATGCGCGGATGTTTTTAATATCAGATATTCTCTTTTTGAATATTCGTAATTATGTAACTTATTTTTGGCCGATTTTGGGGTATTTGGATTTAGGTCGGGGGTAAGTCAATCCCAGAATTACATTGGTTGGATTAAATAATTACCTTTACTTTCCACTTAATTGTATTGTTTTTATTAGACAATTTTTATTATATTATTATCGATTAGTCTGATTAAATTGGATTAAGTTTTTTATCTTAGAAGATATGTTATAAACTTGTGGTAATATGTGTAGTCTTGGTTTTCTAAACTTTATCATCCAAAACCGAGCATGCTCCCCTCTTCAACGTAAGATAAAAACGCTTTTTCGTCAGAATTTTTAAAATATAAAGCTTTTCTTCCTGGTGAATTCCAATTTAATTTACAAGTGAAACTTGGTCGTAAGTGCAGGGTAACCAAAGATATGTTTTTTTTTGCTACGTCAATTCAAGAGAGCCAATAAGATATTTATAAAGTTTTGTTTTGCGTTGAGGGGCGGAGCTCTCCCTTATTTTCTCTTTATATATATGAATTCCTGGTATAATATTGTGTATACGTCTCAACTTTCACTATTATGCAAATTGAAATTGCTCTTAAACTAAACTATTTATATAAACATGAATATTGAAGTTTTTACAACCCCAAGGTACGATGATAAATACTTATTTTCCAAAACAGACCATAATTGTGTTAGTAAATTCTATTATGTAATAATATATTACACGCACGTTGTAGTAGGTCAAAGCATTATGTATAGTGTTTTACCGTATAGTAGTAGGTATTAAATAATCTCTTTGAAATTGAGGTTGATTCCGCAAAATCATTTTAACTTTTGATGGATTGTGTAGGAGTGTAATATTTAGTTTACTGAACCTTTCACCCAATTCCGTACACATCGAAGGTCGAATCAAATAACATCAACAATTAGGTCATTTTAATATTAAGTTCCTACCTTCTTATCCTCGATGAGATTCTTTAAATTTTTAAAATAAAATTAAGTTAATCATTTTCAAAATCTAACCACAATCTCTGTTTCTTCTTATTTTTGTAGGTAACGCATCGGACTACTGGTCAAGTGATGGTCCTAAAGATGAACACCTCCTTGAGTAATCGTCACAATATGTTACGAGAAGTTCAACTTTTGAATCGTCTTTCGCATCCTAATATCTTAAGGTGAGAAATTTTTATAATGAATAAAGCCCGCTTTTGTTCTAGACTATAATGCAATTGGGTTAGTTAAAATTTGTCAACCTTATCCAAAAACTCCGGGTACGAAATATTTGCTTCAAATTTTGAAAAGAAAGGTAACCACGGCTCTTGCTACTGTTCACTGTTTTATATTATATATATTACTCTAGCATGCTTTACAGAGGTTAGGAAGTAATCTGGAATTTTTAAAATTGGTGCAAAAAGGTAGAGTTATATTGGTGATCTTGAAAATTGGTAGAAAAATGTCAGGTTAACCTGAAAATTGGCAGAAAAATGTCAGGTTAACCTGAAAATTGGCAGAAAAATGTCAGGTTAACCTGAAAATTGGCAGAAAAATGTCAGGTTAACCTGAAAATAGGCAGAAAAATGTCAGGTTAACCTGAAAATTGGCAGAAAAATGGCAGGTTAACCTGAAAATTGGCAGAAAAATGTCAGGTTAACCTGAAAATTGGCAGAAAAATGGCAGGTTAACCTGAAAATTGGCAGAAAAATGTCAGGTTAACCTGAAAATTGGCAGAAAAATGTCAGGTTAACCTGAAAATGGCAGAAAAATGGCAGGTTAAACTGAAAATTGGCAGAAAAATGGCAGGTTAACCTTGAAAATGGCACAAAAATATCAAATAATATCAGAAGCCGATGAAACCCTCCTTTGAAGTCTACTACTCTAATGTTCGATATAGCGCTCCTCTCTGTATGGGTAAAATTCCCAATTTTACGGTAAAATTCCCAATTTTACGAGATCAGAGGGGTTCTTCTTCATACCCCTGTATACGGAAAATTGGAAATTCGCTCTCTCCACAAACGACGACGTTTTTTGGTCGAACTCCAAGGCTGCTAGAGATATTCGCTCGACGAACTCCCGCTCCGAAAATATCTACCGTTAGGAGGCGTACGAATCGCGCTTTTTGAAACTAACCCATACAGAGAGCGGTAGACAATACCCGGGAGTAATAGACTTCAAAGGAGGGTTTCATCGGCTTCTGATAATATTGAAATAGGCCCCTTCCGAGCTATTAAAAATTTACCGGGGTAGAAAGGAGCGCCATATGGAACATTACATTATAAGACTTCAAAGGAGTGTATCTTAATTAATTGGGGACTGTTTTTCAATTTGGAGAGGTTGAAAAATGTGTTCTGTATTGCCTACTCATCTACAACAATTATTCCAACTCAACAATTTTTAGAAAGGGGTTTCAATGAGTGACTGTTATTCAATTGTTGATACTGGAAAAAGGTTTCTACATTGCTAGTCTTAACCGAATCACACTTACAACAATTATTCCAACGAATCCATTCACAGATAAAAAGGGGTTTTAATTAGGCCTGTTTACTACGTTTTTAATTCCAATTAATTGAAGACTTCAATTTGAAGAAACTGGAAAATGTCACAGTTACAAATCGAAATGATAATATTCTCTTTTCAACTAAAAAACATTGCTAGGTCTTTAAAGAATAAACTAAAACAGATGGACAGTTAAGATCGTTCTATTGTTTTAAAAGTATTTGCTCCCCATCCATGGAATTCGAAATTTTAAACTTTGAGTTGTAAACATTGTTTCTTTCTTTAAAAAAAAATTCTTTGTTTTCGCGCTAGTTGCAAATTTTCTTTTATCCATTAATGAGTTTTTCTAAGAACTTTTCGTTTTTTAACAAAGGGCTATTACGATTTCCGACACACTACGGTCGTTGAGTTTTTTCAATCCATAGCTCCTCCTCTTTTTATAACCGCTTAAAAAAACGTATGAATTTAAATTTCTTTACCGAACGGTCAGTCGGCCATAAGATTTTTCAACCGTATACTAGGGCCTATCATTTTTTACTGATAAGGTGGTTTGATAATCAAAAAATTCCTTTTGTTTTTGCGTTGCTATTTTTAAGTTTAAGAAACCTCGTTATTTATGAACGGGAAAATATTTACGAATATCTTCAATGAAGTATTACGATAATGCGTGTTATTGTAATTTAGTTCTTACGTTAAGATATTTCTAGACTACGAAGTCACGACTGTGTAAAAAATCGTGACATTCCGCGACCTCGCGCGTTCTAACTTCTATGAAAGACAATGAAGTTTAAATTTAGATTAATAGTGTGTCATTAAATGTCAGAGGTCAAATTCTTGCGCGCAATTTCATTGTAATTTTCAAGTCTTGCGACATCGCGTCAGAAGCCGATGAGTTACTTTGAAGTAGCCAAGCAGGATTCCCGTAAGAAACTCTTTAATCTTTGGGCACCTTTACGCCACGAAAAATGTACTTAAGTGATTAAATTAACACAGCACTAGGTTTTTGAAAGTACTTTTGAGTGTTGAACTCGCAAAAAATAAGAGTTGCGACAAAAATAAGTGTCATTTTGAATTAAATTGGGTAATGGTGATCAATATATCTTTGTTGACCTAGAAATTAAGCTTATTCACGGTACAGCTGTTCATTGTTTACTGCTTAAATGACCCTGAATAGTATAGGTACGTTAGTGTAATTCTCGAACGTACAATTGATTAAAACTTCCCAAGTACGTGTAATTGATTTTGGAGTTAATACTTGGTGAAATCTATAGCTTTTCATTATTTGTGCCAAATGATGGTACCAAATGCAAATCCATTGACCTAATTCTTATTTCGCTTATAATTTCACTTCAATTTTTTTAAATTCGTCCGTTTTTTATTGGCAGATTCATGGGTGTCTGTGTCCACGAGGGTCAACTCCACGCTTTAACGGAGGTAGGAAACTTTATTATTAAATCTTTATTGGCATTTTCCAAGAAAATGTGTATATATGTGAACGTTTTACACCATGAATGACGTAAAGATCCTAGACAAAGGTTTTATTTTTTCACTCGCCTATGTCGATTCCTAATGACATTTTATAGTATAGGAAAAGTCGAGAAAAAACCAGCAGGCAAGCTAGAAAGCTTGAAACGAATAGGCCATTAGCGACTCTAAAAAGACCGAAAAAGGGTATAGGCTTCCTTTTGCGATATTTCTCCCACGCCTTAGATAACAATCGGTTTTCATTTTATGTTTTTTTTCGGACACAAAAATCTTTCCCTAAGTCTTATCAAAGGTCATGTCTCAGCCTCACATTTTTTTTTAATTTTTTGGATACCTGTACATTCTAGATAATTCCGAATATGAGGGAAAAGGGATAGGGACTTGGCGAAATTACGTATAGTCTACGTATTTCAATCACAATTCTGGTATTTAACCAATCGTGGTCC
Source organism: Odiellus spinosus (assembly GCA_963920705.1). Lineage (NCBI taxonomy): Eukaryota > Metazoa > Arthropoda > Arachnida > Opiliones > Phalangiidae > Odiellus > Odiellus spinosus. Next base: position 18,050,213 of record OY987234.1, on the reverse strand, counting down.
GTTTACTGGGGTTGTTGGGACACGAGGAGAAGCTACAAAAATATACCATAGCTTATTTATCCTGCTCTAGTAGCGATTATCTGGTTTTGAATTCGCCATTTTGTTGCTCAAGTACAAGTAGTGAGTATATTTTAAAATTTCCTTCTATTATCCCAACCCTAGTAAACGGACCTGGTCATCAATTAAAGAGTGAGTGAATTGCTACCTCAGTTAAACGAAAAACCGTACCAGAATGTCGACCATTAAGGCTAAATTGCCAAATCCCCTTCCATAGTGATGCAAATTAGATTTAAAGCATTTAATTTTAGTCAACCAATCAAATGTATACTTTGTTTTGCGCGTGTCCGTAGTGAAATTGAAAATATTTGATAATCTATAATTGCAAAGAAAGCTTATTTTCCTTTGAGCAACGTCAAATTACCATATATGGACCGACTTTGGTCTAGTATGTCTCATTCTAAAATTCCACTGTCTTTTCTTTCTAATAAGACTCGCACTTTAAAGTTTCATGATGGAACTATTTTAGTACCCATATTTCTTATTTTTTTTACGTAACGCAAGACCAATATTTCTGGCGTTTTTCGTCGAGTTTTCTACACATCAGACTATATAGAATAATTGTACATAGACAGGACCCATGCAAGAGATATTATAATACTAAGGGCATAATGAAATGTATTCAACTGAGGTCTTTTACTTTAAGGCGTTATACCATTAACACCGACCTAGATTATATAATTTTCGCGCGGTTAAAATGAACTAGAGTCGATCGGCGAATGAAAGAAAATAAGGAACTGCCTGATTTTAATGACGGATTAGCTTATCCCGGATCCGCTATTATTATATCTAAATAAAGGATTATAAAAGACCAAGGTGTTAGCTAATCTAAAAATTTCATCGAAAATACTGTCGACCACAATATATCCTTAAGAAAGATAAGCAGATAACGTGCCAATATATTTAAAAGAAGCGGTTTTTATAAAAAAAATAATATCTTTTAGAAATATTTCCCGAAACCAAATTGCTAGAAACGCAAAATTATCTTTAATCTATAATAAAGTTGGATAGAAAAAATACAACCCCTATTTTTTTAAGCTTTCCATCGCGAGTTTGCCAAAAGGTTTGTTTATTAGCATAGTTCGAAAGGAATCTATAGGATATCCTGGCAAGGCTCCCAGCGATCCTATATCCTATTTCTTCAAAATATATCCAATAATTTATGTTTTCTCGACAAGTTTTCTGTTTTGAATTTAAAAATAAACGGGACTGATGGCGCGCTATTTTTTCCTCTTTATCTTGACGTTTTGGGATTTTTATCCTATAATAATTCCAATTTTATTTTTTGGGTGGGTGTGGGGGGTGCCATAATTATTCTCTACAATCTCTTAGGCATAGTATAATTGAACCAATAAAAATGATACATGCTACTCGAAAAGGAAGTCGGGCAAAAGTCCAAAAACGACCCCTTCTTTAAAAAATACCTTATTTGTTTTTCTCTAAGATCTCCTAGACAAAAATCGATTGCCCCTTTTAAAAATATAAATTCAAGAGATTAATTTAAAAATAAATAATGTGACAAGATACTCAAAAAATAAGTATATATCGCCACTTTCAGAAATCGAGCAAAAGACCAAAAATGACTCGTATAATAAAATGACCGTAACTTTTCAGTACGCTCTCCTATAGACAAGACATTGCGCCATTAGACATTCCATACATTAATTTTAAATAATATATTTAAGCTACTCCACACGAAAAGTACTCCCGCCACTGATAGAAATCGATAAGTTTTGTGTTTTTGGGGAATATGGGTACATATTAACTCTATCCTTTCTTGATACTAGATAGTTATACGTAAGATCAGAAGCCGATGAAACCCTCCTTTGAAGTCTACTACCCTAATGTTCCATATAGCGCTCCTCTCTGTATGGGTAAAATTCACAATTTTGCGAGATCGGAGGGGTCCTACTTCATACCCCCTGTCTACGGAAAATTGGAAATTCTCTCTCTCCACAAACGACGACGTTTTTTTTTTTTTTTTTTTGACGAACTCCAAGGCTGCTAGAGATATTCGCTCGACGAACTCCAGCTTCAAAAATATCTACCTTTAGGAGGCGTACGAATCGCGCTTTTTGAAAATAACATATACAGAGAGGGGTTGACAAAACCCGGGAGTAATAGACTTCGAAGGAGGGTTTCATCGGCTTCTGGTAAGATAATAATTAAAACATAATTTACATCCAAGGGCAGCTCAGGAATTCAAAATAATTTACAATAACGCTCGAAAATTTAAAAATGTATTGTACCCTAAACTTCTGATATATATTTGAGTCTAATGAAAGGAAAAGAATACTGATTTCAGTGAAATTAAACGTGACATAAAAACATTCACTGACAAAATTAGGCTAAGCTCGTAAACCAAATTTTATTTAAAATTAATCTTGAGCTATACCAAAATCAAAATTACATTATATTTTCGGGCGTACTATTTTTGTTAGCCCTTTTTCTATTGAAGTCGGTCTATTGTTGCTTATTCCATCAATAAACCAAATATATTTGAATATCATATCATTCTTAATTTATAAGGGGTGTTTTTTATTTTTATTTTAAGAATAAATAAATATATCCTCGATTTATGTTTATTACGTTGATGCGTTAGGTAGTTTTGCTATTGATTCCCTTGAGACGTTACTATTATAGACAAGGAGACGCATTGAATAGGGGAAGGTCGGTTAGAAATAACGCGTTTTTAAAGAAAGAGAGACCGTTTTGCATGAATAATTTGAAAATGAATTATCGCCGCGAGTCCAAGATGTGTCAATTTTTTTTTCTCTGGCGAACAAAAGTGTAAGATTCACGCTAAGTTTATTTAAAGTTTTTACACGTTTTATTTATTTATCCCGTGTCTGCTTTATAAGGCAAAAATTACAATTATAATAAGAAATTTAGTAAACACGACCTAAATGATCGGTTTCCCGTGTCAATATTTTATATAGGATCTTGTTTCCCATGCTCACTAAAGAAAAATTCAGAAATTTATACAGTTTTTTAATGCGGGGGAAAAAAATACTTGTTAACTGTAAAAAATTATCTACTAAACTTAACAAAACTTATAGGGTCATGTCACTTACCTAAATATAGAACATATCCGCGTTATGGGATTAATTATCTAATTAAGCTTCAGTTCCAATTTAAACTATGACTTAAGACGCAATCAAATGGGCCAATGACCAATTTTTACTAAAAAATTTCGTGCAAAAATATTATGATGAAAAGAAGTGTAAATATTCTCTTATTGGCCCTTTTCTTCATCTCTACATGGGGCTGACATTGGATATGGATTTTATACAACCAATTTATGGAAATCCCCTCTAAATTTTAGGGTTTAAACCGAGACTCTAAGGTCGGTGTCCAAAAGAAAGAGCTGTATTTTTCAAAACACAATTTCCCCGTCTTGAGTAATGTTTGTCTTCAACTAATTCAAACTTGGTTTAAAATTATTTCTTTCTTTAAGTCAATTAAAACCCGGATTTTGTAGCTCACAGTTTACCCTTTCAAGCTAAATATTCGTTAGAAATAAATACCCCTTCTGTTTACTAAAAACCACTGATTTTCAGTAACGTGTGTACCTAATTCTCGAAAGAGATTTTTCTCGAAAAGAAGCCCTTCACTTATAGAGAAGCCTTTTTTATTTTTCATCCTTTCACCAACTTTAATATATTAGATCCGGAGCTGATTGTGCTCGAAGAAAACATAAAACAAGGAAATACTTTCAGTAATATACTTTCTCCCGTACAAATACTGGTTGCGTAACATGAGAAATCGGGAATTTTTAATTACTAATACCAGAATCCCATTACTTGATGGCTAATTAAAGTACCGCTAAAGAATTAGGGAACATAAAATCTAGGGGACAGGTCACTCCAAGTAATCAGTGTACTAGTACAATCTTGTAAGTTTGACCAAAAGCCAGTGAAATGTTTACGAACCGAACTCCCTGTATGTTGATTGGTTAAAACTTATTTAAACTGAGTACAAAGTCTTATTAGTGTCTCTCTAAGAAATCTAAAAAATATGTTATGGCATATGACACTCTATTTCTAGCTCCTTTTGAGTTAGAATCAATTAATTTGGACTTCAGCGAGATTTTAAAACTCATCATGGATACGTGCTAAGCCTAATTCCATCGTTTTATTCCCGAAAGAGGGGTATTATGGAAATGTGCTTCGTCATTTACAAATTCCAAAATTCCTTCACGTTTACTTTTACAAAAAAATATTAAATTCATGTGTATATTTGAATATTTACCTTTACTGGCAATTCATATCAGTTAATATAGGCCTAGTTACATGTATTTCTATTCAATAGAAGTTATCAAAATGAGTTATAATTACAGAGACGAATCATACGATATTGAACATCGCACGAAAAAGGTATTCGTTGTCAACTGCTAAAGTACACACGTTGCATTCTTGTTATACATGTATATACCACGTGAAACTAACGTAAGAGAAGCTTTAGAAATGAATCAATGAATGCCTTTACGTTTACTTCTCTGAAATATTTATTGGCGGATTTAATTTATCACGTGACTATCACTTTATATTCTAGAACTTTTATGTTTGCACCGAAATCTCTTGAAGATTAAGACAACTACCCTTATTTTTCAATTCTAAGTTACCCTTTATATCGTAATAATAATGAAAAGTAGAAATCGATAGGGTTTTGTCTCGGGGGTGGTATTCGTATTTATTTCATTCATGTGTCAAAAGCGAAAATATATGGCGAATCGAATTTCACCTGGATTTTACTTTCATAATTGATTATACCGGAAAACGTTTTCGCATTCCTTTTTCTCTGTCATATACGCGTTGAAAGCTTTCCTGTTTTAGCGTTATGTTTCGGTTAATTAGTCCTCGGGCGGTGATTTGCGAAGCTACCGTCGCTTTTGTATCTCGTTATGAGTTCGAAAGGTATCGAAGTCCAATCTCCCCTTTCTTGAATTAGCGTTTCCATATCCTTTTGAAATCTTGAGACAATAAGACTGACCGAAACTAATCGTTATATCGTCTGGTCCAGAAATAATTTACCTAAGTAGATGGCGTTGTCCTCGAGCTATTAGACAGGCGATATTAACGTTCAGTTGATGGTAGTCTCAATTTTAGTTGTTTCCAGACTGTTCGAGAGAGGAATTCATTAAACATTTAGATAATTGCAAAGAGCCAATACTTCTGCTTCTTTGTGGACACCGCAATGCGCGGTAGTTGGAAAACTTCGACAGGCGCAACGTTGTCAATTCATGTATATTTTTCTCTTTAAACTGAGCTCTTCCTAACTATGGGTGTTCTTTGTACAGCCACAAATTAAACCTGTAACCTAGAAATTGGTTCATCAAGGTCTGCTTTTTCTATGAAGACCCAAGCCATGCAGTTGGCAACGTTTTAATAATAGTTCATTTGGCTTTATGCTGCAAACATTCAATGACCGATTTAACATTTCTGCAAGCCATCAGTCTATGGAAACTCGCCTTAACTATGGTTCAACTCTCCACGCTTGATAAGAGAATTGATCTAATGGATGAATGGAATCCCGAGGGATTACAAAGACTCCAAAGACAGAAGACTCATGGCGGAATTATACCCTTAATTGATGGCTTAATGTCCATAACTCTCGCTTAACCATTTCCCGGGTCGCTCTTTGATTGGATTAGACACGATCACGTGATCCTTATCTAATGCTTTCTCCCGGGAATATAAACGTTGAAACAATCCGATGTTTATTCTTGGATCTTTCGGTCCCTAGACTTTTTTTCAAGAATTTTTGGCTTTAACTCGGATTTATTTAGGCAATTTGCCTACTCAAGCAGTTTTTAGAATTCCAGGCAAAGAGGTCTTTTTTTAGTTTTCGAACTTTTGGTTTTTTAAGCGTTGTTTTGAACAGAAATATTCGTACCGTGTCTAATCTAAGGTATTCTGGCTTCCGAATGTAAACTTAGAATTTGCATTTTAATTGGTTAAAATAAATACTCTTGGATTGTAGATAGCGTAAATTCCTTATTTAATTCGCTTCAAATCTTGTACTAGAGTTAATTTGTAGCCGGCTTTTTGGTTGATTTCCCAAAAAAAAAAAAAAAAAAAAAAAGGGGTGTGGAAAATTAAACCAATTGCGTAAGCTACTCAACCCGTTCAAGGTAACTTTAATTTAATTTTTTACGCGTACATTATCGAGATTTGAATTTAATTATCGTTAGTAGAAAATTAGATATAAGCGTATTCATGATATACACCAACAAATTAGGAGAAATAATTTATTTTCAAAACAGCTCGAGGTGAAAACTTTCATTTTCGTTAAAATAATTTTCGAGCCAATGTCTTTTTACAATTTGAAGTAATTTCAGTGTTGATTTCAAATGTGGTTATTACAGAATAGGAACATTTAGACTATTTATCAAAGTACGCTATGATTGAATGGAAAAGACCCAGTAAAGGCAACACTTGAACCTGTAATTATATATCTTGCATATTATTTAAATCAAGATGTTTGAATTAAGATTAACTCTCCAATTAAATAAAGTACACGTGGTAAATTTCTCCCATTAGCCCCAATATAGCTACCACTAACGATGACCATAGATAATCGTCTAATTTTACCAGTTAATCCTCAATCATAACCCAAATCATCTAAACCGATTGATAGAGGGCGGGGTCATTAGCTTGAGAAAATCGAAGAGATAATCGAATCAGGCCACGTAATCAATCTCAAAAACGAAACTGAATATTTTTATAACCAAATCGAACAAGTTTCCAATCGATTACGAATATAGAAGATGTCGTAAATAAAAATCTGTCTGCTTTACGTCAGTTTTTATCCGATTATCACTGTCAAAACATCACGTCATGTTCGATTTATTTAAGTTTCGTATTTATAAAAATTAAGAGCAAACCAGGGCATTTTGATAATTCAAGAGCCGCAGGGGCATTTAATATTGGTTTTGGTAATGGAGTTTAATCTCATTTCATAAATATACAATTTTAAAATTAGTAACTCTAAAAAATACTCTAATTACTCCTTAGAGATTTGAATTTAAGGCAGAAAACTAAATTCCCCTTTTCTTCTGTCAACAATGAAGTTATTTGTTTAAATTTATAAATGAAACTTTCATATAATAAATTTGTATTAACATGCGGCTAATTAGTTTTCTCTCCTCCCTTAAAATAAAGTTTATTGAAAGGTCAAAAGTTTAGGGGACATTAATCAATATTTATTTTTTATTATATTTAGTCAATGATTACGTTTTTAAATTATGCGGAAACCTTGCTTATGTTTCGTAAATTTATTCCAAATTAAAGGCCGACAATTCCATTTTTCCCTCTTCGATAAAACGAACCTTGAATAAATTTTACATCCGTGATTGGTAATATTTTTATCCTTATAACTTTTTTGGATTTTCTTTTTTTCTTTTCTAAGCTTTTATGTTAAGGGTAGACGTATCACTTTCAAATATATAGCCTTTTGTTTTGGCCCCGGTTTAAGAGTTTAAACATACAAAAATGGTTTCGAAATAAGTGTTTTCAAAAGATCAATATTATTCGTACCCCGTGCAAAACGTAGTAACTGTTATTTCTTGAATTTTAATTGTCCTCCATAACACTATCTCCACCAAGACTTATCCAAGCTACAATTGTGATTTGCACATGGCGCCATATGTCATTTTCTTAAAGATCTTTGCCATTGATTTCTAGAAAAAATAGTGTATCCTTAGATACACTATTAATAATAGCTTATCCTTTAGAGAATAAGCTTTTTTTAAGAAAAACTCGCCAAGTTTGACTAGTTTAATGCATAATTACGTTGAAAAGAGATGATCTACTTAGAAATTGAATTTATAGCTCGTTTTTTATCGCCTTAGAATACGCAATATTTAACCTTTATCCCAGTATAAAATTAAAATAAATTATTCTAAGAACGTATAAAATTTAATTTACTTTTTGAAACTTTTACCGGTATTAGGAATTTTGACCTTTTTTTTGCCGAACTCTTTACGTGGTGTTATCATGCAGTCTCTCTAACTAGATCCTACATGGTTACAATATTTTGGCACGTATTAATCCAAAATATCAAAAACACTTAACAGTACACGATTATTTATCATTCAAAACTTTCCCTCTTCTAAACTCCAAGAACATTTTTTTTATTTTCATATTATATTTATGAAAAATACAGAAATGTTACGAAATATTACAGAAAACGTGTTTTTGTACACTTTGGTGGTGGGAGTGTGAAATTATTATATACACTTTCTTTTTATCTTAGTTTTTAAAGGGTTCATGAAAAGGATAAAGTGACATTAATTTTCGAGGGGTCAAACCCTCGTCATTACGGGATTTTGAAATTACAATCCAGGCTCCGGATTAAAAATTTAAATAGCTGGAAAATCTTAAAATTACTTTTTAGAGCTCAGTTTTTAGTTTTTGGGCCACCCAAAATTTTACGAGATGTGTAGGGGTCCTAATTCGGCCCTAGCTCCGCTTAATCCAGGCTTGGTGTTTTGGGGGAGATTTTGAGATTTCAATATCCTAATTTAGATAATTTCCGTTAAGGTTTATGGATTTCAATTTCCGTTTGTTGAATATTTGGATATTTGAAGTGTGCGCCTTAATTTAGGCTCAAATCGTACTAAAATTTTGCCAAGAATTAGTGCACAATAAGAACAATCGACCCTATTATTCGATCCTAATTTTACGATAAAAATATATTTAAAAAAAGTGTTTTATTTTCCCTTTAAAGTTTATATATATATAAATAATTTTATTCTTCGAACTAAAGGAGCTCTAGAAAAAATTACGTTGCATGTTTTTGCCAAGATTCTTATCGTTTTTGGTTCGAGTAAACTTTTAGTAGTGGTCTGTATTTCTCGGACCCCGCGATTAAATTTGGCCATATACAATGAACCGGCTTCTTATTATTCCTTCTTTTACTTAAAAAAGATTTACTATTCGGGATAACGAAAAAAAGGAGTATTTCTCAAATGGCTTATCCACTGGAACATCGGTTAATCGCCCTAGTCTTGAGAAGGAGAGAAAGGGTGGTTTATTTAAGAAATATAAAAAGTAAAATACTACCAACCCGTAGACAATGGGGTCGGTTATTGCCTTAAAAAAAACCCTCCTCGAAATAAAATTATTTTAAGGAGATGAATTGGATTCTTTTTATAACTTGACACATTAAGCATGCCCTCCTAATTCATCCTCACGCATTCGTAGGACCAGTTTTAATATATATATTTAATATTTGGTTGCGCATGCTCAACGTTGAGCTCTCCAGAGATTATAATATCTCGAGTTAGGGCCTTTTAATTTCCGATTCCAAAGTTAAAGGGAAACTATGAGCTAAGAAATGGAATCATCTTGCCAAAACTTTCGGCCAATCATATTATTTCAGCCTTCAACAGCGTTTGTAATGTCCTAGCATTGAAAGGAATAGGCCGAAGTTTGATACCTAAGACCAGAAGTCGATGAAACCCTCCTTTGAAGTCTACTACTCTAATGTTCCATATAGCGCTCCTCTCTGTATATGGGTAAAATTCCCAATTTTACGAGATCGGAGGGGTCCTACTTCATACCACTGTCTACGGAAAATTGGAAATTCTCTCTCTCCACAAACGACGACGTTTTTTTTTTTTTTGACGAACTCCAAGGCTGCTAGAGATATTCGCTCGACGAACTCCCGCTCCGAAAATATCTACCGTTAGGAGGCGTACGAATCGCGCTTTTTGAAACTAACCCATACAGAGAGGGGTTGAGTGGTTGACAAGACCCGGGAGTAATAGACTTCAAAGGAGGGTTTCATCGGCTTCTGATATTAGGACATGACAAGCGCTGTTGAAGACTGAAATAATATGATTGGCCCGAATTTATATCTACTTTTATTCAAACTTTACCAGACTTTAAAAATTAATTTATACACCAAAAAAGTGTCTAAAAACTCCGAAAAAATTCTAGAATAGGTTTTTTGGTATAGTGATTCCGAAAATAAATTAAAAGGGTTATATTTTTAGCTCCAAGTTCCCTTTAAACACCAAGGGATCTGGGGGTGTCATTCACTTGTTACTTATGGGTTAACCAAAGACGTTTTTTTGGGTCTTACGATATTAATTTCACCGTCTTGTAGGGTTTAAATACAGGGTTATACGTTTCTCGCGTTTTGTTATAATTTAATTCATACGCGCTCATAATATGGGCGTGCGAATATAAATGAACATAATCGTATTTCATTGCCTTCCAAAATTAGTCTGTTGGTATCAGGTTACAACCATAATAGCATATTTGACTCGTCTGGAATATTTTTCCACGTTTAATAACAACACATCTACAATACAAGGATGAATAATAATAAGAAAGAAACCACTTCATTTGAATTTATACGCACGAACGTGATAAACGACCAAAATTTCTATTTTCCTTCAAAAAGAAAAAATAATAATATTAATTTTCCCCCATAATTACTATTTATATTTTTAGTGGCATTTTGAGGAAAAACTACTAAAAACCTCGCCAGTATTTCCGTTCTTTATAATATTGGAATAATTATTCTCCAAACTCCCGCCGCTTACATCCTATAGTAATTATTGTGTATGGAAAACTGAATAATTAATCACGATGAGAAAATATTCTTAGAACAAGTTTCTTTTATGATCTTATCCCAGTTTATTTAATTTGCTGTTTAATTCGACTAACGTGGGTCCAAAAATAACTCCTACATTCAGAGAATCGAAATTTATTTGGGCAAAAATGGAATTATGAAAAAATTTAAAAAATCGTGGAAATAGCAAGTTTGAATTCAATTATGGGAATGAAAATTTTAGTGCATTGTAAAAGATTCTGAATTTATTTTTCAATTTCACAAATAGCTAATTTATTTTTAAAATACTTGTTTTAAGTGAGACCATTTTTTATTTATTAAAACCCATATTCAAAATTTTAAACCTCTGGGTGAAAATTTTAAATGACAAAAAATATCTAGATTAAGTACTTTAACAAAAAAGACCGCGTGAAAGCCACCGTATCACGTGCCAGAACGCGCGAGAATATTTAGATCTGCTAACCGCGTGACTATTGTGATGACGTAGCGGTTGACGTAGTATTGCGGGGAGTTTTTGTTTTAAAAAATATCGAAGATGACGATTAACAATACTTCGGAAAATGCTCCTCAACTTCTATTTGGAACTTATTGTGACAGTCTCTCTTTAAATATATTTGAAAGGGAGTTTGATAATTAATATATTTTAATTTTAAGGAGAAATCAGGGAATTTGATGACAATTTTCCTGAAAGTCACAAAAATAAATCGTTAGGAAAATCCTCTATACTAGGTCAAGATAGGTCCTGTACATGTCAGGAAGTTTTTTAATTTTCAAATATATGCCGACTCTGTTGTAAAAATAATATCTTACGCTAGAAAACTGTTGGGTGGATGTAATATAGTGTCAGTTGTATGTGTACCGGTCCTTTTAAAATTAATTGTTTTTACCGGATGATTAGATTAAATATATTTTTTTTCCTGTTAGACAAACGTCTGCAAATTAAATTTTCGTCTAGTTCGCCCACTCACTCGCTATACGATTAATTTCCATTATATTTTTTTTTTTATCGAATTCTCCTTAAAGTATCTTAGATCCACCCTAAAATAAGAGGGAGAGTCTGAGAGGGCTAGTAAGGGATGAAAACGAAATTATTTTTAGGCGATTTCAATCTTTCAGTACCAGGTTATAGCCTTATTGACGGGGAAATTGGCGCCCCAAATATTACGTGGGAAGTATAGTGTATTAGTTCAGACTGTGGATACTATTTGTTTGTAATAATAACAGTTTGACACCTGTTTTTAAATGTTTAGAAACATGACAGTTAAGTTCTTTCTCAAGGTAGTATTAAACAGAATCAAAAAAGCCTCCTTTAAAACGTGAAAGTTGGTTAAACTGCCCTTGGAAAAGTTCATAATTTACCTTGTTTTTCTTTCTAAATGGTCAAAATACAAACATTAAACAACGTGAAATATTGGGCCAACTTAGTCCCACAAAAAGTTAAATAGCGTGCAATAAGGACTAAACTCACAGAACATAATTAAACTTCCAAAGTTACGTCTGTTATTTATCATGATTTTTGGCGCCAAATCTTTCACGAACCTTTCTACTAATGGCATCTAGGATATTTGGCGCCAAAAATATCACTTAACGCGTGTCATCATTCAAAGAATTTAACGGCCCTTGAAAGAAATTTGATGAGGTACGTGTTTAAACTTAGACCTATAACTGAATTATGACGACAATGGCAGAAATTTAACGTGATATTTAGGACTTAATTACATCTAACGATCACTTCGTTAACAAAATTATGTACTTTTAAAATTGTAATAAACCGCTAATTTGAATACTTTTCTTAAATTATAAAGTGAATAATAAGATAATATTATTCTTACTCATAACAATGCGATGAGTAATTGAGAATCAGTTACGCAACCCTTAATTTAGCTTAATTACTTAATTTCAAATTGGATCGAAATCTGATTCTAAAAGTCCGAACGGGACGTTAAAAGAATGATGAGCCGTATTTTTTTCCGCAAGTGTATGTAGGCGCCGGTAGTTTGCATTTTGTAGACGCCACCCAGCGGTGCCCCTCGGCAATCGCTTTCTCCTGGTACGAACCCGACAACCTAAAGGCCCATTTTCGATTCGGTCTCTTTAAACATATTGCCTTTAGGCCGGACCAGATTCTTTATTTTTTCTTCTTTTTTTGGGGGCGGAAAACGGGAATATCTTTAAATATATCGGAACGAAATAATCTTATTAGTTTGTAAAGCACGTTATTGAAACATCCTACTTGACGAAGAAAGAGGATTGTAACCCGAGGAATTTTATGGTTTTAAATAAAACTATACCTAGTAAATATTCTACTAACCGGATACATTTTATTTACGCCCGTTTGATATTCGGGGGAAAAGGGGATTTATTACAAATTATAAAAGGGCTAATATCGACGTAGTTCAATCTAAACAATTCTCTTTACTCTTTAGAATATTAATTTACGACGCTGCTACTTCATGGTTAAAAAAAAACTTTATTTAATATGCGTTTGTTTAATAAACTTTTTCCTAACCATGGTAGCAGCACCCTTGTAAATTAATTTGATAATTTAATAATATTTTAAGTTAATCACCTTGTCCAATAGTTTTGTATCAAGAACAAGTCCAAAGGACGCAGACATTTTGGATTTGAATATTTTAGTTTGTTTAACTTTTGCAAATACTAAAACCGTTGAGTTTTTCCTTTTAAGTTTAATTTTAAGCGAAATTGTTTAACTGTTTACGAAAGGTGTCCTAATACCACGCCCCGTGACGTACAATGTAACAAGCTAGATAATTGGTCGGCATATCTTTAACTACACTCTGCGGTCAATGGCAAATCCCCCAGCTCTCTAGCTCGGTTTAAATTTTTTTTTTTTATGTCGACTCTATTGACGATTTCAGTTATTTCAAACGCCCGTTAACTTCTTAACGGTTTTGTTAGTTGAAATTACATCTTTACCTAACCATTTAATCAATTAAATTTTGATTCAGTTTTCCAATACATTTAAGTTTAATTATTAAGTGGAACTTCGCCTTTAGATTTTTATCGCTTTGAAAGTTATTTCGTACTTTTAATCGTCTGTTTTTCTACAAGGTGGTTTAGATGTAGTTAAAAACTTGACCCTAAAGAAGGCGTTATGTTAGGGTGTTTTTCTTGTTTTTGGGCGTTAACTCCGTAACCTTAACTTAATTTTATTATTACTTTTTATTGTCATATTTTTTCGTCAAAATTACACGTTCATGAACGCGGAGTTTTCTGATCCATTCTTTAAAAAGATCTTTTTTTTTCTAAAACGTTAGGCGACCGTCTCGGAATATTTTTATTTGAATTATTTTTTAAACGGCTGCGTGGCTACTTCTTTTTTGTTCGAATTCAAAACCGCGTAAAAAAACAACATTTTTCGCAAGCACGGTCAAATTTTGTAATTATAAGTGGGTGGTCATTTTTATTTAGGTTTCTTCCCTAACCTACAATTGTGTAGTCTTACCTTATGGTTTTTACTAAAAATCTCCTTGGTTGTGCCATAAATGTTTAATGTGTTGGCTATTTAAATAACTTATTTTGGATAAAACCGTTCGATTTTTAGTATTTTAACTAAGTCGATGCGGAATTGCTATAACATATAATATTAATCTTAATTTTCAAACACTAATTTCGCTGATTTTAAGTTAGAAACAAAAGATTTGTTTTAACGAAGGTTAATTTAAAATATATAATTCTGGGTTATTAAGAAAATAATTCTTAAAATTAAGAATTCCATTATTATATAAATGGGATGCGTTTTAGCGAGTAAAATAAATCTGACCTTAAATAATTGTTAATTTTCGGCTCCATTTCATTTTCAAAATTAATTCCAATGTAACCGCAACTTTTTTATTTCTTATATAAGTTTTTTTTTTGGATAACTTTTACCTCTTTTGAGTATGGTATCGGTAACATCTTAAGATTTTCCTTGTCGTCTGAAGAGTTAGATAATAAATACTCTTTCAAATTGAAAATTATATTTTTTTTTTGCACGGCCTACAAACTAAATTCGATCTCAAACGTCACTGAAGAGAGAAATCACTCGAGTTAGTTTCGGTTTTCATTTTATTTCTTCTATGAATATTCAAGGAAAAATCTGGAAACTAAAAAGTTATTTTCATTTAGTTCTTCCTTCACGGTATGATTCGGATTATAATGGGGTACTTTTTATGAAAAGTTGCGGTTTTGTTGGAAATTTTTATTACCTGTTTTTCAATTTACGGGATTTTAATAATCAGGGTTCGTACAAACCTGGAATACCTTGAAGTATCAGGGAATTTGAATGTTGTCGAATAATAAGGGAAAATCCTGAAAATTTGGCATAAATTAGGGAAATTTATAGAAGAACAATTGATTAACTTCAATAATACAAAGTTGAACTGACCTCAGTCACCTAAGGTCATCGTTTTTATTAGGGTTTTAGTGAACATGAAAATATCAGGGGAAATTTCACTGATAAAACCTGGAAAAATCAGGGAAATTGGTTTTTCAAATTTTGTATGAACCCTGAATAATCCTATAGCATTATTCAGTGTTTTACTGTTTATTTAAAACATGGTTTATATATAAATCATGTTTTAATTGAACAGTAAAACGTGAAAAAAATTTAATACGAATTTGCTTCAAAATTGATAATATTGAAATTTTTTATTTAGTTTCCAATAATTTGCATAAAATATATATAAATGTATATTATATTACAAAATCAAACGTGATAATTTATTCTAAAGCTCCTAATATCGTCGTAAGAAATTTTATTACTTCAAAACTTTGTCGATTTTAATGAAATTTTAAAAATTAAAGAAGTGCAGGGTCTCCTTGCGAATAGAAATATGATTTTAGAGTAATTTTGCGTAAGAGTCAAAGTAAAGAATAAGTAATATTCCACGAACGAAAATAATTTTCAAAATTAAATTTAACATATCTTATCTAATTGATTTTTTTTTTTTTTTTTTTTTTTTTTTCTCAGGATTAAGATTTATTTTCATTATAAAATTTTTCATACAAAGACGAGAGTTCTTAAGTGGGGTTCAGTGAACCGTTTTGATATTCGTTTCTGGTTAAAATCAAATCAAAAGGGGTCTTTCTCATTCTTTTTCTCCCGGTTTTCCGGATTCCGCTTTCAAACCTCCTACAATCTCCATCAGTTTCTCATCACGATTTAAAATTAGGGCCATTTCTTTTTTTCTTTTCATCCCTACCCGTACCTCTTTACAGTTTGACTTAGGGTTTTGTTTACCTATATAAGTTTCCTTTATTGCCCCCCCCCCCATCCCTATTACTCGTATCGAGTGTCTCTTCTAATTTTATAATCATACCATCTTGAATTTGCAGCTTCTACAAAACTGTGCATCTTCATCTTATGATTATTCAATCTGAACTACTATATAATGATGTGTTATAGTTTGTCCGCTGTATTTAAAGCAATGGGGGAATGCGAAGAGAAACATATATTCAATAGGCCTTTCACTTTATTGCTTCTATTTAAGGTACTAGGCGTTATTCGCTCATTGTAGGGTGCTTGTAGATGGGGGAGGAGCTAAGAGACGTGACCACGTTAATATTAAGGGGTTTTTTTTCATACAATAAATGCTGAAAAACGCGGAAAACCAACAAAATTGTCGTCAAAGATTATAAGGGTATGAAGTCGCAGTGACTTCACTGGTATCTCTCTATGCACTAGGGTTTCAGATACCGTTCGATATTATGTTTAACCCACCAACTATAATCTAAAGTATAATTAAAAACTTGGAAATATCAGGAAATTAGTTAAGGTTGTCTAAATATCTTAACAATTTTAGCGTAAATCAGGGAAATTTAGGAAAGTTCGAATAATTCATAATACATAGTTTTTATTTGGGTTTTTCTAAACATTGATACACCTAGAAAGAAATCATGAAAAAAAAAAAAAAAATCACCTGCAAATTGTTTTTTTTTTATTTTCTCTAATGTTGGATATGGATTTTAAGATTAAGATATACTTCTCTTGAAGAGGAATTGGGAAAATATTTGGCCTTTTTAAATTAAAAATCATTTCATGCTCTCAAATTCTTATAGTTAAACGACAGGTTTCTTGCTAGGAAAAAAATTCAACTCCTTCGCCGACTAAAAGTGAAAAAAATTGTGCGGTTTCCATTTGATCAAGGATTTTTTTTTTTTTTGCTTTATGAAGGATTTAAAACCGGTATAGCACTCATTTTTAAATATAGTTTTTATCTTGAAACTGCCCTGGTAACTTTTTCCAATCCTTTTATTTTACTTTCTAAAACAAATAATGTTTAAGCTATGCTTAACTTTTGTCAAAAAAAAATGGATAAGCGGATTAAGTTTTTGAAATTGTTCGTTGCGTCATTTTGCAAAAATTAGAGCTATAAAACTAAGTAAATCGGGGTTGTTTTTTGGCCCTTATCTCGCCCGCCCCATAGGCATTACAATTTTATTTCTGTATCGAGTCCTAATCCTAATTAAAAATTCACGACCCGACGTTGATCCGATTTTTAAAAATTATTGCCCTCAAGCAGACTTTTTTCTTTAAATGTATGAAAATCCCCCTCTTTCCACCCTAACTCGGTTACTTTATAACACTTAAAGGGAGAGTATTAAAAATAATACTTGAAACATTCGTGAAATTTCTCTGAATTATGGAAAAAATTATGGCATTCAATTAAAACGAGAACCTCCGACTAATCAAAAAAACTCACCCATCATTGACTTCATAAGATTGTGCGCCTGAAAATAATCCAGAATGTGTCTCAGCACGTGTCGCTGTGACTTTATTAAACCAAAGGTGTGGTGTCTTTTGATTAGTCGGAGGTTTTCTTATAAATTGAATGCCAAAATAAGTGTATAAAAAAAAAGTGTATGAAAATAGGTTTATTATCCTTTTCACTCTCCATTTAAATATACAGCGGTACTACCATTTAAATTTAACATGGTTCACTTGTAAAATAGCAAATTTTTACCAAATGAACTCCAGACTGAACAATTTATACGCATTGTAAAAAAAAAATCGCAATGCTCTATTGCTTTAGGAGATCAGATAAAAGCCCGAGGAATTTTTGTATTATTAGAGCTTTTCTTTAAAAAAAAGTTAATTCGTAAATGATAGTACCTATTCTATTTAAGGTCAACGTTATTTTATAGTTATCGGAATCTTGAATTCGAATTTTTTCGAAAAAAGAAACGGAATAGGGAAAACACTTCAGCGATGGAAACGTTTTCCATCAGTTTTCCTATGTAAAAAACAAAATTTATTCACGTAATTTT
This sequence comes from Odiellus spinosus, assembly GCA_963920705.1. Lineage (NCBI taxonomy): Eukaryota > Metazoa > Arthropoda > Arachnida > Opiliones > Phalangiidae > Odiellus > Odiellus spinosus. The sequence goes on along the minus strand of OY987234.1, from coordinate 18,032,303 downwards.
CTTCGTACAGCTAGTTTTAAACTAAATCAACTTTCTTTGCAAATTTTATTATATTTTTTTGCTTAATCAAATTAAGCGTTAACCACAAAATCCAACCCAAAAATCATCTAAGGCTCACACCTCCCGACGTCATTAATAACTTTAACTTCTGATTTATAAATAGACTTCAGAGTAAATCAAAAGACAAGTTTGTGGCGCCGGGTGGTCCCGTAGGCACTTTGCCATAGGATTTGTTTAATACATTATTACATATACTCTCAAGGTCTTTTCTAAATATTTGTTTTGTTGTAGAAGTTACCATAATTAAAACTTAATTCCCGAGGTACACAGTCAAATTAAAATTTCGAAGATGAGTTGTATTGCGGTTTAAACTCGTGATCATCGAATTGTACCATATTCTGTAAAATAGCGTTTACTACACGAAAAATCGTGGTTTAACGCGATTACCTTGTTATTTTTTAGCATAAATTTGTAAATTTTATTCGTATTAACATAAAATAATTAACGAAAGAATATCCATTCTCTCGATCACCTATTTTGAAACCACATACCCTCAAATTCTGTGGTGTAATAGTATTGTTAGAAAATGTGGACTAATTTGAAATAATTGGTCTTAGTCCAATTATCTTTATTAACCGTTATGGACAAAATTAAGTTGTTTGAACCTTCTGTTATTGATCCTCGTTTTTCTTTCTTTCTTTACAGTACATTAATGGAGGAAGCTTGGAACAGTTGCTACAAAATAAGAAGGAAGACCTTCCATGGTCGCTTCGTATTAAATTATGTTTAGACATCGCCAGGGGCATGTGTTACCTTCATTCTCGTGGTGTTTTCCATCGCGACCTGACTTCAAAAGTAATAAATAATTCTTTTCTATTTACGCCTTTGTGGCATAATGAGACGCGAAAGTAATGTCATTTCTCGTCCGTAAGAATGTCTTGATAAAGCGGGAAGGCGATGAAATGATGGCAGTCGTTGGGGATTTTGGCTTGGCCGAAGGAATACCAGATCCCAGGGAGAGGACTCGTTTGCCTATAGTGGGTTCTCCCTACTGGATGGCTCCAGAATGTCTCAGAGGAGAATGGTATAACGAAAAGGCCGATGTCTTCTCATTTGGCATCATTCTTTGCGAAATAATCGGTAGAATCGAAGCTGACCCGGATTATTTACCAAGGAGAGACGTGGTAAGTATTACGCGCGAGTTCTCTCGTTTTAAATCACTCGGGTCTATATTGACTAAGCTTATTTTCGCCTATCTGTAGGATTTCGGTGTCGACATTGAAGCTTTCAGGAAAATGTGTCCCGATTGTCCTACTGATTTGATGAGCATGTCGAAGATTTGTTGTCAGGTGATTCCTCAATTTTTTATTTAGTCTAGATTCGCTAACCCTTGCATTTATTTACACCCTGAATAATCTTATAGGTCAACCCCGATTATCGGCCATGGTTTAAGAGTATCGTTGCTCAATTAGAGCACATGCTAAGCGGCTCCACGTTGCTGTGTTCACCGCCCATGAAGCAACTCTGTCTCAACACTATCGGGGAAGAAAAGGACAGCATCGATAGTGTCCGAGCTATATGTACGAATTGTTTCGGTCTAAAATTTTTCTCCTTGCGTTTTTCATATTTTAATGTCGTAAAGTTTTGGTTTCTATTCAGTTTCAAATCGCAGGCCCTGGTCCGAAGACTACGGCAAAGAAAGAAGCCCTATTCAAGATTACGGTGGTTTCCAACATTACCCGCCCGACACAGAAACTCTTCTCCTTCCAAGCTCGGAAAGCGATTGCGGCCGTCCGAAAACCAACTCCAATTCTACAAAAATGCCCTTCGAATCAGTGGATCAATTGAGAGGAACCAGGAAGCTCGTTGACGAGAGCGAGGAATCTTCTTCCCATCCTTTCGACCTGCTATCTCCTGGCGGGGCTCCAACTCCACCGGGTACGCCAGCTACTCCGGATGAATGCTCGTGCGGGGAACTAGTCGGGGGTCACAACGCCCATTCGAACGCTTTTCGGCGCCATTCTTGTCACTCTCTTCCCGCGTCACCGGCTCTTTTGCGTCGGACTTTAGTTCGCATGCACAGCAACAAATCTGACAATCTATCCGAGACGTCCCCACTCAGTCCTAGGTCTCTATCGCCCGAACCTCCGTCTACTTTAGCCTCTTCCTCGCCATCCGCGTCTCTCTCGCCGTTGCCTTTAGAGGAAGACGAAAAAATGGAAGAGGAGGACGAGGAGAGCCAAATGGACGATTTAACGTGGAAGAAACGCGACACTCTTCAAGTACCCGGAATGAATGGAGCCGCGAGAAGCCTGCCACTTATGCGTAACCGGGACAGCGGGTTATCCGTAGACACGGGGCAAGTCGATGATAGTTTCGTCGTGTCAACTTCACCTTCATCCTTGCGAGATCGACGGCTCTCTCGCGAGTCTGGCTTTTTTAGTGTTGGAGAAAAAGCTTACGACTGCAACGTGGCTGATTCCAATCCCAGTACTTCTTGGAATGAGGATTCTACTAAAAACGACGACGAGGATTTAGACGAAGCTACAGACTGTCGCATCGTTCCTGGCATAGAAAAGGACTTGACTTTATACTGTGAGGAAAACGAACCTAGTCTAATGACGGGATTAACGGGTAGAAAAAGGCCATCGTCTTATCATTCGGACGATTCTGGTTGCTGTTGCGGCATCGCTTCGTCTCTCCCTTCGTACCTACCGTTTCGCGGTCGGGTCTTTCCCTCTGACCAAGGAATAGTCGGTAGCTCCGCCAACGGCTCAACCATGTGTTCCTCTTGGCGCAGTGCCGAAAATAACTGCGAACCGTCCCTTCTACCGCTCACCCCTCCGAACAAACCGATCGTTGTCACTGAAAACCGCGAATCAAAGCAATCAAATGGCAACGTTAATGAGTCCACGGACTCTCCCAGTATGTTACAAACTATCGTCACAAATCCGTTGTACGGTTTTCCTAATTCTTTCGAATCTAGTCAAGAGCCCCTAGAACGAGTGACCGCCAATCGTGACTCGAATGGCATATCCGACACTAGTACTCTGTCCTCAAAATCTGTGTGTAATGGTATCACGAATTCCGACAATTGTCCGTTGGTGGTTAAAGGAAACCACAGAATCGGAAGTACAGGAAGGAACAAAAAAATACTAAAAACTATGAGTGGTTGTTGAGTTTTTGTCTAAAAAATCCAAAGGTCTCGTCCGTAAACGAAATTTTCCTAGGTTTACCCAGAGGTCGAAAAGTATCTGAACTCTATTGTACTAATGCCATTAAATTAAGAAGGCTAGTAGATTTATTTGTACAGTTACTATTTGAGAAAACTTTCGATTGGTACAGTATCTTTGGCAGCTTTTTACATCACGTTTTTTGTTTTACTCATTCTAGCTAGGGCTAAAAATCTATTCAATCCAATGGTTCCCTTAAAAAGTATAAAAAATCTCTGAAGGTAATTTTCACGCTTGAAGATGTACTTTTTTTTTTCTTCTGGCAACTGTCGCGACATCCTCTAGTTATTATAGCTGGCTCATCGAAATGAAAAACTTTTTATTACTTCAGGTATCCAATTACAATTAGCAATATTTGCCAATTATATCTACGTTAGCGTTAGGGTGGGAGTGTAAAAATAAGGCAAATTGTAAATCTAATGACTGTACACTTGTACATGAATCGTAAGTTTTTTAAGTTATATTTTACTCTAAAATTCAACGTATAAGCTAAAGGGCCAAATAATATAAAGATTTTTAAAGTACCTTATCCGCCTCGTAAATTATAGTTTGTCCACTCGTTTAAAGGCAACAGATTTCTAAAGAAACAGATAAGAATAATGACTGTTAACATCACTTAGCCCATCTTCTTTTATCGGTCTTGAAAGCCTAGTTAATACTAAAGACTTTGGAATGGTAAAAATGATAAATTCGGGGTCAACTGTAAAGTAGGTAGGACAAGAAATAGCATTATTAGCTTTGAAAAGGTAATTTGAACATTCGAAATGGTTTGGTAACAGTTTCAAAGTCTCTAGTATGAATGTAACTTTAGTCTAATGAATCAATACCGTTTCTAGGCTGGTGGATGGACTTATGATAAGACGCAAAAACATTATATCTAATATATACCAAAAAGGTTTAGATCAAAACTTAAAATAATTTTAAATTATGAATTAAATCATTTTTTTCATCCTCATTCGTTATTCGAACCTAATGCCTCATTAAGAGCAATTTCCCCCATAATTCGCGAACAATTTATACCAGTAAATAGTGGAACTGAATACGCGTGTTTACAAGAATCAACTTGAAATTTTTTAAGCTTGTAAAACTTGATTAGATTTGTAAAAAAAAAAAAAAATCTTTTTAAGTAAAACGCCATTTGTGTACGTAAATAAAAAACTTAAAAATATGATACTAAAAATCGTCCAGGCATCTAGTCCTCCTTACAAAAATGGCGGAAATAGAAATTAATCCAACAAAATTCACATTAACGCGAGCCCGTGAGGTATCTGTATTTGCAGTTGAATTTTAATAACTGGTAAAAATCTTTTCTAACATATTTTTTGTTTTTTTAATCCTTCGCCAGTTATTGTTTTTGCTCGCGTATATGTTGAATTAGGACTTGGCTTTGATTATATTTCAATAAACGTATTAATAAAAACCATTAATCTTTTTTTAAACCACTTCACTACACAGTGAATAAACTAGTGTTGGTTAAATATTTAAATTTATCTGATCGGATATCGAATCAATATTGATAAGCATATTGATAGCTAGCAAGTTATGGCTCTTTAGCTCGTTTCTTAAAGGGGAAACTTGAAGGGTCAATCCATGTGAATTCGACTTGAGGAAAAAGGGCCAAATTTTAACCATTATTTTTCTACAGATATACAAGCATAAGATAATTATATTTACCAAAATTCAGACTCCAAAAAAAAAAAAAAAAAAAAAAAATTACATTTCTAAAGTTATAATTTTTTTAATGTTTTTGCATAAATTTGAATTTTAAATTTTCAAATTGGGTTTTCTCTAATACCTTAGAATTAATAGACTTAAATTAATAAATATTCATATTATACACGAAAAAGAGGTGCTGAATACGAATTTGAAGACTAAAACACTGGGAAAAAATTACAAAACGAGATAATTTTAATAATTAAGGGGTACCCCTTGTAAAATTTTTGATTATTTATTTTACAGGGGGTGTATTTATTTTTTTTTTTACAAGGGGTACCCCTTGTTTTATTTTCAACGCGTGTTTTATTTTCAACGGGTGGGTGTTTTATTTTCAACGGGTGGGTGTTTTATTTTCAACGGGTGGGTGTTTTATTTTCAACGGGTGGGTGTTTTATTTTCAACGGGTGGGTGTTTTATTTTCAACGGGTGGGTGTTTTATTTTCAACGGGTGGGTGTTTTATTTTCAACGGGTGGGTGTTTTATTTTCAACGGGTGGGTGTTTTATTTTCAACGGGTGGGTGTTTTATTTTCAACGGGTGGGTGTTTTATTTTCAACGGGTGGGTGTTTTATTTTCAACGGGTGGGTGTTTTAGTTTCAACGGGTGGGTGTTTTAGTTTCAACGGGTGGGTGTTTTAGTTTCAACGGGTGGGTGTTTTATTTTCAACGGGTGGGTGTTTTATTTTCAACGGGTGGGTGTTTTATTTTCAACGGGTGGGTGTTTTATTTTCAACGGGTGTGTGTTTTATTTTCAACGGGTGTGTGTTTTATTTTCAACGGGTGTTTTATTGTTCCCCCTTGTAAAAAAAAAAAAAAAAAAAAAAAAAAAACACACCCCCTGTAAAATAAATAATCAAAAATTTTTTCAAAAAAGGGGTGTTTTATTTTCAAAAAAGGGGTGTTTTTTTATTTTCAAAAAAGGGGTGTTTTTTTATTTTCAAAAAAGGGGTGTTTTTTTATTTTCAAAAAAGGGGTGTTTTTTTTTTTTCAAAAAAGGGGTGTTTTTTTTTTTTTCAAAAAAGGGGTGTTTTTTTTTTTCAAAAAAGGGGTGTTTTTTTTTTCAAAAAAGGGGTGTTTTTTTTTCAAAAAAGGGGTGTTTTTTTTTCAAAAAAGGGGTGTTTTTTTTTTTCAAAAAAGGGGTGTTTTTTTTTTTTCAAAAAAGGGGTGTTTTATTTTCAAAAAAAGGGGTGTTTTATTTTAAAAAAAAGGGGTGTTTTATTTTCAAAAAAAGGGGTGTTTTATTTTCAAAAAAAGGGGTGTTTTATTTTCAAAAAAAGGGGTGTTTTATTTTCAAAAAAGGGGTACCAAATCTCAAAAATCTCAATTTTCCAAATCTCAAAAATCTCAATTTTCCAAATCTCAAAAATCTCAATTTTCCAAATCTCAAAAATCTCAATTTTCCAAATCTCAAAAATCTCAATTTTCCAAATCTCAAAAATCTCAATTTTCCAAATCTCAAAAATCTCAATTTTCCAAATCTCAAAAATCTCAATTTTCCAAATCTCAAAAATCTCAATTTTCCAAATCTCAAAAATCTCAATTTTCCAAATCTCAAAAATCTCAATTTTCCAAATCTCAAAAATCTCAATTTTCCAAATCTCAAAAATCTCAATTTTCCAAATCTCAAAAATCTCAATTTTCCAAATCTCAAAAATCTCAATTTTCCAAATCTCAAAAATCTCAATTTTCCAAATCTCAAAAATCTCAATTTTCCAAATCTCAAAAATCTCAATTTTCCAAATCTCAAAAATCTCAATTTTCCAAATCTCAAAAATCTCAATTTTCCAAATCTCAAAAATTTCAATTTTCCAAATCTCAAAAATTTCAATTTTCCAAATCTCAAAAATCTCAATTTTCCAAATCTCAAAAATCTCAATTTTCCAAATCTCAAAAATCTCAATTTTCCAAATCTCAAAAATCTCAATTTTCCAAATCTCAAAAATCTCAATTTTCCAAATCTCAAAAATCTCAATTTTCCAAATCTCAAAAATCTCAATTTTCCAAATCTCAAAAATCTCAATTTTCCAAATCTCAAAAATCTCAATTTTCCAAATCTCAAAAATCTCAATTTTCCAAATCTCAAAAATCTCAATTTTCCAAATCTCAAAAATCTCAATTTTCCAAATCTCAAAAATCTCAATTTTCCAAATCTCAAAAATCTCAATTTTCCAAATCCAAAATAAATACACCCCCTGCAAAATAAATAATCAAAAATTTTACAAGGGGTATCCCTTGTAAAAAAATCAATTTTTTTACAGGGGGTGTATTCATTATTTATTTTTTTTACAGGGAGTGTATTCATTATTTATTTTTTTTACCGGGGGTGTATTCATTATTTATTTTTTTTACAGGGGGTGTAGTTATTATTTATTTTTTTTAAAGGGGGTGTAGTTATTATTTTTTTTTTACAGGGGGTGTAGTTATTGTTTATTTTTTTACAGGGGGTGTATTTATTGTTTATTTTTTTACAGGAGGTATATTTATTGATTATTTTTTTTACAGGAGGTATATTTATTATTTTTTTTTACAGGGGGTGTATTTATTATTATTTTTTTTACAGGGGGTGTAATTATTATTTTTATTACAGGGGGTGTATTTTTAAAGGGGGGTATTTTTACAGGGGGGTGTATTTTACAGGGGGTGTACTTTTACAGGGGTAGTAATTTTTACGGGGGGTGTACTTTTACAGGGGTAGTAATTTTTACGGGAGGTGTAATTTTTACAGGAGTAGTAATTTTTACGGGGGGTGTAATTTTTACAGGGGGTGTAATTTTTACAGGGGGTGTAATTTTTACAGGGGGTGTAATTTTTACAGGGGGTGTAATTTTTACAGGGGGTGTAATATTTACAGGGGGTGTAATATTTACAGGGGGTGTAAATTTTACAAGGGGTGTAAATTTTACAGGGGGTGTAAATTTTACAGGGGGTGTAAATTTTACAGGGGGTGTAAATTTTACAGGGGGTGTAAATTTTACAGGGGGTGTAAATTTTACAGGGGGTGTAAATTTTACAGGGGGTGTAAATTTTACAGGGGGTGTAAATTTTACAGGGGGTGTAAATTTTACAGGGGGTGTAAATTTTACAGGGGGTGTAAATTTTACAGGGGGTGTAAATTTTACAGGGGGTGTAAATTTTACAGGGGGTGTAAATTTTACAGGGGGTGTAATTTTTACAGGGGGTGTAATTTTTACAGGGGGTGTAATTTTTACAGGGGGTGTAATTTTTACAGGGGGTGTAATTTTTACAGGGGGTGTAAATTTTACAGGGGGTGTAAATTTTACAGGGGGTGTAAATTTTACAGGGGGTGTAAATTTTACAGGGGGTGTAAATTTTACAGGGGGTGTAATTTTTACAGGGGGTGTAATTTTTACAGGGGGTGTAATTTTTACAGGGGGTGTAAATTTTACAGGGGGTGTAAATTTTACAGGGGGTGTAAATTTTACAGGGGGTGTAATTTTTATAGGTGGTGTAAATTTTACAGGGGGTGTAATATTTACAGGGGGTGTAAATTTTACAGGGGGTGTATTTATAGATCGGTCCTTTTTTACAGGGGGTGTATTTATAGATCGGTCCTTTTTTACAGGGGGTGTATTTATCGATCGGTCCTTTTTTACAGGGGGTGTATTTATCGATCGATCCTTTTTACAGGGGGTGTATTTATCGATCGGTCGTTTTTACAGGGGGTGTATTTATCGATCGGTCGTTTTTACAGGGGGTGTATTTATCGATCGGTCTTTTTTACAGGGGGTGTATTTATCGATCGGTCGTTTTTACAGGGGGTGTATTTATCGATAGGTCGTTTTTACAGGGGGTGTATTTATCGATCGGTCATTTTTACAGGGGGTGTATTTATCGATCGGTCGTTTTTACAGGGGGTGTATTTATCGATCGGTCGTTTTTACAGGGGGTGTATTTATCGATCGGTCGTTTTTACAGGGGGTGTATTTATCGATCGGTCGTTTTTACAGGGGGTGTATTTATCGATCGGTCGTTTTTACAGGGGATGTATTAATCGATCGGTCGTTTTTACAGGGGGTGTATTTATCGATCGGTCGTTTTTACAGGGGGTGTATTTATCGATCGGTCGTTTTTACAGGGGGTGTATTTATCGATCGGTCGTTTTTACAGGGGGTGTATTTATCGATCGGTCGTTTTTACAGGGGGTGTATATATCGATCGGTCGTTTTTACAGGGGGTGTATTTATCGATCGGTCGTTTTTACAGGGGGTGAATTTATCGATCGGTCGTTTTTACAGGGGGTGTATTTATCGATCGGTCGTTTTTACAGGGGGTGTATTTATCGATCGGTCTTTTTTACAGGGGTGTATTTATCGATCGGTCGTTTTTACAGGGGGTGTATTTATCGATCGGTCGTTTTTACAGGGGGTGTATTTATCGATCGGTCGTTTTTACAGGGGGTGTATTTATCGATCGGTCGTTTTTACAGGGGGTGTATTTATCGATCGGTCGTTTTTACAGGGGGTGTATTTATCGATCGGTCGTTTTTACAGGGGGTGTATTTATCGATCGGTCGTTTTTACAGGGGGTGTATTTATCGATCGGTCGTTTTTACAGGGGGTGTATTTATCGATCGGTCGTTTTTACAGGGGGTGTATTTATCGATCGGTCGTTTTTACAGGGGGTGTATTTATCCATCGGTCGTTTTTACAGGGGGTGTATTTATCGATCGGTCGTTTTTGCAGGGGGTGTATTTATCGATCGGTCGTTTTTACTGGGGGTGTATTTATCGATCGGTCGTTTTTACAGGGGGTGTATTTATCGATCGGTCGTTTTTACAGGGGGTGTATTTATCGATCGGTCGTTTTTACAGGGGGTGTATTTATCGATCGGTCGTTTTTACAGGGGGTGTATTTATCGTTCGGTCGTTTTTACAGGGGGTGTATTTATCGATCGGTCGTTTTTACAGGGGGTGTATTTATCGATCGGTCGTTTTTACAGGGGGTGTATTTATCGATCGGTCGTTTTTACAGGGGGTGTATTTATCGATCGGTCGTTTTTACAGGGGGTGTATTTATCGATCGGTCGTTTTTACAGGGGGTGTATTTATCGATCGGTCGTTTTTACAGAGGGTGTATTTATCGATCGGTCGTTTTTACAGGGGGTGTATTTATCGATCGGTCGTTTTTACAGGGGGTGTATTTATCGATCGGTCGTTTTTACAGGGGGTGTATTTATCGATCGGTCGTTTTTACAGGGGGTGTATTTATCGTTCGGTCGTTTTTACAGGGGGTGTATTTATCGATCGGTCGTTTTTACAGGGGGTGTATTTATCGATCGGTCGTTTTTACAGGGGGTGTATTTATCGATCGGTCGTTTTTACAGGGGGTGTATTTATCGATCGGTCGTTTTTACAGGGGGTGTATTTATCGATCGGTCGTTTTTACAGGGGGTGTATTTATCGATCGGTCGTTTTTACAGGGGGTGTAATTATCGATCGGTCGTTTTTACAGGGGGTGTATTTATCGATCGGTCGTTTTTACAGGGGGTGTATTTATCGATCGGTCGTTTTTACAGGGGGTGTATTTATCGATCGGTCGTTTTTACAGGGGGTGTATTTATCGATCGGTCGTTTTTACAGGGGGTGTATTTATCGATCGGTCGTTTTTACAGGGGGTGTATTTATCGATCGGTCGTTTTTACAGGGGGTGTATTTATCGATCGGTCGTTTTTACAGGGGGTGTATTTATCGATCGGTCGTTTTTACAGGGGGTTTACAGGGGGTGTATTTATCGATCGGTCGTTTTTACAGGGGGTGTATTTATCGATCGGTCGTTTTTACAGGGGGTGTATTTATCGATCGGTCGTTTTTACAGGGGGTGTATTTATCGATCGGTCGTTTTTACAGGGGGTGTATTTATCGATCGGTCGTTTTTACAGGGGGTGTATTTATCGATCGGTCGTTTTTACAGGGGGTGTATTTATCGATCGGTCGTTTTTACAGGGGGTGTATTTATCGATCGGTCGTTTTTACAGGGGGTGTATTTATCGATCGGTCGTTTTTACAGGGGGTGTATTTATCGATCGGTCGTTTTTACAGGGGGTGTATTTATCGATCGGTCGTTTTTACAGGGGGTGTATTTATCGATCGGTCGTTTTTACAGGGGGTGTATTTATCGATCGGTCGTTTTTACAGGGGGTGTATTTATCGATCGGTCGTTTTTACAGGGGGTGTAATTATCGATCGGTCGTTTTTACAGGGGGTGTATTTATCGATCGGTCGTTTTTACAGGGGGTGTATTTATCGATCGGTCGTTTTTACAGGGGGTGTATTTATCGATCGGTCGTTTTTACAGGGGGTGTATTTATCGATCGGTCGTTTTTACAGGGGGTGTATTTATCGATCGGTCGTTTTTACAGGGGGTGTATTTATCGATCGGTCGTTTTTACAGGGGGTGTATTTATCGATCGGTCGTTTTTACAGGGGGTTTACAGGGGGTGTATTTATCGATCGGTCGTTTTTACAGGGGGTGTATTTATCGATCGGTCGTTTTTACAGGGGGTGTATTTATCGATCGGTCGTTTTTACAGGGGGTGTATTTATCGATCGGTCGTTTTTACAGGGGGTGTATTTATCGATCGGTCGTTTTTACAGGGGGTGTATTTATCGATCGGTCGTTTTTACAGGGGGTGTATTTATCGATCGGTCGTTTTTACAGGGGGTGTATTTATCGATCGGTCGTTTTTACAGGGGGTGTATTTATCGATCGGTCGTTTTTACAGGGGGTGTATTTATCGATCGGTCGTTTTTACAGGGGGTGTATTTATCGATCGGTCGTTTTTACAGGGGGTGTATTTATCGATCGGTCGTTTTTACAGGGGGTGTATTTATCGATCGGTCGTTTTTACAGGGGGTGTATTTATCGATCGGTCGTTTTTACAGGGGGTGTATTTATCGATCGGTCGTTTTTACAGGGGGTGTATTTATCGATCGGTCGTTTTTACAGGGGGTGTATTTATCGATCGGTCGTTTTTACAGGGGGTGTATTTATCGATCGGTCGTTTTTACAGGGGGTGTATTTATCGATCGGTCGTTTTTACAGGGGGTGTATTTATCGATCGGTCGTTTTTACAGGGGGTGTATTTATCGATCGGTCGTTTTTACAGGGGGTGTATTTATCGATCGGTCGTTTTTACAGGGGGTGTATTTATCGATCGGTCGTTTTTACAGGGGGTGTATTTATCGATCGGTCGTTTTTACAGGGGGTGTATTTATCGATCGGTCGTTTTTACAGGGGGTGTATTTATCGATCGGTCGTTTTTACAGGGGGTGTATTTATCGATCGGTCGTTTTTACAGGGGGTGTATTTATCGATCGGTCGTTTTTACAGGGGGTGTATTTATCGATCGGTCGTTTTTACAGGGGGTGTATTTATCGATCGGTCGTTTTTACAGGGGGTGTATTTATCGATCGGTCGTTTTTACAGGGGGTGTATTTATCGATCGGTCGTTTTTACAGGGGGTGTATTTATCGATCGGTCGTTTTTACAGGGGGTGTATTTATCGATCGGTCGTTTTTACAGGGGGTGTATTTATCGATCGGTCGTTTTTACAGGGGGTGTATTTATCGATCGGTCGTTTTTACAGGGGGTGTATTTATCGATCGGTCGTTTTTACAGGGGGTGTATTTATCGATCGGTCGTTTTTACAGGGGGTGTATTTATCGATCGGTCGTTTTTACAGGGGGTGTATTTATCGATCGGTCGTTTTTACAGGGGGTGTATTTATCGATCGGTCGTTTTTACAGGGGGTGTATTTATCGATCGGTCGTTTTTACAGGGGGTGTATTTATCGATCGGTCGTTTTTACAGGGGGTGTATTTATCGATCGGTCGTTTTTACAGGGGGTGTATTTATCGATCGGTCGTTTTTACAGGGGGTGTATTTATCGATCGGTCGTTTTTACAGGGGGTGTATTTATCGATCGGTCGTTTTTACAGGGGGTGTATTTATCGATCGGTCGTTTTTACAGGGGGTGTATTTATCGATCGGTCGTTTTTACAGGGGGTGTATTTATCGATCGGTCGTTTTTACAGGGGGTGTATTTATCGATCGGTCGTTTTTACAGGGGGTGTATTTATCGATCGGTCGTTTTTACAGGGGGTGTATTTATCGATCGGTCGTTTTTACAGGGGGTGTATTTATCGATCGGTCGTTTTTACAGGGGGTGTATTTATCGATCGGTCGTTTTTACAGGGGGTGTATTTATCGATCGGTCGTTTTTACAGGGGGTGTATTTATCGATCGGTCGTTTTTACAGGGGGTGTATTTATCGATCGGTCGTTTTTACAGGGGGTGTATTTATCGATCGGTCGTTTTTACAGGGGGTGTATTTATCGATCGGTCGTTTTTACAGGGGGTGTATTTATCGATCGGTCGTTTTTACAGGGGGTGTATTTATCGATCGGTCGTTTTTACAGGGGGTGTATTTATCGATCGGTCGTTTTTACAGGGGGTGTATTTATCGATCGGTCGTTTTTACAGGGGGTGTATTTATCGATCGGTCGTTTTTACAGGGGGTGTATTTATCGATCGGTCGTTTTTACAGGGGGTGTATTTATCGATCGGTCGTTTTTACAGGGGGTGTATTTATCGATCGGTCGTTTTTACAGGGGGTGTATTTATCGATCGGTCGTTTTTACAGGGGGTGTATTTATCGATCGGTCGTTTTTACAGGGGGTGTATTTATCGATCGGTCGTTTTTACAGGGGGTGTATTTATCGATCGGTCGTTTTTACAGGGGGTGTATTTATCGATCGGTCGTTTTTACAGGGGGTGTATTTATCGATCGGTCGTTTTTACAGGGGGTGTATTTATCGATCGGTCGTTTTTACAGGGGGTGTATTTATCGATCGGTCGTTTTTACAGGGGGTGTATTTATCGATCGGTCGTTTTTACAGGGGGTGTATTTATCGATCGGTCGTTTTTACAGGGGGTGTATTTATCGATCGGTCGTTTTTACAGGGGGTGTATTTATCGATCGGTCGTTTTTACAGGGGGTGTATTTATCGATCGGTCGTTTTTACAGGGGGTGTATTTATCGATCGGTCGTTTTTACAGGGGGTGTATTTATCGATCGGTCGTTTTTACAGGGGGTGTATTTATCGATCGGTCGTTTTTACAGGGGGTGTATTTATCGATCGGTCGTTTTTACAGGGGGTGTATTTATCGATCGGTCGTTTTTACAGGGGGTGTATTTATCGATCGGTCGTTTTTACAGGGGGTGTATTTATCGATCGGTCGTTTTTACAGGGGGTGTATTTATCGATCGGTCGTTTTTACAGGGGGTGTATTTATCGATCGGTCGTTTTTACAGGGGGTGTATTTATCGATCGGTCGTTTTTACAGGGGGTGTATTTATCGATCGGTCGTTTTTACAGGGGGTGTATTTATCGATCGGTCGTTTTTACAGGGGGTGTATTTATCGATCGGTCGTTTTTACAGGGGGTGTATTTATCGATCGGTCGTTTTTACAGGGGGTGTATTTATCGATCGGTCGTTTTTACAGGGGGTGTATTTATCGATCGGTCGTTTTTACAGGGGGTGTATTTATCGATCGGTCGTTTTTACAGGGGGTGTATTTATCGATCGGTCGTTTTTACAGGGGGTGTATTTATCGATCGGTCGTTTTTACAGGGGGTGTATTTATCGATCGGTCGTTTTTACAGGGGGTGTATTTATCGATCGGTCGTTTTTACAGGGGGTGTATTTATCGATCGGTCGTTTTTACAGGGGGTGTATTTATCGATCGGTCGTTTTTACAGGGGGTGTATTTATCGATCGGTCGTTTTTACAGGGGGTGTATTTATCGATCGGTCGTTTTTACAGGGGGTGTATTTATCGATCGGTCGTTTTTACAGGGGGTGTATTTATCGATCGGTCGTTTTTACAGGGGGTGTATTTATCGATCGGTCGTTTTTACAGGGGGTGTATTTATCGATCGGTCGTTTTTACAGGGGGTGTATTTATCGATCGGTCGTTTTTACAGGGGGTGTATTTATCGATCGGTCGTTTTTACAGGGGGTGTATTTATCGATCGGTCGTTTTTACAGGGGGTGTATTTATCGATCGGTCGTTTTTACAGGGGGTGTATTTATCGATCGGTCGTTTTTACAGGGGGTGTATTTATCGATCGGTCGTTTTTACAGGGGGTGTATTTATCGATCGGTCGTTTTTACAGGGGGTGTATTTATCGATCGGTCGTTTTTACAGGGGGTGTATTTATCGATCGGTCGTTTTTACAGGGGGTGTATTTATCGATCGGTCGTTTTTACAGGGGGTGTATTTATCGATCGGTCGTTTTTACAGGGGGTGTATTTATCGATCGGTCGTTTTTACAGGGGGTGTATTTATCGATCGGTCGTTTTTACAGGGGGTGTATTTATCGATCGGTCGTTTTTACAGGGGGTGTATTTATCGATCGGTCGTTTTTACAGGGGGTGTATTTATCGATCGGTCGTTTTTACAGGGGGTGTATTTATCGATCGGTCGTTTTTACAGGGGGTGTATTTATCGATCGGTCGTTTTTACAGGGGGTGTATTTATCGATCGGTCGTTTTTACAGGGGGTGTATTTATCGATCGGTCGTTTTTACAGGGGGTGTATTTATCGATCGGTCGTTTTTACAGGGGGTGTATTTATCGATCGGTCGTTTTTACAGGGGGTGTATTTATCGATCGGTCGTTTTTACAGGGGGTGTATTTATCGATCGGTCGTTTTTACAGGGGGTGTATTTATCGATCGGTCGTTTTTACAGGGGGTGTATTTATCGATCGGTCGTTTTTACAGGGGGTGTATTTATCGATCGGTCGTTTTTACAGGGGGTGTATTTATCGATCGGTCGTTTTTACAGGGGGTGTATTTATCGATCGGTCGTTTTTACAGGGGGTGTATTTATCGATCGGTCGTTTTTACAGGGGGTGTATTTATCGATCGGTCGTTTTTACAGGGGGTGTATTTATCGATCGGTCGTTTTTACAGGGGGTGTATTTATCGATCGGTCGTTTTTACAGGGGGTGTATTTATCGATCGGTCGTTTTTACAGGGGGTGTATTTATCGATCGGTCGTTTTTACAGGGGGTGTATTTATCGATCGGTCGTTTTTACAGGGGGTGTATTTATCGATCGGTCGTTTTTACAGGGGGTGTATTTATCGATCGGTCGTTTTTACAGGGGGTGTATTTATCGATCGGTCGTTTTTACAGGGGGTGTATTTATCGATCGGTCGTTTTTACAGGGGGTGTATTTATCGATCGGTCGTTTTTACAGGGGGTGTATTTATCGATCGGTCGTTTTTACAGGGGGTGTATTTATCGATCGGTCGTTTTTACAGGGGGTGTATTTATCGATCGGTCGTTTTTACAGGGGGTGTATTTATCGATCGGTCGTTTTTACAGGGGGTGTATTTATCGATCGGTCGTTTTTACAGGGGGTGTATTTATCGATCGGTCGTTTTTACAGGGGGTGTATTTATCGATCGGTCGTTTTTACAGGGGGTGTATTTATCGATCGGTCGTTTTTACAGGGGGTGTATTTATCGATCGGTCGTTTTTACAGGGGGTGTATTTATCGATCGGTCGTTTTTACAGGGGGTGTATTTATCGATCGGTCGTTTTTACAGGGGGTGTATTTATCGATCGGTCGTTTTTACAGGGGGTGTATTTATCGATCGGTCGTTTTTACAGGGGGTGTATTTATCGATCGGTCGTTTTTACAGGGGGTGTATTTATCGATCGGTCGTTTTTACAGGGGGTGTATTTATCGATCGGTCGTTTTTACAGGGGGTGTATTTATCGATCGGTCGTTTTTACAGGGGGTGTATTTATCGATCGGTCGTTTTTACAGGGGGTGTATTTATCGATCGGTCGTTTTTACAGGGGGTGTATTTATCGATCGGTCGTTTTTACAGGGGGTGTATTTATCGATCGGTCGTTTTTACAGGGGGTGTATTTATCGATCGGTCGTTTTTACAGGGGGTGTATTTATCGATCGGTCGTTTTTACAGGGGGTGTATTTATCGATCGGTCGTTTTTACAGGGGGTGTATTTATCGATCGGTCGTTTTTACAGGGGGTGTATTTATCGATCGGTCGTTTTTACAGGGGGTGTATTTATCGATCGGTCGTTTTTACAGGGGGTGTATTTATCGATCGGTCGTTTTTACAGGGGGTGTATTTATCGATCGGTCGTTTTTACAGGGGGTGTATTTATCGATCGGTCGTTTTTACAGGGGGTGTATTTATCGATCGGTCGTTTTTACAGGGGGTGTATTTATCGATCGGTCGTTTTTACAGGGGGTGTATTTATCGATCGGTCGTTTTTACAGGGGGTGTATTTATCGATCGGTCGTTTTTACAGGGGGTGTATTTATCGATCGGTCGTTTTTACAGGGGGTGTATTTATCGATCGGTCGTTTTTACAGGGGGTGTATTTATCGATCGGTCGTTTTTACAGGGGGTGTATTTATCGATCGGTCGTTTTTACAGGGGGTGTATTTATCGATCGGTCGTTTTTACAGGGGGTGTATTTATCGATCGGTCGTTTTTACAGGGGGTGTATTTATCGATCGGTCGTTTTTACAGGGGGTGTATTTATCGATCGGTCGTTTTTACAGGGGGTGTATTTATCGATCGGTCGTTTTTACAGGGGGTGTATTTATCGATCGGTCGTTTTTACAGGGGGTGTATTTATCGATCGGTCGTTTTTACAGGGGGTGTATTTATCGATCGGTCGTTTTTACAGGGGGTGTATTTATCGATCGGTCGTTTTTACAGGGGGTGTATTTATCGATCGGTCGTTTTTACAGGGGGTGTATTTATCGATCGGTCGTTTTTACAGGGGGTGTATTTATCGATCGGTCGTTTTTACAGGGGGTGTATTTATCGATCGGTCGTTTTTACAGGGGGTGTATTTATCGATCGGTCGTTTTTACAGGGGGTGTATTTATCGATCGGTCGTTTTTACAGGGGGTGTATTTATCGATCGGTCGTTTTTACAGGGGGTGTATTTATCGATCGGTCGTTTTTACAGGGGGTGTATTTATCGATCGGTCGTTTTTACAGGGGGTGTATTTATCGATCGGTCGTTTTTACAGGGGGTGTATTTATCGATCGGTCGTTTTTACAGGGGGTGTATTTATCGATCGGTCGTTTTTACAGGGGGTGTATTTATCGATCGGTCGTTTTTACAGGGGGTGTATTTATCGATCGGTCGTTTTTACAGGGGGTGTATTTATCGATCGGTCGTTTTTACAGGGGGTGTATTTATCGATCGGTCGTTTTTACAGGGGGTGTATTTATCGATCGGTCGTTTTTACAGGGGGTGTATTTATCGATCGGTCGTTTTTACAGGGGGTGTATTTATCGATCGGTCGTTTTTACAGGGGGTGTATTTATCGATCGGTCGTTTTTACAGGGGGTGTATTTATCGATCGGTCGTTTTTACAGGGGGTGTATTTATCGATCGGTCGTTTTTACAGGGGGTGTATTTATCGATCGGTCGTTTTTACAGGGGGTGTATTTATCGATCGGTCGTTTTTACAGGGGGTGTATTTATCGATCGGTCGTTTTTACAGGGGGTGTATTTATCGATCGGTCGTTTTTACAGGGGGTGTATTTATCGATCGGTCGTTTTTACAGGGGGTGTATTTATCGATCGGTCGTTTTTACAGGGGGTGTATTTATCGATCGGTCGTTTTTACAGGGGGTGTATTTATCGATCGGTCGTTTTTACAGGGGGTGTATTTATCGATCGGTCGTTTTTACAGGGGGTGTATTTATCGATCGGTCGTTTTTACAGGGGGTGTATTTATCGATCGGTCGTTTTTACAGGGGGTGTATTTATCGATCGGTCGTTTTTACAGGGGGTGTATTTATCGATCGGTCGTTTTTACAGGGGGTGTATTTATCGATCGGTCGTTTTTACAGGGGGTGTATTTATCGATCGGTCGTTTTTACAGGGGGTGTATTTATCGATCGGTCGTTTTTACAGGGGGTGTATTTATCGATCGGTCGTTTTTACAGGGGGTGTATTTATCGATCGGTCGTTTTTACAGGGGGTGTATTTATCGATCGGTCGTTTTTACAGGGGGTGTATTTATCGATCGGTCGTTTTTACAGGGGGTGTATTTATCGATCGGTCGTTTTTACAGGGGGTGTATTTATCGATCGGTCGTTTTTACAGGGGGTGTATTTATCGATCGGTCGTTTTTACAGGGGGTGTATTTATCGATCGGTCGTTTTTACAGGGGGTGTATTTATCGATCGGTCGTTTTTACAGGGGGTGTATTTATCGATCGGTCGTTTTTACAGGGGGTGTATTTATCGATCGGTCGTTTTTACAGGGGGTGTATTTATCGATCGGTCGTTTTTACAGGGGGTGTATTTATCGATCGGTCGTTTTTACAGGGGGTGTATTTATCGATCGGTCGTTTTTACAGGGGGTGTATTTATCGATCGGTCGTTTTTACAGGGGGTGTATTTATCGATCGGTCGTTTTTACAGGGGGTGTATTTATCGATCGGTCGTTTTTACAGGGGGTGTATTTATCGATCGGTCGTTTTTACAGGGGGTGTATTTATCGATCGGTCGTTTTTACAGGGGGTGTATTTATCGATCGGTCGTTTTTACAGGGGGTGTATTTATCGATCGGTCGTTTTTACAGGGGGTGTATTTATCGATCGGTCGTTTTTACAGGGGGTGTATTTATCGATCGGTCGTTTTTACAGGGGGTGTATTTATCGATCGGTCGTTTTTACAGGGGGTGTATTTATCGATCGGTCGTTTTTACAGGGGGTGTATTTATCGATCGGTCGTTTTTACAGGGGGTGTATTTATCGATCGGTCGTTTTTACAGGGGGTGTATTTATCGATCGGTCGTTTTTACAGGGGGTGTATTTATCGATCGGTCGTTTTTACAGGGGGTGTATTTATCGATCGGTCGTTTTTACAGGGGGTGTATTTATCGATCGGTCGTTTTTACAGGGGGTGTATTTATCGATCGGTCGTTTTTACAGGGGGTGTATTTATCGATCGGTCGTTTTTACAGGGGGTGTATTTATCGATCGGTCGTTTTTACAGGGGGTGTATTTATCGATCGGTCGTTTTTACAGGGGGTGTATTTATCGATCGGTCGTTTTTACAGGGGGTGTATTTATCGATCGGTCGTTTTTACAGGGGGTGTATTTATCGATCGGTCGTTTTTACAGGGGGTGTATTTATCGATCGGTCGTTTTTACAGGGGGTGTATTTATCGATCGGTCGTTTTTACAGGGGGTGTATTTATCGATCGGTCGTTTTTACAGGGGGTGTATTTATCGATCGGTCGTTTTTACAGGGGGTGTATTTATCGATCGGTCGTTTTTACAGGGGGTGTATTTATCGATCGGTCGTTTTTACAGGGGGTGTATTTATCGATCGGTCGTTTTTACAGGGGGTGTATTTATCGATCGGTCGTTTTTACAGGGGGTGTATTTATCGATCGGTCGTTTTTACAGGGGGTGTATTTATCGATCGGTCGTTTTTACAGGGGGTGTATTTATCGATCGGTCGTTTTTACAGGGGGTGTATTTATCGATCGGTCGTTTTTACAGGGGGTGTATTTATCGATCGGTCGTTTTTACAGGGGGTGTATTTATCGATCGGTCGTTTTTACAGGGGGTGTATTTATCGATCGGTCGTTTTTACAGGGGGTGTATTTATCGATCGGTCGTTTTTACAGGGGGTGTATTTATCGATCGGTCGTTTTTACAGGGGGTGTATTTATCGATCGGTCGTTTTTACAGGGGGTGTATTTATCGATCGGTCGTTTTTACAGGGGGTGTATTTATCGATCGGTCGTTTTTACAGGGGGTGTATTTATCGATCGGTCGTTTTTACAGGGGGTGTATTTATCGATCGGTCGTTTTTACAGGGGGTGTATTTATCGATCGGTCGTTTTTACAGGGGGTGTATTTATCGATCGGTCGTTTTTACAGGGGGTGTATTTATCGATCGGTCGTTTTTACAGGGGGTGTATTTATCGATCGGTCGTTTTTACAGGGGGTGTATTTATCGATCGGTCGTTTTTACAGGGGGTGTATTTATCGATCGGTCGTTTTTACAGGGGGTGTATTTATCGATCGGTCGTTTTTACAGGGGGTGTATTTATCGATCGGTCGTTTTTACAGGGGGTGTATTTATCGATCGGTCGTTTTTACAGGGGGTGTATTTATCGATCGGTCGTTTTTACAGGGGGTGTATTTATCGATCGGTCGTTTTTACAGGGGGTGTATTTATCGATCGGTCGTTTTTACAGGGGGTGTATTTATCGATCGGTCGTTTTTACAGGGGGTGTATTTATCGATCGGTCGTTTTTACAGGGGGTGTATTTATCGATCGGTCGTTTTTACAGGGGGTGTATTTATCGATCGGTCGTTTTTACAGGGGGTGTATTTATCGATCGGTCGTTTTTACAGGGGGTGTATTTATCGATCGGTCGTTTTTACAGGGGGTGTATTTATCGATCGGTCGTTTTTACAGGGGGTGTATTTATCGATCGGTCGTTTTTACAGGGGGTGTATTTATCGATCGGTCGTTTTTACAGGGGGTGTATTTATCGATCGGTCGTTTTTACAGGGGGTGTATTTATCGATCGGTCGTTTTTACAGGGGGTGTATTTATCGATCGGTCGTTTTTACAGGGGGTGTATTTATCGATCGGTCGTTTTTACAGGGGGTGTATTTATCGATCGGTCGTTTTTACAGGGGGTGTATTTATCGATCGGTCGTTTTTACAGGGGGTGTATTTATCGATCGGTCGTTTTTACAGGGGGTGTATTTATCGATCGGTCGTTTTTACAGGGGGTGTATTTATCGATCGGTCGTTTTTACAGGGGGTGTATTTATCGATCGGTCGTTTTTACAGGGGGTGTATTTATCGATCGGTCGTTTTTACAGGGGGTGTATTTATCGATCGGTCGTTTTTACAGGGGGTGTATTTATCGATCGGTCGTTTTTACAGGGGGTGTATTTATCGATCGGTCGTTTTTACAGGGGGTGTATTTATCGATCGGTCGTTTTTACAGGGGGTGTATTTATCGATCGGTCGTTTTTACAGGGGGTGTATTTATCGATCGGTCGTTTTTACAGGGGGTGTATTTATCGATCGGTCGTTTTTACAGGGGGTGTATTTATCGATCGGTCGTTTTTACAGGGGGTGTATTTATCGATCGGTCGTTTTTACAGGGGGTGTATTTATCGATCGGTCGTTTTTACAGGGGGTGTATTTATCGATCGGTCGTTTTTACAGGGGGTGTATTTATCGATCGGTCGTTTTTACAGGGGGTGTATTTATCGATCGGTCGTTTTTACAGGGGGTGTATTTATCGATCGGTCGTTTTTACAGGGGGTGTATTTATCGATCGGTCGTTTTTACAGGGGGTGTATTTATCGATCGGTCGTTTTTACAGGGGGTGTATTTATCGATCGGTCGTTTTTACAGGGGGTGTATTTATCGATCGGTCGTTTTTACAGGGGGTGTATTTATCGATCGGTCGTTTTTACAGGGGGTGTATTTATCGATCGGTCGTTTTTACAGGGGGTGTATTTATCGATCGGTCGTTTTTACAGGGGGTGTATTTATCGATCGGTCGTTTTTACAGGGGGTGTATTTATCGATCGGTCGTTTTTACAGGGGGTGTATTTATCGATCGGTCGTTTTTACAGGGGGTGTATTTATCGATCGGTCGTTTTTACAGGGGGTGTATTTATCGATCGGTCGTTTTTACAGGGGGTGTATTTATCGATCGGTCGTTTTTACAGGGGGTGTATTTATCGATCGGTCGTTTTTACAGGGGGTGTATTTATCGATCGGTCGTTTTTACAGGGGGTGTATTTATCGATCGGTCGTTTTTACAGGGGGTGTATTTATCGATCGGTCGTTTTTACAGGGGGTGTATTTATCGATCGGTCGTTTTTACAGGGGGTGTATTTATCGATCGGTCGTTTTTACAGGGGGTGTATTTATCGATCGGTCGTTTTTACAGGGGGTGTATTTATCGATCGGTCGTTTTTACAGGGGGTGTATTTATCGATCGGTCGTTTTTACAGGGGGTGTATTTATCGATCGGTCGTTTTTACAGGGGGTGTATTTATCGATCGGTCGTTTTTACAGGGGGTGTATTTATCGATCGGTCGTTTTTACAGGGGGTGTATTTATCGATCGGTCGTTTTTACAGGGGGTGTATTTATCGATCGGTCGTTTTTACAGGGGGTGTATTTATCGATCGGTCGTTTTTACAGGGGGTGTATTTATCGATCGGTCGTTTTTACAGGGGGTGTATTTATCGATCGGTCGTTTTTACAGGGGGTGTATTTATCGATCGGTCGTTTTTACAGGGGGTGTATTTATCGATCGGTCGTTTTTACAGGGGGTGTATTTATCGATCGGTCGTTTTTACAGGGGGTGTATTTATCGATCGGTCGTTTTTACAGGGGGTGTATTTATCGATCGGTCGTTTTTACAGGGGGTGTATTTATCGATCGGTCGTTTTTACAGGGGGTGTATTTATCGATCGGTCGTTTTTACAGGGGGTGTATTTATCGATCGGTCGTTTTTACAGGGGGTGTATTTATCGATCGGTCGTTTTTACAGGGGGTGTATTTATCGATCGGTCGTTTTTACAGGGGGTGTATTTATCGATCGGTCGTTTTTACAGGGGGTGTATTTATCGATCGGTCGTTTTTACAGGGGGTGTATTTATCGATCGGTCGTTTTTACAGGGGGTTTACAGGGGGTGTATTTATCGATCGGTCGTTTTTACAGGGGGTGTATTTATCGATCGGTCGTTTTTACAGGGGGTGTATTTATCGATCGGTCGTTTTTACAGGGGTGTATTTATCGATCGGTCGTTTTTACAGGGGGTGTATTTATCGATCGGTCGTTTTTACAGGGGGTGTATTTATCGATCGGTCGTTTTTACAGGGGGTGTATTTATCGATCGGTCGTTTTTACAGGGGGTGTATTTATCGATCGGTCGTTTTTACAGGGGGTGTATTTATCGATCGGTCGTTTTTACAGGGGGTGTATTTATCGATCGGTCGTTTTTACAGGGGGTGTATTTATCGATCGGTCGTTTTTACAGGGGGTTTACAGGGGGTGTATTTATCGATCGGTCGTTTTTACAGGGGGTGTATTTATCGATCGGTCGTTTTTACAGGGGGTTTACAGGGGGTGTATTTATTGATCGGTCGTTTTTACAGGGGGTGTATTTATCGATCGGTCGTTTTTACAGGGGGTGTATTTATCGATCGGTCGTTTTTACAGGGGGTGTATTTATCGATCGGTCGTTTTTACAGGGGGTGTATTTATCGATCGGTCGTTTTTACAGGGGGTGTATTTATCGATCGGTCGTTTTTACAGGGGGTGTATTTATCGATCGGTCGTTTTTACAGGGGGTGTATTTATCGATCGGTCGTTTTTACAGGGGGTGTATTTATCGATCGGTCGTTTTTACAGGGGGTTTACAGGGGGTGTATTTATTGATCGGTCGTTTTTACAGGGGGTGTATTTATCGATCGGTCGTTTTTACAGGGGGTGTATTTATCGATCGGTCGTTTTTACAGGGGGTGTATTTATCGATCGGTCGTTTTTACAGGGGTGTATTTATCGATCGGTCGTTTTTACAGGGGGTGTATTTATCGATCGGTCGTTTTTACAGGGGGTGTATTTATCGATAGGTCGTTTTTACAGGGGGTGTATTTATCGATCGGTCGTTTTTACAGGGGGTGTATTTATCGATCGGTCGTTTTTACAGGGGGTGTATTTATCGATCGGTCGTTTTTACAGGGGGTGTATTTATCGATCGGTCGTTTTTACAGGGGGTTTACAGGGGGTGTATTTATCGATCGGTCGTTTTTACAGGGGGTGTATTTATCGATCGGTCGTTTTTACAGGGGGTTTACAGGGGGTGTATTTATCGATCGGTCGTTTTTACAGGGGGTGTATTTATCGATCGGTCGTTTTTACAGGGGGTTTACAGGGGGTGTATTTATCGATCGGTCGTTTTTACAGGGGGTGTATTTATCGATCGGTCGTTTTTACAGGGGGTGTGGGGGTGTATTTATCGATCGGTCGTTTTTACAGGGGGTGTATTTATCGATCGGTCGTTTTTACAGGGGGTGTATTTCTCGATCGGTCGTTTTTACAGGGGGTGTATTTATCGATCGGTCGTTTTTACAGGGGGTGTATTTATCGATCGGTCGTTTTTACAGGGGGTGTATTTATCGATCGGTCGTTTTTACAGGGGGTGTATTTATCGATCGGTGTAAATTTACACCCCCTGTAAAATTTACACCCCCGGTAAAAATACACCCCCTGTAAAAAATTACACCCAATGTAAAAATTACACCCCCTGTAAAAATTACACCCCCTGTAAAAATTACACCCCCTGTAAAAATTACACCCCCTGTAAAATTTAACCCCCTGTAAAAATTACACCAACTGTAAAAATTATACCCCCTGTAAAATTTACACCCCCTGTAAAAATTACACCCCCTGTAAAAATTACACCCGCTGTAAAATTTACACCCCCTGTAAAATTTACACACCCTGTAAAAATTACACCCCCTGTAAAAATTACACCCCCTGTAAAAATTACACCCCCTGTAAAAATTACACCCCCTGTAAAAAATTACACCCACTGTAAAAATTACACCCACTGTAAAAATTACACCCCCTGTAAAAATTACACCCCCTGTAAAAATTACACCCCCTGTAAAATTTACACCCTCTGTAAAAATACACCCCCTGTAAAAATACACCCCCTGTAAAAATTACACCCCTGTAAAAATTACACCCCCTGTAAAAATTACACCCCCTGTAAAAATTACACCCCCTGTAAAAATTACACCCCCTGTAAAATTTACACCCCATGTAAAAATTACACCGCCTGTAAAAATTACACCCCCTGTAAAAATTACACCCCCTGTAAAAATTACACCCCCTGTAAAATTTACACACCCCTGTAAAATTTACACACCCTGTAAAAATTACACCCCCTGTAAAAATTACACCCCCTGTAAAAATTACACCCCCTGTAAAAATTACACCCCCTGTAAAAATTACACCCCCTGTAAAAAATTACACCCCCTGTAAAAATTACACCCCCTGTAAAAATTACACCCCCTGTAAAAATTACACCCCCTGGAAAAATTACACCCCCTGTAAAAATTACACCCCCTGTAAAAATTACACCCCCTGTAAAATTAACACCCCCTGTAAAAATTACACCCCCTGCAAAAAATTAACACCCCCTGTAAAAATTACACCCCCTGTAAAAATTAACACCCCCTGTAAAAATTACACCCCCTGTAAAAATTACACCCCCTGTAAAAATTACACCCCCTGTAAAAATTACACCCCCTGTAATAATTACACCCCCTGTAAAAATTACACCCCCTGTAAAATTTACACCCCCTGTAAATATACAACCCCTGTAAAAATTACACCCCTGTAAAAATTACACCCACTGTAAAAATACACCCTCCCTGTAAAAATACACCCCCATGTAAAAATACCCCCCCCCCTGTAAAAATACTCCCCCTGTAAAAAAAATAATAATAAATACACCCCCTGTAAAAAAAATAATAAATATACCTCCTGTAAAAAAAATAATAATAAATATACCTCCTGTAAAAAAAATAATAATAAATATACCTCCTGAAAAAAAATAAACAATAAATACACCCCCTGTAAAAAAAATGATTTTTTTACAGGGGGTGTATTTATTTTGGAAAATTGAGATTTTTGAGATTTGGAAAATTGAGATTTTTGAGATTTGGAAAATTGAGATTTTTGAGATTTGGAAAATTGAGATTTTTGAGATTTGGAAAATTGAGATTTTTGAGATTTGGAAAATTGAGATTTTTGAGATTTGGAAAATTGAGATTTTTGAGATTTGGAAAATTGAGATTTTTGAGATTTGGAAAATTGAGATTTTTGAGATTTGGAAAATTGAGATTTTTGAGATTTGGAAAATTGAGATTTTTGAGATTTGGAAAATTGAGATTTTTGAGATTTGGAAAATTGAGATTTTTGAGATTTGGAAAATTGAGATTTTTGAGATTTGGAAAATTGAGATTTTTGAGATTTGGAAAATTGTGATTTTTGAGATTTGGAAAATTGAGATTTTTGAGATTTGGAAAATTGAGATTTTTGAGATTTGGAAAATTGAGATTTTTGAGATTTGGAAAATTGAGATTTTTGAGATTTGGAAAATTGAGATTTTTGAGATTTGGAAAATTGAGGTTTTTGAGATTTGGAAAATTGAGATTTTTGAGATTTGGAAAATTTAGAATTTTGAGATTTGGAAAATTGAGATTTTTGAGATTTGGAAAATTGAGATTTTTGAGATTTGGAAAATTGAGATTTTTGAGATTTGGAAAATTGAGGTTTTTGAGATTTGGAAAATTGAGATTTTTGAGATTTGGAAAATTTAGAATTTTGAGATTTGCAAAATTGAAATTTTTGAGATTTGCAAAATTGTGATTTTTGAGATTTGGAAAATTGAGATTTTTGAGATTTGGAAAATTGAGATTTTTGGGATTTGGAAAATAAAACCCCCCTTTTTTGAAAATAAAACCCCCCCTTTTTTGAAAATAAAACCCCCTTTTTGAAAATAAAACCCCCCTTTTTTGAAAATAAAACACCCGTTTTTTGAAAATAAAACACCCTTTTTTGAAAATAAAATACCCCTTTTTTGAAAATAAAACATCCCTTTTTTGAAAATAAAACACCCCTTTTTTGAAAATAAAACACCCCTTTTTTGAAAATAAAACACCCCTTTTTTGAAAATAAAATACCCCTTTTTTGAAAATAAAACACCCCTTTTTTGAAAATAAAACACCCCTTTTTTGAAAAACACCCCTTTTTTGAAAATAAAACACCCTTTTTAAAAATAAAACACCCCTTTTTAAAAATAAAACACCCCTTTGAAAATAAAACACCCCTTTGAAAATAAAACACCCCTTTGAAAATAAAACACCCCTTTGAAAATAAAACACCCCTTTGAAAATAAAACACCCCTTTTTTGAAAATAAAACACCCCTTTATTTAAAATAAAACACCCCTTTATTGAAAATAAAACATCCTTTTTTTGAGAATATAACACCCCTTTTTTGAAAATAAAGCACTCCTTTTTTTGAAAATAAAACACCCTTTTGAAAATAAAACACCCCTTTTTTGAAAATAAAACACCCCTTTTTTGAAAATAAAACACCCCTTTTTTGAAAATAAAACACCCCTTTTTTGAAAATAAAACACCCCTTTTTTGAAAATAACACTCCTTTTTTGAAAATAAAACACCCCTTTTTTGAAAACACCCCTTTTTTGAAAATAAAACACCCCTTTTTTGAAAATAAAACACCCCTTTTTTGAAAATAAAACATCCTTTTTTTGAGAATATAACACCCCTTTTTTGAAAATAAAGCACTCCTTTTTTTGAAAATAAAACACCCCTTTATTGAAAATAAAACACCCCTTTATTGAAAATAAAACACCCCTTTATTGAAAATAAAACACCCCTTTATTGAAAATAAAACACCCCTTTTTTGAAAATAAAACACCCCTTTTTTGAAAATAAAACACCCCTTTTTTGAAAATAAAACATCCTTTTTTTGAGAATATAACACCCCTTTTTTGAAAATAAAGCACTCCTTTTTTTGAAAATAAAACACCCCTTTTTTGAAAATAAAACACCTTTTTTGAAAATAAAACACCCCTTTTTTGAAAATAAAACACCCCTTTTTTGAAAATAAAACACCCCTTTTTTGAAAATAAAACACCCCTTTTTTGAAAATAAAACACCCCTTTTTTGAAAATAAAACACCCCTTTTTTGAAAATAAAACACCCCTTTTTTGAAAATAACACTCCTTTTTTGAAAATAAAACACCCCTTTTTTGAAAACACCCCTTTTTTGAAAATAAAACACCCCTTTTTTGAAAATAACACCCCTTTTTTGAAAATAAAACACCCCTTTTTTGAAAATAAAACACCCCTTTTTTGAAAATAAAACACCCCTTTTTTGAAAATAAAACACCCCTTTTTTGAAAATAAAACACCCCTTTTTTGAAAATAAATCACCCCTTTTTTGAAAATAACTCCTTTTTTGAAAATAAAACACCCCTTTATTGAAAATAAAACACCACTTTTTTTGAAAATAAAACACCCCTTTTTTGAAAATAAAACACCCCTTTTTTGAAAATAAAACACCCCTTTTTTGAAAATAAAACACCCTTTTTAAAAATAAAACACCCCTTTTTAATAATAAAACACCCCTTTGAAAATAAAACAACCCTTTGAAAATAAAACACCCCTTTTTTGAAAATAAAACACCCCTTTATTGAAAATAAAACACCCCTTTATTGAAAATAAAACACCCCTTTTTTGAAAATAAAACATCCTTTTTTTGAGAATATAACACCCCTTTTTTGAAAATAAAGCACTCCTTTTTTTGAAAATAAAACACCCTTTTTTTGAAAATAAAACACCCCTTTTTGAAAATAAAACACCCCTTTTTTGAAAATAAAACACCCCTTTTTTGAAAATAAAACACCCCTTTTTTGAAAATAAAACACCCCTTTTTTGAAAATAACACTCCTTTTTTGAAAATAAAACACCCCTTTATTGAAAATAAAACACCCCTTTTTTTGAAAATAAAACACCCCTTTTTTGAAAATAAGACACCCCTTTTTTGAAAATAAAACACCCCTTTTTTGAAAATAAAACACCCCTTTTTTGAAAATAAAACACCCCTTTTTTGAAAATAAAACACCCCTTTTTTGAAAATAAAACACCCCTTTTTTGAAAATAAAACACCCCTTTTTTGAAAATAAAACACCCCTTTTTTGAAAATAAAACACCCCTTTTTTGAAAATAAAACACCCTTTGAAAATAAAACACCCTTTGAGATGGGTTGAGAAAAATTGAGATGGGTTGAGAAAAATTGAGATGGGTTGAGAAAAATTGAGATGGGTTGAGAAAAATTGAGATGGGTTGAGAAAAATTGAGATGGGTTGAGAAAAATTGAGATGGGTTGAGAAAAATTGAGATGGGTTGAGAAAAATTGAGATGGGTTGAGAAAAATTGAGATGGGTTGAGAAAAATTGAGATGGGTTGAGAAAAATTGAGATGGGTTGAGAAAAATTGAGATGGGTTGAGAAAAATTGAGATGGGTTGAGAAAAATTGAGATGGGTTGAGAAAAATTGAGATGGGTTGAGAAAAATTGAGATGGGTTGAGAAAAATTGAGATGGGTTGAGAAAAATTGAGATGGGTTGAGAAAAATTGAGATGGGTTGAGAAAAATTGAGATGGGTTGAGAAAAATTGAGATGGGTTGAGAAAAATTGAGATGGGTTGAGAAAAATTGAGATTGAGAAAAATTGAGATTGACCCTACTAGGGTTGGGTCTAGTTAAAAAACCATTCGAAAATAGAACACCCCATTGAAAATAAAACACTCACTGAAAATGCAACAATAGGATGATTTGAATCTTTTTGGGAAAAATTTTTAACTTAAATTTTTCCATAGGTGGCCCTACCCCTTTGAAAATTTTGAGTTTTTTGTAAGCGGTAATTGGAATTTTTTCTTTTTAATTGTAATTAGTATTTTTAATAAATTCAGCATATAATTATTTAAAACTCGGTAATCCTCTTAGAAATGGAATTCCTTGAAAACTAATTTTTTTACTGTTGAATTTATTACAAGCGCTTTACACCGGGTTTACGAAGATCAAAGCAACCCGTCCCTCCCTGAACTAGACTACCCAAAATTAACCTCGCAGACGGAGACTTCAATTCTTCTTGGGAGTCTGCAATTAGATTTAAAAAAAATATATATTACGAACTAGTTACGTGAATTTATTTATCACAAAATTTAAATATTACTACTAAGTGTAGCATTCCTCAAAAACGTCATTGTTGTTTCAAATGTCATTTGCTGAAATGGTGAAGCGTTGTATTCCATCGTAGCTCTGTTGCAAGCCCGAAAGGTTCCGTCAAAAGTCATGTAATCAGCCACTAATAATAGGTGTCTCGGATCTACTTCAATACCATAAGCGGCGAAGACATTCGTAACTTCCTAAGGATATGGAAATATTTTAAATATTAATCTATATATAGTGAAGGGTCTGAACAAATATGATATACGAGTATTTTTAACACAAACCTGGCAATTTTAATAAGCTAATGGTTTTACCCATATCTGTTATAGATATTCCTCATTAATGATATTCTGATGCACATATGTAGAGTTCTAAACCGATAGTTTCCACGGTAAATTACTAAAGTAATGGTAAATTACCGTTTCCTCTGGTAAATATACCAAAATGAAAAATACCAGAAATATTTATCATGTGAAAATGTGTCTAAAATAGGACAAAACCTAACATTTTAACTCCACTTTAAGGAAGTTTTTATACCTTTTCATCTAAAACAAGTCCAGAAGACGTGGGTAGGATTGAAATACGTGACATGGGCACACTCGTGTAGAGTTATAAATCGGTAATTTAGTTAAAACCTAACTATAATCGTCGTAAGTGTAAAGTTTGATTTACCCTCGATACTGCTCTCGCAGCCGCCTCAATTCCATAGGTATTTGCAATAGCATGAATGTCATTGCTATAGACTCTTCTGATATCCAAAACATCTTCGTATTTAAACATTTCCTGGGGAAAAATGAAAAATAAAATTGAATAATTATTCCAGTAGTTCAGTAGTTTTTTGGTGAATTTTTTTCCAGATTACTCAAAAAAATTCATTTAGATATTACGTTTTCTTAAACTATTTCATTTGAATTGGTTTAAACTGCCAATTAGTAGCATAAACACCTATTTTGCATCATTGAAGGAGAGATTGGAAAGTAAAAATTCTTTTCCCAGCTCGAACTGGGAGATTATACTACTAACAATCGGTTTAGTTCACGAATAATCGTTCTAAAATGAAATTATAGATTACATGTAGCGAAGCTTTTACATGCTGCAAATTAAAAGTAAAAATTGCTATATGGGTAGCAAAAATATCGTGGTAAATCAGTAAATCATACTCTCCCTATCTACTACTATCTCGCGTAACCACAGCCGTGGGGAGAAAGAAGACCCTGTTGAGCTAAACTATAGTCTGACTAAATTTAATTTGAATAACCAATTTTTCTTCAATTTCAAATGGTTATTTTGTCTAATAGTTTTTTAAATTACTATTATTTTTTATAATAAGATAATCCAGTTTCATCAAATAGCAAATTTAATTCGTTGAATCAAATCGATTAAAAAAAACTAATATTATTCGAACAGCCTATTTAATTTAAATTGATCATTTAAATATTTACCAAAAAGTTGACACCATCAGTTTTGAGTATTTTCCCGCAACCTCCTTGTGCTTTATGATCTTTGACTAAAAATGCTCGATTAATTCCTTTAACTTGGTGAACGACGCACGACTTCGCTTCAGCCTCCAAAACGGAAGTCATATCAAGCTTGCTTCCAACCATATCTAACTACAAAAAAAAAAAAAAAAAAAAAAATTCATCATCTTCATTACTGGTACTAAGCTTTGTTCTTAGAGCTCACGGCTAAATCAATTTGACACCACATTTCTTTCTTCTCGTCAAAATCGTATTTTTCAATGGACGGGCTTAAGTTCGTTACGTTCTGTAAAGGATATTAGAAATTAGTTACTGAAATATCATCGAAATTCTTTTAAAGTTACTTTAGAAGTCTAGAAGAATTTTAAAAGAATATTATACAATGGAACAAAGTTATTTTTAGACTTAAAATATGAATAAAAATTTACACAAAACTCACCAAAAACCGGTTTCGTGGAAATTTGTGGTTTATTATGAAAATTGATAAAATAAGCTCGACGAATTTCAGATTTCATTGAGAATTTGTGGTTGAAATAGCCCATGAACACAATGTTTAGAGTTATATTGGTTCACGAACATTTTTATCCAATATTTGATAACTCATATTTCTCGAGAATTTTTCAAGTCTAAAATTTTGCGTGTCTAGTTCGCAACTATTATAATTAACTATAAATTACACACAGAAACCTTTGGTGAGTTTTGATACAGTTTTTACGCATGTTTTAACAGATCAAATGGATTAAAAATAACTTGTAAGCAGAGTCTAATCCCTTTAACATTATATTTACACGAATTCTAAACGCCTTAACATCTTCTGATACGCTTGAATGTTTTCGTCGTTTTATTTTGGGAGTTTCTATCACTTCCTCAGTTTCTCCCCTATCAATTTCTTCTTTGACAAAAACTGAGTCTCCCTCCAATTCTTCATCAACTTGCCCATGCTCGTCTAAAAACAGGAGTTTTTAATTAAAAGATGCGGTGGTTTTGAAATGTTTATCAAAATTTATTAACCTTCATCATCATTTAGATCCGCTTCTTCCATTTCCGGATCGTCGTATTCAGTTTCTTGGTCGTGTCTTTTTTTTTGTTTCGACGAAGTTGTGTCACCGTCACCCTCCCCTTCATCCGAACTATCTCCGCCATCTTCAGCTTCATTCGTATTTGAAGCACCTTCTTCATTTTCATCTTCACGATTTTTCGTTTTGCGTTCTTTGCGAAACGAAATCAAACTATATTTAATTATAAAATAACTTATGTTAAGTTCAAGCTAACAAATATAAGATAAAACTCCATAAATCTTACGAAGACGAAGCCATCTCGGATATTCTCTTCTTAATGACTTGTAAAAATTTTTTGAAAAAAAACTGTTCTAAATGAGCTAAGACTTTCTTCGGATTGATGCAAAATTTGTCCTTGTAACATTTGTGAGGAAGAAGTATGAACTTAACGCGATAATATCTTGTTCTTCTAATTGAGATTTTTTTCAATTAATATTATAGGCAAATTTAGCTGAAATAAATGCGCAATAACTAGGGGTGTGCGAGCGCTCGAAATTTCTCGAGCGCTCGCTCGAGCGCTTGGCTCGAGCTCGACTAGCGAGTTTTCAAGAGCTTGTCAGGGGTCGAGCTCAAATCCTAGAGCTTGTCTGGGGTCGAGCTCAAATCCTAGAGCTTGTGGGGGGTCGAGCTCTATTACTAGAATTCGGCGAGCCCTGAACAAAAAACGTTGTAATCGTCGTCACTCTGTATTGTAACTTTGTAAGCCTTCTATCGCTTTAAACCCAATCATAGGTGTAATAAGGAGCGTAGGCTTATACGTAGTGACAAGTGAAATAGACTTTTTTGAGGGGAAACTTTTTCTTTACAAATTCTGAATTTCTTTGTTAGTTTACACTTTAAATTTGCATCGCCTGCAAATCTATTTTGTGGATATTTCCATTATCTATTACAATCTATAGCGTAGCTTTGTATGTACTGACAAAAGAAAGTGAATCGACTTGACAAAAGAAAGTG
This sequence comes from Odiellus spinosus, assembly GCA_963920705.1. NCBI lineage: Eukaryota > Metazoa > Arthropoda > Arachnida > Opiliones > Phalangiidae > Odiellus > Odiellus spinosus. The sequence continues at coordinate 17,997,935 of OY987234.1, read as the reverse complement.
AATTGACTGCCAACCCCTTTCCACCTGGTTTTAGGACCTATTCCATTTTTTAAGGGGTATTTTAAGAGTCACGTGATCTTCTCTAGAGGAGTTCGACACACTTTATGCTTGACCTTAGTAAATACCAGGTAGCACTCGCATTGGATGCTATTACTCTATCTTGGAAAGGGGTTTTGTAGGTGTGATATTTTACCCCTCTAGAGTAGGAGGAGTAAAGAAAATAAACCCAACATTTTTTTGTATGATGCTTTTCATTGCAGTTTAGCTGTATACTTTTGGTTTTGGTTTGAGTTGGATATTTTGGAAGTTCATTTAATTTCTTTATCTCTAAGACTCTAAGTAGGAGCTTACGCGTTGCTGTAGTTAGTCAGTTATTTAACTTATTTTTATTATATATAGGCTGAAAATAAAATAAAAGCTCGATCAATGCAAATCAGGGCTTGAACTCGACTAAAGCTTGACAAGGAAAATTTTTTGGGGCTTGAGCTCGACTATAGCTTGACAAGGTAAATTTTTTAGGGCTTGAGCTCGAATAAAGCTTGACAAGGAAAATTTTTAGGGCTTGAGCTCGGCTCGGGCTCGCCAAGGAAAAATTCCAGGGCTTGAGCTCGGCTCGAAGTCTGAAATTTAGGGCTCGCACACCCCTAGCAATAACTTACTTTCTAGCTTTTGTTTGAATCTCTTCCTCTACATCAATTCTTTCTAAGACATCCGATAACCGAGCGGTGTTCAGTTTAATGCGTAATTTCTCAGCGCGTTGTTCCACATCATCCATATTCGTTAATAGAGGCAAATCCATACTAGGGGTAGAGATATTGGCACTAGCGGTCATGAGAATTTCTCTCAAACGAGGAATACCCAAAGTGACGTTCATTTCACCTCTTCCAGCAAAATGAAAAGTGTTAAGCGTCATCTGAGTGGAGGGTTCACCAATAGATTGAGCAGCTAGCAGACCAACAGCTTCTCCGGGATCGCATAGACTTCTCATTGTGCGATAGTACATCATATTTTTAAAATCACTGACTGGAAGAAGTTTCCTTTGAGTACAAATTAAATTTCGTCTCATATCAACATCAACGTCGCTTTCGAGTAAGTTGTCAGGATTTTTTTCAACGTATTGTTGCAACGCATCCTCCCATTTGTCACCCACAGCACCAAAATGGAGATCGGAACGCAAGTGAGAAAATACAGGGTCCGGTGGTCTTTCAGCTTTTTTCAAGTACCTACCAAAAACATATTTATAAAGTTTCATAATTTTTTATTTATTATACAGTTTGAGAAGTCAGGGTTGCTACAAAATTTGCCATTTTAAATTCCATGTCTCTTTCAGGTTTTCCCTGACCAAATGACTAAACTATATTCTTTTTCCATAACATTATGTGATACAAGCCATGATAAAATTTCCCAGCTTTCCCGTGACCTTTTGTTGCACTTATTCACCAATTCCTTGACCTTAAGGAGCAAATATTACATTCCCTAACCTTTTGACTCAATTACTAAATTCCCTAACTTTCATGACCTTCAGTAACCATGGAAATCAAAAGAAGCTATGTGGCAAGATTTGCTGTATTAAAGATAGCAAAACATTCTTCATTCTCAAACTCTCTAACGAAACTTTTAACTTTAAACCATTACTTCTCTTTAGTTGAATTATCTAAATCCAACCAAGCTCTCTGCAATTCCACTTTGCATTCTTCATAATGAGCTATTTTACCAGTTTCCAAATACTTTTCGAAAAACTGAGGATTTTCCTGGGAAAATAATGTAAATCCAGACACGCGAGATCTCTGAAAAATATCGCCACTCTTTTTCTTCCATTTTTTTATCTTTACAAAACAATAAGCAATTAAAAATATTTCCAAATCATGAAGCGAAAGGGAGCTTACTTTTTTCTTTTGACCCTTAGCCGCTTCAAAATCTATTTTATCACCAATTTTATCCAAACCAGATCTCTTCATTAAGGCATCGTGGTTACGAACCATGACTGGAATAATTTTTGGGTTTAACAACTGTCTCTTCATTATATCTAAACCATCTAATGTAATATAAAATATATATTTGGATCAGTGGATTTTAATGGCGCCAAGATTGGCATTAAATTAAGTAATACCTTCTCCGTAGTAAAATTGTACTACACTTCCATCGCTATCTCGTACAGTCAGATCGTAATTAACGATCAAACCTTCTAGATGTTTTATTAAACAACGTTGTAAGTAGCCACTACGACTGGTTTTAACGGCGGTATCGACTAATCCTTCTCTACCAGCCATGCAATGGAAAAAAAATTCTTGAGGTCGAATTCCAGTTAAGAAACGGCCATCAATGAAACCTCCAGCTCGAGGAGAAACATCGTAAGGAAGAAAAGAAGGCAAGGTTTTCCCACTCATCATGAGTGGGACTCTGCGGCCTTCTAACTCAATCTGACCCAAGAGACAGGATATTTGCATACCTAAATTATTTCAAATTCAGTGAGTATTCCACTGTAATTAAATACAGAAAAACCTCGTTATAACGAAATTCTGTTGGAAAGGAACCCATTTCCTTATAGTTGCTAGGCCTTAAAGCTTTGCAGACAAGGTTACTGGTTATAAGGAAAAATTAAACTTTTTTTTTTTTCAACTTTTTCCTTATAACCAAAGTTCGTCTGCTAAAACTAGGCCTGTATCTAACAGGATATAATAAAAATAATGAGTTATAAGCAATAGCTCGTTATAATCGAAGTTCGTCTGTTAAAACTAGGATGATATCTAACAAGATATAAATAACTAACAGTTAACGGTGGACCCTTTTGCCCCTGATTGCACCATCAGCTGCAAATTATTTGAGGGAAACAATTTGAATAGCCCATTTGGGAAGCAAACTTTGTTAATTTCATTATTAACAGTGTCTGTTTTGGACTTCATGGAGTTATCGAGTTGCTTTAAACCAATATCATCCCTGTTACGATGAGCCCCTTCAAATTTGTCACGAATTTCCGATGCGTCATCTTTATCCGCAACTCCCAACGCTTCAGACGCAGCTTCGTTACCAACTTGGCGAGCCTTCTTCATAATCCTCCATCTCTTTTTATTAGCTTTGGGGGTGACTAGAATATCTTCGATACCAAGCGAGAATCCAGAATGAATCTGGAGGTAATGAGTAAATAGTCGAGCTAATGATGTCAAAAGTAAGCAGGAAGTTTCGCCACCATAGATCTAAAAGAAAATGTATCGTCAGTCTAAAAAATTTCTTGCCATCAAAGAATTAATTTTATTCACTTCGTAACAGCAGTGAACTAGTCCGTAGGCGGTTGGACCATAATGAGCTTTATCTAACACACCACAAAGTAACTCTCCTTGATGAATTATTACTTCAGCCTCACTCATAGTCTCGCCTTTAAAAGGAGTACCACCAGCTAACCATTCTCTTTCTTTAGAAGTTTGCCAAGTCTAAAGAAAAGTAAATATGAAAGTATTGTAAAATCGTAATTGGATACAGTTATCTAGTTTTAACCAAAATCAGGAGTATATAAGAACTACTTTCCCTGTAAAACTCAGCAGTGATTCAAAAATCATCACGTGAAAATAATTCTACCATTTTTAGGCACCTCTATACTCTACCATTACTATTTTCTGTGTTGTTGATACTGAAGCATGTTTGTCATGAGAGAGTTATACCTTTTTAACTTCTGATTCGAAGTTAAAACAAAAAATATTTGAGGAAAGTTAGTGGCTTTGATAGTATCAAATAAATCTTGTTGTTCACAAGTTTTAAACTTTTAACCGTAGAACTAATGGGTGGTTTTCTGCTTCTAACCAAAGGGGGTTCATATAGACTCCTGCTGAAACTGATATTAAACCAATGATTTTGGTTTTGAAGTCACTTATTCTCTTAGTTTTCGGCAATATTGAAAAGTTTGCCACAAAATTTTAATCTTGCGAGCACTATCTTTCCTAGAATCTTGGTTGTTAAATTAACATAGGAAACCAATCCCGATATACATAACATTAGTTCAAACCCATCACTAAAATGAATACAGTGTTATTAATAAATAAGTTATTAATTTATTACTTTGGAAGGTATTTTTGATTTTCCCTCTAAAGATGGAGGAGGAACTCCTTCAGGGATGACATTGAGTATAATTGTTGATAAAATCTGCAAATAAATTATATTTTAAACTATAAGGCAAGAAATATTTGAAACAGACATACCTGTTTGCCCGACCACAAAACCACAGGTTTTTGAATCGCAGGCGGTAAAACTTTAATATTTTTTCGAACAAAAGTCAAAGCTCCGTAGACCAATCCTTGGTAGTCTTCCCTGTTGAAGAAACTACCCCTCATAGTGATCGAAACACCGGCAATCATGTGATCTTGAATAAGCCCGCTTAAAGGTGTACCATCTTTGGGGACTAAAAACTGATTCCTAACACTGGCAATATTGTAAGCTTCGGCTCGAGCAATTTCACTCTGAGGAAAATGAGCATTCATTTCATCTCCATCAAAATCAGCGTTGTAAGTTTTACAGTTGGCGTAATGAAGCCTCAGAGTTTTTTCTCCAGGCAATACTCGAGCTCTGTGAGCCATGATCGATGGTTTGTGCAAAGTAGGTTGTCGGTTCAGCAACAAAACATCCCCGCTTAAGAGATGACGGTGAACTATTTTGCAATTATGAATACCTTTATGACCCACTTGACTGGGAGTTAATAACTGTTTGGCGATCCCTTCCCTTTGTACTTTGTGTTTGGCATTTAGTCGCACTTTGGTTCCATCTTCATTTACGACTAGAACGGCACTAAATACAAAACTCAGTTAAAAACATCCTAATATTAGGCCTGTGCGAGTACTCGACGAGAGTCGAGTACTCGGTCGAGTCTCGAGTCGAGTACTCGACTCGAGACTCGAAAAGCAAAATTTTGGGACTCGAGAAAACTTTCGAGTCCTAAAAAACTAGATATTAGGACTCGAGATGGACTCGAACCTAAGCTTACCAGTTAGTCGAGTCCTATTTTGAATGCCTCACACCGAACCCTTCAAAGATCGACCACCCAAGGGCTACGTGAGAAATTCATTCTATACGCGTTTTGGTATTCCCAATATTTCACTAAAAATAAGGTGTATGCCAGCTTTGTACGTGCTGACAAATGAAGGGGGTATATTCTATATACCTTCGTTTATTTGGATGACCCTATTCGCTCTTCAACAAAAGAAACGCCTTTTTTTTTAGTAAACATTAAAATGAACACTCAGAGTTAGCAATGACTACATTTTTCCTTATGAGTTTTGATATTGCGTATCAATCCGCCTTGGGTTTTCCCATACTGCAAACCCATCCATAACAAGTTAAAGACGCTACGTGACTATTGGTTGTAAGTAGCATGACGTCACAATCGAAAGAGAGATCAGACAAACCAAAACTAAAACACTTTGTCCCATCGACTCCATTTTGAAAAGTCATTTCATAAATTCATTTTAACGGTTGACGGCAATGAGGAGTGTTCGCGCTTTTGAAGTTCTAAGATTCTAACTTAATTCAGAGTTTATTTTAAAATTAAGAGGACTCGATTAGGACTCGAAATCATAGGGAGGACTCGGAATGGGACTCGAAACATGGTTTTTAAGCCGGTTGAAGGACTCGAAGACTCGACACTAGAGTCAAAATTGGACTCGAGACTCGAGATGTCGTTTGGTTTGGACTCGAGACTCGACTCGAGACCCTAAAAATTGGACTCGCACAGGCCTACCTAATATAATAAACAAGTTTGAGTTTGTAACTTTGTACCATACCCAGGATGCACTTCAGGGCCATTTATGACCATTTCGCGAAGTTGTTTAACATTCCAAGGGGTGACTGGTTGAGGATAAGTTAATTTGGCAGCAAAAACCATAGGTACTCCAATCTCGTCAACCATAATGTAAGGATCCGGAGAAATAACAGACCTGGCTGCGTAGTTCACTCGTTTTCCCATCATATGCTTGCGAAATAGACCTTCTTTCTTTTCAAGAAGCTTTGAAATGAAAAAAAAAAATGGAAATGTTAAGCCAAGTTATAAATTCTAACGAAGGATTAATTACCTGTTTGATACCAGGAATCTTTTGCTTCTCCGCTGTAAGTTTATCTAAATCACTATCAATTACAGCGTTAACAGCCATTTGAAGCTCGTTCCAAGAATGGTGCAATTTCTCAGCATCAGTTTTCCCCGGGATTTTCATTAAAATATCCTTCACGCTTTGGTCTAGTTCTTCCATCGTGTTTTGGTTCGAACTATCTTGGTTAGCTTTCATACACTTTACCAATTGACTCAAAGTTATAGAAGCGCCTAACACTTTATTCAGTTGTTGGGTTTGAGGGTTTTCAAATTTCTTGCCTTTCATCATGCAAAGCTGTTAAATCAGAGAAAGTGCTGAAAATCAATAAACAAAGAAAAGAGTAAAGTGTGAAAAATATTTACTGGTCTAAATTTATTGGGCGGTACTATAACGGCATCCATAAAGAAAATATCAATAGGCGATTCATTTTGATTGTCAATCTCTTTAAAAATGCTATATAGCTCTCGAAGCAAAGTCTGATCATTCTTCCAAACTTCTCTTAAATGTTTCCGAGCTTCGGAGGGTGTCAAATAAGTTTGTCCTTTTAAAGTTTCATCCATTGTCAAGTTTAAGGTTTCGTTGATAGGAGACTCCCTCTCTTCGTCATCATTTGGATCTTCGTCAAAATCTTCATACACCCTCTGAGAACGATTCGATTGAGGCTTCTTCTTTGGTGGTTGGATCTTAGACTTCCTTCCCATGATGAGTCTCGTATTATTATGAACGTTAAGCGTGGTTTTAGCAGCTCCGCAATGAATGCATTTACGTCCTTTGGCAAAATGTGTTCGTAGGAAGTTTTTGATTATTCGTACGCGGCATTCAATTACATTCTTAACGTAAATGCATTTATTTTCACTCCCTCCATCATTCTCTTCAATCGCTTTGTCAAAAATATTGGCCAAATACTTTTTCAACTCTATAGTCTCTTCGACTGAACTTGCGCCACCTTCTTTCAAAGTTTCTTGATGTTGCGATACTTTTTCTTCTAGCTCTTGGGCTAAAGGCATTAACCCATGATCGAGGGCTTTGAGCTGGTACAAGGTCAGTTGCGAAATTATGGGAGATACAAGTAAATTGTGACACTCGAAACATACTCCTTGTAAAATCTAAAAGAATGAAAACCAACGTTAAACCTACATATTAAGCCTTAATTTAATCAAACTTGAAACTAATGAAACTATTTAAATAAACAATACCTTATGCAATGTTCGAAAGAAAAAAGGGTTAAACACGGGGAGCGAAAAATTAATGTGGGCAAAGTGGCCAGGGCAATGGTCAGGCTCAAGATTGCAAGTATGACACGCTTCGTCTCTGTCAACAGCTCCTATAGCGAAAAAAAATTGGTTCTCGTGACACGTCAGATGAATTTAAAATAACATTTCATTACCTAATTTTACATCATAAAGACCACATGGTGATGGGTGGCCTAGAGCATCAAAGGTGTTAACGTTGGTCACCTCAAGCACACTAAATTTATCAATCTCTTTGACACTGTAAACGCCAAATCTCAGCCCTCGCACTTGACGATAGGGTATTTTATCCAGCGTTAAATTCATTATAAATGATAAATCTAAACAAAGGCAGTTTTGGTTTCACTTTGTCAGTTCAAGTTTTCAGCCATCTCTAGCCGAGGCTTAAACCTCGAGTGACCTTTAAAATTATATTTAATTTGATTGAAATAATATAACGAGCCCTACCTGTATTTTATTTCGCCTTTAACTCAAATGGCCGGTTAGAATATATCTATCATGATTCTATTAACTGTAAATAAAGCTTAAAAATGAATAGCTCCGCTAAACACAGGTGAGCAGCTAAGAGCCAACACGTGTACTACTGTACTGTCGTCTGTGTCGTGACAGTGAACTTCTTATTACTGTCGTCTGCTTCAACATGACACGTGCATTGCACGTCGTGCAACTAAAAATAAAATAATTGGCTAATTTGGCTTACCAAATTAATATTTAGTTTCAAAGGTTAAAGTCACTAAGCGCACGTGTTGGTTATATGACGAAATGGTCATATATTATGATATTTCGTAAATTTCCACTATTTCCCTGTTTTATGTAAATTATTATGAAATTATTTCTTAAAATCAATCGTTTAGTCTTAGCTACTACTGCTATATTAATGAGGCCATGGATCAAAATGCTAAAAATCACCGGCAATTTAATCTATGTGAATTTGAAGAGTTACAAACACATTTAAGTAATATATTACAAAGTGATGGATTCAACTGCGCAGCATTTAAAGTATGGTTAATATAAATACATTGTATAATAAAATGCTGATTAAATTTAACTTCAACATCCTTCACAGATTAAGCTTTATAACGAAACCGTACAACCTATATTTAAACTTCCATACCATCCAGACACCTTAGCATTTATTGTGATAAATACACCAAAGATGTTTGAAAAAACCTTTTTACCTTTCATTAAAAGTCAATCATTAGAGGGCCTTCGAGATCCTATGGACCAGTGTATGCAAAATTACTTTCAAAAGATCAAAGAAGTAAGAATCAAATTTTGATTTTTGGTCTACACTCATACCAGTCTTCTAACTGATCATATCTACATTTAACAGGAATTTCTTACTTATGATATTGAGATAATCCATGATTTTGACCTCTTGCCTAATAGAAGACCAAAAGCTCTTTTACAGACAGCGGCTCATATTAGTGGAATAGCTTATTATTATCAGAGATCTGACATACAGAATGCAACTTGGAAACCCTCTCAGGTGAGTCATAAAACCTTAAACGGTAAAAAATTTCATAATTAGTCATTCTCTCTTTTAGAAAATATTTGGAGTCTGCATACACCCTGAATACGGTGGCTGGTTTGCAATTAGAGCACTTTTAATCTTTAAAAACGTGACTTGTTTAAATTTACCTCATAAGCATCCGATAGACTGTGTAAAAACTGAGGAACAAAGAATTAATTTGTTGGAGAAATTTAATTTCAGTTGGCAAGATTTAACATTCCGTGATATTATTCCAGTTAAAGAACGCTATTCCCCATTGCAAATAAAATATTTTTCTACTAAACCTAAAGATCGGTTTGATCTTCTAGAAGAAATAATTCACACTGGTTGTTAAATTATTAAAATAATGGTTACTAATTATATTTCAGACATGTATGGTATTTGACTATTTTTGATACACATTTTATTGTTTTAAAATAAAATTTCGTTAAAACTTAATTTTAAATGTTCAATTATTATTAACCAATTATTAATATTATTAATAAAAACGAAAGAATTTATTTTTCGAAAATGGCGCCAATCAACTGATGCTTACAAGTTTTTTGTCCGCCTGTCCAGGGTCCGTTTACTCGGGTTGGGGATACGACGATGAGATTCGGAAATATCCCCGCTCCTTCACAGTATCAAAACGCCTCAAACAGCGATGAAAAAAGGTTAAAATAATCACCATTAGGGGGCGTTAGCCACACCGTTATAGTGCTGTTGTAGCGTGGATATTTTCGAAGCTCAACCTCGTGTCACAACCCGAGTAAACGAACCTTATGTTTTCTCCGCGCGCATTTTTCAAACTCAAAACACTCCGTGTAGTTTCAACCTACCTAAAATTTCTAGTTTTAAAAATTATTAAAACTTCTTTCAAAATGAAAATTCACGGATCTAAATCTTGTACCAACTGCATCATTTGTCATACGGAGAAGAACCTGATACAAATTTGCAAATGTTGCTGTAAGTTGCATCTGGTTGCATGGTGTTAACTTAAAACTATCCGCTGGATAAGGCCTAACGTATAATTACGCCATAATTTGTTATTAAAGATCATACAGCATGCTTAGCACGACTGATTATACTTGACGAAGAAACTCGTTGTCCCTGTTGCGGTGCTGAATTTGATTATTTCCTCGTACCAAAAGTATAACCTATTAATTACAAATTTATTTTACGTTAACCATTAAATAATTAATGTGTATTTAGAGTACATTGGCATGGTTTCTGGATACAGAAAACTATCAACATCATCGCCAGTTATTTTTCGACATCCTGTGGGCTATTTTTGTTTATTGTTACTTAACTTTCGAAATATGGGAAACCTTGCGAAAGGCATTGAATTTCTACGACTTTCAAGCTACCGTGTCCGCTCTTTTCCAGACTCTATTCTGGATGTTGTCGTTACTTATTTTCTACGTGTGGACTGTGGATACCTCTAAGTCCGACAAAATATAGCCTTAATTTCGTTATACAGGGGTGGAGCCTAGTCAATAATCATTCAATGTATAATTTGACCTTGAATGCCGTTGATGGTACGAAATAGGTCCCGCCCTTGTTAATCAAATTACGATTCCTTTAAATTGTTAGTCATCTGACTTTCCATAAAAATTTACTTTAGGCACTGGAAAATGGCTATTCAAAATTGGAAAAAGTATAATATAGATCATTTGTATATAATAATAGATGACAACCCCAAAGACAGAAAGGTAGTTTAGAAACATGGTTTTAATGATTTTAATAGGTCTTAATGGTATGTCGTTATAGAAACTTATTACATGTAAGAGAGACCCAATACTAAGTGTACAAGAAGGGATATCTGATACAACAATTGGGTGCAGAATATGTTATGGGCATGATTCCGTAGACCTAATATCTCCGTGTTTTTGCAAAGGTGAGAGGAAGAAAAAAACAGTAATTAGTAGGAAATCGATAATTAAGAAGACCCAAATAAAAAGGTTCCCTTGAAAGAATACATCGGCATTGCTTAGAAAGATGGCTTAAAATTAGCAACAAGGATATCTGCGAAATATGTCTATTTAGATACCGTACTGTCCGTTCAAACGTTGTAAGTCCTTGATTTTCAAGTTAAAAAGAGTATAAAGCTCAGCTCCAAGGTGAACGTTACTTGCGCCTTTTTACCTTCCGAAACTAGTGAGTAATAGTAGTAACAATATGAAGCTGCACCGTCCACCTTGGATCAGAGCTTCATACTCCCTTTAACTACTCATAACTTTGTTAATTTAACTATTTGTTTCGTTTCAGACATTCCTAAGCTGGCTGAGATCGCCCGAAAATCTTTCGGATAGAAGATATCTAATGAAAAGTCTTCTGATCCTATTGGACTTCATTCTTAACAACCTAATCAAGTTTTACAAACATCTGGAATTAGTTTCGAGAATATTGACTTCAAAAGTATACTGGGAAATATTTTATCTTTGGGCCCATATAAGAGACTGATCTACTAGATCTAGGTCCGTTTACTCGGGTTGGGACAAGAAAAATGACCTTCAAAAACATCCCTGCAACTTTAAGGCAGAATTCAAAGCGTCCAGCCCTAGTAGACGGATCTTGCTCCTGATAGGGAATTCCACCAGACTAAGATTAACTAAATTATCTAACTGGTCCAAGGAATGAATAAGAAGGTTTTTAACCAGTAAACCTGTCTCATTTCTCAGAATGCTGCCGATTTATCCCTTCAAGTAGCCATAATATCAATGAAATGCTTTTATTTTTACTTTGCATTCGGGTAATTTAAGCTTTTTAAAATCAACTTTTTAAAAGGGCGAGTGAAGTTTTTTGAAAAACGTCACCGTGGCATAATTAATTTTCCTCAGTCACATTTTTCAAACTGGATTCGCCACCTTAGTCAATATTAACCTTCTTCTCCTACTTGTTTTAGTTACATTTACGATAGAATATCTAGTTGGAATCGAGAGAACGGGACAGTCCACTTAATCGTAAGTGAGGAAACGGACGAATAATTCGATCAAAAGACGTCCATCAGATTTGGAATTTAGGGTTTTATAAAATGTTTTGGACACTACAAAATTCAATGATACTTAAATATAATACCAAATAATTAAATTTGAAAGCAGTATTATTGATTACCTTGTTTTTTGATCCTGTAAGCCACTCTTTACACAACTCCCAATCTAGCTATGATAGCAGCCTGTCGGTATGGGTTGCAGCCCGTAAATAACAAGAGTGAAAAAAGTTAGGCCTATAAAATTAACCAAAATAAAAATCATATTATACTTCTAAAGAATTTTGGTTCATTCAGCGCAAAGTAAACGGTATAATTAAAATAAATATTTTAATATAAGTTTTAGGCCTAAAGGATGAAATCAAAAACCCCTTTTTTTTTAGGCCCTCCCCCCAACCGATTTGTTTCCATTGTACATGTCAGCCAATCAGATTTTAATTTGGTTAAAAATTATGTTTTGTTTACAATGCCAAAAACACATTATTGAACGATAATTTCCGTTAAAAAAAATCTACAAACAGAGTTTGACGTTTCCCCTTCCGCTATGACCCATTGGACAAAGTCCTGCGCGACATTTGAAACCAGGTCATTCAAATTTTCGCGCAATAAATAAAATTCAATGAACACAAGGAGGCGGTGTTTGGCAGCCAAGTACCACTAATGGTGGATTACTTCAGTGGCCCAGAATTAAATGAAAACATAAATCTATTCATTTGTGCACATGTTTATTGGTAGAAAAAAAAACCAACGAAGAAATTAATTAAAAAATTAAACCTATGTCTTTAAAAATAAAAATTACGGCGCTTTACAATTTACACTACCGAGTATCGACCAATTACAAAGGAGAACAGTTTTGAGGCGGACATTTTAAATTCATTATAGCACGTTTCTAACGCGGCTAAAATAATTAAACTGCAATTAAAAACCAAATTTGTTTTAGGTTTACACTTGAAACGTAAAAATATATAAATTATATTTTTTTTCCAAAAAAGTTGCAGAATGGCTGAACATTAAATAACCATAAATTTGGAACCCACAAGAAAACTAAATAAAATTTAAATATAGTCATTTTAATTCCAAAAAAAATGAACATTAGTATATATTCATTACCTCTTGGCACCACAACTTTTTTGTTTGTAATTATCTTTTCCTACTATATTATTGTCAAGACGCGATACAATTCTCCTAGATCGAAGGAATAAATATTTTTTTTTCTCATTCATTCAAGTATTTTTCGAAGCCCTTCCCAATTATACAATAAAATGAATAACCTTTCGTTTAAAATTTGATTTTCTTTTGAATCCTGATAAACACGTCATACATATAAGAGATCAAATTAGTAATGAAAGAAGTTGAAAAACTCCATCTTAATTGTTCACTTTATAGGGTGAAAAGGGCTATACCAACGAGACATTTTTCAAATATCCCTATTTACAAATCGCATCCCCATTATTAATTTATATAACATAATTTTAAATATGTTCTCACGAGCAGTTCACTATTTTTTCATTTAAAACGCATTCCAAGCCTCCTCCCCTTTCCCCCTTTCAAAAATATGTAAACTTTTAAATTTTAACTGCCAGGTTTTTATTAGAGATCATTTTCTCTACAGATTAGTTAATAATTAGAACCAAATCTTTGGGTTAAACTTTTAGTACTTAGACATCAAAGACTAGAAAATAAAATAATAATTAAAAAAAAATTAAGACAACTTTAAAAATACATGATAATGTTAATAAACCGACTGCATCAGACAAAGCCAACAAAAAATTAAATCCTCCTCTAAAACGAAGGGATTTGGAAAGTTTTTGTCATTTTATTTCAAAAGCTATATTACTCGCTACACTCTCAACTTTTTATTAAAAAGGGAAACACTGAAAAGCTTCGCAAGTTCGCAACATTATAGAATCGTGGTAATTTATACCCATAGATTTAACTCAAATTAATTCTAAACTTTTAGAACTTTCTGATTAGCATTTATTATATACAATTGGGAATCTAGGTATGTTTTTCAATGATTGAAGAATCAGATTGAAGCGATAAATGTAGTAATTAAACATGGGTATGTCAATTAACAGAATTGAAGGAACTGTAAATCCCTTAACGAAGCCCCCCTTTTTTCTTGTCAGAGGTGTGAAGTAAATGACAATGATGCGAATTAAACATATTTTTGCTAGTTCAGCCTACTAAAAGTTTTAAACAATAGTCAATACGGAATCTATCTAAAATAACTCTACATTCTCCCATTAATAGCATACTTATGTTTAATTATTATATTTATGGTATAGCTAAATAACAAGTAATTGTTTTTGACGTACGATACCTTACCTTTAACAAAGTCTTATTTGAATCTACAATCATCTTGCTATTTAACAAATGAATGCTATAGTCAATCTCACTCTGAATTGGCCGCACATACAAAGCTACTGGGCCTGTTTATCGCTAATCTAACAAAGAATAGAAAATATATGGCAGGTAGTCTGGCTTTGTGCATGTTGCCAATTCGACTTAACATTGACTGTAATTAGAATTCGGTAAATTGAGGGTACTTTTGAAAATCACCGAAAAAATGATAGATTTCGCGATACAAACCCTGAAGGGATACTATACTCTGATAACAAGTTATTTTTAATCAATTTGGCCTGTTAAATTACGTAAAAACCATATTAAAAGTCACTCATCAATGGTTTTGTGGTAATTTATTGTTATTTATCAAAGTCGAGAACTAGACTCACTAAACTCGCTAATAAAAAAGAGTTGCTGAACCAATTTAACATTTGGTTCACGCCACATTTGAATGACGAATTTCCACTGGCTTCAGCATTTATAGGAAATATAGAGATGAAAAAATAAGCAATGGTGTCAACGTAACCAAGTGAATTTATAGGAAAAAAAGGGAAAATAGTTTAAAAAATAGGAATTTATAGGAAAGCATTGAAGAAAAAAATAGGAAAATTAACAAGTCTGAAATAAACTAGTAAATTTCTTCAAACCTAAGTTTGCAACTTTGATAATTTGGGGCTAAGTTTTGATAATGTAGGATTTAGACATTTTAACCGTCCAAATCAATTAAAAATATCTGATTTCCACAGTCTAGTATCCTTTAAATTAATTAAAAACGTACAAACTAGAAAAATTATTTATGTTAGATTTTATAAACTGTACAAGAAAAAAAAAAAAGAACGAACAGGTGGGGTAGGAAGTAAACGGTTATTATTAATTACTATAATTAGCTATATTTACAAAATGTACAAAATGTTTTATTTTCTTAATGCTGGCTCTATACGCGTGAAAATCTTTATCTACGACGTTTCTTGTTATTAGAAATTTAGGTTTTTATTTTTTTTGTTAATAAGTAAACTGCACAGCAAAAAACAGCTATAGAATTTTTCTTTTTATATATTTTATCACTATTTAATTTTTTTCCCCGACGCTAACAATTTGGTTTTCCATTTAATTACAGGGCAAGGAAAAAGATGGCTGGTATTTTTGTATGTTAAAGGTATAAGATCGGGTTCGATATTAAATCAACGGAATTATACTAAAATTCAATATTACTATACATTAAAATTCACATTAACTTACACTAATTTTATTAATTAATTGCGAGCTGGCATTATCCCTGTAATATAGTTTCCCCTTTAAGCAATCTTGGACCTGGTTTTAATTGGTGGCTAGTATAAGTCGTGTTACTAGTAAACTAACGTCCTAAATAAATATTTTTAAAAATTTAACACTAGCTACATCAGTCAATCATCGCGATGCCCAGTAATGCTGTACAGGGAAAGTATCATAATGGGTTGTACTCTTTAAAATTTCAGAAATTCTTAATTACAACTAATCATTTTATATATTCAAACGTCGTTCTAACACCTAGCTAGAGATGGCGCTAGTGCATATAGTAAGGTCCCCTGTAGAGGGCGCTAGTGATTGCGGAGATATATAGATAAATAGCTACCTTGTAGCAAATCTCTCCACTGCGTCCCTAGTACTCCTACTAGCGGGCCTCCCTGAATTAAAAGGGACGGAAAATGAACTGAACATGGAGAGCTAACTCTCCCTATAACAGGGAACCCAGCCATATATAGCACAAAAAAATCAGTTTTGTAGGAAAAAAATAGGACAATAGAATAGAGAAAATTTCAGTAAAATGTGGAGACCACATTTATATAGGACCACTGGGTTGCCTGCCCCATATATCCAAGATACAAAATACATTACGAGCTGCACTTGCCCCATCTATAGCTAAAGTGTTAGAAATAGGTTTGAATAAAAATAATTTAATATTGCATTTTAGGATAGTGGCGTTGATTTTAAGTAATATTAAATGTTTGCTATCCTGTCTTATACCTTTTAAGTTCGATATTTTTAAACGTGATGGTGTTAGTGGCGGTCTCTAAACTCAGTACCGGGAACTGATTTTAGTTTATCATTAACTTTTTTATCCCTAAAACTATATTAATATTGTTTGATTCGTTATTTTTTGTTATCTAAGTATGAAAAATAATTTATTTAAAAATTAAGAAGAACCTAAAAAGTAAAAATGCTTTTCGGAGTTTTTTTTACTATTTTTTTTTACAGTAATGTCAATAATATTTTTTTTACAGGCTTTCCGGGTCTAATTATATTAGATATTACGGTAATTTCTTCTAATATTCTTTTGGTATTAAAAAGCTCAGTGTTTGTTAGTAAAACGTGACAAAATTTAGTCCCCCTTTATTGTTTCTTGGTTTCATTGATTTTAAAGTTCGAAATGAATTATTTCAGGTTTTTTAATCGGTAAAAACAACCGAGGACTTTTCACTAAATTTTGTAAAATATAGCTGGGTAAAGTAGTTTTAGATATAGAATAGAGAGAGCAGCCTCAAACTAACCCCCCGCTAATTAAAACTATTTATTTATGGGGAGGGCGTTTCATATTCTTGCTGATTTTCTCTTCTTCGGCTAATTGTTGACCGAAGCAAGTTATTTTTTCTATTAGAGAGTTCAAAATAAAAGTAGCCAGTGATAAATATTAGTATAATGGCATTTCTTTGAAGCGTAAACTTTCTCATTTCGAATAATGTTAATATTTAATAGAAATATTTTACCTTTGAAACTGCAAAGTACTTCGATCTTCTCCGATAATAGATCTTTTAGCTGCTGAACATAAGCTTTAAAATATAAATAATACATTAAAACTCAGTCCTTCGCAATAACCTAATGACTAATAATATCTAACCAATAACAAAATTTAAACAACATCTAAACCAATACAGATATTTCTAGTTCAATTTAGATTTAAGATGAGACTCAAAAAAATCGGTATCGGGAAAGACAAACTTTTAGACAATTAAAAGAGTCTACCAACTAGAAGTTTAGAATGAAAGAAAGACTCCTCAGATCTCTCTTTCATACTTAATTATAATATAAACTTACCATCAACGTCATAATCAACTTCATTAGTCATACTCAAAAGACTGTTATCCATCTCTGTCCACTTCGCCGTCACGTCTATAACATTTTTGTGCAAGTCCAAGACTTCCTCTTCTACTTCCTGAAGATGAGAAATAGCTTCGTGGAATGTGTAGAGATCCGCTGGAAGCTCTTCTTCCTAAAAATTGAAGAAAAGAAAACGTTAATTTTAAACTGAAATTAATTTAGTTAATAATTAATCGGTTAAATTAAGACACGCAGAAAAATAAATTCTGAACATATTGAAATGGGCGTAGTATCGTCTAAATTACTATTTCCTGCTCTATCTTTTTATTTTATCTTAGTGTCATACAATAAATAAAAAAAATCCCTAATAACATACACGTACAGATCTTAGTAGAGCCAAGTCATCATGCTGAGTGGCCATTTCTTCATCATCCTCTTCACTGGGGGAAGTTTTAAGAGTGTCTGGATTCTCGACACCCAATTCTTTCACTCTGTCGGCGTAGCGAAGCGTGTTTAGGGAATGTTCGCAAGAGGACATACCGGGTGAGATCATAGCAATCTAGAAATGATTATTTCTTAAAAAGTTAAAAAAATTTCCTTTAGGAACTTCGATGAAAGTTCAAAATTACCATGCAAGTTCGAGAATTTTCGCCCATAAAGGAATCTCGTAAGACCTGAGTTAGTTTACTGGCCCTAAAAGGAAGATGCGTGCCTTTACGGCCCAAAGCCCTAATACACTCTTTAAGGGCTAAAAGAGACTTGTTGATTTCGGCGCCTTCCATTCTAGTTTGTCGGTTAGCACTAGAAGTGTCCGCCCCCCTTTCGTTTCCAGCCAAATCAATTAGAGAAAACTTTCCATGGAGGCGACCGGTTGTTCTTAAAATTTACAAATGAAACTTTAGTTACCAATTACTTAAAGGGATATAAGCCTTTAGAACTTTCGTGAGTTTGATATTGTTTTTACACATATTTTAACAGTCCACTAAAATGGTCTAAAACTAATGTTTCCAGAGTCTAATATCCCATTGAAAGTTAACCAAAAATGTGAATTTAAATGAGATTCGTACTTCAAGTCTCTAACGAGGTTTGTTATAGTTCGTTACCTTTTTTTCAGATTAATTTGAAAGACAGCGTGTGATCTTGAAGAGTGTTGATTGGCGGAAGTTTGACCAGAAGTTCTAGCGCTATTTCCTTGTTGAATGAGTTTCAAAACTTCTTCCACACAGTCTACGACTTTCTCTTGAAGGCCCACAACTTGAACTTGTTGCTTACCATCCTCCAAAACTCTTAATTTGGCCTTAGCATTCATCAAGTCAAAGACTTTCCCGCTATAGATTTCGAAGAAACTAGCCGTCACGACTAAATCTTCTCCCCTGTACCTTTGGGACTTGAGCAGTTTAAATACGTCCTTCGTAGCTAAAGCGTAGATGCCTTTCGTGCAGTCTTGAGATTTTCCAGTGAAATCTCCACCCATAGTCTACGATGAAATTAAAAGATCTTAAAGACTACTTTACCAAAAATCTTAAATATAGGGAAACCTACGTGTGTTTTACCACTCCCAGTTTGTCCGTACGCGAAACAAGTAGCCATACCACCGTCAAAAATTGTCTGAACTAGAGGTTTAGCAGTGAACCTTAAATAAAAAACAATCAAAACCGATTAAATAAATGACTAAAATAAAAGATCGAATAACTAAAAAAGTTAACTTACTTATAAACTAATTCATTATCAGCCGTTTCATCGAAACCGTAATCAAACCTAAAGACTTGATTTTCCATGTACTTTGTTAAATCAACTTTAAACTTTGGCTCGTGAACTATGACGTGTTCCTTATTAGGAATCGAAACAACGTCAACTTCCTTCCTTTGCAACTCTAAAACGAGATAAAAAAAAATAAATAAGCAAGATACTTTATAGTTTGAATAAATTTAAACCTTTTTTATTGAGTGGCCTTTTCCTGATCGCAACCGTGATTTGCTGCACCGAAATTGGATCGGTGTGAGTAATTGGTCTGTATTCTATTTGATTCATATATTCGCGGATCATGCTCAAAAACTCCCAGTTTGGATTTCCAGGATCGATATTCATCAACTCCATTTGTTCGGCTTTTTTCTTGGCTTGACAAGCTCTCCTCTCTTCGCGTTGTTTCTTAATTTTGTCAACTTCTTTAACCACATTAGAGCGCCGTCGTGCTGCTTAGATCCCGAAAAAATGGGTTAGCCAGACTTAAGGAACTTAACTAGATGATTTATTTATTTTTTACTTACAAGCAGCCGTGTTGCCAGCAACATTAACGGGTGGAGGCGCGATGTTTTTTTGGATGGGTTGAAGTAGAGGTCCTACAGGCGGAGGAGGAGCTGGAGGGGCCATAATATTTTGAGGCGGAGCTGCCGGTTGAACTATAGAAGCATTTTGATAGCTAGTTTCTATATGAGTGTTATTGTTGTGACCATTGGCTATATAACGTCCCGATGGTCTTAGTCGAATATTATCTATAAAGGATATATTACGAATTTGAATTAATTTACATCAAAGGAAGTACGAAAGAGAACTCGAGTGATTGTAAACATTGACTCAAAAATATCAAACTATCAGATGTAAGAGTGAAGCTTTACTCGCACTGAATTTTTTAAATTAACAGTTTAAATAATCTAAAGAATATTCATACTTCGTGGTTGTTGAGCCGGCAATGCTCCGAGAACGGATCTTCCACCCTAAATTTACATTATACATTAATTTACCATACATTATCAATTTTTAAGAATTTTTTTTTGTACCTTTCTAGGATAAGTTCTCGGACCTTCGGCCAAGTTAGGATTTAAGGAGAATACGGCATCAAATTCAATCTAAAAGTTAAAAAACCGTGAACAAAAATGGACACCCAGATGAAGAATAAAACTTGAACGAGGAAGTAAAAAAAAAAATAAAGTCACCTCTTTGCCTTTAGTTTCGCCTTTTTCATACCACTCGACAGTAACGCTGCGATTTTCTGGATTAATAAAAGTGATAACTGCCGAATGTACTCGCCCTATAAATAAAACAACAAACAAAATTTGTATATTTAAACTCTATTTCAGTCTCGGCTGGTTAAAAATGAACGCAAAAGCTTCGCCAAAATGCTCAGAAACCCAAAGAAACCTCAAAAGTGACTGCCAGAGATGAAAACTCTTCTCCAACTCTATCCCAATTATACATTTAACACACAGCTACACATTTGCTACAACATTTTTTCATTCGCTTCCCTAGAGGAAAAAGTTAAATTGGCAACGGCAGGTAGACCTTTTAAAATCACTGATCTAGAACTAAAGTTTTTTCTTCTTCTTTCTACAACTCTATCTGTACAGCCAATATAAAGCAGACCCTCAAAAATGGTGCTTGAATTTTATAAATCTAACTTCCTTAAAAGGCCTAAAATTTAAGGTTAAAAAAAATTAAGCTTAGAATTACTACGTAAAATTAGATAAAAAAGTAATGTAACTTATAATTATTTATTCGTTATTGATGGAGAAGGTTAAAATATATTTTAGGACTTTTTTTAATTGGATTTCGGTATAATACAATTTATTTTTAGATATTTTAGAATTTAGATAAAATTAAAAAGGATTTTAAGTTATTATCATTATTCCTTATATATATTAATTAATGATAAGTTGAAAGAACTTTAAAAAATTAGTTTTAATTTGATATATCATTAGTTAATATTTAGACTTCTTTGCAATTTTGGTAATAAATTAATTCGATATACCAATTATCTCCTTCTGGCCATATTCATTAACGCTTAAAAAAAGTAAACTTAGAGATGGGAAAAGGTCAATGATACCTTAGACTAGGAGGAGTGATATAGAAAAGCTTCCGGCCTTTAGGAGTGGTGTTATATAATATTGAAGTTTGGTTCAATATTTAAATATTTTGTGAAACCATGAATATTATTTTAATGCAGATACAAAATAATTTAAAAATTAAATTTAATTAATTATCAATCCAATTTGGGCTTCGCCTAAATCTCAAAACCAGATTGAACTTCGAAGTGGGAACTTCCATAACCTTTATAAAATTCTGGGATTAATTTAATTTAAGAAATATTAGGGGCTACAAAATATATCCAAGATATAATCTACAAAATAACCGCGTATTTGAAAACTATTTTGAGGAACCCTACCTTTCGAAAACCCCATCTAATCTTTAGGGATTAAAAAATTCTCACGAAACTAGCTAAATCCCGAAAATGTTATTATAAACGCCTCTATTGAGGGGTATAGAAGGGAAATTACATCAAGTTCTAATTGAAATAATTCGGATAATTTTGCTTTTAGAGTTTTGACTCATTTGAAAAAAATCTATCCCACATTAAAAATAATTTCAACTCATAATTAAAATAAAGGCGTTAAAAATTCCAATTAAATACTCAGTGTGTAGGCCAAAAAACGATTTATCTCCAAACACTTTGTTTATAAACATAAAAAGAAAAGATTGACAAATATAATAGTGGTAGCTACTTCGTATATGGATAAAGGTACACGGTTAACCATCTCTCTGATTGAAAACTAGGTGAATTTCCATCCACCCCTTTTATCTTCTGTACTTTGTTTCCATAAAGAGGTTTTGTCATTGTTGGTTTGAGAGTGGAAGGGAGAAAAAAGTAAACAAAAGCACGACCAAAGACCAGGGTAAGTTTACTCGGGTAATATCATGGGGCGGATTTTCATAAAACATTGTATCATAAGTAACCAGTGCCATAAAGACGGCACTAGACAATTGAACAATTAACTGCTGTGATTAACAATGGACCCTATTAATTTGTTATAATTAAAATATGAATTAGGTACCATTTATTTCGAAATTATGATCTATATAACCGTCCTCACGTCACAGTGAAAGTCTGTGAACTTTAAGACTTCGCTTTGTATTTTCACTTAAGATTTTGGGTATTTAAAAAGATTAGAATAAGTTCGATATTTAAATATAAATCTCTAAGTTGGGTGGGGTCGCCTTAAACATTCAAACCAGTTCGAGGACCTCACCATAGGAACGCCCGAACTCTTACTATTTCTTGGGGGTTCTAAACAATTTAAGAAATGTCACTAAACTCAGTCCCGGGATTAAGTGGAGCCGCCACCTAGGGCAATTTGGTGACTAAAACCTCTGGGCCATCAAAAATTAACAAAATAATCCACTCCGGGCTCCATAAATAGATAATTAAATATTCTTGGGACCCCTAAAACCGATGGAGTCCTGTAGAAACGTATCCCAACTGACCTTCCCATTTAATGATGTCCGTGATATCTCTAAAAAGATAGATTTGGGGCTTCATCTTTTCTAACCCAAGTAAATATACCCTGGGCGAAGATAGGCAATGTTTTGTTTATGTCACGGTACAAAATGCAGGTACACGGGTAAAAGAAAAATATATGATGAGGGAAACTTTTTTGCAAGAACACAATCCTTCCATTGATCGGTTTTTGCGGGACAAGCTAACCCTTGGCTGGTCTAACGTTGAAAATTGCACGTCCGCCTTGGGCCATAAAAGGAGACAAATCTACCTGTATTCCCCAACCCACAATTTAGCCTTTAAAACCCGAAAAAAAAGGGTATATAAACGTTCAAACATGTATCAACATAGCTATAGGGCGTGGGCCGAGAAAATTACGTAAAAATAAAAAGAAGGGCTCTATTCATATCAGAATTTCGAGTGGTTTCAATCGTTTTTGGCAAAAGTTTGGAATAATGTAAAAAAAAAAAAATTTTTTCTTTAATATATTATGGAATGGACAAACTTTTGAAAAGTTCTTTTATATGGGTGAAGGTCGTTAATATAAGTATTGTGTAGCCATAATAGGTTTGATAGGACAACCCCTCGAAAAAGAATCTTACAAAATTGAAAACTCTATTTCAGTTCGATAAAAAAAGAACTTGACTTCGCGGAAGCCAAAGTCATTCTATGTTTGCAACGACTATAAAGCAGAATTTTCAATTGTTGTAAGGTTAAGTCAGATCCAATAGCCGTGAATACATTTAGTATTGAAAACAAAAGTGATAAGGGGAGGGTTAAATCGTAATAATACAGGTAACCGGGGCCTCGAGGCGCGAATTAAGTTTGCATAATAGTCTGAGAAGAAAAAAATAAAGATTTAAAACCTTGGAAACATTTTATTATTATTATTATTATTATCAAAAGTCTATAATTTAATTCCATAAAAGTACACAACGCTCTGTAGCTTACTACTATCAGGCATCTGCAAAGGTCCAGGTAAATGTACCGGCAGATTCTGATTCGAGACACTAGTGTAAATAGTGAAATCGGAAGCACCACTCTTTGGAGAAATTTCTGAGTTGGGAGGGAAAACAATATAGCCAAGCGCGGCCCGCCTAAATTCCGTCCCTCTCTATTTCTCTCTACACTCAAAATATCGAGGAAGAGTCCAAATCACTCAAGCCAGACAGGGGTGGACTTTTTTGACTAGTTTTAAGTGTAGGCAATGACGTAAAACTGTACCTTTAATCTACTGGGAGCTGTTTACTTTTATGTAATGAAGTAATAGACTTTTGTTATTATGGATTTAAATCGGAGGGGAAGGGGAGTAAATCTAAGTAGGTTTTTAAACCCCGATCGTACAAGATACAGGGAAATCTGTATCTTTCTTTGTCTCTTATACTTTCCCCTTTCGGCCTTTTTTTCTTCATCAATAAACAAGTGAATTTAAAAATTTATGAGGAATCAACCGGATAAACTGGTTCCAGAACTACGAAGAAAAAGGAAATAAAAAAAGATCTTTTTTGGTTCGACAATTAAAAGTCGTCGGAATAATGATGAGAAAGTGAAGCGAGCTAGACTTTCTTTCCCCCCTCTAACTCTAAAACTCTCTCAATTGAAGTTTATTAAAAATCCTACGCGTTTATTAAACGTCAAGCGTATTACCAAAAGTTTATAATTTAAGTTTGTTTTGAGTAAAAAGGCTAAAAAGCTTTTAAAATTAATTTTAAAAATTGAAACTTGAGTGTGCGATTAATTTGCAGATCTCTATACGAATGTAGTTTTAATATTTTTCTAGAAATATTTCGATCGAAGGATTCATCTCGTATCAGGGAAAAATATTACAAACATTAATTATAATTAGTGAAAATGATAATTCAAATTAACCGAAATTAGCGAATCCATCTCTAAACGAATGTGGTTTCACCACGTTTATCTAATTTAATGGTCCAAGGAAAAATTAAGCGTTATTTTAAAGACTCGCATTCCCTCAAAGCGATTAAACTAAAACTAAGATATATATTCCACCTAAAACTGACAGCGTGTACAAAGCTATATCCACTTTATCTCTTAAGTAAACTAATGAAAGAGATAACAGTACCATAGATTTACGCACGCTATTAACTTGAGGTGGAATATAATATAATGTGGGAAATATAAGTGTATATTAATTGCATTGAATATCATAGAAATATATTAGAATCTAATCAACCAAGGGGAAAGGGTTAATTATCTCTAATTATCCAAGCTATAGTCATTAAATTAGATTTTCGGAGAACATCTTTATCTTTCTTACAACAAATCCCTGTAGATTTGATGTCTGCGATGAAACACTGTACTCTCACACACTATATAAGATAAGATGCCTAAAAAAATAGGTTCCTGTTACAACTTTCAGTTTGGTCTAGTTTCCTTGACGACCAAGGATGAGAGTATGAAACAGGAAGAGAAGCATCTTGACAGGGACAAAAGAGGAAGATAAATAACAAGTTAACAATATCCATTCTTAGCATATAGACGAGATACGACAGAGCGTGCGGAATTGGCCTCAGGGTGTACTCTTATATAGTCATTTTTTTAGACCAGAAAAGTCACTCTTAACATAAGCACGCAAAAAATATATATAGCGCAACACTCCTTTATGTATGGGTGAGTCAGAGATGGAAGCTGAGACCCTGAGATGATGTTAGCTATTTTGATATAGCTAGAATCAGTGTGAATATTCAGAAAGCTTGATTCCAACTGAACTCTATCCCTTAAGA
The DNA here is from genome assembly GCA_963920705.1 of Odiellus spinosus. Lineage (NCBI taxonomy): Eukaryota > Metazoa > Arthropoda > Arachnida > Opiliones > Phalangiidae > Odiellus > Odiellus spinosus. Next base: position 17,972,702 of record OY987234.1, on the reverse strand, counting down.
ACCAAAAGTAACAGAGGTGAAGGGGTAACATTGCTTTTAGACTAAGAAATTACACACTGATACAAACTAAACTTCTAATTTTAAAATCTGTTTGGATTAGAGCAAAACATGTGGCGGTTTAACGCATAATGTTAAACCGCATATAGATAAAAGCAGTGTTGTAGAGTAGAATAACTAGCCATGAGAGATCTGAGATGCTTTTAAAAGAAGAAAGATGCAGATTTTTCCATTTTTTGTTGGTTCAGAGATTTAGAATCAATACCATGAAGAAAGGGTCAAAGAAAAGCGTCGAATAGAGTCATTACCAGCATCTCTTTCTCAACACCTTTCACTATATTGCGTTTAAATAAGTGAACGGACTACAACACTCGGCATCTCTTACCTAAAAAGGGGCACGTTCAAAAGTTATTCTAGTTCCTCAGAGAAGATATTTAACCATTCTTGTTATACAGCGTTGCGAGCTAAGAAAGGGCTTGTTTTTATACCAAAAACCCTGTTGTTTTATGGATATTCAATACCATTCTAAGGATGGTATTATATGATAAACCATAAAAACGTCACGACGAAGAGAAAAAGTTACATCTGTTCGTGCTCGGTTGTGAAACAAAGAAATTGCTCATTTTAATGTTATTTTTTTTAGTACGGAGAGAGGGAGGTCTAAATTTAAAATTAGGCGAGAAGATTACCGTTTTTATTATTTTTAACGATTTGCGCTCGGAGAATAGCAAGATTTCCGTGCTTTTAAAGCTTATCTAATTTCAGAAAGAAAAAAAAAAATTACTAGATTATCTACGGCCTGTCACGACGAATTTATAATTACTTAGAAGACGGGGAGATTCTCTTGAACTTAACATACAAAGAAATATTTAAAAAATATAAAGTGATAATGACACGTTTATTTTTGACAGTATTTAAATTAAGTCATTATTATGATTGATAATTACAGGTATCAAAAGTTAAGGTCAAATTTGATTGCACACGATTTGGGGAAGAAAATTTGTAGTATTCTTATTAAGATATATGAATATTTTTAAATTATAGTTAATTATTAAAATATACGAGATAATAAGTATAAAATTAATTATTGTCGTGAGTTAAAGCTTATCTTGGACATAATTGAAAAATAAATTGAGTGGATTTTAGGCTAAACTGGGATCAGCGAAACTACAAAATTGATTTAAGAGATCTCTTTTTTCCGTTTCATAATATCGATTTTGAGAATTCTTACTCGCGTACGGCGCTAGAAATTTCTTGGAAGAGAAATAACATTTCTGAAAAATCAAGTGTTTGCAATTCCCACGCAAATTTATCGCACAACCCTTGGCTTTAGCTAAAAGGGCGATACTCTGTTAAATCAGAAAACTGATTTTCTGATCAAAATATAGAGCGTAATAACTAATCACTTTCTTATCCTGTAACACTACGGATTACGCGTAATCATATTAGCACTGTCAAAGGCAAGGATTTTAAAGATTACAAGTAATCGCTTTAGTACAGTCAAAAGTACAGTCTGTAGACCGATTAAGCTGAATGACTGACCCCTAGGAAAGCCCTAGGAAATTTAATAAGCTAAAAATAATAATTTTAACCATCATTTTATAATTTTTTAAGCACAATATCTAAAGTATTTCAAAAGAAAAATTAAAAACTACTGAAATTAACTTTCCTTTAGACTACAAACATGCCACTATCACTTTATAAAAACCACTCCAAAGGGTACAAAACACAAAAGAGATAAAGAAAGGAAAAAAATAAAATTAGTTGGGCCATTTTCCTGCCTAAAACCTCACTATATTTCACTCTAAAAATCCTACGCCAAAATAAAATTATTACATCACGAGCTATAAGACCCATAGAAAAATATATATTAAAAAAAAACTAGGGATTATTGTTGGATGACTGCTTTGAGAACGCCGGTCATTCACATTTCCGAGGGATTCATTGGGATTGGCCAACTTAGCTCCCTCTTTTTTTCGGTAGTTATATGTAGTCTAGTCTACACCTAACTTGCAGCGTGGTACAAACCTAGGCTCGCGTTAATCTCTATAGAATGTGTCATCTAAAAAGATGAGAGAGGATAAAACTTTGTTTATACGGAGTGTTAAAAGCTAAGGCGGATTAACAAACAACGTTATAACAAATACAAGTGAAAAATAGTTCTTGAAAATTAACTTAGTTTAAAGGAATAGTATCACTATTCGGGCAAAATTTTAATCGAGATTAAAACGCTTTTAAAGTTTCCGAATGAGTAAATAAAATTGCCTTTTTTATTAAAAATAGTCCAATTGGAAAATCCCAACATAATCCGACCAAATAATCCGATTAAACAATAGTGGATTAAAATTTAAAATGCAGTCATAATTTTCCTGATCTAACAATTTTTGAATTTTCTATGATTTTTTGTTAACATCATAATTCTCAGACATATCTAGGTTTGTAAAACCCTGGATTTCTTAAAAATATATATATAACAACGAAAAGAGTCGTTTTGATTTTTGGCGGTGACAATACAATGACGTCATTGGGTAAATAACGAAAATAAGTAGATTTGTTTCCTAAAAAACGGGAAATTTAGAGGGAGAACCATATTTTATTTTGATACACATAAATATGTGCAAAAAAATGATGGTACAATCCCTTTATATAATCCAAAAAATAAAATAGGGATGAAAACACAAACTGATTCCTTCTGAATCCGTGGGATAAAAGTAATGACGTAGAAGGCTTTAAAAAGTGTTTTTCCACCCATTCGGTTACTTCTAAGATTACCCCGCTATCTCACCTGTCTCTAATATTTATTCATTAGCTATTTTATCTTGAACGTGTCAGTAAAAATCGAAAGAATAGTCACACTAGGCTGATTTTAGGGAACCGACGCAGACATTACGCAATTATACGGAGCCTTTGCGGGCCAAGTTCAACGACGATTGTAATGGCAACGTTACAGATTTGATTACTTAAAATCCTATGGGAAAAATAACGCTCCCTGCTATTTCTCTATACACGGTCTAGGGGTCGCCATTAAAATTAAGGGGAAATTTGAGATAGAAGTTAGTTAATAATCCTTAGGAGTATTGTACCGTATCCAAAGAGAGTCTTCAATACTAGTTTAAGTTTCTCTTCCCCTTTTAAATAAGATTGTCTTATATCCGAAGAGATAATTGGATAATATAGCGTTGAATATACCGTAAAGGAGTAATTTTTGCAAAACTGCTTAGATCTTAGAGCCGTTTTTGTTTTTCAAATATATTTAAAGGGATACTAAAAAGCTTAAAATTTCGATTCAAAATTATTAATATAATTAAAAATTAAATTTATTTGTAGCAATGTCTAGTGCAACTATTTTAGGACAGCTAGGCCTAGACCCCCCACCTCTGGATACTTTCCTAGCTAATTCTCTTCGTACTCACGAGGAGTGCATTAACATTAGCCTACATGTCCTTCAAGTTACTCAAGCACGTGGCGCCACCTTGACATCTAAAAGTGTGATTTAGGGACCAAATACAGATTTTAGGGTGGTTTAGGGTCCTTGTAACAAAATATGAACTTTAGATTGAAGTCCTGAATGTATTAAACAGGCAAATTAAACATATGTACGTGTAAAGTCAGGATTTAAATGACTTCACGCGTTATCTCCCCATAATCTAATCCTATAGCCTACGAGTTGTAACAATAACTCTCGAAATATGATGCGCTACAGGCTTTAATATCATCTAAGACATAATTTTGATTCTACTGTAATCTCCAAGTGAAACGGACCGGGTATAATGATTGAAGAGGTGCTGACCAGTCTACTGAAAAGGACAATGTAGTTCTATAATTTCGAATTATGGAATTATGGTCAACACTAATAGAGCTAAGATAAGAGCCATAACAAAAACCGAAGAGCCATAATTTCAGAGATAAAACTAACCCGCCAAAAATTAAACGTAGACTGAGAGACTAGCAAGGGGGGACAAACAAGAGGAAAAACATTAGTCATCGCTCATCATTTCCGATAAGACCTTGATGAAGGCCCCTTAAAATTAACCGGGTTTGTTTCTCGTATACCAATCGAAATTTGCTTTAAAGCTAAAGCTTTCTACGAAGAAAAAAACATGTATTTTAAGTTTTACGCTTTGATTTTACAAACTTTACACGGATTAGTAAACAAGGATTGGTCTAAAAGTATAATTTAAAACAAAGCAGGTGTAATAAGATCGGTAACTGGAAAAACGGATTTGAAATTAAGGTCTTAGTGTTCCTACAATGATATTTTTTATAAAGGAAGGGTGAAACGTCAAAACCGGTTTTTAACCTAATTTAAAACTTGATCCGGTAATTAGGCTTAAGAGATGGAAAGGGTACCGGTACTTAATATACAGGTATAGTTTTAAATATTATAGTTATGGTGTAATTACTAAGATAATTAGCCTTGTATAACACATTTTGTTCTTAAAAAAATTAGAGAATGAAAAATATAATTCTGGGTCGATATTTGACGTCAACTGGCAAAGGGAAACTTATTTGATATTAAAATTCATGGACACAAAATATAATTTAAAAGTTAATTAATTTAAAATTAATGAGAATACCATTTCAATAGTGTTTAATTAAAGAACCATTTTAACTAGTTCAAGCATGAATAATTTAAATACAAGTAAACTGAGGGGTTAGAGTCACTTCCATAAACTCTGTAAACTAACTACAGCCTTTGGCAATACTAAATACGTAGTCAGTTACGCAATCAATTTAGTAAAGTCAAAGCTACAAGCTTGTACACCAATTAAGTGGGGGATAAATCACTCTAAATGAACAAAATTAGCGTCATTTTCGTCCACCCTTTAATGAGTGAATCAAAATTAAAGGAAATCTAGAGTTCTTAATGAATTATGTAGAAGATGTAGAAGAGTAACAGGAAAGTCCCTTGTCATAAAACTATAATAATATTAAAAGATTTCTGGTGTATTTCTCGGATGAAGTCATTCTTCATCTTCTAAATGACTTCTTTGAACCTTTTCTCTCTATTTCGGTGGCTAAAATTTCTCGAGTTTCCCCTCAATTCAGACACAACACATCATTATTTCCGACACTTTAACAACTACACGCGAAAAAAAAACCATAAATCCAGTAATACTGGAAAAACACGAACAACACCGTTTATAAAAACGCGGTTTTGATAGTAAAAATAATAAAAATAAAGGGGGATTAAGTTACTGGAGCCGATGTATGGTTTCATTAAGGTCAAGTAAGTCTGTCCCCACACCATTTTCACTTAGTATAAACATCATTAATTTAATAAGAGACTAACCTATTGCGCTTGACATTTCTGGGCAAGCCTGAAGAATGGCTTCTTCTTGATATAAACGCGATATTACCAGATTGGCGAAGGCGATATTTACGGTTAGGCGGCGATAATAGCATCTCTAAACAATACCGAATTTATCGTTAACATAATCTTATTTGACAGAATTCTGGTCGCTCGAAAAGGGAACGAACTAACGACAAATAGAATCAGGAGAGAAAAGAACCGGGTAAAGGGTTTATTCTGGGCGTAAACCAATGATGAATCTGGACAGACCAATCCTGAGTAGTTATAAGGGCCACGATCAAACGGAAAAGAAAAATTAGGGCTCTTTCGGGGTGACCAGTAGACCGAGGTTTGACCTACTCCGGTTGCTCAGGTATAATAAGGCTCTAGAGTCGGGACAGTTTTACGTGGGGGTCTGATTAATGTGTTTTGGGGTATGGTATAATGTAACGATATCGATTTTGGCCTTTTGGGGGGGCGAAAGGACAGGAGCCAAAATTTGGCATTACACAGAACACGCCCAGTTCCCATGGTCAACCTATACATATATATACTATCCTAACAACAGCCTGTAATTGCAACAACTTTAAACCTGTGAATTGGTTTCTGAGAGGTACTAGTTCTAAGGGAAGATATATACTTACATGTTGAAATCAGACTGGTTACTACTTCAAATTTTATAATTCTCATAAAACTACAATAGAGTTTCAACTCTATCAATTACAGCAAGAAATCATTGAAGTAGACAAGAACGTGCGTAGAAAGATTCCTCCCATACTTAATAAGGTTCAATATTTGGTTATTTTCAGGTTTTACCGGTGAATTTCCTTTATATTTCCTAAGTGAACCAAAAAAACCTTTCACCTATTTAATGTCATTACTCATATCAAGAAGTTGGTGCCTTCTTGTACTAAGTACTTAAAAAAATGATTTATGCAAAACCTTTAAGAGTTTCCTGATATTTCCCTGAAGATGGTGCCTAATCAGTACTTAAAATTAAAAAAAAAAATGCAAAACGAGTTTCCTGATATTTCCCTGAATTTTAGTCAATACTAAACTTCCCTGATATGGATTCGCGAAAAAGTACAGTGAAATCATAAACCATTGGCGTGAAACAAGGGAATTAGTCTTAGGAGGAGAATGAAATGCCAGAGTGAACTCTATACTTTTTAGAGGTGTGAGAAAAAAACAGACGAATTTTGGTTATCAAGTATGAGAGAGGATGGTACTAGAGGTCAATGCTGTTGCTGTATATCCCCATGCTTGAATGGGATCTTGATTATAATAAATCTATAGGGCTGCCACAAAATATCCAATGAATGACCCTAGAAATATTTTTTGAGGTTTTAACTGACCATTATATAGGAAAACAAATTTCCCTGATTACTCCACTGATTTTTCCCTGATATTTCTAGGGGCACCAAAGGTTTCGAAAAACCCTAATTATAACTATGAATTTAGGTGATTAATGTCATAACAACTTAGAGTCATTGATTTCCATTAATTTCCTTGATATTTAATTTCCATAGATTTCCCTGATTTATATACAATTTCCATGATTTTTTTTTAGGATACGCTGAAATTCCCTGCAAATTAATTTTTCCTTCTGTAAAATCATTCCGCATAATCCATTTTTAACGGTATTCCAAGTAGCATAACCTGACCGTATAAACCTAGTATTTTCAAATTCCCAGACTTTTCCAGGTTTCCCCTGACCAGTGTCAATGTCTCCGTTATCTAAGATTGGTTTCTATCGAGGATAGAAAAAAAAATCTTAGCTGGTACCTTTAGAATTCTTGGATTGATTTGACTCCAGAATTGCCTTTTTTTATTTTATATTAGAAGGGAGGGGTGAATTTATGAGTTTATATTGAACGAGACTCCTACTCACACCTTTGGAAAAAAAAGTTCTATTTTTTGCGAGCTTAGAAATAGAATTTTCTAGAGGGTTACTAAATATTACTAGGTCAATTTATTTGGCTAGACATATTGTACTGGTAAATTATGGCACCATAAGGAGCTGAACTTAATTTATTACCATTGTCTCGCACAGATTGTTCTAACATGGGGTAATAAATTTTAAATCACTCATTAAAGCAATGGTCCTAACTCATAACAACTATTTAATGACATTAATTTAAGTTGGGAAACTTAGAAAGACTATAATTTTTTTTACAATATCCATTGTTTAGAATTTAGTAGCTTATTAGACTCCATAAAACTTCTAGTTTCGTAGATACTTGTATTGGAATGTAGAAAATAAAAAAATTGGAATTTAAAAAATTAAAATGAAAAATTCACCCGCTTTACATTTACAGTTTTCTAATTTTGTTAACTCACGGTTAATAATAGCAAAATCACTGAAGTGTTTTCCCCATCCCGTAATTATCACAAATATTTTATATTCGTCTCTCTGTCTCTCTTTCTGTTTCGTTAACATCAAAGGGCTACGTACTAATGAAAAAGGAATGCCCCATATTCCTAGTTTCGTTGTTGGTTGTTCCAAATTAAACAATGAATAGAACTTGAACTATTAATATTGGGCATGTCATTACACTTGATTTCATTACAACACAGTTTTACTGTAGTTATTGATTTATGAATTCCTATGAGAGAGTTAAATTGCCGAATAACCAGGCCTAAATGGATTTGAAAACTCCTAACTTTAATGTGGGCTGAATGTTTACCGAACATTAGAAAATAATGGATTCAGTCTGGTTTGCTGAGAAATTTAGGGTGTCTGGATAAAAAGTTTTAGCTTAAAGAGGGCATTCTTTCTCTCTTCCCCAAAACATATCCCAAAAATAGCAAAAGCACCCCTCGCTCTGCTCGGTGATGAAAGATATTTCACCAATAAGTTGCACGTGTGTTTTAAGCGTTAGGTCATCTCTTAAGCGGGCACTAATGTGCTCGGTAGACAAGCGTAGCTCTACTACTTTACCCATGTTTCTATTTCTGTCTACCTAAAATGGTACATTCAGTCTTAAAAATCAATTTCTACTCTTTTAAGCGCTTTTAGTACGAGGCTTGATTGATAATATATATACACTTTTATTATTATTAGAAGAGTGTGGGTTTCAGTTTTTCTAAGAGATAACGTTAAGTAGTTTTTGAAGCGTGAGCTGGCTGGAGAGAAAGAGATAAGCAGCTCATGAAATTCAAATCCTGGCGGTTGGCCTGGAGAATACTTTTATAAAATGTCAAATTTAAATTCAACGGAAACTTCCATACATTGTTTGCTTTTGTTGATGAATAACAGCCCTTGTAATAAGCCAATTATTTAGATTTTCTTTGAAATTTACATTATCTGCGTATATAAAGTACAGGCTGATATTCGTATTACCAATATATTAGCAATTAATAAACCAAATTACGAAACTGTTAGGCACATTGTACTCGTACAAATGTAAACCCTATTACTAAAGAAAATCTTTTCATATTGAGTAGGCGAATATTACAGGGGGCTTTCAACTCTGGATTTGATTTAAATAGTCTTTCAATAATACCCCACCCAATTAACAAACTCTCCGATGATTAGGAATCTATAAACACCTAATCCTATGGGAAACCTATAGTACCATGATTTATGTACAGTAAATTTATATATAAACACAATAAAAATAAATTAAAAAAGAGTAAATGACTAAAAACATTTGGCAGTTGGCATTTGGCAAAGTAAATCCCGCCTCGAAGCCTAGGCTTCATTTCAACGGAAAAATTCCTTCCTTAGCTCCTGAATAGCCGGATTTAAAACAATTGATTTGCACTTACCGTCGGTTCTTTGAATATCTACATTGAGTCCAATTTTGAGTAATCCAGCTTCCCCTTCCATTTCTAAAATCTAATTACTAATTAAAAACTAAAAGAACTTAAAAATTAGACAAAAACCCGCGAGCCGCGTATAACCGTCATTCACTCAACCGCCGCATTCAAAACTATAAGCAAGTTAGCAACGACTAAAAAGCGTACTAAGGACTGGTTTCGATTCCCCAATGAAGAAAAGCTAAATTGCTTATCTGCAGCCCTGATTGTAATATCCAGAGATTGTAAGCACAGTGGCGCCATATGTAGCAAAAGATTCTAGGTAAAACTTTTTTTTTTCTAGATGGCGATAGTGACGCGTGATCCTGGCAATCGAGAGGAGAGTTCAAAATACAAATGATCATATGCGAATCCGAATTTGTTCAGGGGAAATCGTGCACTGCTCCGAGAGTCTGAATCTTCTCTTCGCTTAATATCGAGCACTGAACGGAAATTTTTAATGGATGAAAAATATTAAACTTACACTTACCGCTCTAGAGTGGCCTGACATCGATCTGAAACTTTTGCGTGTAAGATTTAAAGATCTCGATTGTGCTTTTATGGCTGTCATTAGCTTTCGATCAATAATAAAGAAGTCGCTCAAAAGTATTCGTTCCATTGATTCCTGCTGAAAACAAACGTTTATTTAAATAATACTCGAAACATAAATATATTTATAGGGGTCGATGACCACGGCATCCATCAATCGACTTAATTTCTTCTCGACATTGAATAGGTTAGGAAAGAAAAATGATTTAAAAATCATAATAGTTTTTTATTAAAAATATTCATTCTTATAGAGCTAAACAAATGTTCTATATTACAAATATATATATTTATTAATACAAATTCGATCACACAGTGATCGACATCCGTGTAAAAAGGTAACTTTTGGTCGTCTAAAAGTGCGTTGAATCTTGATTGTAATGATGTATACTGGATATGGTGCAATAATACGACAGTAAGACGGGTAGACATTGCCTCTCTTCTTATACAATCCTCCAGAGGAGCTGATAGGCTTATCCTTCGAGTTCTAACTAAACAGTTACTATCGTATTATTTCCGATCAATGATAAAAATTAAGTCCCGTCGCGTGTGTCCACATTAAATTATCACAATTAAAAGGATGTCTAAAACTATTCCGTAAATCCATGGTTACTGAAACTTCCGTTCACTTTTCCATTTGTCCCGTTAGCTCCATTAATGAAGTAAGGTGGCGGAGACTCTGCTTCTTTTTCGGGATACGCCGTATAAGAACCATTAGGGTAGCCCACGTTTGTGGGCGAACTAGCGGACACGTCGGTCAGTTGGAAACCATTGGCTGGAGTGACAGTTGAAACCCCGTTCTTGTCGCCAAATTCAGTCTTGTTGTGAGCCAACCAGTACAGCCTGTTCTCAGCATTTGCCGGACCCCAAGCGGCCGTTGGTCGCAGCGAACGGAAGAATTTCTAAGGGTAGATAGAGTGGGAAATTATAAACCCAGAAGAGAAGATGATACCGGGACTTTGATAATGCTGAACTACGTGTCATCCTTAAGTCATTAAAAGGATATAATTAAAAAATAAGCATATTTACAGCTTTAAAAGTATCATCTGGTTGCTTGTAAATCATGATTATTGCCCAAATTGGTATTTGCAGCACTGAAACAAAAGTCATAATCCAAGCGAGGGCGTCAGCCCATCCTGGCGCTCCTTTGGACGACATACTCTGATGCGTAGCCAGTGAGTATATTAAAATGAACTAAAAACATAAAATTACCCAATTAAAAAAACCCTTCGAATATTTCGGCAAATAAAAATGAACCAAAACTTACAGCTAATACAATTGGACTTGTGACCACCCAAGTAATTTTCCAATACCAGCCAATTTCTTTACCAAGCATAAACTTGATATCGCTTGTCAATCTTTTAATACCTACATGCCCAATAAAGATTTAATTAGTGATTAAAGTAATACTAATTGTAATCCGGAAATGTGATATGGTAATTTTAAGGGTCTCATTACCGTAAACCCAACAAAGGGCGATGCTCTCGAAAATAGCAATAAATATTACAGATAATGATCCACCATAGTTATCAACGATATCGAGTACGTGCAATCCTCCCTGAAAAAGAAATAAACCATCAATTATTAATTTGTGACAATAAACTATAATATTGGACGGACTGTTTATCCTAATTGCATATGATATAGCACTATTGTATAATTGTAAAAATTTATCAGTCGGATCAATTTTGGTCTTAGGTGTTGTATTTAGTGATAAATGTTTATTTATTTATCTAGGTTAGGGCTAGGACCCAATAAACTATATAATAGGTAATTAAGTAATTCAATTATTACTAGTATCAGTTGCCTTGAAATCAATTAAAACAATAAATAAAGTCGAATCTCATTTCATCAAACCAAAAGAAGGATCTAAGATTTCGCAATTTAACAAAAAAACACGTAAACTTTAACAGTCCATGGTCTCAATAAACCATCTTTATAATTATGCCTATAATAAATATCGGTTGGAAACGCGAACATGAAAGTAGGACAATAATACGTGTTGTAGAAATACGAGATATTGGCATAATCTTCGGTAGATTTCCAATCGTCATAATGTGTGTCAAAGTCATTCGTAGGTAGACATTACTTTATAATATAATAATAACTATTCACCCTAATACACCCCATATTACGCAATAAATACTTGAAAGGCCGAAACGTATCGTTACTTCGATTCGAGTAATTGCACTTTCGAAGATAAGGTGTCATTCTAAGCAAGAAGGATCAGATAAGGAGAGGAAAAGTGGGAACGGCGCGGCTCCTACTGCGTCGGCCTAAACTCCCACTCTGGGAGAACGGGGGTAGAGATGCTTCGTGGTAAATTGTTGTCACGTGGGTAAAACGAATCCTTTATGAGACGCGCTAGCTAGCGACCACGTGACAACAGTTTACCTCGAGAATTTCCTATCCCCCCCTTTCCACCCGAGTGGGAGGTTGGCTCTTCTCTCTCTAACTCAACGCAGCCCCACTTTTCCTCTCCTTATCTGATCCTTCTTGTTCTAAGGGAGGGCACAGACACTAAACATATTAAAAAATAGAACAGTCTAGGGTAAAAAAAAAAAATTGAAGGGATTGTTTCAACTAAAGATTATGACAATTTTATGATTTTAAAATTTAACAAACATTAAATTAATACAGTTAACGAACGTATGACGTCCCTACTTCAAGCATACTTCATATTGCTTGAACCCCGTATCATAATATAGAATAAATATATCACCATTTTTAGGACGAGGGTTAAAAAAATTAATTTTAAAATAATTTTCCTTCTCCGAAATACGTATAATTAACCCTTTAAATAAAAAGAAAAGTAACCAAACTTACTCTCGTAACGAATACGAGCCCGATGAGGTAACAAAAAACGCCGGTTCCCAGACAAAATTTAAGTTTGTGCCTTCTTAGAAATTCCACTTCGTCAGAGATACTGGTTAAAACGTTTTCCAATAGAGCAAACTGATTTTTTTTCGATAAAGGGGATGGAATGATAATGTAAAAAAAAAGGAAAAGAAAATAAGATTACTTATAAGAAATAGGAACGTGATTAAACCGGAATTTTTGTTCATGACAAGGACTAACCTCACTATCCAGACCCAGAATAAATAACATGATGAAAAACAAAACGGAAAATAGTTGAGGAATGGGTAAACGTGATAAGGCATCGGGGTAAGCGATAAAGGCCAATCCAGGACCTAAATCGAACATTGCATACCAAAAAAATTAATTAGCTCTCTCAAAAGTTGAATTTTTAATCGAGGACGAGTGAAATTACCTCCTTCAGCCACGTTCTCGATGGTTGTTCCTAATTCTTTAGCTAACGCTCCCAGGACTGAGAAGATTACCATACCGGCTATTATACTGGTTAAAGTGTCCATAACACTGACCACCATCGCGTCTCTGAAATAGAAACACTAAAATTAGTACAGAACTAAAAAGAAATAAAAAATACAATGAAAATTTCAATTTGGAATTAAATAATTAATTCTGGAGGCGCACGCAAAAACCAGCCTGCCAGAAGTGATCAACATAATACTCTTCGGAAACTGAAGGTTTCGTGAAAAGCTAAAATGCATTTTACCACAAACGTAATATTTGTTGAAATATAATGTTTAGTACACCCACAGTCTCCATATATCAGGAAACACCTAAGGGTATTTCTAAACAAGCTCTTTCAATAGGATTTTCAATTTCGATTAGGGGCAGAGCGATATTAGGGGAAGGAGAAATACGGGGAGGAGGCGGGTATTAAAATTGTGACCCACTACCTTAATTTTCAAGTGTTATCTCATAAAAGTTGAATATACTCAAAAGTTAATGAAAAAATTATCTCCCGTTAAAGATAATTTCGGAAATAAATGAGTATTTTCCAACAAAGTTTGCGAGGATGATACCAGAGGGTAAAGCTATAGTTAAAATGTTCTTAGGTGATTCAATTCGTTCTTGGTAATATTAGTTTCCTGTCTATAGGGTGAATATAACACCAGTTTATACTAATATAGCGTATATTTATCACTTATTTGAGCTATTTTTCATTTATTATTCGGGCTCGCCTTTTACACAAATAATATGAGCTTGTCTGAACAAAATTCCCCTGAAAAAACCCCCAAACCCCTAAAGACCTTATTACCCCTCCCCCCAAAGAACTGAGATCCAAACATTGACACCCTTAAAACAAAGAATATCGTGTAGGGGGAGGCAAGAAACAAAATACAAAAGAAAAGCTATATACAAACCTAAAAACGTTGTTCCTAAAATCATTGTAACTGCTGTACATAATTAATCCTCCCATACTAACACTCAACGAAAAAAACATCTGTCCAGCTGCCGCTTGCCAAACCTAGAACAAAAAGAAAATGGGAACAAAATATTAGTAAAGAATATCCCCATATCGTTCTATTATCATTATTTATAAAAGTCTACTAATAAATATTGGTTGGTGGTCTGATACTAAATTGTTTTTTTTTTTTTTTTTTTTTTTTCGATATACGAATATTGTAATAAGAACGAGGATAAAACAATAATCAACACTCCTATTATATCGAACCAAAGATAGTGTTTTGTGGAAGGTATAGATTAAGGAAAGCCTAAGGCCAAACTCCTACAGTGTTATTTAACTTTTATATTTGTGTTTACGCTTATTTTGAGACGTCCTTGATAAAAAAAATAATTCTATGCAGGTTGATTGATATATGGGTTAAGGTTAGTCTGGTTAGATGATAAATTCGTTTTCAATAAAAGATAATTATGAACGAATATTGATTCTAGTTTCTATTGTAAATCGTAATTAAAAATGTCAAAGAGATTCATATTTATCAGAAACAATTCTTTAGAATTATTGAACGCTTTGTTTTCTAAAATCTGAACTAAAACTATCGCAGACTTACTATTTAAAGTTTAGTTTAATATGTGCATTAAAGCGATATAAAACCAAGGGGTCACAGACACTATTTAAAAACCAAATGTCCCACACTTATATTCAAAATGGTAATCAGATGCACGGCTACTACACTAGACTACATCATACTAATATGGAATAAATTTAGGGTGGAACTAAAGTAATATTAAACGGAAAAAAAAAAAATCGAGTTTTTACCTGAATTTCGAGCAATTTCTCCCATTTCGGTTTGATAAAATAGAGCACTCCATCCAAGGCTCCGGGTTGTAAGAGCCCCGTTACGAGCAAGGTCAACAGAATTACGTAGGGGAAAGTCGCGGCAAAATACACAATCTTTCAATAAAAAAAAAGACAAAAGCGTTAAAAATTTATCCCAATAATATCTAGAGCGTATAAAAAACAATCTTGAAATTAAAAATCACCTTGCCCGACGTTTTGATTCCTTTAATTAAACATCCGCAAACTATGATCCAACTCAAGAGTAGACATAAAGCCAAATCCCATTTGATGCCGCCAACATCAGCTAATCCCTCGGAATTATCGAGGACGTAACGACTAAGACGAAAGAAATTGATGATTTCCGGTTCTCTTTTAGGCCTTAAGATAAACTTACTGAAAGTAAGCTTCGCTGGAAAAATAGAAGGAAACGTTCTTGGTACCGTCACTGTTCAACAGTCCGAAAGAGCTATTGGGCTCTCTTTTAATGCAAGTCCTGTTTCTCAAATCCCACGATGGGTCGCATTCCGTCCAAGGTAGGGTTGGAAAAAATGACGACACGAGGAAATGAATGCAATACGACATGATGACGTTGTAGTATATGCAAATGATTAAACTGACTGTCACCATAGCGAAGCCAACACCTAGGTTAATGGTATATCGTACATCAGTATATATGGAATGTGGTTATTGTAGTTATTTTTGTATGTGAACAAGAGTTACGGCTACACTTATTCGTATGGAAAGAAAAAGACAAGAGATTTAGGTAATTTTATACGCTTCAGTTCACACGTTTCGAGTAAATATTGCATCAAATCAACCGTGAAATTATCACAAATTAACAATATGTAGTTTGTAGAACAATATGCCCAAACGTCTCGTGACATATCTTCGTTTACGTGACTTATAACAGGTGACCATGATAAATGATGACATTAACAATTAATAGCTCGACATATTCCGAGTTTATGCCTCTTATAGGACACGAAGTTTTTTCAATCGTTAAGTGTCAAATAAAAATTAAATGTTTCATCACTTAAATTAGACCTAAAATTGGTATTTTACTTTTCAAATATTACACCCCTCGACGTTAAATGGACTTCACAATTTACCTTTAGCGATAGGTACGCAAGACCAAATGGCTAATGGTCCCACTCCCGCGAACTGACCAAAGGCCAACTCCAAGAAGTAGAGAGGTTTGCCAACCAGGAATAACATTATCAAGTAAGGAATCAGAAAGGCACCTGTACGAATAAAAAATAAATAAAAAAACATTAAATAAAATTAAAAGTATAGCGGTAAACATAAAGAAAATACATTAGAAATCCCCCCTGGCAACCGAGATATTTAAGAAAATTGATAAAGGAAAGGGAAGGATATGCAATATTTTTGAAAATATAAAGTCGACAAATTATTGAAGTTATAACCTTTCGTTTCGGGTCATTAAGAATTTCTCGAGCCTCTCATATTATGGAAAACGCTTTGTAGATAACGGGTTATTTACAATACAATAATAATCTGTCAACCCAATTCTTAATTTTATCTATCATCGTGCGTACGTAAAAATAAGTTAACCATTCCATAATCAGAATTCAATTAAACCAATGTACCTATATACTTCAACTGTGTTTTGAAAATATCTTAAATTTAGGCTTAACGTATATAGCTTTTATTGAATCGCGTATTGTTTCAGTGATTAATCTTTAGCTAAGTTCGGCTGCCTGAGATACCCTTTCTACTATTAAAGTGTCTCTGAATTGAAACCTATCTTCGTACGTACTGAAAATTCCTTATGATGATATAAGGTTAGTGTACCGAGTATAATGAAATTTTGCAAGATATTAAAGATGATTTACACCTAACATATAAATTTTTTCGTATCTAATAACGATACGAGTTAAGCCTTGGATTTAGGCAAATATTAAACGCTAATGCATAAACCCCTTTAGGCACAGTATATTGTCCAAACAATTAACTAGAACAATAGATTATATATATATAGAGTATTTTCACGACCTTCTGAATTTTTATATGGGTTAGAATTTTTAAGACGGCTGTTTTCATAAAAGGAAATGACTCAAAACTCAACCCGTTTTATAATTTGGAAAACATCCAATTTCCGTCAAATTGCTAAGCAACAAATGATGAAGTATTAATTCATATTGGAAACCAACAAGGAAAACTTGTTTTTAATACCAGTACCAACATTTTAAAATGTATTTCTTGTGAGAAGTCAAGCACTCCGCGAAAAGCAACGTTTGCTTTTCCAAGAGAAGCAAATTCATTTAGCTTATCTACTTCTGTCACTTGAAGCTTGTTCTCGTTGGTTAAACGAAAAGCTTGATTTAAGTTTTGAAGCAAAAGCTTCGCCAAAAAATCTTAATTGAAAACGCTCCTTTATGGAGGACATTTTATTTCTCAGGATCTTTACTGATGGTTTTATTTTTGATCAAGAGAGTTTTTAAGGTACCGAAGGATAATTAAGGTATAAAAATATTTTAAAACTACCCATGTGTGATTTTACAGTAGCACATTCCTGTAACCCTTCTCAATTTCAATTTAACAAATGATCATTTTCATTTTTAAAAATTTCACATTAGCCAAATTTATATTATAGAATAATTATCTATAGATGAAAGATATACCACGAAGTATGTGATTAAACTTCATTAGGCGTACGCCGAAAGGAAAAACAGAACACGTTTTCGAAATTTGGAATTTTTTTTAAGGGCGAGTTCGTTTTTAAATAACAAAGGAGAAAACATTTTTCTCAAAACGTTGATAGGTTAGATCTTTAAAGGGAGTATAAAACCAATCCATAAATCGTCTGTTAAACACAAACGATGACGTGTTTTCACTTATCCAGCAATTTAAAGGGACTATCTGCCTGCACGCTAGGTTTTTTCTAATGAAAAGGTTGTTATACTATTCCTGGGGCAATGGAACTATTTAAAGGCCCTATCTGCAATGAAATTTTGTGCTTTGACTGTACAATTTGCTTTGGTTAACGTCGTCTGCTAAGCTAGAAAAGAAAGGGGCTTTAAAGGGGATTTAAAAATCGCAGATAGTCCCTTTAAAAAAATTACTATTTTTCTATCTATAGTCCCTTTAAATCATAATTTCAAATCGTGCAATATTGGTTATTAAATATGATATAGGAATATCATTCTTCAAACAAGAAAAAAAAAAGGGGAAAAATGAAGTGTTCGTGGAAAAGATTATCTATATGATTATAAAATATTAAAATGACCTTAAACATCGCCTACGCACGCGTCGATGGTTGTGTAATTACAGAGAGTTAGAGAAAGAGATTACTATGATATTGTTCACGAAGCAGTACGATTAATGAAGAGCAAGTTCTTTCATGAGAATTATAAATCACCTCTTATAGTATTCCCTCTATTCATCGTTCCCACACGAATAGTACATATATAACCGGATTTTACGATTAATAATTATTCTTGCAAAAGGGTTTTAATGATAATATTTCAGGTATATTGATAAATTAGAGACAAAGCTGTAATTGGTACATGTAAAACATTAAATATTATTTTATCATCTATATCTATAGAGGTTACGACATTTAATTCAATTAAATTTAATAAACAGGTAATGAAAAAAATTAAAACTACTCTATTGTTTTTGTTTATGTATAGTTTAAGACATAACTCAGAGAACGCAAAATCTAAGATATTTGAGAAGTCCACTTGTAAGACATTAATATACTAATTAAGAGCTCAGCTCTTTGGCAATATGGCAAATAATATTAAAATTAAGTATCATGGTCCTCAAATATAAATAAAAGTTTTTTCTCATCCACATGAGATTTCAAATTTTGGTTTTTTTGTATCAATAGTACAATTACACTTAAACCTTTCAATTAATACCATAAATTAATTCTACAACACGCTTTGGAACTTTTTATAACTTACTTTCTTGAATAAGAATAAAAGTCTGTATTAAATATGAAAATTTTCTTGGAAATATCAAATGACCTCCAGAAGACCCAAATAAATTCATATTTAATTAATACAAAACGCTTTAGGAGTTATATTAAAAACGGATGATTAAAATTGCGTTTCTTGGAAATTTCTGGGCAAATTTTAGTTCATTAATTCCGCTTGAAGCGTAAATAACGCGTATACGCGACCGGTTTCTTTACGAATAGAGTTCAAAAGCGTAAATAATGCTTCCAAATTATCATAATTAAAATCTACTAGATATTTCACCTCCCTGCCTAAAACTTAATTAATCGTTTCAACATGTATAACGTTTAGGGTATCATCTATGCTTCTCATAATTCTTAAGGTGGAACAGAAATAATATTATTAAAACCATTAAAAACTGTCCAAACTTATGCATTGAACTTGGGTCAACGAACGACTGAGAAAAACGCATTACTCTTACGGTTATCTTGGGTATATCGATCATAAACTCCCAAATATATATTTTTTGGTCCCGTGGGACCCTTACTGAAATTACTTTCGTATGCAGGAGCATTCGTAGTAATTTTAGACGTGATTACAGAGCGCTATATCGTGTCAGATTTTTAAAAAACAGTCTGCTAGAACGTTTATATGTCGGCAGGAAATTCAAAGCGGCCCGAGTTGAAAGATAATATATAGGTGGTTATTTGTTGAATCCCAAAGTTTTTGGCATTTTGGGTGCTTGCTTTGATTCTCCTGTAAAATGGGCCAAGTTTTTCCTAGTATTTCTTTTTTGGCTTCTCAATTTTTTTGGCGAGCGAGACAGGCACGCGGCCCCGAGGGTTTTTATAAAAATAATGAATTCCGGGGCTTAATTATTTGATTTTCGTGGCTGACCTTGCCCACGTTCTGAACTTTTTTTAGCGTTCATCCGCATTACAGACAAGTTGGTTAAGCAACCCCGTTATGAGAAGCTTCTCTAACTAACGTGTAGAGCCGTGGTCGCATTAAGGTACTTAATTAAACTTTTTAATTGTTCCAATGAAGTACCGTGGCATTTTTTCTAGCTTGAACACCATGCAGATCAATTTGCAATCAATTAACTCACTAATATGTCAATTTTAGACCAGCAATGCTAAGGGTATAATAGTATTTTAGCAATAGATCTCACTGGGATTCCTTTAAACCACCGTTAATTTTTTTAAATTGGTAAATTACGCGGTAATTTAACGAATAATTTATCTTCTATCGGTAACTTAACGGTATTGATATAATGAATTGAATTTCTGTTATTTTAAATACGGAATTCCTCTTAAACACGCTTCACAAATCTTATTTCTGCCTAAACAATCCCTACACTCATGGGAAAATGTTGCGTTCGCAATTAGACCTTCGCCAAACACGAATAAAGTTGACGGTTTAAAACGTTAAACTTTGACCTCTTAACAATTTATGCTAATCAATTTTGGTAACCGTAAATTACCAACTTAGATCTGTAAATCTGATATTGTTAATGTTTAGAAGATCCTGGTTTAATTCAGTAGCTGGATTAAAACATACCATGGGTCCTTTCGCATATACTAAAAATATGGGAATGTTTAGTTTGACGTCAGATTCTAGTCTTTATGTGCAGCAGTCATGCTTTTCCCAACTATTCGTCGTGTAAAGTTATAATGCGAACAGGACTATCTACTGATAGTGAAAACGGAACTGGAGATTAATTAATATATAGTTCCAAGGGCACAGTCACTCTTTCGATACGTAGATTGTAGATATAAACAGAGAATCTAAAAAAAAATCGAAACTTTTTTTGTTAAGCCTCTTTTTATATAATACCAAGCGAGCCAGACAACCTATATGTAAGAAAGTTATTTTGGAATTATCGTTTTAATTCCGGTTTCCTCACATCACTATCCATCAATTCTTTAAAGATCAACAGGCTTTTGTTTCAATTAGTCTATCAAATCAGGGTCGATAGTTTACTCAGAATTTGAGTAACATTTTTTATGATTATTTTAAGTTTAAAATAATTATTACAATTAAAACTACAACATATCATTTCCTTGACATGTAACTAAATATTTTTTTCCCTAACGTTTTTTGTCTCATTTTTAAATTCTCTGACTTTTCCAAGTCGTGTAAGAATCCTGTGTTTGTGGGTAGGTTAGTGGTTTTTAAAACAGCGTTGCCCCTTCTAGCGTGTGTCAAAACAGCGTTTTCTTAGAACAGTGGTTGTCTTTCAGAACAGCAGCTTTGTCTATTAACAAACTAACCTAACCTAAACCGCTCTTAGGTAAAAATAAACTTTTGGTAATGCTGTTTAAATAAAAAGAAATGCGAGATAGTGTCGAAATACGTAGATGTTTTTGAGTCGTTAAAATTATCTGACATAATATACTCATTGTCACTGTCAAATAACGTAAGAATGTCTCCAAAATGACACTTGGGCTTTGACATACTGACATCTCAAAATGATTCTAACTGCAGATTCTACACAATTTTTAAAACCATTTTAAGTTTCAAAGTGAGAGTCGACTGAACTAAAATGTGTTAAGTCACACTCTTTAATAACCTTTTCTTCATCGCTTATCAATTCTAAGCCTGAAAAATAACTATTAAACTATCAAAAGTAAACCACCGTTATAAAAAAAAATGAAAATAAAAGTATCCATAAAAATTATAGTATTTCGTAACAAAATGGATCGAGGGCTTAACGCTTTATCGCTCTAGAAGAATGAAAGACAGTACCGAGTTTGACATATGGCACTCTTTTACATTTAACAATATTAGGGTTCCATTTAAAGTAATATTGGATGCCATTACTGCTCAAAATCAACCTTGTTTTTTTTTACCTTTCGTAAATATATATAAATGTAGGTATATATTATTGAAAACTTTATACAGCTACATTGTCTTTTGTCTACAGCACGGTTTAACTTTCAGCTACACCCATCACATGTATATATCTCATGGCACTGGTGTACGGTTTCTTTTGTTGAAGCCGGAAATGGTTTAAATCACCTCTCTTTACTAGGAATTAGTGGAAATTCTGCATATTTATCCTTATATTATGTTATTGTCGAAATAATTGTATTAGAATTACGGTGAAATTGGGTAACAGACGTTCAAGTACGTGGTTTAGCGCTAATTTGCATCCAAGGATTCTTTATTTGTCCGTGAGAGGTAATCATCAACGCACGCGATGTGATCTACGTACTATGCCTCATTTTCTCGTCAAATATTTTTGATATTTTCCCATACTGTATACGGAACATGGATAATGCGTGCCAATTATCTAAACAACTAAAGGGTGGTTGAAATATTCCAGCCGAAATGGTGGCTCACGGAACCTGGTTCATACAAATACCTGAGCTTATACTCTTAATGAGGACTTTAATATACTCTTGCTATTACCAACAAGACTAAGGGTGTTGTCTACTCGTTGCTAAGACCTACAGGGATTTGTGGGTGTTAAGTAAGCATATCCTTAGGCGAGTCACGTATGACGTAGAATGTCTTAAATTCCAGCGATTCTTAATGATGTTATTTCAGTCTTAATGAAGTTAATAAGCCTAGTTCCGCGATATTAAGGTATCTAGTGGAATCAGAGACATTCAAGGTAACGATAAGAAACATTTAGATCAATTAGGCTTAGTTTCGTTTCACACTCTCTTTCAATGGACATAAAATGATCCACGGTACACCTTTATGTCCTTCGACTGCCAAAAAACTTGCAAGTATCTAAAGGGGTAATTTGGTACGGACCAGTGGTTTACAGCCACCATCAAAAGGTTTTTATTATTTTTTTTTAAAGTCGGGGGTAGCGAGAGGATACCGGCAAATAGGAAAAAAAAAAATAAGTAAATCTATAATTTCATGGTAGATGTACTAGTCTTCATGGTAAAATTAAAATTTAAACCTGTTTTTATATTTTGTTACACATTTTTTTATTTTCTATGTCAAGTTCTAGGCTATAAGAAAGAGTTGAAATCGCTTGGGAACTGATTTGCATATTTAAAGAAGATAAGCGCGGGAAAATATGTTTTTGAGGGACGAAAAGCTTAAAATATTTACTTTATCTCGCATGGTGAAAAGATTTAATTTTAAACGGAAGAGAGATGAAGTTTACCGTAAAATGACCATGAATTATAATGGAGTTATAAACCTTAACCATCGGACCATAATGGAATTTATTATTTCTATGTGCCAATTTGGTTTTTAAAATTAATATAGCCCTTAGATTCATTCCTCCCCCGTTTAAGGTTCAAATCCTAATCTTCGCAATTCCCCCATACGTCGTTACGAATCATTCTAAAGAGGGTTCATTAATAGGGGCTATTTCCAAAAGGTTATATTACCTTTATATGGAGAATAGCCTACAAGCTTTCTTTTATAGAAGATCCCCATAATTTGTCACCGGCTAACCTATTACTATTAACAATGGACAGCTATCTTAATAGATAAAGATGAACAACAAAATTTGGCGTTTATATAAGCGTCCTCTAACGGCAAATATTGGAAAAAGTAGTAACAAACAAAACCAAATATGTGACCGCTATGGATAAAGAATAGGCAGACGCGCATCTTGACGCTAGAGGACGCTTAAGAACTACAGATATTGATAATTAATAATCTAGTGCAATTATAAAAAACTATTAATAGGAAAAGAGCCTACTCTGGCTAATGGAAATATATTCTACACAGTAAAGAATATAAGAGTTTGTCACTCTTTAACTTTGCAGACAATGGTTTTCGTATCTTAGGTAATTTTAGGGCGGAGTTGAACTAGTTTACAGATAAACGAAACTTTGAGGTTTGAGTAAACCATATTTATAAATCGGAAAAATATAGATTGAATAGTATTTACAATATTATATAAGATATGTACACTATAGGAATGCCAGCCTCTGTGTTTTCAGGTAGAGCCATTATCCAAAAACATTCTATAAATACCCTCAATACTCTAGTTTTATATTATGTATCACAGTCTCTTGAAAATTATAAATATCTACTTCATAAAGGGCTTTAAACACTACTTAAGTATATGGGCTTGCCTTTTGCTAGAACTTAAAAACAATATTATAATGAAAACACCCAAACAATAACTAAAAAAAATAAAAATAATGTAAAATTCCAAGTATTTTCTAAGAATCGGGGACACACCCGGCCGTAACTTTTCTTTCTGCCTTTTTTTTTTTAGGATTAATTCACCTTTCGTCAGGTAATTTCCGGAATTTCGCGTGAAAAGGCCAACGGCCCATAAGTGCCCGCGAGTTTCCAAGTCTTCATTATAGAAGAGCCAATACATTTTCAAGGCTTATATGTTTCAGAAACAATTGTGTTAATCTATAAAAATATCATAGCGCCAGAAGTAGATAATAGATATACACTAAATAGCTCTAATAGTGACGCGACCTATCATGGGCGGGGTTTCGTAGCTTGCTGCACAAGTTTGAAGACGCTTGAAGCATGGCAAAATTTCCATAATATTCTTGCTAATAGGAGTCGAAACTCAAGAAAGGGTAACTAAACTCAGAAAAGGCGGGAAAATTTGCATCAGGTTACAATAAACAGATTCATCGCGCATTCATTTTCTGAAACTAAAAAGATCTTTGTCATTCGTGCTTATCTGGAAAGCAGATTCGTACAGTAGAAATACGATCAATACAGGGAAGTTGTAAGACTTATCACGAGGAGATTAGTACTATTCACTTCTGCTAACACCATGTATTGAATCTAACATGCTGCATTTATTTCCCTAACGTATAGTTTATAAGACGTCACATAAAGGGTTTACTAAGGTTCATCGTGGTATAATAAAACTCGAGCTAAACCGGCCTGAAGACTGCGGAGAATGTGCAAAAGAAAACTGTACATGTAACGATAAATTATGAGTTTGTATTATGCGGGTCATGCAAAGTCAACACGCTATCCTAAAATGTCCTCATTTTAATATTAGTAATTTCCTTATAGATTCCTTATTCCAGCTTATTTCCATACCTGCCTTTTTGAAAATGACACCCAATATAAAAGGTGCTAATTAACACTTTGTATTGAACCAAACAATCTGGTGTATAATGGGATGAGAGCTATACCAGCCTAATGCATGCTAAATGAGCTATAAAATGTGCAAAAGATAATTATGAGTGTGTATTATGCAGTCATACAAAGTTTATCACGCATAACAGCCAAATACAATAATGTCCTTTTTTTTAGAAATTTTTTTATCGATTCATTATTTCCGATTATATCCATAAAATTTTGTAAATAATCCCAAATTAAAAACTCAACACATGGGTGCTTTTAGGCTTAGCAGAGCTGGAAATAAAATGCGGACGTTAAATGATCTCTATATAACCAGCATTCAATTATTTCGGCGAAAGTTTTAAGAGATTTGGCCCCCAATTAAAATATTTTCACTAACGCCTTTGGCTGTGAATAACGGAGATAAAGTCGTTAACTAAAACCGGTTTATCTACATTTTAAAATCTTATTGAAATTAAATTAAATAAGAAATTTATTGTTTATCCTCTTATTAAACAAAATGTGAATTCCATAGACTTGTATTAAATAGGTTAAAAATATAAATATCAAGAAATCATGATAAAGAATCACGTGTAAATTATTATAGTAACATTATTAAAGATATAATTTTAAGATAACATATGAATGGATTTTAAAAAGAACTTATTGAATTGAGCTGTCAGCTTTTGATTACAGGTATTTTATTGAAAACTACTTAATCAAAGGACTTACGTAATAAGTATGTACTCAAATATATCTTAAATAATGTGACTTGGAAAATAATTCGATAAGACTTTTACATCACAGCCTTATCGTATTGGAATTTAGAGAAATCATAAATGCAATTTTATTCTCACGTGGGAAAGGTTTCTCATTTAATTAACACACATTTTTATTGCGTGCAAAAATGAAACATTGACGTCATTAGCTAAATTTGATTATTTTCACCTGATTACTACGAATTTTAAAGCTTCAATTGAAGAGAATATGCTGTCATAAAAATTTATTTGGTGCCAACAACTTTCGAACTAATCCTTAAACACCTTCGAAAATTTCTGTATTTGTTCCAGTTATATATCCTATTTTTTTAGCTCATAAACAAATTCATTTATCAGCTAATCATTGAGTTTACAGATAGAAAATGCCCTAAATTAACCCAATTGTATATCTAAACAGAAATAATCATTAATCTCTTGGTGTGAAATTATGTTAATCCTCAATTTTGAAATCTAATCATATTCTAAATCTTCAGGTAAATCTCGCCTGTTTTTTTTTCATCTTGGTACCTTTTTTTTTTGTTATTTAATAATACAGCTAGATATGTGTAGCGTACGTGAAACTCTTCTGAAATGGTATCGCGACTCCTGAAGCATTTTCCATCTTTGAAAATTCGGTATTTTCTTACTAGTGGGCGAATTTTTTTCAGTTCTAAATTTAAAGCTCCCAGTTAAAACTAGTTTCTTCAAATAAGATTTACCCTTTAACGAAACACGACACGAGTGTACTAAAGTAGAAAATTATCGAATAGGATATCCTTAAAGGGTTGAAAGAAATAAAATCGATAGGTATGTACTATATTTCTCCAGAAACTGATATTTCTTCTCTAGAAAACTGATGGAAGCTAATACTTATCGCGTCAAGTTATTTAAACTAGAAAAAAAAGTAGTTTTTCAACTTTTAACTCTTTCGTCCCCAATATGTTTTCCTATACAACAAACTGGAAAGCTAACAAGTATAATACTGCGCCAATGCTGTTAAACTATATGCAAAAAGTAGTACATACACCCGCGAGCAAAGATATCCCGGCTCTATTTTATCAAATAAAAACTTTAATCCACATTTGGAAGAAAATTTATTCCAAGTTTTCATTTAATTATATACTTTTCTATTGAAATATAACCTTAAATATCATTCAAATCGGAGAAAATTACGACTATCTGTGCAGGATGAAATAAAATTAAAAATATTGATTGCGCGGCCGCCTAACCCTTTGAAAACTTGTCAAATAGAATTTGGCCGGGAGGTGAACCACCTAAAGTTGAGAGTGGTTCAACTATATGTTAAAATTCTCTTCACATTTTCATCAACTATTTATTTCTAAGCGAGTTAATATATGCATATACATCCGCTTTATTTTCGTACGTGTTGAAAATTTAACTTTTTATTCGCCCATAAAATCTACCTCGTCAAATAGCTTCAAAGTTCACATATAATCTCTTGGCATTACAGTTAAGATGGCCCTGTTTTCGAGTTCTCATTTAAACCAATTGAAATTTGAGTAGCATTTATACGCGAATGCTACTCAAAACCAATTTGGTTTTCATTAGAAAATGGTGACAATGTCACTTTTAAAACTATCAACCCTCGATTACTTCAAGATGGCAAGATTAATTATTAGTTGCATGTGGACTAAAGTAAGCGATTGGATTGGCTAACCCAAACCAAGGAGATACTTAATTATTAAACAAAATAGAAAACGAACATTCCCCACTTTTAGAATTGCCGGGGGCTAAAATATAAAATTACGCAATTCGAAGCAACAAATACGGATGTATCCAATTCCAGGATTGGATTATTTTATTTTACGCCATGTTACTTTTAAATTTCGGGTCTCTTCGTAATATATATTTAATTTGTTATAACTATATTTATTTCCAGAGGTATATAATAACCCCCTTCGGGGGGAAGTATGAAAGGTAGGCAAAATCGACGAACAACAAGTGCCCGGCGTAAATCGCGGCGGATCGACACACCGCTTTACTCCCAAAAAATTGTTACACCATTTTGAACCTCACTAAATTTTCCCTACGCACACTTCCGGAACTTGCGAGCTGAAGTCAACCATCGACTCCATTTTAACAGACAGCCTGACTCCTGAGACAGGAAGTTCTAAACACAAATCGAGCCGTCTTGTTTATACAAAGACCATTTACTAGAGTAGAGACATTGAGAAGTCCAGCGCGAGCTAGTGGCCTAGATAGTCAGCAGCGGGCTCTTGTTGTTCGTGATTTTTAGCATTGGTAGTATAGGGGCTTTCATACTTCCCCCCGAAGGGGGTTATTATATACCTCTGTTATTACCTAGATTCTTTAAAGCGAGGCTGTCATCATGGTTTCGAAAGCCTCAAACTCTATTTAGAATTTATTAAAAACCCATCACTAAGAAATAAACCGTTCTGCCCAACGACAAAAGAATAGTTTAAACAAAATATAGAAACCAAAGATGGTAAAGGTAAAGAAATTTTTTCTAAATGTCGCTTAAAACTAATAATAATTTATGTAAAGACTTAAGTATGAAGGCGTTTGAGTTGCGATTTCTAAATCATATTTAAATATATTTCTACGCATTTAGGTTCATGATTTTGAGTTATTCCCATATCTTTCATCATATTTCAAACGAGGATTTCAAAGGAGAGAGAAAAATTCAAATTTTCGGCGCATATTGAAGTTCTTAAGAACTAATGGATTATTTATATTAATTTTGGAAAAACGCCCTCTTAGTATCTTATTTACGCTTAAAGGCCTATAAATTTTGTTTTCTAAATAATCAAAAAACGCCTTTTTAAAACTACGTGAAAATTAAGAAAGAATGGCGTTTCATGGTTAAACGATAAATAAAGAAGGAAAATATATTAGCGTACATACAACGATATATATTTACGAAGCTAAATACACGCCTGCCTACATCAGATTACAATGGAATTGACTATATATTTGCTTTATTGTTAAAGGGAATGTGAAACTAAACTTTTACGGTCATTTAAGGCCTAGGATTACTTCTCAGTGAGTGACTTTACAAAAGTGATTTTTTATCAAGTTTGGCTGTCATCAAAGCATAAAGTGAAAGAAAATCTGAGAGAAACCCAGGACTATTATGAATGGACACATATCTTAATAGCAAAAGATTAATAATCAAACTTCGCGACAAATAATGGTTGAAAAAGTGCGCGTCTGACTATTCTTTACTACTTTTGCCAGTTTGCCGTTATAGGACGTTTATGAACGCTACATTTTGTTGTTCATCTTTATCTATTGATAGGAGGAACTGCGACTTCCTTTAAAATTTAAACAAATTGCTAAAGATCAAAAGAACTTTTGAACTCGCCTATTGAACGATAATCGATATAGCTTAGTACCAAGTGTTGTTTCTGTTAGGGTTTTAGCAAGAGTTAAATTTCAAGTAGCATCTGATACACAGAGTATTTCCACATGTTAGGCTTAGGGAACTTCTATTTTGATTTAATTATAATAGTAAGATCAAAATAAATTATTTTTCTCAATTTAGACAAAGATTTACGCTACCACAGATATCTTTGATCTATTTACTTATAAGTTTGTTTAAGCTGTAAATCAAATCAAGGAGCGATTATTAAAATTAATATATTTTCACTTAATTTGAAATTTCAAGAAACTAAGAATTAAGTTTCACTTTCCCTTTAAATGAATTTCGGTTTCTATATGGGTTATTAAAACAAGAAAATTGAGTGAAAGGGGGTTTCCATTTTAAGAATAACAGTAAAAACAGCTAACCAAACGTTAAAAATAAATTGGTAACAATTGAGAGCATTATTTTTTCTTAAAATATTCCTAACCCAATTTCGTCCATTCTTACTGTAAAGTTATATAGGTTAGTAAATCATCCATATATCCATATCTATAGGAGACATATTTATCATCTCCGGTTTCTATATTTATAGCTATAGTGTGCGTGAATTAAATCACGTCATAAGTGTATAAATTGGAGCTTTGCTTTAACTACAAACTTCTGATATATGTACCGCTTATATTGAACATCTCATTTACGATTAAATACGCAGATGATGGCATGCACCGGTACATAATACATTGTTTAGATTATCCGGTATTACCATTTAGAAAATAAACAAAAATTTGTATTCACCTCCTCCATTCTTCAAAGCGAGGTAAGGAAATCGCCAAACATTTCCAATTCCGACTGATAATCCTATGCAAGACAACAGAAATTCCCATTTGCTGCCCCATTTGCCTCTGGACACGATACTAGCTTCGGATAATCTCCTTTCCCGCGCTTTCTCCGCGTCCGACTCAACGCTCGCTTTTGAATCCATTTCAATTCAATTAATGAAGTCTGTAGAGATAGAGAGAAAATTATTAAAAAAAAAATTCCTCTTCTAATTATATCAATATCTAAAAACTTAATTTCAAGTATTATTAGGGTAAAAAAAAAATTAAAATCCTTATCATGTTTATCAGCTTTTCAAGTGGGGAAACATTCAGCGGGTGTTTTCATTAAAATTAAAGTTAATTTGTATTTAAATTAGTCAAAAACATCACAGCTTGAAGATAAAATGAATAAATAAACTAGTCTATTAGTGATATTTAAAAATATCACGTTTTCTTAATTATTTAAAACGTAATTAAGCATAATTAGAATCTTTTGCTAAACGTATTTCTAAACTACAAAATATTAGTGGACCTTTTGATAAATTAAACAACAGGCTAAGTATAAATCAAATTTAGATTAAAAAATACGTTAAAAAAATCAATTTACCTTTCAAATAAAAAATCCAAAATAAATAAATGTAAATCAGTCGTAATTAAAATATCGTTCAACTCCGTATAATCATAATCCGAAATCCGTATTTAAAAATATTAAAATTTCAAAGGATTTACGATCCTCCGAAGATTTGTAGAAAAAAAAATAATATTAAAAGTAAAAATTTCTAACTGTATAAATAAACTCAATATAATATTAAATTAAATAATGCAAGTTAAGAATGAGAGACCCGATGAAACTATAGAACTTGTCGGTAGCGTGTTTCATTTGAAAATGAGTTCAGTTAACGCAATGAGAGTACCTTTATGTCTGATTTGATACCGCCACGAGATATAAGCGTGTCGGTCGCTCCAGCCGATTGTAGCCCCCGGAATTTTAGTTTTTTTTTTCTAGGGAGGAGGGAAGGCTGTAATCGCTTACAAGGAATAGCCACGGTGAGAGAGAGAGAGAAAGATAAGGTTGGGGTAAATGGAAAAAGACAGATGCAGAAAGAGGCTGCGAAATCAGAGAGAGAGAGGATTGATTCCGATTGAACGAGGAAGAATTAATTTTATTCCCTCTCTCTTTCTCTCCTTTACTCAAAATCTCTGGTTGTTGGAATATGATTAGGGGATGATTTCGGATACTTGGAAATTGGAAAATCCTCGTGACGATAATAAAACCTTTCTACGCCGGTTCCGTTTCGGAAGAAATCTATTTTCAAGTTTGCGTGATTACAAACTTTGCGCGTAGGCGCGGAGTGTAATTTGTTTTTAATTAATAAACTCGGCTTTTAACATTGAGTACTATTTCCCAAGTTTGCAATCTACTCAAACTAGTCTTGGGTTTGAGAAATCATTGGCTACCAATTCCACACTCCCCTCTTGTTCTAAGAGAATCAAAATATACGAAAATAGAGGAAGAACAATTAACTATGTAATGAAATTTCAAAGTCAAACTATGATGAGACCAAAGATCATTTAAAATTGGGATGAGACTGATTAGACTTATTGGGATACTTGATGCAGCAAAACACTCAAGATCAAGTCCAATATCATCTTTCATACGTGAAAGATGGGTGAATGAAGGCATATAGGATGAGGAAGATAAAGTCAAGACTATTCAAGGGTTTCGGTCTATTATAGCTTCAACGGGTGGATAGGTTTTTACAAGTGTTAAAAAAAATAGAAAAAGTTTTTCTTCAAGCTTTTGGTGAAGTTTTGAGAGAAAGGGTATAACCCATTTTCCCAAGAATCTTAAAATTTCTTATCATGTACTTCAATGTGATATATATATTTTTAAACGAATAGTGTTGGCTATCTGTCAGACAAGATCATTATCTATAATAACAATTTTGGTAAAATGATTTTTTGATCCCCAATTTAGTTTCTACAATGGTGGTAATATAACACTGGAAAAACATGGTTTACGTTAAAATAGTTTAAATATTACCAAGAAGGATCAGACAAGGAGAGGAAAAGTGGGGACGGCGCAGTTCCTACTGCGTCGGCCTAAACTCCCACTCAGGGAGAACGGGGGTAGAGATGTTTCGTGGTAAAATGTTGTCACGTGGGTAAAACGGATCCTTTATGAGACGCGTAGTAGCCGACGACGCTAGTGACCACGTGACAACAGTTTACCTCGAGAATTTCCTATCCCCCTTTCCACCCGAGTGGGAGGTTGGCTCTTCTCTCTCTCACTCAACGCAGCCCCACTTTTCCTCTCCTTGTCTGATCCTTCTTGATATTACGAAGTTTTTTTACTGACCAACTAGCTTTAGTTGGTTATATTATTAGGCTCATATGGATTCCGAATTCCATGACTCAATTTCCAAACTTTTTTCAAGTTTTCCCACACTTTTTTTCAAGTTTTCAGACTTTTATCAAGTTTTCCCAGATTTTTTTCAAGTTTTCCCAGATTTACGGCCACTCTAAGTACACTAGGAATTTATATTCCTCGTTTGAGCAGTAAAAATTCCTAAATACAAACTAAGTAACTATTTATTTTGATGGCTATACCTTTTCAAGGACAAATAAGCCGGTTTATGACAAAAATAGCAGCGCCGAAGATTAATGAATTGGAATAAGGCATATTAAAACATCAATAACAAAGATAATAATAAAAAAATACATTTTTTGAGTGATGAATGATAGAAGATTAATTTCCCTAAAGGAATGTCTCTATGCACCTACACAACTCGGCCACCAAAATATAATTTCATTTATAACTGAAAGAAACTTGGTTTGGTCACCATTTATTTGGTAACGTTATGCAAGAGATTGGAACGAGGAAAGTTTTCCATGATTCGCCCGAGCTTTTCCACGCAACAGATGTTGGTGGAGAGTTCGAGACAGAATTATGTATTTCTGTATGTTTCCTAGACTTACAGCTTTACCAGAAAAGTTGGATAACAGCTAATCTGAAGCAACGAAATTTATCTAAATTGTCTTGGAAACAGTAATCAGCAAATGAGGTATAATAACTTCAGCAACAATTTAATTTAAAGGTGGGTATTTGTTTAGGCTTTACCAGGAGTATATAAGTATGAAACGTTCTACCGCGTTCGCACCTTAGAAACCGTTTTTAATCGATTTGGAAAAGTCAAAAGCTGCGTTCAAATCACAAGAGACTTTCAAACCGTTTCGAGCCGTGTTGGAAAGGTCAAATTATAAAATTTTGGGGTCATTCGTGTAGATTTTTGATCAAAAAATCCAATTAATATCTTGAAGAATCGATTTGAGCATTCGAAACGGTTAGAAAACGGTTTCAAAGAGTCAAGCGTTAACGTAGCTAAATTGTTAAATAATGGGGTCAGATCTTCTCATATAAAATGTAACTATTAGCTTAAAAAGTTAATTTTATCATTCAAAACGGTTTGAAGTGTCGTGATTGAGACACAGCTTTACGTAATGAAGTGTTAACAGTTCAACCATTTATATGAGCCAAACATTTTCCTACGCTCTTTAAGTGAACTATTTTAGTTGTTGTTATTCGGAGACTAAAGGGCTGCTTTTTACTTTTCAAAACACTTATCCACCATAAATTTCGGTGTTCATTGACCCCTAAATAATGTTTCTTAAGGGTGGCTTAAAACCGAAATGCTAAACCTTTTGTTTTGGTTTTCAACACGTAAAAGGGGTTAGAGAGTCTTTTCTACTTATTTTTGTCTTGTTATGTTATTTTAGTTAAAGCGGGAAGATTACCCAGTACCTTACAAGTGTGGAAAACGAAAACTTGTTCCAAATATGTTATTGAGTTTTATTATATTTTTCTACGAAATAATATATATATATCGTTTTGAAGAGTTTAGTTTTTAGTTCCATCATATAATTTTTATTACTAGCATAAATTTTAGGAATAACCCTTATATCAGTAGTTTCAGTACGAGATATGAAATTAACGCCAATTCGAAGCAGGAAGCAATGAGGATAACAAAGAACAAAGATAAAATAAATTGCGAGTGGAAAATTACAAAAAATTTGCTTATCACTGCGTGAGAAATTAAAATTATGAAATTATTTCTAATTTAATCTATGTGTCTTATCTAAGGTTGCTTACACCCAAAAAACCCATCCTTGTAAACACGTAAACCACCTAAAATCCATAGTAATTTCGTAGTAAATACACAAACAAATATATACTAAGTATGTTCACTCATTACAAGCAAGGATATCCTGCGGATATTTCAGTCGCTCGTGTAGTAAAGAGAAACTTTTGGGGAAAAACAAATTACATGTAGGGTTTGAACTCTTATTTTTTATTTATTTGTCGTAGTTATACTGGAATTTCTCTATGAGGTTTAATATTATGTAACAATACGCCTAAGCTTCTCAATTACGTTACCTTCCCTTAAAAATAAGTAGATAGACAAGAATCCATAAAAGTACACAAGAACTCTCTGTCACTAGTCTTATCGTCACTCTACTGGATATGAGTTTACAGTTTTTCAATTATATAAAAGTACTAGAGGCAAAAGTCTCTACACCGATTTCGTAAATAATTACAGCATATGGTAATACCGTACTCAGCTACTTAATCCCTTTAGATTTCTACATCGATTACTTGTAGTCATAAACCTGTTATAGCGTTCTTTTAAGTATTGTTGGAATAACTAAACCTTTACGCTATGAAATGGAAACAGAATCAAAATATCGTCTGCTAGCGCTCGCGAGGTCTTGTTTCCTATGATAACTCGCCTCGAAGTGGCGGGAATCAGAATTTATATTATCAACCTTAGAGCGTTATTATCCCTTTAATACAAATCTGAAGCTTTCCGAATCTGTGTGAGACACTTCCTGAATGTTTATTCCCTTCATTTTCCATTTCACCCTCCCTTTAAAATATTTATTTCATCCTAGAACTCAGAACTTAAATATTTACACGGGAATTTAGGTGGAAGTGATAATGAATGCTCTCCCCATTGTTATTAATATTTCCTCTTTATAACTTCATTACGGAACATTTTGACATTTTTCGATAAACCCAACTTTGTATATCGATCTGGCCCAAAAACAATTATCAAAATGAGGCGTCATTTCACTTCAAGCAATATATAAACAGGTGATAAATATACAGCGATAGAAATATACTGATTTGACTATAAAGTTCCGAGTTCAAAGAATAAGTCTCTAACATATTAAGAAATATTCTGTGATAATGTAAGATTCCTAAAATGCAATAATACAATTGTTTTGGTGTTATTTGCAGATAACCTTATTTTTCCTATTGTTTCAAAGTGCCGCCAATAAGGTATGATGAGTACCATAATAAACCAAGGCCCAGTTCCTCCCCCATTGACGCACCCACATATTGGCGCGAAAAAGGATATAAACAGTTTTTCGCGCCAAATCGTCCCTTAATTAGTTCCATTGAGCAAGTAACCATTTCTGAAATCTTAACACACGAATCTGTAACTGCCAACATTAATTTCTGATGTAATATAGCTCGAATAATGGTGATAAGGATTTAATTGGTTGAAAATGGACTGAAGCTACGCTCCGTCGAATTTTAACCTTCCATTTTATAGTTAAGGAAAATATTGAGGTATTAAGATTTTAAAAGTCGGCTTGATAGGCTACTTTGCATACCAAGCAAATACTAAATTGGACGTTTTACGATGCTCTAATAAGATTGAAAAATTGTAAACGACAGTTCGAAGTCACCACCCATGATTTGCATAATAATATTGTAAAAACTTTATGAATGAAATCGAGCCGCATCCTGTCAATGATTTCAAAGTTTGAGGAATTGGGTGCATTATGTTCTGATGCATATATACTTCCGCTTCATAATATTATGCTAGCCAACAATAAAATTTACATATTCGAGTAATTTCTTCGGCTAAAAGTTCACGTATATTATTCTAGAAACAAGATGACTAAAGCCTCATTTTCATGGTCGCTTGTAAGCTAAATTTTTACACGCAACACGCGAATATCTAAACGAAACAGATATTTCACGCGGACGCCATAGCTTCAAGCTCTGCTAAATTACGAGCGAAAAAAATACGCTAGCATTTTCTCCACGCTAGTTTTAGCGTACACGCGACCATGAAAACGGGGCTTTATACCGCAAATCTAATATACCTCTTAAAATAAGTTAAAGGCTTGAATACAATTTCCAATTTATCAAAAGCTCATATGAGCAAGGATTCATAACCTCATCTGAAGAGATTTTCAGAATTTACAAGTAAACCAGTCGCCTTTCCATGCTCTCCAAATAGCTAGCATCATTTTGCTTCTTATTAAACGTAGGTACCTACTATATATTCATCTATCTATCCAAGCTGAAGCTTAAGTATCCCAGTTGAGAAAATACAAAAAAAGGCTTACCTTTAGCCGAGGGCCACTTTATAAGGAGACTCCAATTGTAATTGTAACGTGGATTCATGTACGATCCGAAGACAAGGCCTAAAATGAAATAATAGTTTAACCATGTTCAATTAACATGTAAAAACGTTAGGCTTAGCTATATCTTATGCACTTACCAAATGTTTCTAGTATGATAATACAGGAATTTCATTGCGTAGGTCACTTGGTTCTCAAATTGAACAACGTGTCGAAACTCATTCCAAAGGAGTGGAGGAAACAAGGTTAAGGGCTGACCAAATCATACTCATAGGGTTTAATTAATTTGAATAGTTAGACAAGGGGTGCCGATTCCATACCGAATTCTAAAACGACCAATCACAAAGCTCCTCCACTTAGGTACACAACTCCATCTGTGTTACGTAGCAGGTCTGCCAATTTCCACCTTGTAGACGACAAAAATGATCTCCCAAGTCACCAAGATTAGTTTCGAACTCTTCCTTCAAGATTTATGAAACTATTTCATGCCAAAAATTTTAATTTGGCAAATACACCCTAGATAAATAAAATATACAAAACTTGATTCTTAGTAATTGTTTTTTTTAATTAGTCAAAAACCTTTTAGTTAGGATTTTTTTTTTTTTCCAAAATAATATATTTTGAAATTTTTGATTATACAATGGTTATAAAATGACTAAAAATTAAAAAAAAAAAAAAAAATGCTGAGTCATGGGTGGTACGACGAAGAGTTCTTGATGGATTAAAAACTAAGCCTTTTTTGTACACAAAAATAAATTACGTAAAAATTGCTTGTATTTTTATATCTTAATCAATTTCTTTTAAAAATATTAAAATACAATTTTTTTTTCTTTTACAACCTAGCTAAAGGTATAACACATGGACTATATATATATATATATTTGTTAATATATCTATAAGATGTTTAAGAATTATGGAGATGTAAAAGACTCCGCTCCAAACTGAGTGCCAAATAAACCTCGGCATTGTAAACCAAATTCAGTCACAACCTCTTTCAGTTTACGTTTATTCGTTCTTTCCCTTGAAAAGATTAAATAATGATGGTCTTTTTACTTCTTGTTTTAAGTTTTAGCTCCACAGAAAATAAAATACTAAGACTAAATTGAGTTTAAATTCGAGGTAGCTCGCTCTATTATAATAATTTTAAAACCTTTAAGTAAGCTTCAAACTTTATTTTGAGCACTGCTAAAGCTTTCTAACATTAGTTAACAAAAGGCTAGAGAAAAATAAGGTCACACTTACGAAAAAAAGTTAGTCTGATCAGAAGAGGTCTTCAAGAACACTACAAAAGTTTTAAGACTTCCCCAAGACTTATTGACGTAATGGAAGACTTCCTCAAGACCTCTTAAAACTACATAAGACACCCGAAAAACTTCCCCAAGACTGGCAAGACCTCTTAAGACTAACTTTTTTTGGTAAGGGCAGCTTCTTTTATAACCCCCTCGCATAGAAGAGGGTAGAAGGACTATGACCAGCTCTAAAGGCGGACAAACATTCCTTCTATATTTATATACAAATTCCTGATACTACTAACTAATATAATGCTATCAGGGGCATATTTTATCACAAGGAATCAGAATTAAATACTTCATTTCAGATAATTATATCCCTTTAAATAAACCAAAACGAAAAATAGTCGGCTAACAGACTTGACGTCTTATTTCCCAACGAAACTTGCGAGAACTTGTTAGAAGTAGTGGCAGTTGTGTCGAAATTTACCATTTAAGTACTTGTTGCTAAGTACACCCTTCTCCCCCTGAAGAACCCAGCCCATATAATCCTTTTATACAACCATAAAAAAATACGTTAAAATTATTACTTGAGAATGTTTCTCGTAAATTCTTCCTTTTGCTGAACAGTCACTTTTGGCGATGGATAGCCATCTTGTTGAATATAAGTCGACATCCATCGGCAAAGGTTATCAAAATATTTCTTGTTTAGAGCCATTAAAATATCCGGCATATGTTCTAAAACTGTACGGGGAGAACTTCCGCCGATAACTTTGAGCACCTACTTTCCGAGAAAGTTAAAAATTAATTTCTAGCTTAACACACGTTTGTAATTTTTTTACCTGTCCCACTAGCGCCTCTCCTTGGGAATTGACAATATCTAACATAACGGGATTTTCCCGACTTCTGTTAATTAGTTCAGTCTAGAATTTTGCGGAAAAAAAAATATTTAAAATAATCTATAGAATTTAATTTAAAAGCTCACTTACGATAAAGGCGGAAGTAGCTTTTACTGTGGTTTTTTCCGGAAGCCCCAAAGCTGCTATGGCTGGAATGATTTTTTGATTTTTAATAAACGAATGAAAAGAAAAAATGTTGAATAACTTTTTTTTTCTTACCACACTGAAACACGACGGGTAAAATATTGGCACAATGTTCAAAGATTGAAGGTATTTTCTTCATTAACTGCGTAGTAAACAATATATTAAGAAAATAGTTCAGTTACAAAAATGCTAACTCTTTTTACTTGAGCTAAAAGTTGGAAGAAAGCTTCAGCTACGACCGTATGAGTTCGCAAGTCTTTTTGGCAAAGATTCATGGTATGAGTAGTAATTTGGGAGAATAACGAGCCTAATTGTAAATTAGGATCGCTACCAAACAAAAGTAGTAATTGCTTGGCCAAATCTAGGGACGAAGTATTATGCGGTTGAGATAAGTAGAATTGAGAAACTAGCTGCGCGATACTAGGAACCAAAGGCCGACAATCATCCAATAACGTCGCAACAGCCCTCTTTAAAGCCTCGCATAAAACCTATAAACATAATTTAATTTTCAAAAAAATCAATTCATAGAAAATGATAAAAAATTACCTCCATAACTTCTTCGTCAAAGCTCCACTTGGTACCAACTGCCACAAAAACTGGCATCAATTGTTGAAGAACTAAAAGAACGGGTTGAGTCTCTTCCGTAATAAGCATCGTAGAGGTTTTAGTTTGACTATCTTCCTCCAACTCTGTTTTCCTTTTAATATCCAATGTGGCAAATAACACAGAGAGAATGTTAAGGTAAAGTATCGTAGTTGACTTATTAGCTCCATTTGCCTATTTTAAAAAAAAAAGTTATAAATCACACACCATTTAAAGAGATACTAGATTCTGGAAACAAGTTATGTTTAATCTATTTGTAAATACTATCAAAATATTCATGGTAGTTCACAGTTAATTATCAAAGTTGCGTAATTAGGGACGAAGAAATTTCATTCAATTGCTGAGGCCAATACGAGAGTTTGTCTTTGTAACGTTTGAACCGAAAGAAATTTTTGTTAGAAATAGCGCGAGCTTTAGAGTTAAATAGGTTTACAATCTATTTTATACGATATTTCATTCATTGGCATCAGCAACGGAGTTTTTCTCGAATGTTTTCAGTATAAAATTTCTTCAAAGCAAGGAGAGTTCACGACTTCGATAAGTAACCGTTAATTCCCACCAAATCTTTTTTGAGAGTTTTGATAACTATGAGATATTAATCTCTCCATGGATCTTTGCTAAGCCTACATTAAAAATGAATTTTAGCGATGTATCATTGAGTCAAATTTCAACTCTAAGGGGGCAAGGAATCTTTAGAAAAAATACATCACTTGTCCAGCTTCTTTCCCCCTTTAAGAACTTACAGGTTGCTCTAAAAGACCGTGAAATTGTTGAACTAATGGCGTCAAAATAGAATCCAAATAAGGCATAATGAAAGCCATTGGCATGATAGACAAGACTTGTCCAATGGCGCTCGTAAGTCTAACTCTTTCTCTATCTCTTAGCTGATTCCCAGTTAAGGCTTCTCTTCCGGCTTCAAGAATACTTTCGGCGTAGGGTTTCATAGAAGCTTGACAATCGCGACTAATATCTTTTAACGCCATGGTAGCCGCCTGCGACATATCAGCGTTACGTAGACCCAAGAGAAGTAGGGGTATCACTTGACTCAAAACTTGAGAATGAACGTTTATCCATTCAGCGTAGGCACCAATAGTATCCATCGTTGTTGAAATTACTCTTACGTGTTGGAGGGGTAATTGGGGTAGAATCCCAAAGAACTGCTTTAGATAATTATTATCATCCAAATCAATATTCTCCGACACTGATTGGAAGCCGTACAAACACGCTTCTAAATACTGAAAGATTTTATAGAGATTAAAGACGGATTAACTAACTAAAATCAAACGAGTACTCAGTCAATTATATTACAAGTACTCGGTAACTGGGATTGTGAAAACTACCTGCCACTGGGAAGGGTTTGAGTGTGCCGCATTGGAAGCAATTTGTAAATGCGACATAAGAGAAGCCAACATGGATTCTCTAAGGACACTGTAGCAATACATCTGAGAAACATTAAAAAAAAAAAAAAAAAAAAAACATTATGGAAAATAATATACAAATTTTGATTAAAACTTACGAATGAATCTCCAATATCTTGCCTATAGCAGCGAAAAGATTCTTTTTCATCAGCTTGCCACAGGTTATACTCTTCGTCGGATGGAAAGCGAACTTTGACTAAATAAGTGTCAACTAGAGATAGGAACACTGAATGAAACATCAATAGGTATGACTGAAATTTGTCAGCATCCGACGCAACCATATCATCCTTCAAAATTAAAAGACTATCATCTTAAGCTTTAAAGAAATACGAGACTCTATAATCAAGTTACAGTAAAATCTCATAAGGAAATTTCGCTGCTGGGCCTTGGCTTTGCAGACGATAAGGCGGGGAATTCAAAAAAAATGTTATATGGGATATTTGGTTATAACTTATAAAGGGATTTTACTGTATTTTTAATCGATTTAGACTTAAAATATTCATAAAACAATATCGAAACTCATGGTAATTCTATGTTAATTATGAGGGAAGACATTTCCGATGAGAGTGTCTTTGAAATCAACTGAAAGACATGTATGTTAGAGTTAAATCAAGAATATCACTAGCATCAGCAACTCAGTGTTTTCTTGAAACGAGTTTAGGCTTAGCGAGTCTAATTCTGTACTTAAGAAAATTAAAAGTTACAGCAAAACATTTGGGAAGCTTCGATACGGTTTTTATACATCCAAATTGATTAAAAATAACTTATCAGAATTCTACTTTATATTTATATATTTTACCTGGAAAATGTACCAGAAACCAAATGTTTGCTCGCTACAAATCTCATCGGTGGGAAATTGACCAGGAGTTCCGCTACATTGCTTGAAAATAAGCCAAATATTATTTTTACTCTGTTTCAATTAAAAAGTAGATAAAAATAAGTTAAGTCTTACTAAAATTAATTCGATCAATTTCATCACAGTATTACGATGCTCTGGTTTATTATTATCAAGAGCGGTTTCTAATAATAATCTAGAATGAGTTTCTCCCACGGAAACAGCCAAACCATAAGCACTACAGCATATATCCTAACAATAAATTATTATACGATTAACAAATTCTACGTTATTTATAAAAGTAAGGAAATTGGCAGAAGTAATAGGATTTCCTAGGGCAACTTTTATTCTTTCTCGTTTAAACTAGTTAAAGGAGGCTTACATACTTCTACCAATTAACTTCTGATAGTAGTTAACTTACCATATCTTTCTCTTCCAACGCTTTATCTACAATTGACTTCAAAGAAATGACTAGTTTGTTAATTATCCTTAAAACACAATTTGGGTACCTAAATAGAATAGTTTGAAGTTAAATATAAAAGTTATTAATTAAATTAAGTTTATTCTTACTTGTGCGAATCGGGATGAGTAACAACGTGACCCAGGGCTTCTAAAGCCGACTGACATAATTCGGATTGATGGGAGAGAGCTATCACTCCATCTAACAACGGTTCAAATTGTAGGACCACAGCGTCCAATTGCGACCAACTGGCAAAACATTTCAGGGTCATTAAGCTCAAGTCAAAGGTTAAACGATCACCCCCGGATGAGGGAACTTTAAAAACTATATCTTGGACTATGGACAGAACTTGATGTAATGACGTTTGAAGTACGCTTCTAACAATGCCTCGTTGGCTTTGCGGTAAGTGAAACGTTTGAAACTAGACGTCAAAATAAAAAAAAAGTAATGTCAGTATAAAGTATATCTAAAAGCGTCGTATATAATCTAACTTACTTCTTCGGGTAAAACAGTTAAGAGCTCTAAAAGTACTGTTAGAGTTTGCTTTGGCTAGAAAGGAAAAATTACGAATCATATACTTGAAATATGACCGACATTAAAATTCCTAAATATATTTCTTACATCTAAATTCGGTAAATTATAAGACTGAAGTGTGGAAATAACGTCAGTTACAGCATTAGGCCAACTATCTGACACCGTTCGTATAATGAAAGCGGAAAGCTATGAAAGAACAATAACACATCACTTGTAAGTTGTTAACATAAAGATTTTCACAGAGTTGTGTTTTATTAAACTTACTGCAACACATAATCTTGTCAAAATTATCTTGGGTCCAGATGCGTAAGCTACTAAAGTTTCGAGTAGCTTCATTCGAAGAGTCTGAAATTGATCCGGGGAAAGCTCATTCCAAAAACGGGAAATTTTTAGATGAAGGGTACTGGCTCCAAAAAACTGCACTTCTTGTAACTTATCGTGCGAGAGTAGCTGCCAAGGAAAGCTCCAAGCTTCCTGTGACATTTGCGCGAGCATTAAATACTGATTCGTTTCTGTTTGAACTTGAGCATTCTTGTAAAACAGAACTAAAGTCTGAAAAAATGAATATAGCTTATTAGAACTTTTATTCATGGAACTAGCGTTAACATCGTGTTTCATTCCAATAAATAAAAGGATTATAACCCGGCACTAAGTAATGTCCTTTTATAATGATATCATCAAATTTTAATAATCTGGTAATATAATACTAGGCATATAAAGATCAATATCATCAATTTGATTTATATCATTTAAACAGAGGTTGGAAAATTCCAAAATTCGTCCATCACAGAATATAAATGATAATCGTAAATACTTAAATGATTTGA
Organism: Odiellus spinosus; assembly: GCA_963920705.1. Classification (NCBI taxonomy): domain Eukaryota; kingdom Metazoa; phylum Arthropoda; class Arachnida; order Opiliones; family Phalangiidae; genus Odiellus; species Odiellus spinosus. Next base: position 17,929,696 of record OY987234.1, on the reverse strand, counting down.
AATAAAGGATTTATCATTTATGAAATTTACGCTAAGCCTTGGCTATCAATTACTAAATTTTAAAATAAAAAACTAAATATACCTATATATATATATATATAAATAAATAACTTATTTACATACACGCTCAATTTGATCCGCTGAAAAATCCATTTTGTAAATGCAAACTTTTATAACTAAAAAGTCACAAAATTAATTTAAACGTATCAACATCAACAACCAGGCTGGTTGTTTGACGGCATTTTCAGTTTTTCACTCACATTTTGCATACGGAAGTTATTCTTGTGGAATCATAGAGACTAAAGTTATAGGAGTAGAAGCTCCCCCGCTCCACAACCGTAAATAATAATGATGCTCCCTTAAATTGGTACACCAGAGTTTCCGGTTAGCTTATTCAGCGAACCTTCGTTGAATAACTATAAATGGAAAACATTTGCTGGGAGTTTTAGTAAATTTAGTTTGATAGTAAATTTATTCTGTAAATTAGTAAAAGCATTAATTCGAACCTTTGATAAACAGTTAATGACAAACCTTACATTTACTACAGTTAATTAACGAGAAATATCAATTAACATGGCTACAATGTAATCAGTTTAGAATCCTGTCATGTCATCCTCCCTTTAATTTACTTATTAACGTAAGAATTTTAACGTAATCAATTTTAGCATTTCTGATTGAAATTAGTGTTTAAATTTGTACGTCGCTATATTTACTCATTATATCGTTAAGTAGGTTATTTTTAAACTTTTGTGATGATAAAGTTTGATCATGATTTGGATCTTTTATCGTTGATTAAAAGGGTACTTTATCGTTGGTTTAGGCTTATTATCGTTTGTCTTTGTCTATATTTGTTGGTTTGGGAAAGGTAACCCTACTTTGTAAACGTTGCCAACTCGAAGTGGAATTGGCAATAGCGATGTACAATAAAAACAATCCTAAAAATCTAATTTTATAGACAATTATTGAATAAGCAGGAGTATATAGCGCGACACATATGAGGAAATGATTTGGAACATTTGTTAAATTCAATCAGCGAGAGAAAAACGCCTAAAACAAGTGTTTCTATATAACGAGAAGTAATCACTATGGTTTGGTCCACCAAAAAATTGACGCGATATTAGTTTCCGAAATGACGTGTCTTAAGCTGCGTTCACACTACAAACTTTGAAACCGTTTTGAACCGTTTTGGAAAGGTCAAATTATAAAATTTCGAGATCACCCGTGTAGACCTTTGATCAAGAAACAAAATGACTATCTTAAAAAGTCGATTTGAACATTCGAAACGGTTTGAAAACGGTTCAAAAGTGTCGAGTGTGAACGTAGCTTAACAGGAAACATTTCGATACCATATTTCACTTAAAAAGTCAATATTCAAATTATCTATCTTTACTCCACCATCAATAGAGATTGGCAAAACGCGGAAATCATTTCGAATCAGTTATATCAGTGAGAGATATACGTTTATACAGGAACGTTACATTTAGAAAACGTTTAGAAAACATATTTTTTGGATAAGGTGGAAAAGGAGTGAGAGGGAGAGAGATAGAAGAGCTTTAAGTTTGTAGCGAGCGAAAGGGGAAAGAGAGTGATAAGTCGATAGCCAGTACTAATATTAATTTTAAGCGAAGTGGCAAGCTCTTCGTTAAAAAAAAATATTAGTTTGATGGATAAATGAAATATTGAGCCAACTGAATAGGAATTAGTTGTCTGTTTCAAGTCACGTGGTGTCTAATGACTCAAAACCATAAGATCTCAAATCCTTCCACCAAAATACGCTCAATTTTTAAATCCCCTTTTTCAATCAAGATGTTTTAACCAAAATGTAACTTTTATGTCATAACCTCGGTCATAACTATAGAAATTTACCTATGTCTATTTCGAATAGTAGATCCCAAATCAAAAACCAAATCGGTTACTCGAAAAACAAGTTATTATTCGCTACTCAAAAAATGATATTCAAAAGTAGCCAGTTGACAGATAATAACGTAATCGGGTGTCATTAAATTCCATTCCGGAAAGGAGGTATATAGATATAATTTCTACAGTGTCTTTTCGTCACGTGATATAAATTGATTGGTTTATGTTAAGCTAGTTCTAATTTTTCCCGTTTTCCTCAGACTCTGATATAAATTCAATTACGCACGAAAAGTGACAGCTTCTTCCTCGTTAATTTTACTTCTCGAAAATGTAGCATAAACCTTTTTTACGAGTATTTGAAAGGCGCGTAGAGTATAGAACAATTACTGAATGTCAATTCGAATACAATAGAGAGTAGCTACAAGTTGGGCATATGGGGAAGCGAAATGTAACGTTAGGCTTCTCCGCGTTACAGCCACAGAGAACTAGAGGGAAAGAGAGCCCATAGAGCCAAAGAGAGAGAGATTGAGAGAGCGAGGAGAGGGATGTCAATGACCTTCCAACATTTTTCCGTTTTCTGGCAACACTGCCAAGCTTCCTCCATACGCTCGCGACTCAAACGGCTCTCTTTCCCTCTTCTCTCTATTTTACTCTTGAATTTCGAAATCCACGCCAGTTTTTACCGCATTCATTCAATTTTTACTTTGAACTATCGTCGGATGTCCCGAGGATCGTATAGTAGTTTTTATTGTACTTAAACGCGTTGTCTTAAATTACTTTCTTTAATTTTGTTACCATACTTTAAAACAATAAAAATTAATCACAATTGAACGCAATCAGATCAATAAGGGTCAATCATGGTGAATTTAAATATATAAACATCCTAGAAGAAAGGACATAAGTGGATCCTGATTGGATATTTACCTATTTTTGTTTTAAAAAGGTAAGCTTTCTAATTTATTAAAATTAAATATTGTAATATTACCAGGTAGAGTACAAATTTATTATTTAACAATACCCCATTGTCAATTTCTGTAAATCTTCAGCTACCTGTAGATAATTTCATATAGACAATTTTACAAAAACACCTGTTTGACACTAACTTCTAAACAAATCGGATACTTTCATTTTTTTTAGAAAATCCAGTTCTTAAAATCTATGGTTATTATAAAGCTGTCAATAAATATGTTAAATAATAATAAATTTGTACTATTAAATTTGAATATTATTCTTTTAAACCTCTTTAAAATTTTGAAATACACCGAAGGAAAAAATTCGGAATGAATAAGACACATCAATCATAAATATGTCAAATTTAAATAAGTTTAAATATATATTTTGTGTTACGCGTTACAATACGCAAATACCGTAATACGCAACTTATTTTCCGTTAATAAAATAAATATAGGAAGTAATTCTAAAGGAATAAACAAACACCACGCAAAACAAAAATATTTGAAAAAAAATCGCCGTTTTTAAACGCTTTCTTAATTGTTAGTGAAACGAAGTGCGTCAGATAACTCGAGCACTGAGAAAGTCGGTCTCCCATTTTATTTATTCCCCCTTCTACTATAAAAAAACAAGAGATAGAATAGAAGATATTAAAGGGTTAGTAATAATGTTCAACCATGGTTAATATAGTATATCTAAAAATTCATTTGTTTTTTGTATTTAACAAGTTATGAACTTAAATTCATACCCATAATTATTTTTTACAAGGGTAGTTAACAACTAAGCACCTATATTTATCAATACCCATTCAAATTCTCAGTTGTTCATCTTCCCTTGAATAGAAAAACGTTTTTCGCAGATCAATTTGGATCAATATCAAATTTTAGGATCTATATATGCCTATTGGGGACGCGAACGTTCGTTATATGCAAAACTGAAGTTATAGAGCCATTACCTCCTCACCCTAAGGGGTCGTGTCATAGTTCTGTCGAAAACACTGCCGTTTTCAAACCGTTCAAATTGCCTATTTAAGCAAATAATTTTATTACAAAGTAATTAATTAACAAGGAGAGACTGCACTTCGAATTATAAATTTATTTTTTGACTCAGGTCATTAACTAAACCTCAAAGAGACACAGCACTCTTAACTTTATTTATAGCAGTGTCTCCTTGTGAATTAATTACTTTATAATAAGCCAAACCTGCAACCAGATTAGGGTATTTAAAATAAAAAAGATCATTCTATATTTGAACAAATAATCATTACAGCTGACATACAAAAATTACCATTTTCACCGTTTCAAAATGGTTTAAAAATTATGAGTATAGTCTTTAAATTCCAATCTTTAAGCCTTTTCGTGCCATTGTTATTAAAGGTTTAACTGTCCATAGGGCAACCCAATACGACTCACTTGTCACTGAATTTAGGGAACGATTCCAAAAAAACTAAAGAAGTCGGAGCTGTTTAATTTCCTGAAAATTAGATGGACTGAGTTATTTGAAGACTTAATTAGGGCTTTAGTTATATTTGACCTGCAGCTTTAGAATAAAACTTTCGTACTTATTTAAGCAAAATATTGCGCAACAATCCCTTTAAGAAGATAATTCACAAGTCAGAGATTAAATTGTCTGTTGGTTAAAAATGAAATTCTGGAGTAGACCGAGCTGAGACGAACTAATAGAGATCCGAAATCTGTCTCTCTTCACTTTTTGGTGAATATATGGCGAATTTCAAATCAAAACTCTCACCAATAGAGGGAGTTTAAAAGCTCATGAGCGATCCTGAAGGTTATTACCCTTTAGAAAAAAAAAGTAGGCCAACAGAATCTCCAGTCCCAAAACCGAACACGAAACTAGCCATTGTATAGAAGTTTTTACCTCCGTTGATATCCTACCAGAAACTTTTAACGCATATATATATAGCTTATATGATATAATAAATAAATTGACACGCCCGCTTGTTAAAAGTAAAGTCGGATAACAATCGTATTCGCTACCAGTCCACGTTTGATCAGTCAGTAAAATTTCAAAGCGTTTTACCAAAGTTTCCTGGTATCGAATGATATCCGGGGGAGGTGCTTTGGCTCCGCTATTACTCTTAAAATGACACGAACCTGTAATAGTAAAATCGGGAGAGTAGAGAGGGAAAATGGTTTAGCTATTATTAAACTTCACACGGAAGAACCTACCTACGTAATATATAGATGGCAGATTTATTTTTTTCCCCAATTTTTACGCGGACGTAGTTTCCGCGTTCGGAAATAGTTAAGGTAGAAGGAAAGGTTCCCTTCAAATCTCTTTATATTGGGATTTCAAACTGTTCACCCATCGAGGTTCATTGTCAAAGATTTTTTTTTAAGTCGCGTCATTGTTGATTTGGGAAAAGAAAAAAATATATATATGGATTCAACTTTACAATTGCCTAAAAAAATTCGCATCACCTTAGAATCTAAAGTTATTGACCTTCATATCCAAAACTTCAGTCTACAAATTTTAAGTTAAAAATTAACCACTTTCGTGAAATCTGTACAACGATTACGCGATTATGTAACTGATTGCGGCCTTTCGTATTACTCAGTTACTTAATCACTTTAGTGCAGTCAAAGATACCGATTAATTGGACTCGTGGAGTGATAAGCCACTCATGTTACAGCCACTTGGTTTTGATATTTTTAGGCATTGGATAAATATCGATTTTAAGAAAGGAAATAAATTTTTGAAATTCTTAAGTCTCCCTAGAAGGTATATCTCTCGAAATAACAGTTAATTACATATGTAAATTCTTGATAAAGCCCTTAAGATTTATTATTTTTTTTCCTAATTATGATTCGCCAATAAATCTCTAGCAGCATAAGTAACATAATAGACGTAAGTATGCCAATAAAGTAATTTATTTACTAACACCTTGTTTCACGGTGATGACGTAAATTACGTCGTTTTTTTTCAATGACGAAATTTACATCATCAGCCTTACTCCTGGGAAACGGATGTCGCGATATCCATACGCCAAAGACTACATATGAGACTACACCAGAACATGTTAGTCCAATTATTTTATGGTTCGTGTAGAACAAGCTCTTAGTAAATATTTTGTATGAAAGAGATCCTTAATGGCATACTTATGTCTATTATGTTACTTATGCTAGCAGTAATAATATATTCGTGTAGAATATTTTAAACTTTGAATTAAAAAGTTTTGGACCGTTAATGTTTTCAGTAACTATTAAATCAACGAGAGGAAATAACAAGCATTTCAAGTTAATGGTTATTAAGTTAGTTTTGATTATGAATATAGCTTAATTTACCTTAAATTGTGACTAATTATCATTTAAAATAGAATTAGTTTCATTGAGTATAGGGATAGGGTGTACCAAAGAATAGTTTTTACCCCCACACACTCATTAAGTAATAAAAGAAAAAACAAAAGAAAACCTAGAACAGAAATAGAAATGCTGGTATTTCAAAGTGGGTAATCATTGTCACGTTTAATCCCATTTTCTCGCTTTTTACACACAAAAAAAAGTAAAAATATATCAGAGTAAAACCCACGATTCACCTTAAATGTTTCAAAGAATAGTTCGATCAAGATGGTACACTTTCTTCTAACTTTTTTCTCTTCTTGCCAGGATAAAAAAAACATTCTAAAAATCATTAGGAGACTTATAGAAAAGGCGGAAGAAATTGTGTTTTCTTTTTTTGGTATAAACCCGAGATAGATTTTATGAAATGAAATGTTTCCAAACTATATATTTCGGTTTGATGGTTGTGAGAGGACAATGAAACGGGAGTTCTTTTGTTCTAAACGTATAAAAAAATGTTACATTAAGAGCTCTGATCCTGGTTTCGCTTCGCTGAAAACAGCTGTTGAACGTTTTTTAGTTCAAAAGTCGAGTAAATTCGAGATAAAACAAAAATAAAGAGCAGTGTTTTGACAAATTGTAAATGATGCGGTTATTTTGTTTTTTGGGAATTAGATGGTGAAGCCTCAAAACAACACATTGTTTGCTAAATATATAAGATTGTAAATTTTGTGACTTGATAATTAAACAGTGGTACGTTTACTGCCAAGTTTTTCCAGATTAAAAAAGGTTTTTTACAGGAGAAAAACATACATAGATATTTCTAGAAGTTACAATATCATGGTATATATTAAAGGGAGAATGAAAGGCCGAAACAACTTATTTTTAATCGATTAAGAATGCTTTCGATTGTAGCTTGTTTAATTTAACTGCAGATTAGTGAGAATTCTTATTTTACGCTCATAATCCCTTAAATCATATTTATAGATGAGGGGAAGGGTGTAGGGAGACAAGGGATATCGGGAAGACGAGAGAAGAACAATATATTTTGGTGCAAAAAAGCAAACCCGGAAATAAAAAAAGAAGAACGAGTTGAGATGAATTCGTGGCCTTGCGTCAAATAAATTCTCTTCCCGCTGCACCCACATAAATTAATATTCCTATTCGAACAAAAGAGGGATTCATAGCGAAGGGGGCTGAAGAAAATAATTCAATCTCATGCCGATCTCTACCGTATTATAATTTAACCCTTTGTTTCCTCGTACTAGCTCACTCCCCCTTTCAACTTCTCCCTACATTTCACTTCACGTATATTTAAAGAAAAGGCGATAGTTTTAAAATAGCACAATTTTGGCACTTTTAAAATAACTGCGATTCGGTTTAAAGGGAAAGTGAAGTAAACAAGAAATGAGCTTTATACGCGTAATGAAAATTAAGAAATTAGGGTTAGGAAGAGAATTTACAAGAGATTAAGCTTGGGAAGAGAATGGATAAACCAGAAGTTAGGTTTAAAAAGAAATTAGGCCCAAGAAAATATTGAATAACCCAAGAGATTAGGATTAGCAGGAGAATGGATAAACAAGTTTAACAAGAAAGTAGGCTTAGCAATTTTGTGGAAAAATTAGAAAGTAGATTTAGTAACGTTAGGGATTAACAAGAAATTTGGCTTAGTAAAGTTATGGATTAACAAGATATTAGGCTTAGTAACGTTATGGATAAACAGGAAATTAGGCTTACAGAAAGTAGGCTTAGTAAAGTTATGGAAAAACCAAGAAAGTAGGCTTAGTAAAGTTATGGATAAACCAAGAAAGTAGGCTTAGTAAATTTATGGATAAACCAAGAAAGTAGGCTTAGTAAAGTTATGGATAAACCAAGAAAGTAGGCTTAGTAAAGTTATGGATAAACCAAGAAAGTAGGCTTAGTAAAGTTATGGATAAACCAAGAAAGTAGGCTTAGTAAAGTTATGGATAAACCAAGAAAGTAGGCTTAGTAAAGTTATGGATAAACCAAGAAAGTAGGCTTAGTAACGTACGGTATGCATAAACAAGAAATCAGGCTTTGGTACATCATAGAAAACAAAACAAGTAATAGTGGAATAAAAAATTAGGCTTAACCTTAACCTTTAAATTAAGTTTTATACAATTAACGTTCAGGAATGCATGAACATCTCAGCATCCCTTTAATAGCGAGCATACAGTGGATGTAACTCTTTTCCTCGTGATTCCTAGCTCTCACCCTCTCTTCCCTACCGTGAAATTTTTAAATGTATTTTTGGTCCTAGAAAAAAATACAGGAACTACTTCTAACTAGTCTTATTCTTATTTTAGCCCTGTATAGCTGATTCTCCCTCGATCTCTATATCTCTCTCTTTTGACGTAATGTCTTGATAACAGAGTTTATTTTCCCTCTCTCGGACGCGGTGAGCGAAAGCCAAACAGAGAGGCTTGATACGCTGAGGAATTTTCGATTTTCCCTCAATGGGTTAAGGAGGATATTGACCACCGGTCAACGACTCCAGAGAAAGAGTAATTTGGAATAACGCTTTCTTTTAAATTAGGGAGAAAGATAAACGAAAAACGTGCCTCTAAGAAAGCTACAAATCTTTTTCTAACAGAGCTTTCTCTTCAATAAACCACCCCCTTTTTTTATGAGAGATGGTAGTTGCAATCTTGATTAATTGTAATTGTTTATTTATTTAAAAATCTCGGGTTCAGTTATATAATTAAATATCAAGGTTTCTCTGTTCGTTTATATTTAAGTTAACCCTACTTAATTTTAACTTATTTTTAGAAACTTATAAACTTATGTAAAATAAAATTTTCTCACGTCCTGAGTTAAATTTAAAATACAGATTTTGAGATTTGATGGAGGGTTAGGTTTTCCTTAGAATTTACATTCTAGATTAAGATTTGGTTAGGAAAATGTAAATTTACACCCGAAAGTTATGTAATAATATCAATAAAAATCAAACAATATTTAACGGTATTAAAAATTAGTGCGCAAGTGTAATAAAGAGGCCCCTCCCAATTCAACTAAAAACAAGCTTAGATTTAATTTTTTTCATTTGTATTTAAAGAAATTAAGCAATTGAAAGTTCCGTGCACGAAGTGTAGCGAACCGGTTTCAAATAAAAATATAAATATATAAAAAACAACTTTCCCTAGAAACTTATTTCGGTGGGCTAAAATAATATAGGGGTTTGTGTGTTTTTTTCCACGCCGGTAGCGTAACGTTAGTTTAACTTCCGGGTCTACCCCTATTTCGTTTTCGGTAAAGAGTGAAAAATTTGTTTTGGAATGAAAAAAAATGATGTTTTTGTTCCAAGACTCGAGCATAATTTTCCTATATTTTTGTGCAAACTTTCCTGGTCGTAATGAAATATAGAAATAAAAGTCAACAAGATGATTTTGCTAGGGAATATTGCCTTTAAAAATTTAAAGGGAAATTGAAAAAGATATATTTTAATCACCATTAAATTTAGGGTCGAATGCACAATCAATTTTAATTATTTCATTTAATCCGCTTTAATTAGCGAGAATTTAATTACGCCTAGCGAAAAAGTAAACCAAAATTACACGCGTGATTGGTTGCAACGCGGAGATAGATCAATGGATGAAAAATTTAATTTTGTTGGTACCCAAGACCAAAAGTATCAGATTTTACAGAAAAATCGTTAGGCCTAACTCGAGGTGGACGTCACTCTTGATTTTCTTGTACACCTAAGTTCACGCAAGTCCAGCTTTGGTAATACAAATAATTCGAACTCTTGCTGAACTCAGAGTCTAGCTTTGGTCTCAAGTGTCTGACCCCTATTCCTAACTTCTAATTTTAAAATTAAAAGAAAATGTTCAGCACCATCTCAGTTACGTGTAATTTCAAAACAAGATGATTGGCTACCCAGGGGTCAATAAGAAATCCCACTACTGCATTGTGACGTTAATTTGGTTTAAAAAACAATATTTTATTGTCACCTTCAGGTGAGGAGTTCTAACATTCAAAAATTATCGAATAACTAACAAAAAACTTAAATTTTACCCATTTTTACGTGTTATAATGAGCAGTCTAATCAATTAAAATAATAATAAAGAAAATCAACGGAAAGTTTCACCGTCCTTTTAGAAATTAAATCCATTATTTGAATATTTTAGAATTAAGTTAAAAACGAGTTTATGCGAGGAATTTTGAATATTTTGTTAAGGATTAACGATATTTTTTGATTAAGGATGACTTTTCCGGCTTAACTTTATTACTTTTTTAAAAATTATTGTACGTGAAACTTTTTTTAATTTTTTTTAAGGAAAATGACCTTAATTTGGATCCCCAACAACGATCGTTAAATAAAGATTTAGAGTCTTTTGGCGATTAAGAAAAATTTCACTTTCTATTTCTGTATATATCACGAGGAAGTCACACCTCGTAACGACACTAATTACCCATAACGAGTTTGAGGGGGATGGGGGATGAATAAAAGTATCTAAATTATGGAAGATTAGGTAATTTGTAATCTATGTTTATATTAAATATAGGTCACATAGTAATACGGTATATATTGATATTTAGAAACAAGTTTTTAAATGTCATTTTAGAATTTAATTTGGTGTTTTAGATTTATTTTTACCGTCGCTAACGTAATATTGGCAGCATACCCAAAGATAGGCTACTGTTATCTTTACAACCTATTTAATTTAAAATGTAGGAAAATATAAATTCAAGGTAGAATCTACTGTAATTCGGAAGAAATAGGTTCCGTCCTCTCTGCCGACTCAAAATATGGAGGAAGAGTCCAAATCACTAGAGCCAGACAGGGGTGATGACTTTTTTGCCTATTTTAAGTGATGGGCTAGTATGTTTATCTTGCTGATTGTATTAAGCTACGGAACTTTGCAGGCCAATTCGAAGGTCGTGATTGAAAGTAGACCATCCCGCTCATCATCTGGTGTTTTTCAGGGTCTTACCTCACTTCCTTTAGATTAAAATTAAAATAAATAAGCCCCAAGCTAAAACTAAACGTATAAAAATATGGTTAACTTTTTCCGCTTTCTATAAAAATAAAATATAAACCTGGAAAACAAAATTTCGCTTTCGATTTCGAGATATAACCTGCAGGGGGCGAAAAAAAAATACGGAGCCGCCGCGAAAGATGGAAAACAGTTATTTCCTCTTGCAGCTTTTTCCCGCTTATATAGCGTCCCCAATCTTGAAAAAAGCATATAACGTTCATAAAATGAAATTGCGGATGCTACAGATCTAAACTTCTTACAAGTAATGTAACATACGGAGAAGCTGTGACCCGATTTTACCACCCCTCTGTTTTATTTTTATTTTTTTGGTTTTTCCCTGTTCCTAATTTTGAGGCATTTAGAGCCTAGACTGTGAAGAAGATAAGTTCTTTTTCGTGGCTGCGCCCTTGATCCAGACGCTTTTTGAAACAATTACAATGAGCCAATTTCTTCGACTTACATTTACTTTTTAAAGGACAAATACAATCTAAATACTTTCATTTTTGGTTATTGCTTAAAATAAATTAAAAAAAATTGCATTAAAATTATAAGGGCTCTTCCGGATTTCTCCTTAAACCTACCCCTCTATGTTTGACACTCTTCCCTCATTGGCCAAAAATTAGAAGGCCAATAAGAGAAAAGTGCCAAACACTGAGGGTCAGGGGAGTCCGCGAAGAGTAGTCCTAGACTCCCCCCGTCTGTGATCTTGCAAATAGGGAGGTTTTTGGGAGGGAAATATAGACGCCCTCTATGAAAAGATAGAGAAATTAAAATCAACTTCTCTTTTAAGCCAAAAATATTAACTCGATTTAATGATTTTCAAGCAATTTCCAAAATAAAAATATTGAGTTAGAACTTTCCTTTAAAATAAGTTAACATAACATAAAAAGCTGAAGCGGTATGATATACAATGCTAACATATATAGGCTAAAAAGTAGACTGTGTTAAATGATATTGTACATGATTATAACAACTTCTTTTTAAATATTACGAAAGAGAAATCCCAATGGAAACAGAAGAAAAGCTAAAACTCAATTAGGCTTGTTGTTTAATTTGGTTAGATGAAAACCATTCATTTTTCTATTTGTTCTTTTGGTTTTAGTGTGTTTAATACATTTAATATTAACTAAAGAAAGTTCTAAGTACCGCCACCATGAAGTTATTTATCGAACCTGCCACGTTAACGCCCGATAAACTAGATGAAAGACGTCTCATAATATATATCAAGCAACAAGGCGTGTAATTTGGTAAAAATTATAAAAGAGTTAACGCCCAATAATGAACTTCATATTTTTCTTGAGGAAGTAAAGTATTAAAGAATGCGTATCGGCCTCTAAAGTTCCTTTAACACGAGCAAATTTTTACCTCCGGGTGAAAAAAATATTGGTCAAGTTGGTGAAATTTAAAATATATTTTGATTAGTACGAAAGTAGCCCGATTTATGGAGCTTGGGATTATGAAAAACAACTTCAGCGTTACTTCAGAAATAACTGATAATAATTTTAAAGATTGAACAAAAGTTTTGTCACCTTAATGTGACGTCACAAAAAATCATAATGATTGTCTGTTCATAATTGGAAGATGGTGTTTTAGTGTTAGATTTTGCGTGTGCACGATGGAGTGCACGACAATTAGTAAGTTGGTCCAATTAGAGATAAAAATGAACTCGTGTGAAAGGGCCTTTAAAATAAAACCTGATAAATTGATTCAAATTTCACGTAAAAGTGGTTCTATCGCAAAAGCAATGAACACAAAAATTCGGCCTACCTACGTGGAATACGTATGTAACGGAGAAATAAAAATGATATTAGATTCGTTAATAGAAACCTGTCTTACGTATCAAGAAAGTCTCCAAAATATATGAGGAAAAGTAAAATGAAACTTTAAAGGGGAATGAAATAATATGCAAATTAAATGTAATTATCGTTTTTAACTTTGTATTCAATCAAATCCAGTTTAATTTAACAATGAAATAACTAAAATTAAAACTTCCTTTAAATCAAATATAAAAAAATTCCGCAAATTGGATTAACTCAGTTTTAACTCTGCTTCCACAGTCAACGTTCTAAGCCTAATCAAATTTCTATAAATCAAAATATTACCATGTTTCTTCAATTAAGAATGTTCTTCAGAGGAAAAATTTAATAGAGTTCGTAATCTAAACTATTGATTGTTATTTTAAGACAAAATTTTACGCTCAATCGAATGGTGAACTTGGTTTTTCTCTAAAATGATTTTTGACCTTATTACCTCACGTACTAATTACACGAATGTTTCGTCGTCTGAAATTGATTTTTAAGGCAAATTTAAACCAGTTGGGTGAGTGAAATCCATTAAACAACAAAAGCTACGGATGTCAGATATTTAACCTTGAATATTTGGAATAAATTATAAGAAATGATGGCGTCAACGTATCAATACCGCTTTTATTTAACACCCTAGGCTAGCTTGAATTTTGGGTGAATGCCAGTTTTCTACCTAAGTTTGTTGTTTATGTTTACAATCTCACAATCGAGGGAGAATAGTCTACGGTTTGGTTCGCACGTAAGATGTTACAAACAAAATTAACAAACAAAAAATTTAAAACTACTCGTAAAAACCAAATCGAATTTTCAAAAGAAGAGCGCATGATCCGAAAATGAAAACAACACGTGGGTCTTAAACGTGATTTGCAAACATTATTAGTTAAAAAGTAAAAAGAGAAAGCTGTATAAGAGGGAGGGTAGGAGAAGACCCACAAAATCCAGAAAGAAGAAACAACATTGCCTGACACTAAACTCTAAGGACATAAAAGCCTAGAACAGGCCTTGGCTTTATTACCAGGTGTAAAACGTTCATGAATATAGAAAGTCAGCAATGACTAAGTGATGGGCCATATGTTATATAAAATACCATGGAAAAGGTTTCTTTCGAATCCTAATATTTTCTTAAGATGTCAGCAAAACGTTTATACATGTATATTTTGTTCAATGACAGTTTGCAATACGGCTAAAGTAGTATTAAATAAATACCCAATATTAACACTTCAAGGTAACCAACGAACTTGGACAGGAATTAAAACGAATCAGTTAAAATTAGAGCAGGAACAATAAATTAGTTTAATTTATTAAAAAAAGAGCGGGGAATTTCACCATTTCCACGTACTGCAAACTGTAACTGTTCAGACTCGTCGCGATATCTTATTAAGAAGAGTTATATAAGACTTAAGAAGCAATGCGAACACGATACCGATAAGAAAAGCTTGCTTGAAGAGAAAACCCGCGCAATACGGAACATATAACTATATGGTACCCATTTACATGCAAATAGGCATAGAAAAAAAATTGTTAAATCTCTTTCTTGCTTTTAAAATTCTTCCACTAAATATTTCAAGACCATTTCCACTATCGAGCTAGTTCAGCGAGTCTGTATACGGACATTTTGTCGCGTTTCTCGAGATCGAGTGCCCTATCCACGATGTTTACGATTTAGTTAAAATAATCAATTATTAATTTTGGGTGTTTGTTTTATCTTTTCGTCATGTCCGAAGATTCGACCGAAGAAGGGTCGAAAACAGACAAGGAGGTCAAGATGCCGATCATGCCGCCCAATTTGTTGGACTATTTCCCGGAGACGAAGGGAGACGGTTTACAAATTACGTGGGCGCACGGGGTCAACAGTAAAGCCAAACTCATACAAGCTCTCAGAGGTAATTATATCGTTTTTGACGTGTAAGTGTAACCTAATATCGATTGTACCTTCAAAATGAGGCTATCACGGATTTTTCTTGAACTACAAATGGAAATTGAGTAGCTTTTTTGGAAAGATTGTTAAAAAAAAAACCGATTCAAAATATATATACATATGTCAAATAAAAATAAGGCAAAAGTAAAAATACATATTTTATGTATTTTGGAAATTTTTAAAATAAAAATTCCCCGCAATACTACGTCATCATTATGATTCTCGCGCGTTCTGGAACGTGATAAGATCTCGTTTTAATAGTATGATAAAAAATATAGTCCGTAAATTACCGTTTAATATACTACATCAAAACCTAATAATCAAAAATGTCTATCAACTGTTTTAAAATCGACATATTCTCGACTTTGGAAAGAAAAAAATTGTTTTTTTCGCATATTCCCAAAAGCCGTAGTAGTCGCTTGAGCTTATCAATGAAAACCGATAGCGAACGCTTGAAAATTCAATTTGATTCTCTCCTTTTCGGAAAGAGTTACGGGACATTCACCCCGAGGCTAAAACCGCTAACTTATTTTCGAAAAAACTAGCGGAAATATATTTTATTCCTTCCCTTACGGTATTAATAACAAACATCCAAAAACGTTCAAAGTTCTGGGAAATGTTCCTGATCGGTTTATATTGGGATGTTAAAAAACGCTCGTAAAAGACCTCGAATAAACGCTAAACTTGGTTTACAACTTATAAGTACTCGCGTAATTGCCTAAGGTACGTGTAAATAGAAGACATTTACACGGAAATACACCCTAAACCGTTGAAAAACATATTTTTAGCTTTAATACAGCTTCCCATTAAACTTAAACGATCAGTACCAGAATAGAAAGAGACCCTTATCTTCTTCTGGCAAGGCGTATTAAATCTTAATTCAATTAAGTAAATTAATTTTCAGCCCCAATTGTAGTTTAAGAACGTTTCCTAGCTCCCTCTCCAAGAGATAAACAACTTAAATCTCAACACTTACAGGTCCAGCAATGATGTTAGAAGCGGACGTCAGTATGTCTTGCAATAGTCGTTACCCAGTTCCGATCATGGCTCATCCACCGGCTATGACGAGTGACTTGACTTTGGACGAATGGTTGCTCGAAGTACTTAGACATAATGGCAAGGGCATCAAGTTGGACTTCAAGTCGACAGAAGTGGTGGAACCGGCTTGTCGAGTATTGGCCAGGGTCTTCGAACAGGTATACAAATTTGGCGACGCGAACCGTATATCCATAGTCATCCAAAATATCATTCGAAACCAACCATATGTCCAACCTATGCAGGGTTTTTTAATTGTTTAAGTTGTGGATTTTTGTAATGAAGACTAGAGACTACTTTCAGTTTCGCGGGCCAGTAATTCTGAACGCGGACATTCTTCCGGGGCCCAACAACCCGACAATGCCACCCGTCGACGCCTGGACTTTCCTAACTTTAGGACGGACCCGATTCCCGAAAGCCATTATTTCTATCGGATGGACCATGGACTACATGCCCTTGTCGAACAACGGCTTAAAAATGGGGTGAGAACAACACTAACTGGTTCCCCTGCACGGGCGCGTCCAAACGATTGCTGTATAAAGAAGCTTACGTCAGAGTCTACTAACACACGCCGTGCAGGCGTTCCATCTAAGATAACCCGTCGTAAATTATTTACAAAGGGTATTCATTATACTTCATAATATTTGCTTAAGATTAATTTTAGGCCTAATTCTACTAAATTTAATGTACGTATTCTGAAAAAAAAAAAAAAAAAAAAAAACATTAAGGGGCAAATAAAGCTAGAATGGGGTGGGTGGAAATGCGTACATAGATTTGCTTTTAAAAAACACGAAACTCAACCTTGTCACGTGTCAAGATGACGCAATCATCGCGTTCAATTAGAGGCGAGCTAAATTTTCTAATAAAAGGCAAAGGCTTACTGATACTTTAAAGTTTGAATATGATTAAAAAATTAATCGAATCTCATTAGGCTTATTTCGCATCATGACAGAAATTCTTACCTACAGTTACTTACGAGAAGTTTTGGATTTGAAGAGATAAGTCAGTTGTTAGTTCCACCATCATCCTAGTCCTAGTTCTTCTTGTCTTGTTCCACGTTTCGATTGCAGGTATAGCCGCGAAATGACGGACCGGATGGTCTCCCTGGTGAAAGAGTATAGCCTCTTGCAACCCGTCACTTTTCCCGTCTCGGCACCATTGTTGAAGTACTCGGTCCCGGAGCTGCAGAGACTGCTTTTCCAAGTTCCTAACAGCTCCTTGACAGTGTGGTCGCACAAGGCCTACCCCGTCTCCCTCGAGGACCTCATCTGTATCCGAAAAAGCTTCGGCATGAGTCAGGTTTTCTACGATCTCCCGGATGACCTCATGGAACTCTTCTACTCCGTGACCTGAATCCCTTTCACAATCCTCGACCTTTGACCTCGTAACCATTTTATCCCAGCCACAACAAATATCCCCCTTAATAATATACACACATAAGCTCTTTCGTTTTGTATTTTTTTTTTAACCAAGCGTTTAAGGAAGGACGCGTTGTTGGTTTGAAAATTACGAGCCAATCAAAGCTGGGTTATTTGTAAAAAAAAATGGAAAAATACCAATTATATTTTAGACCTATTAGTGTGATTATAATAAACCAGAGACGAACCTTAGATTTTTTTTAGATACATCGAATAACGACCTTATTAATTTATATTTCGTTTTCTAACCAACATGCACGCCTCCTTCTTCTAAATAAAATATATTTTAAAAACAAAATACTATATGATATTTGAATTTTCTTCTTGGCCATAAAATTAATTCGCAATGAATAATTAAATTTCACCTTAAAGCAAAACAATGTATATATATATCGAATTCATTTTACGAAGAATAATGTTTTAGTATTTAAATATTTTAAATCTTTTACACAAAACTTCTTGGCTATGATTAAATTAAAAGTATTATTAAACTAAATTATTAACGTGACTGAATGAAAACAGTTGATTATAGATTAAATTTCTTGGGAGCTTTGGAGCCTACAAGTTCCTTTTCAACCACGCTTGTTAATAATTTATTTTAATACTTAATTATCGGTACGTTTAAGATTAAATGTAGATTTGATGTTAGAAAAGGGATTAGTGTTACTTCGGCTTTAAAATATTTTAAGGATTAAATCTAAATTAAAATTTAGCATTAAACATACACGATACGAGAAGACTTATTTACTTCTGATGATATTTGCTTTGAGGTGAAAATAATATTTGTTTTTTTTTTTTTTAATTAATTTGATATACGAGACGCTAGTCCTCCGTTCCTGAATGAATTTTCTTACTTTTAAACTCGTCCGATAAAAGGATAAGGAACGGATATATGATAAAACCTTTGTTTCTAAAGAAACATGTTTTTTTGTACTTTTTACATTTTTTTATGCTTCAATTATTAAGTTAGTTCTTACTAGTTAGGGAGAATATTTGTCGCCCTTTTGCGAATTAGAAATGATAAGAAAAATATATATATATCCATTTTTTACCTACAGCACTTTTGTGGAAAACGAAAACGTACAAATTATACACGTGTAATAATTGAATTTTTTTTTATATTTTTCACTTTTCCCCTCTTTTTGGATAAAATAATGAAAAAAATATGGGTTTGTTAATAAATAAGGCAAAGTTACGTATATTTCGCTTGAATTAATTAGTACCGCTAAACTACAGGAAATATTTTCAGTCCAATAATATCAAATTGTAATTAAATTAAGGGTAGGATTGTGTACCTTAAATGTCAAAGGTCAATTACTCTTGTCATTGGGATTTGGTTCGGTTCACCCTCGTGTAATTAAATGCTTCGTGGACATTAATTGCGCAGTCAGACCATTTTGGCTTCATTTACATTTTCCCTCCAATAATTCATAAATTGGAAAGGTTTTTCAAATCATTAGCCAAAACTTTGATCCGGGTCACCGGGTGATTTCTAACAACTAAAAGTTTACTTGTCTAGTTAAATAACTAAACGTTTAAAAATTAATTTAGTACGACATTTATTGTGTCAAAACTAACCAGATTAAGCGTTAGAGTACGTTAAATCATGTGATATATACGTAGTTTTGGTAATAAAATAAAACAGACACCCTAATAAAAATGAGAAGGGCACGACTGTTGTTTTGATACTACGAAACTTCAAAAAAATACCTTCAAGATATTGGAATTGAATGAGTTTTTTTTTAAAAGTAGAAAGATGAAATAGGAAAAAAGTATGTTTATACCAATGAAGAATAGAATGGTTTTTGATAAGACTTCGAAAGAATGAAATTAAATCACGATAGAATGTCAATTAGAAAAGCATAACGATAATGCACGATGATAAAAGAAAAGGCCTTACGCAACAAAACGTACTTAAAAATATTTAAAATGTTAAAGAAAAAAAAAAGAGGAATTTGTTAAGTTTGAAATTAAAAAATTAAAAAAGATGGTGAATGTTTTGATAATTAAAATTAAATTAATATTTTAATTAATTATCGAAACTAGGAGTTTATTAAATTTAATAAATTCTTAAAAACGAATGGAAAATGTTCCTAGAAAAAAAAACGTGATCGGGTTGTGCCTACATTTGAAAATAAATAATATGGGTATGATGATTTGAATTTTTTGGGATAAATTAATTGGAATGGATTTAATTTTTTTACTACCAAGATACAAAATTTATTAGCTTAGTTCTACTTCCATTTTCATTAAACCTCAATAAATTTCTGATAATTAACATATATTAACTTGAAACTACAGTACAATTTAAAGAAATCTTCCAAATTTTATGAAAATTAAAAATATATATATTTTAAAAGCAAAAATTCAAATTTATTCTATAAATATCTATTTCAATAGACGCGTTTGCGTCTAATGTTATGTACCTATTGTCATACGTAATGCAATTCCAATTGCACTAAAAATATATAATAATGGAAGTAGAACCAAGCTATTATTTAACTACATAACGATGAATGGGTTTAAAATATGGTAAAGTGGTGTGAGATTTTTAACCGAAAATGGTATGGACGGGTATTAATGTGCATGCAGGCATGCCTAACACTAGAAAAATGGAAATTTTTGGCTTTTTTTTTCAAATATTTTTATCATCAATTTGATTCTGATGAAAATTAAAAACAAAAAAATTAAAGTACCAAACGGGTCTTGAAAAATATTTTTCTCCTTATTTTTAAATCTAAATGCTCCCGGTGATTTTTTGACTTGAAATAATATGGATATATTTTTTAAAATAAACTTAAAAATTTAAAGAAAAATAATTAGGAGGGTTATAATATTGTCGTGAGTATATAGTCTGTGATTATCTGTATCATCATAATATTTTTCTTTTTGGTTTTAATTTGATAAAAATATTTGACAGATACAAATAATAGATGTGTAAAGATTTTAAGAAATATTTCGACATTCTGGAGTACGTTGAATATCCTTGAAAAATAAAATAGTCGAGGTGTAATTTTGAAATTATTGTTTTAGTATCTTTTTTCAGAAAAAAAAAAACCTAATGTAAATTAAGTGTAGTGTTTTTTTTAGTATATTTGTCACTTTGGGTAAATATAAATAAAATAAAAATGGTGCAAAGTGTGTCATTCTCATAATGGTGTTTTTATTTAATATTATTTGAGCCTATAACATATTCAACTTAGTAGGTAAGAATCATGAAAGCTCGAGCGCAACCGCCTAATCACATTTCTAGAGTTTAGGACTACCAATTAATTTGGAAAATAAATCATGCGTAGCTTACATGGTAGCTGGACATGATCTTTGTATGTTTTTCTCATTCCAGGCGTTGTCGGTCATAATCTTCATTCTTCATGTAAGCAAAGACTTCATTCTACATGTCGTAACCAAAGATTTCATTCTACATGTCGTAACCAAAGACTTCATCATACGACCTACATGTTTCATCCTATGACCTACATGTTTCATCCTACGACCTACATGTTTCATAATACGACCTACATGTTTCATAATACGACCTACATGTTTCATCCTACGACCTACATGTTTCATCCTACGACCTACATGTTTCATCCTACGACCTACATGTCGTAAGCAAAGACTTCATCCTACATGTCGTAAGCAAAGACATCATCCTACGTGTCGTAAGCAAAGACGTCATTCTACGTGTCGTAAGCAAAGACGTCATCCTACATGTCGTAAGCAAAGACTTCATCCTACATGTCGTAAGCAAAGACTTCATCCTACATGTCGTAAGCAAAGACTTCATCCTACATGTCGTAAGCAAAGACTTCATCCTACATGTCGTAAGCAAAGACTTCATCCTACATGTCGTAAGCAAAGACTTCATCCTACATGTCGTAAGCAAAGACTTCATCCTACATGTCGTAAGCAAAGACTTCATCCTACATGTCGTAAGCAAAGACTTCATCCTACATGTCGTAAGCAAAGACTTCATCCTACATGTCGTAAGCAAAGACTTCATCCTACATGTCGTAAGCAAAGACTTCATCCTACATGTCGTAAGCAAAGACTTCATCCTACATGTCGTAAGCAAAGACTTCATCCTACATGTCGAAACCAAAGACTTCATTCAGCATGTCATGTCGTATTGGAATATTATCTTCATTCTATAACATATCATCAATTGTAGATCATAATCTTCATTCCAAATCAAATTGTCCATCTTCATATCGAGCCATATCTTCCCTGTGCAGCGTATGTTTCCCTTATAAATAACAAGATCTGAAAATTCATATCTTTAAAAACAGAATTTATTTTTCATTTTCTCATGGAAATATCTGGTGTCTTTGTTTGTTTGTTATTAGTTTTATAATTTATAATCTCCTTGGATGAACATTTTTTTCTTAGCGTTTTTTTTATTTAATTACCGTAGTCAACTATTAAGAATAATATGATTTCCAAAAACATGATCCTTAGATTTTAGTTATTCGATTTTTTATTATCCATTTCAATCGTAAGCTTTTTTTTCGTAAATATATATATTTTTTAAAGAATTTAGGAAGCAACACTAGCTTCTTATTCGTGGTAATCGTTAATATGAAATGATGCGAATTATAAAAGAAATATTGAACCTACAGTACTACAAAAACAGTGGCGATAAAAATGTTAATTAATATTTTAATTGGCTTCCCTGTGATTTGATTTTTTTTTGCAATTCAAATGTTAAAAAAAAAACACATAAAGCTTTTAAGACAAAAGATTACTGCCATTATTTAAAAATTATCTTCGTAAAATTTCGAAATAAGAAAATTGAATTAATTTTTAAGTAATAAAAATTTGGAACCTGGCTCTTCTGATTATTAATAAAATATAATTTGAATATTTGTTTCCAATATGACAAATTTTAATTATTTAAAATTATATTTCGAATAAAAATAAATTTAAAGGAAAACTACGACTTAAAAATGGAACAGATTATGAATTTATTTTCTGAATCTGCACGCACGAATATAAATGATTTTTTAGTGTTTAACTTAAATTCTGAAGTTGGGTAAGGTTTGAATTCAATGTAGGGTAAATTCTGGCCAATCAAATTTTTTCAAACATCAACAGCGCTATCGCGACTGAGTTTCCTAAAAATGTCACCAGATGGCGACAGGATAGCCGCTGTGTTCAGCTGATTGGTTCGATTTCATACTTGTCTTAAATTAAAACTTAAGCAAACTTTAGAAATTAATTTAAACAACAAAAACGTCTCCAATAATGGCGAAAAACTTAACGAACACGTTTTTCGACACGGAGATTCCGAAAATAAACGAAACTGGAGTTTATTTTTTAACTCATATTTTCCCTTTAAATATTATAATTACTTTTAAATAATCAAATTAGTTTTTTAAAGCTATAAGTGTCTCTTAATGGTCCAAATATTTCTTTAGTACGGAGCAGTAACACTGAATATGAAGTGGCACAATTTTAAAAATCTTACTGCGAGCTGAAATAAAATTATTTTCCCACGAAGCGCCACTATTTTAAATTTAAACTTGTAGAAAATAAATATAATACCTTCAGCTTATTTTTCCTTGAGAAACTACTAAATAATGTTTGTAGATTTTGTTTGTTTGTTTTTCTCAATTCGTTTTTAAACATTCTTCGAACAACGCTTATTTACAAGTTAATAACAATGTTTACATATTTTGTCAGGTTTTTCTCAACACTTTTTTTTTAGGTTTGTTTATACTTCAATGTTCATAAACCTTAGAAGCCCCCTATAACTTTGCATAGGTTTAGGTATACGGTGTAATAATTTTCTTATTTTTCCATATTTTCCATAAAATGTGAAAATTGGCGGGAAAAAGGGGGGGGAGAAGGATAAAGTTTGCCGAAAAAACTCTTCCGAAATTAAGTAACACCCAAATGTGATGAATAATATTAATTATTAGTTAAAGAGTTAATTATAAAGCCTAAACCCATTATTATTATCTTGTTAACCATCCAAACATTAAATGATAGTTAAAAATAGTATTTTTTAAAAAATAATGCAATTTTTTTTTGTATTTTTTTGCTTTCTTTCACATTTTAAAATTGTTTTACTTCAAAAAGCTACGATTTCCCTGCACTACCCTGTATATTGTTTGGTATTTTTTTGTTTTACTTTAACTTTAAATATTCTAGATTAAAAAAAATGTATCCTAAAAAATTAACGCACGCTGAAATAATTAACTTGGCTAAACACAAAATAACACAATTATATATCACAAAAAAATAAAAATCCTGACTATATTAATTAATATTAAAGGAAAGAAAGGTTATTTTATGTCGCAATTAATATGTTAAAGATTATTCTAATTATATTTTCCGTCTAAATTAATAATTTGTAGCTAAAATATCTGGAAAAATGCGCTTTAGGAATTTATAGAGCGTTCGTAAAATATTCTTACAATTGTCAGCCAATAGAAAATTAACTAAATGAGTCTGGTTTCGTCACTAAAATATTTCACCAATGATAAAGCCGCTAACAGGAGGCCGCTTGCGTACGATTTTCCCGCCAGATTTGTCGTTTTGCAAACCACGTTGTTTCCAAAACACCAAATTTGGCGGAAAAGCGGATGCTAGTGGGCTCCCGGTGGTTTAAAGTAATTTATCAGGCCACGTCTTGTCATACAAAAGGAGATAGAATCACAAAAGACAGCCTACTCACGGAAAATCTTTAGTTCCGAATGAAAATATTAATATATATCATTCTCTTTAACATAAATTGTAATAAATTAACCTAAACCTTTCCTTTAATCCTTTAAATTCTAAAATATAAAATAACTAACGAATGCCCTTTTTTTTTAGTTTTTAGTTATTTTTCTGGCATCGCTATCTAATTAACAATAATATTATGTATACGGACTCGTTGGAATGTAAATTATTTTTAAATACGTGTAAATTAACTGCCTTAATATTAATTATTATTAATTATAAAGAATGTATTAAGCCTAAATCTAATACTATATTTATTTTAATACGAAGATCAAATTAAAAATTAATTAGTCATTAAGAAATTAATAATTAGTGGCACCTAACATTGGGGAATCTTGATTAAAAATTGAAGGGTTATCAGAGACTAAAAACATCCAAACCGCGATATAATTAATATATATAGTCTTTCAAATTTAAATTTACCGAATGTTTCTACAATTACTATTTTTGAAGGAAGAATACTGCGTAAAGGGGTTGTTTTATTTTTAATTTCTTCCCCATTCCTAATTATTTACAATATATAATATTTGTTTTCTTAATTAATATCATTATTATTCCAATTTAAGATTATTTAAATCTATAAATTGGATATTTTTATTTTTTCATTTAAATAATTT
The DNA here is from genome assembly GCA_963920705.1 of Odiellus spinosus. NCBI lineage: Eukaryota > Metazoa > Arthropoda > Arachnida > Opiliones > Phalangiidae > Odiellus > Odiellus spinosus. The sequence continues at coordinate 17,905,070 of OY987234.1, read as the reverse complement.
GGATTTTTGTTATTTTAGCACCGCAGCTATATAATTATTCAAAAATGTTTATATTTAAGGGTATTAGCGCAATCAAACGAAGGCTATTTTGTTTTTAAATCCTTAATCTTTTAAACTTTAAACGCAAATTAAAAATTAATCGCGAGTAGTTCAATTTTTCGAGTAACTTCGTCGAAAAAATTGTTTGTTTTTTTTTGTTTTTTTTCTTTCCAATGGCACTTTATTAAATATGGTATTTTAAATTTTTTCAAACTTTATGACGTGTACCATAGTTATCACTTTTGAGAACTTAAAGGGGGAGGAGCCTGAAAAAAAGGTGCACAACCTAAAAATCAGCAAATCGTTGAAAAAATAAAAAGAAATTCCGTTGATTGACGTTGAGAATCGCCTAATTTTTGTTAATTATCGTAAATTATTGCTGCATAGCTCACCACGCGAAATATATCTATATATATCTAGCCGATCTTAAATCTTTCTTGATATGCTGTAGGAAATAACGAAATATGGGTGATTGATTTTAATTTTTTTTTTTTTTAATTTTGTTGTTTTTTTATTTATGATGAAATTAGCAGCGCTGGATTACTTATAAATATAATTATTTTTGGTTCTATTTCAAGTCCTCGGAGGAGAGTTTTTGTATGTTTTACGAACACCATATTTTTTTTTTTGAAAGCGCGAAAACATTTGCGGCTTTATTTTATTTTGAAATTGGAATGTTTTAAATTTTAAACTTTTTGTCTTTTATTTGAAATCCCGGGCTTGTAGTTTGTATGGTTTGGTTTGAAAACGCGCAAAAATACGTCCTTATAATTTTTTGTTGGGGGATTTTTTTTTACGTTATTGATGTAACAAGTTTATTTAAAATATAAATTTTTCTATATTTAAATATTTTGGTTTCTTTTTTTATTTATTAAGATTGGTTCCTTCCGAACTGTGTTTTACCGTTTTTATTTTTGCACTTTTTGCGGAGGGGATGGGTCCGTGGTAATCAGATTCAGGTCATTTTTAAAACTACGCGATTTAAGTTTTGTGTTTTTTTTTTTTTGTTAGGGGTTTTAGAAGAGTTTTGACGACGCGCGCGAAGATATTTTTACTTTTGGTCCGTTTATATTTAAAGATATAATAAATTTTTATTTTTATCGCTAAGAAAGAATAGTCAGGGTGACGGTTCCTTTGGCGTTTTTCAGGATGTCCACGGCTTCCTCGTGGGTGACGCCTTCTAGACTTTGGTCGTTGACCATGACTAATTGGTCACCTCGTTGTAACAGGCCATTCTCAGCCGCGGCTCCTTTTTCAAAGACCGTCTTTACGTAGATGGGCAAATCTCCGTGGGGGCTGCCGCATCCGCCCACGATGCTAAAGCCCAAACCATCCGGTCCACGCTCCAGGGTGATTGTTTTGTATTGCAAAGGGCTGATCAATCGACGATAAACAATTAGAAAATTTACGCCCTTTCTGATATGATCTTCGCGCGATGACGCTAAGTCACGTGACGTGCTTGGGGGAATATTCCTAGGTATGTTTCGCGTATAAAATGCTTCGTGCATGACGTCATAATACTATGATTTCCCTGAATACGACCAATTTTGGCAAGTAATCGATTAAATGTAGAATTGTAACTGTTACGAGTAAACGTACGCGTTCTTCGTTCCGTTTTTCGAGGGGAAACTTTCCTGGATTATAATACTAAATAAGCATTCCGCGATTTTTTCCGATACCGGTAAAATAAAATATGAAAAACTTCGGACTAAGTACGCGTGAAACCAGAGGAGGAAATCGGGGAGAGGCACTAACTAAAGTAAAGTTTCCATCAAAACATTAAATTACATTGAGATGTTTAACAAGCGTGAAAAGAGGAAGATTGAATTCAAAGTACAAAACAAGTAGTACAAGCAAAAGTGTCGTGAGTACAAATACAAAAAAAAAAAAAAAAAAAAGTTGGAAAACAAATTGAAAGCCAACTTACGTAGATTTAATAATAAATCAATAAAACTTTCAGGAAAACCAATAATTTTATAAGTAAAATCATATGGGAATCAAAAACCAGAGAAGTACCGAATCAACTCGCAACTATTGGTGCCTGACAACCAAAACCATTAAAAAAAGCAATATTATTTCACTAGACTACCGCAAGTAGGATTTACACCACGCATTTTCTTTGGATACTGCCATCATTTGAATGGCCAGGTTTCTAATTGTCGCGTCATGACAGTGTCCAATCAAAGCCCATGGCGGAAAAGGTTTACATAAAAACCCCTAGCGGTTTAAACGTGAAATAATTTGTTCTTTTAAAGAGTTTTTGAAATCCAGGTACCGTAAATCAGCGTGTTAATTCGCTACCCTGTTAAAAATCTATCAAGCATCTATATCTTAAAATCTATTTGGAAAGATAAAAAGGGGGAAAAAACATGTTTTTCTTGGGATGAATAGAATCGTAAGAAACCCACCTCGAAATTTTTTTACTTCCTCTTACTGATTGTGGCCCAGCAGCGTGAGCGAAGAAAAAAGAAAAACCAAGATAGTGTGAACGAAAAAGATTGCGTGAGATTTAAAAATATTTATATACACTATCCCATAGATTGAAGTATACTGTTTGTGGGTTTAAAATGTTATCAATACCACGTATTCCAGTTTAGTCTGCTAAAGTATCCCCCCTCTTATCTAACCCTAAAATTAGCAGACGACAAATATCTGGATTGACTATAATTTTGCCGTGGACATTTCAAAAATGATTTTACAATTTCTCTACTCTTTTGACCCACATTTCGCAAAGTGAAAGTGTCCTGCGAAGTGTAAAGATAGAAGCCACATAAAAGCCAACAGACAGAAGTGTGGAAATTTAGATATTTCAAGGGCAACCCGAGACAAGTGTTTCCAATTGTTTAGTTAAAGAAAATCTCACCGGTTACGTATATGCATGGATGGAGCATACTTATTTTCTGTTTCCTATCTCATAATAAAAAAAATATATATGAAAACTCACACGTCAGCTATGTCGTTAGTTTTTGGACCGGATACACTTCGTCTAGAACCCGCTTTTAACCTGCCAATCTTCATCGTGATGCGACCCGTCGTCGTCTGTGGAGTATTAAATGAAAACACTTAGTTTATAGCCCCAAGGACTTCAAATATTGTTGTTCAAGGCTTAGTAACTCTTGTACCATTAGTTAAGGGTCCGTTAAATTGGGTTAGGACGAATGGTCAGACACTTGCCAACAACAATACACTTATCAGAAATCTCGGAAATTCACATTTCCGCGTATACTATTTTTTAAGGGGTGAAACGCGTGAAAATAGGTCTGTGTGCATCCGCCTTAAGGGTGTGAAAGACTATTGACACACGATAAAACATAATATTGGTGACTTACTTTTAATATCGCCGCGGCGTATTCTTGAGTAGCAGTTTTTAAGTCCTGCTCGTTGACTTCTAGTATTTGGTCCCCTTGCATTAGTCTGCCGTCCGCTTCGGCCACTCCTCCTTTAACCTGCGTATATTTCAACACGGGTATCAATACAACACCGGTGGTTTAAGAGAGGGACTTGAGAGGTATACAAGACGTACCACTTCGGAGATATAAACTCCTGGTCCGTTTTTCCTGCCAACTATACTTAAACCGAGACCTCTTCCTTGTTTTTTAAAGAGGGCGACCTCGATGACGTCGTACAAGTCCTCTTCGTGATTTTGACCCTCTTCCCGATAGACGACCATCCGCACAGCGGATGGCGTCTGACGGAGAGCCGTAATGGCCGCTTCGTGTGGCGCTTCCCTCAAATCTTCGCCATTAACCTCCAAGATTTGATCCCCGGGCCTAAGGCGTCCGTCCAGTGCCGCTGCACCGTCCGGATATACTTCGTGAATTATCACAGTGCCCTTTTAACAACCAAAAAACAAACACCGAGGTTAAAGGAAACCTTTCGGTTGGCATTTTTTCTCGAACATAACGCGCGGTTCTCCTTACCAGAGGGGTATCTGACCCTCCGACTATGCTCAATCCTAGTCCCATTTTCTCTTTGGTAATTTCGATGGTAACTTCTTGACCAGGGATGATGGGCGACGTTTTAGGGTCGGAGGCGGTGACGGGCGGTTGGATGAGTTGGTTGCCCGTCTGATGGTCGTTGGATAGTTGGCCCGCGGCAACAGTCGGATCTTGAGACGACGGTGACGTGGACGAGGCATCTTCTAAGGTAGGCACCCGAGAGGGTATTTGCGTCGGGGGGATTTTGGAAGAGGCCGAGACGGAGGAGGAACGCGTCACGGCCGAAGAAACGGCGTGATGTTGGGGAGACGAAATGGAAGATGAGCGATGCGCCATTTTCGTTGGAGATTTGACGGACAGATGGGCGGGTTTGGGTGGAGGCGCCGGCGGAGAAGCTACGCAAAAACATGATCGTTAATTTCGTGTCGCGGGATAAGTCAAACTTTCAAATATTGATGATGGGATGACTTAAAAATTTAACGTACTAATCCTTAAAACCTTTTTAAACGATCGTTTAAACATTTTTAAAATGAAATGAAAAGCTAGTTATGGTTAATTTAAGAAATGAATCCAAGCAGTTTAGACTTGGTATATATTAATCTGGTTAATTTTAGCGTATGAAATTAATAAAGCGAAACTAAGCTTAAAGGTTAAAGGGCACGTCCATGATAAACCGATTTCGCTTGATCGAATGAAGAATTTTGGGTCATACTTTCTATTTATATTGAAACCTAATCTAATCAGGTCTATTTCGTATATTTAAAAGCTCAAAGTATTAAAAATTTAGACAACGAGACTATTTTCAGTGACGCTAGAAAACAAATTCAAACTTAAATTTGAGAAATTAATTTAAACGCCAAAAACCTGTCCAATAATTGTGAAAAAATTCTAGAACACGTTTTTTGGCATAGTGATTTCAAAAATAAATTTAAAAGCTATTTTAGCTCATAGTTTCCCTTTACGGAAGGTTTTCATATACACTTAGTTTTTAATAACTTCTGAACAATTTTTTTCATAAAAATATACTTTAAATTGTTTTGAAAGGTGTCATATTTTAAACATAATGAATTTATTTGTACTTTAAGAAAAAACTTAAAACTTGGGTGTTTTTTCTCTCTATTCAATCAAGTCTTTCGAATAGAACAAAAAGTGAAATCGGTATTTCTTGAATGTACCAATTAACAAAGTTAGTTAAAAAATGGGCGTTAATATCAATGTAATACTCACATGCATTTTCGCATTTTTTTTATAGCGATAGACAGAGATTGTGTGTGATTCATGCATCCATTTTTCATCAGCACCGCAATTTTTTTTATATTTTTTTTTAAAGACATGCAAAAGAGGCAAACAAAAACCAATTCTTTTAGATCATTTGATTTTTTTCATATATTTTTTTAATTTTTGTTCTAGGCCTAATGATATTACTCGTTTAATTTAATTTTTTAAAGCGCTAATAGTAAGAATATCCGATCATTTTCTTTTTACATTTTTTTACTTCGAATAAAATACGCCAAAAAACCATGTCAGCCAAAACGTTTCTACTATTTTTATACTCCCATGCTAGACACCTTCAAAAAACGAAGAACTAACATCTCTTTTTTTTCCAAAACATATATAGGCGGTTTGCCAAATGCACGAACATTTTTCTCTGATCTTTACCATGTCCTAGTATACAAAATTCCACTAGGGATTCCACCCAGCATATTTAAAGGGAAAGTGAAACGTCTTTATAAGATTGTTTATATTTTAAACTTACAATGTTTGGGTGTTAACCTATCCATTTTAAAACATGGATTTTGATTTACTATAATCACTTCACCACACCACGAAATAAACAAAAATTTGAACTGTAAACACCGAAGTCATATTTTATGGATGACCCCTCGCGTAATTAAAGGGAATATATACCAAAAACGAAAAATCGTCTACTAACTTGCGCCGATTTTAGTGTAATGGAAGGAAAGCTGTTCTGTTTACTTTGGGTCAGAGGTTAATTAACACTCAATTTAAGAAGGGTCCGCTCACAGAAATCACAAATAATAGCAATACGAAGGCTGACAAACTGCTGTAAAACTTACATATCCAAATTTCAGAATTTCACTAAGGATTATAGGGGCCATCTCAAGTTCTCAAAGAATTTCAAAAGCGTTTCACTTTCCTTTGAAAATTATCTTCTAAAAGCCCATTTTTTTTTTTTCGAAACCTCAAAGATTAGCCATCAATATCTCCTAGTATACACTATCATAACATTTCTTTATGTTTTTTAGCTTGTAAAAGTAACCAAAAATTTATCCCGCAAGCAGCTTAGCAAAACAAATCTCGCGTGGATGGAAGCTTATAATGTACTAGAATTCGAAACAGAAACAAGAGCGGAAAAATGCTAGAGTTTTTCTTACTTTTCTTTTCGCCGTTGGCGCTATTTTCGTCGATTTGCGTGGGACCGCCGCCACCGTGGGAAGCCAAGGATTTATCTTCGTCGGTTGAAGCGGGAGGAGCCAGACTCACCTTCCCTGGACTGGACACGACCAGCGTGATCAGACCTTCGGCTTGCTTGAGCAACTGCGCCGCCTAAGTCAAAGACAAATACCCAAGATCAGAACGAAAATAAATCACTCAACATGTCAAGAATATTTAAAACAATTTCGAAGCGCGATTAAAAGCTAAGGTTAGCAGTTAAAAACTATTAGACGCGTACTGACAAGACTTTCGTAGTAATTCGGTGATCAGGTGATTGCAATGACATTTATCATGTAACTGTCAAATTATAATGAAACATTAAACAGTCAATTTTCCAATTCCGAAAGCATTTTTCGTCGCTTTATCCCATATTTACCTTTTTAGAGATATAATTAAAATAGTAAAATTAATACCCGAAGCCAAGGCTTAGTTATTTTCATTATAGCTCAAAGGACATATCTAAAACTTACGCATCCGACAGAAGCTTAAAATTCTAACTACCCCGTCACATGGTTAGTGTTTTCGGCAATGAAAATTAGACCTTGACCTTTGAGAAAGTCAAAAGTACTTGCAAAGTATTTAATAATAATAAAAAAAAACATCCAAGTTCGGCTTCGAATGTTGCAAAGTAACTAGAACTTTTTTTTGTTCTTAATCAAATATTCTGTTATTTTAAAAGAACACTTGGCATTATAGAATTTATATCAAGAGAGAGCCAACGCAACAACCTACGTCCTACGTGTACTCCCGACATATACACTTACAAGAATTAGGCTTAGCTATCTCAGAGACTGGAGGACGATAACTCCGTGAAAAACGGGAAGTCTTAATAATAATAAACGTCTTTTCTCTTTCATTTTTGAGAAATGACAAAACTATTGTAGAGATCCATTGAAAAAAATGGAAACGTACCACTTTGTATAAAAACAACAAAACCTCAGCGTGTGCTCGAGGTCGTCCAGCCGTATAGAAATCCCCCTATACGGATATTTAGTTGGATTAATCACGTAGTCCGTTTCAGTTCGAGATTTCACCAGATATAAATGATAAACTCTTAAGTGAACGGATATTAAAAATTGAAGTAGTAGTCTAGTTTCGCGCGTAATGAAAACTTTACAGTAATACCCCAGACGTTACCTATCTTTACTCAATACATAAAATATACTCCCTAACTTTCCCGCTAAGTATATAAATGTAATTTACATTATATTTTCACGGATGATTAAACTCCATTTTGAATATTATTATATTTAGATTCGCGAATTAAAATTATATTCACACGTTACGAATATTTTTGGTTTATAAGAATATTTCCTGGAAAACAGTGAATAACATTTAAACGAAATAAATTTTCTATAACCATGGTCAGTGTTTATAGATTAATGGGAAATTATTTTTCCTGGTTTCCCAGACAATCCTACTTAAATATTCAAAAAATAAATGATTGCTAAAAGTGAACTGTTTTGTTTTTCAGTTCAAGATAGGTTTTTTTGGGAAAAAATGCAACTGCTTCCCCCGAAACAAGAGCTCATTTTAAGGTCTACCCCCTTTTAAAGGTCATGGTCGTCGCTCAAATTCGCATTGCTTTCTTCATACCAATATTTCTAGGTTTTGTTTAATTCTCTAGAAATAACTCATTTAAAGGTCATGACCTTTGTCCGCTAATTTTATGTTAATTTCCATTGCTTTATAGATATACCATGTACTGTCTTTGGTATCAAACGAATAAATAATTAAATCAAAGATCAAATAAGCATTCTAAGTTAACAAATAAACCCTTCGATATAAATATTAAGATTAATTTTTAGCCACTTTTCAAAGGTTCATAGTATATGTTTATGTAGAGTTCGATTTCATAAACAACTTACAGTATCATAATCGGCAACAGTCATATCAATTTGATTAACTGAAAGGATCATATCGCCAACGTTCAAGCCAGCCTTGAAAGGAAAAGTTTGAAATAATTTAAGATTTAATGTATGAGAATGAAATTTTAATCGAAATTAAAATTTTATTATACCTGCGCGGCGGGACTGACTTCTTGAATATCGGAAATGAATATTCCTTTACCAGCTTCGGCATGTTTGCCTTCTATAATCATTATGCCTAATCCGTGAGCACCCTAAACATTAAATTAAAATTTAATTAAGTTTCGTATAATAACTATTAATAATTAATTAATATTTCGTACGTACTTTTCTAACAGTAACTTTTTTAACTTCTTTATATTTTGAATACTTTTCATTCGTTATCTAAATGATGTTTTACCAAAATAAATTGGTTTTAGTTAGAGTTGGAACAATTAACTAGCATTCGCTATTATATATAATGATATAATTAAGGTTAATTAACGTTTCATGATTCATAGTTAGGCAAATAATTTTATAATTGTAGGTTAAAATATACATTTAAAAATTAAATCGCAAAAATAATAGATTATAAATGAAAAAAAAACTTTGAAATTTTTAATATCTGCTCTGAAGTTATAGAACTATTTAGATTTTAAGTGGCATAACGAAACTACCTCAGTTCAACATGAAGTCTACATGTTTTACCGAGTTTTTAACATAAATCGCGGACCTGACAAAAAAGAGAAATATTTTGAAAATGGGGCATGAGTGAGTTATTCCATATCGGTCATTTTCAGTGTCAAAGTTTCAATTCAATATTTTGAATATATTTCGAATAATTTATATTAAAAAAAAGCCTTTATCTACTATTTGTCAGGTGCATACAATTTTGTAATAATAATATTAATAGAAGTAGAGTAACATCGAGCATGGGTTTATGTAAAGGTATATCACGTGTCACACAGGTAGTACGAATAAAAACAACACTTACATCGTCTAAATGGACGGGAAACTGGGTGATGGGTTTCACAGCCATATCTTCCAGAGCATCGTCTCTTCTGCGATAAAAAAAAGTACAAGAAAAAGCTTAGAAAAATCCATTTCTTCGAAGGAATTTAACGAAACAAAATTAGGCTTAGACACAAAAATCCAATTTATCAATATAATTGGGTTCCACTTTAAAAACGAAAACGAACGTGTAATCCGTGCGACGAATAACGCAATTTTCACAATACCGTATCCTAGAACAACAACAAGAGGTCTTGGCCAATAAATGTTCCAAAATACCCATGGATCGCGAAACACCGACTGATTTTTTTTTACGAGGATAAAAATTTTCTCTTCGTCCCTAGAAATAGTTTCGAGGCTCAGTCATGCCTTCTTTCTTTAGTATTTTCTTTTTAAAGTCGGCAAATTTTGAAGCCGTGCCAATATTACAGCATCGAGATTAACCTAACAAGTCCGTCCGTCCATATTGAACCAGTCTAAAGAATCGATTCAATTTCAATTCGCTATACCAACACGTAACGTAAACTAAAAACAATTCGCGCCAAAAAACGAAACTTTATAAAGAACGAGGAAAAAATAAAAAAGGTAGCGGTATTTTTAACGGAAGTTTCAAAGTAACGAGTTTCCGGTTTACTTTCACGCCTTAAACATGATTTAAGATCGCGTCCCTTTCCGCGAGTCGCGGGGGAAAAGTTTTAAAAGTTAAAAAGAACTAACATCCTTAACTTTATTTAATAATATATATTATATATATTCGCTATCAAAAGGTTTGATCGCTGCTGGAACCGGAGAGGCTAGAAGTTCCGCTAAAACTGTAAAAGTTTCTATCACGTACGGATAGTTTTGTCGTCGCTAGTGTTTAGAGAGGTACGTGTGCTCTAATTCTCTCTCTCACTCGAAGCTCTCTCTCCGTGGACCAATTACATTACGCGGGATGCATAACGCGGGGTCATTCAAAACTCGCCCGAAGAAGCGTAGAGATTAGAGACCGCTTGAACTTCGAACTTTCTTAAGATTAGAATACGACTGGGGGCGATAATCATCTCGAGGCCTAAGAAGATATAAATAACCTCAATAACGATGACAGATAATAAGGGTTTAAATTTTGTCCCGTCATTAATTTTGGGAGGAGTTGGAATTGAAAATGAAAGCGTATACAGCGAAACATTTTAATATTCCTTATTGTTTCAATCGAAAACTACTAGATTGTAGATGTCAGGGAATCATTAAATATAGACCTTAAAGTCTTAGTCACTATCATTTTCATCTTATGTTTGTGTTTATTTACCCCTACTTGAGCTATTAATGTAACTACCATGTAGTTTTAGTGCCCACAGATCTCTATATCAATTTGTCACATGTCCGATTGACGAATAATAACCATAGAAGAATTTCAAGATGAAAAGAAAGCGGCGTTCATGGTCAAACTGCCCGTTTATTTAAAATCTAAGCGATGAAAGCTGGCACCATTTTGTTATAAACCGAAATTTCATTACTGGACGTACTTTTACCTATTTGTATTGGTTTACCTTGGCTGCTACAGATGTTCTAGAGAGTCTGTAACACTTGTCGAGGTTATTTTCAATAGCAGAATTATACAGCCATAGAGAAAAAAATGAAGGGGATGACGGTAATTTCATGGGCTCCCAAAATCATAAAAATTACGCTTTTGTCCCAGAGCAAAGTGTTTCATTAGCCTTCCACTGTACTACACTCCGTTAAGCTTGCCCCCATCTATGTAAAACTGTAGAACTGCTATTCTAACTAATTTTCTTGATAACTATTAGTTTCTGGTAACACTTCCAGTGTAAAGTAATTGGTCCACGCTTTTTTCTCTCTCTCTCTCTCTAAGAAGTGGAGGCTGTATAATATCGCATACACACTAGAGTAGCAGCTGTTGAATCGAAACATCGCCGCATGCCTCGCACACGAGGCCAGTTAGACTCTTAGAATCAGCTTGAGTTTTCAGAGCGTATTAAACTAACAGGCCACGTGGAAGATAGTTTGTACTCCACGAAACAATAATACTTTTGCTCTTGATGTCTCAAGGACAGTTTGATATAGCTAACGAACGCTGAAGCTGATTAATACAAAATGTTAAATCTTATAGTCATTAAAGTAGTTTTTGCTGACTGTCATTGAACGAGAGAATAAAAATTTATAGCTGTCGAGTGACGAGAAAGAAACGAGCAGCGTTTTAACAAATTGGATAATAGCGAACGCAGAAATATTATAAAGAACTTTGGGACGAGTGAATTCGTTCGTGTATTCGCAAAAGCTTTGGATTTAACGCGATTGCGTCCTTCCCTTCAATCATCTCCCCTCTATATAAAAGATTCTTTCACACGTGTTAATGTTTTGCCCTAATTTCTTATCCGATTGACAAATTAAAGGACGAGTACCCCATTCTATTCAAAATTTTAATTTTAACGAAAACGCTTTCTAATATATTCTCTAATTACCCTTGAAATTAATAGGAAAAACCTTGAGAAATTTACGACTAATCTACGACGACATTTGGGCTTTCAAATTAAGTTGTAATTATTTTTTTAATTTAAATTCGCTGTATACGCCGATTTTTTAAAAATAAAAGAAATTGTTTTACAATTATAGTCTTCAAAAGTTCACTATAATTTTGAAAAATCTAATGTAACATGGCACTAATAAGCATGGGCAATGAAATTTAGTCTACGGATACGCCTGTAATCTTATTGGTTCACGTGATTCGATCGTCAAAGCCACCAAAAAGAAAATAAATGCATTTGGTGTGATTTTTAATAATTCTAGGTGTGAACTTGTGAAGCAGCCTTTACCTCAATTACAGACGATACGTTTAAACTCCCCCCCATCAGGTCTCTGAGTCTGACATAACAATATAATACAATATATAACTCAAATTGTCGTTTACGAATACTAAGACAACGTGTACAACGTTTACTAAAATTGGGAAGACGGATGCTAGAGAAGGAGGTACTATTAAATACGAATTTACCTTAGTAATATCATCTTGTAACTAGAGCCGGATAAACCTTTAATCATGGCGGAAGCGTTGAGATGACACCTTCCAAAGAGAACCACGCCATTCACCTAGATTGTGGGAAAAAGAATTCGGAGAAAATATTAATTATAATTGACTAAAATAAGGGAACTGAGAAAAATCTCGTTAAAATTATATTCACTCAAATCTGAATCATTTTACACTGATACGAGCTCTCATTTTTACATCTATGATTAGATTACTTGTACGTCTTCAAGATGTACTCTAACTATTCTTATTTGTGGACAGTTCGCGAAACTATATTATTACTAAACCATTTTGAATGTTTTTAAAGGAATAGTTTAAGTAAAATGTTTTGGTTTTAATTTTGAAGAGTATATTAAAAAAAATCTAAATCTATTTTCAAATTGACTTTCATATCGAAGAAATCTTTACTTTTTCCGCATTTTCAAGGAAAAGCTTTTATTGGCTGCCATTTCGAGTCTACAAGTAAGATTAATTGGTAACTAAACTGTTCGTATCTATTAATATAGTTTGAAATATCATTCGATCATTATAAAAAAGGGGAGTGGCGAAAGAATGAATTTTCTTGTTTGTGTAAAATCCGCACTCAATGGCAGCCACTAAAAAACGGCGCTCGATAGCTGTTCGAAACTTATTTAGCATAAACCTTTCCTTTACAACACGTAGCTGAAAGATGGAGCCAGCTTTTTTATCTCATCCCTAAGGAAGATTTAAAGCCGGAAAAATAAGGCAGGGAAACGAGCTCTATCGAGCTACTGGATTCCGTTATATTATTACCTCTAAAACCTCGTCTCCAACCCTGAGTCTTCCATCCTTGAAGGCGTTTCCCCTAGGGTGCATGCCGCAGATGAAGACGCTCATTTTGGTGCGGTCTTTGTTTCCGGCTAAGCTCAGGCCCAAACCGTTAGAACCTTTCATCAATTCCACCATCAAAAGCTCTCCCTTTAGTTCCGCGTACTTCTTCTGCACTTTTTCTGCGAAAGAGCGAAAAATAAAACGAAAAGAGGTTGAGAAAAATGTTATTACCCGGCGTGCAGCGGGGGTCAAAGAGGGTAGGATGCCGCGTATTACGTTGCGACATTTTTACTGGCCCAGAAAAGGCGCGTTCGGTCTTACACGAACAAGATTAAGATTTTTGACAATAAAAACTTCTTTATCTCCAGGCCTTTCTTATTTAAAAAAAATGAACAATATATATCAGTACCATGAAGTTTAATTCTAGAAAATTCAAAGTTAATAAGATAAAGGCCCCCTATAAACCATTTCTGTGAACTGTACAAAATATCGAAATTTGGATTTTGGTAGTCCCTTCGACAAATCAAAAGACGCCCCACCTTTGCCTTCGTAAAATGGCAGCGTCGAAGCTCTAAATGTTTTAGTGTAAAGTAATTTATCAAAGCTCCAAATATTTTGGTGTACAGTAATTTATCAAAGCCCTAATTACTTTGGTGTACAGTAATTTATCAAAGCTCTAATTACTTTGGTGTACAGTAATTTATCAAAGCTCTAATTACTTTGGTGTACAGTAATTTATCAAAGCTCTAATTACTTTGGTGTACAGTATTTTATCAAAGCTCTAATTACTTTGGTGTACAGTAATTTATCAAAGCTCTAATTACTTTGGTGTACAGTAATTTATCAAAGCTCTGTTTCTGTGTGTAATTTGTTGACGATCTGTTTAAAATAGCTTAAAAAATAGTCTGATATATTGTCAAGTATGAACGTCACTACATTTGACCTATTTTAAACCTACTTCGCGATATAAATTGGGAATTTGAAGAGATAAAAGAGTTGAAAAAGGCTCATTACGCTAGTTTTTCCTCGGCCCCCACGAAAGTTACTTCGCGAAAAACTCAGGCATCCGTGAAAATAATGGATTGCATAAAGACCATCAGATGGATATATAGATCCACGTAAGTTCTCCGTAAGAAGATCTCGGGATTAAGGGGCACCGGGTCCCCCTTAATCTCGGGATTTAGTTCTCAAAACAGTTGGAATGCCAAAACATTCTAGCGAGCGTGGAATGATAACCGCTCTCATATCCCTTTATTGAATGGAAAAATCCAAGAAAAACCCACTTAAGTCAGGCTTCCCCATTATCGACATATGAACTATATAAGTAGCCATCCAAATATGGCCCCTACTTTTGTGCCTTTACAAATACGCCCAAGAAGAAGAAAATTTCGTACACTTTTGGCAGAAATATAAAAACGATATATGGGAATATTAACATTGGAAATTTTGGAATCCCTTAAGGCTTAAACTAAATTGGAATTAACATTGAAATTAGTATAATCAATGGAAAATTAACATTGAAATCGCAAAATTAATCGGAAATTAACTCAGAGAGTGTACATGATAAATTAATATTACAATTCCTAAAACTCTATGGGAAATATATATTGAAATCCCAAAATCTCTCCATTGCGAAGGCACCTTAAAACTCGGAAGAGGAAGCCAAAGATGAAAGCTCGTTTTCTTAAAGGGGGTTCATCCTAGCGATTCTAATTAGCAAATATCATATCAGTATACCTCAGAGATATGTTCGACTCGATAAACTTAACGTGTACAAAGTTTAAAGGGCGGATAATCAAAATCACCCATCTAAAACACTTTTTCCTTATACTTCTCCCAACTTATTCAACTTTGAAGGTTAAATAAGGGCGCTTTTATGTTCGACTTATTTGAGTCAATAAAGCGAAGTTGGAGAGACGAGGAAAAAGCTTTTTAGACCGATTATTTGGTGACCACAATTAGGTACAATTTTCTTCTCCTTCCCGGGTCGAACAGATTTAAGGAGAAGGGGGGAAAAAGAGCAAAAAAAAAAAAAATAAATATAAAACTCCGAGATTAATTTTGAAACGAATAGACATTAAGGAAGAATAATTTTAAAATATTTTCGTGTCCATTTTTATTAGGTCAAATTATTTTTATCCCGTTCTTTTTTGTATGTAAAGTAAAGAAAATTTGAATATCGAGGGAGCCTAATTTTGCCACCACGCAGCGAGGCAATCTTTTCGCGCGGTTAAGCCATGCCTCTTTAAATTTAAGATCGATCACCGGGTGCTTATTCAAATTAGAAGCAATTATCCACGTCGGTTTATTGAATATTTACTAAATAGGCGCTGAGTGAGATACTCTAGACAAGAACTAATATACTTGCTAATTTACGCACGACCAATTAAATTCCAACCCCTCAATTTTCTCAAGTATTTAGAGGGATAATTCAAGGTGAAATAATTAATAATACAAACTGTGTGCAAAATGGTATTAATTATCCCAAGGGGCGAGGTAACGCCTGGTAATCTCGTTATAATCGCGTAATCTCATTGAATCACGCGTAATCTTTACGTATTCCCCGTAATTTATTAGTAAAATACTATAGCTTGTTGCAGACCTAGCTAAACATTAATAAATTATCTTTCTGGAATTAGTAAAATACTATAGCTTGTGCGCAGACCTAGCTAAACATTAATAAATTCTCTTTCTGGAATTAGTAAAATACTATAGCTTGTCGCAGATCTAGCTAAATATAAATAAATTTTCTTTCTGGAATTAGTAAATTTCTATAGTTTGTCGCAGAACTAGCTAAACATTAATAAATTCTCTTTACAGAGATACCCCACTCTTTGTTAGTTTAATATTAGAAATATATATATAACCCTTGAAACTTTTGCCTAAAATAACAATCCTAGCTCGCGTCAATAACATATAGGATCCAAAGACTTAAATAAACTAAAACTAGTTCCCTACTGTCAAGGAGTAAAATATCTGGCTAAATTACTTCCACCTAGACCCCTTTAGTGTTTCAACCGTTATAATTACGGTATCCCTGGCTACCCCGAGCGAATTTCCGTCCAGTTCCTGACACTCGTCCAGTCTAATTTCTCGGGTCAACTTTTAGGTTTATTAAAGAGGTCGACAACGAAAATTCGAACCATCCCAAACGGAGAGATCGGTAGCCTACAGACTCGAGCTAGGACTTTGTAAAAAGGAGCGAAGAGCGACGAGGAAAAACACGAAACACGAGGAAAGAAGGAAAGGAAGTTGACCGAGTTTCGCCATAGAGGGCGCCTCATTTCGTCAACCTTCTCCGCCCAAAGACCCAAAAAGAGGAAGAAGGAAGCCCGGGATGAGAGAAAACTTTGGAAGAGGCTGAGAGATCGGGAAGAGATGGAGAGAGGGGGGAAAGAGTGAAGAGAAGAGAGGTAGTTTTGAAGTTGAAAGGGCAAAGGTTGCTTAGAAGAACCAATCGATTTTGAAAGAAGAGTCGTCCTAGGATTGGAAGGAGACTAGAGGGTGTTAAGCCGCGTTATCACATATATCATTTAAGGATTTATAATTGCCCAAATTATACAAGGAAAAATAAAATCGGCCAAAATAATATTCCGGAACATTGCGCTACGATTTTAAATAGCAAGAAGTGAATCAGCGAATCACTGCACAAGAAACGGCCACTATGAGAAAATGGCTGTCGATAAGTGAGAATGTCAGCCCCCATACCACAAATATCACAATTTAGTCTATTTAGATATGTTTATCAAAGACTATAAGTGCACGAATCTTTGAATGCATTCAGTTTGCAATTGCACATACACTTGAAAAAAAAGTGTCGATATGGAAACGCAGACTTCGCAGTCCCTCGTTTATTACCATCCTCTTTCTCTCTCGTTCCATAAACGGGAAGGATTTCCCTGGTAGGACTAAAGCAGTATTACCCTTCCTGGATTTTGGTTATAAGCTACCAAGGGTCGAATGGTTCGGTTGGAAGGAAAGGATAGTTGATATTCAGAGAGGGAGAAAAGAAGAAGAGTTGTTCCGGGTCTAGGTTGTGTTCAAATTTAAGAGAATAGTTATTAAGGGACCGGTAATATTTTGGTTTCAAAGTTTAAAACCGAATAAGCAAACAACTAATTATAAATGTAGCTGAACAACCGGAAAAAAAAAATGACAGTTGCTCGATAAAGCGTTTATTTTTCATTAATTACGATCGAAAAACCACTCCAAGCCTGAGAATTAACGCCACGGACATTTTGGCTTAATTATCGAACGGCATTGATGCTAGCAGCCGTTCCCTAGTTCGGAAAATAATCCTACAATTCCTAGTAAATAAAATCTTCGTAAAATTCAGAGTTCAATAATAGTTAGCAAGAACTATGTTTATTCGCCCTGGCTATTTTTTTGGCAACGTATATTCTCGAACAAAAATTTAACCCTTTTTCTTGATATAACGATAAGCCAAGCAAAAGTTCTATTTATTCATTTTTCTCGTTGCCATACGCAAAACTTTCCGTAGAAAAATTATCAATTTTCCGGACTAAAGTGTACGCCTATTCACCTACTCGATAAAAAAAAATTTGTTTGTACCGTTATATGAAAACTTTCTACACAAAAACTGTTTTTAACTTGAATTCACCGCACGTATAAAGCTAGCCTTCCCACTATATCCATGATTTTTTATACAATTTTATATAAAGGGAGCGTAGCTTTAAGTACGCTGTCAAGACAAGGTGAAATTGACAATATGAAAGGGGAATGAAATAGGGGAAAAAATTCGATAAACTCAACGTAGCCTATATTGTAACGAAAAGAAGGCAACTTCGGTCCCATGGTAAAGAAAGTCTCAGAGAAGGGTAAAGAATTCTGAGCTTTATTATTAGAATTTGAGAGAATATTCCAAAAAAAAACTTATTTTAATCTTGGAGATTTAAAAAAAATATATATTTTCACTTGTATCCATCCGCCCGCGTCAAATTTATTTTTAAAGGGAACTTGAAAACTGAATTAAATGGTTATTGGATTATTTGTCGTCTGTCTTTAAAAGAGCTTTACCATAAAAATAATTGAATCTTATATATGAAAGATACCGTTTCAAAATCTAGAAAACCTTTTTAACTTCAAACTTCTATAAAAAAAAATTAAATTAAAAACCAATTAGTTCTTTAAGGGTGTGGGGGAGTCATTCTTCATAAACATCCAATTGGTTACCAGGGATTAGGACCAGTTTCGTGAGGGATGACAGTATTATTTGGCGAATTGGTTATCGCTCAAAACTGTGGCCCTATTCTGTAATCATTCGATATACAGTTCTCGTTCGAAAACTGCAGTTCTAAGCGAACTATAAGTGGAAATTTGCACTTTTCGATCGAAAACTAGATTTCGAATGGTTACAGAATAGGGTATTTCTTTATACTCCAAGGGGAAAGGTTCCAAACTAAGGCGACAACATTTGACTAACACCCCCAAGGAAACTTAAATCCAGCCCTGTTGGTTGCCACACCTTTTAATTTTAATCTAAAAATTATAAGAACTTATAAAACAAATAATTTAACTTCGAATCGTGGGAGTGGCTTGGAAATATTCTGAAATGACATTTAGTGACGTCATGAAGTAGCAATCATGTTAATTAATTTAATAATATTATAAGTCGGCCTACCAGTTTTCCACATTTTTTTAAATTTCAAATTCATCCACTAAGCCTAAATCTTTATCTATAGATCTTTGAATGGAAAACTTCATTAATCTAACAACCATTAAAAATAAGTCAATATTATATTTCACCTTCACTTCAAACTAATAAAAATGGTACTTTTTTTTTCCCATTTTTACAGGAAAGAGATAAAGAGTCGCCATTCACGAATGACTAAGCCTAAAGCGGTGGCAGATTTTCAGATTTCTTCAACAATGAAATAAGCTTAAATTTTTATTTTAGAAAAAGATAATTTCTTAGAGAAAAAAAAGAGGGGGTTAAAATTTTGCATGGGAAAGGCAACGAAAATCTTTACAAACGGGCGAAAGGAAAATTTTACGTAAAAAGGAGACGAAAATTTGATAGAGTAAACACTAAGAAAAGGAAAAGAAAGGGACTATTTTAAGGAAAAACTCACGTATCTTTCGGGTAAAGGAGGATGAAGATAAGTGCTTTTAGAGTTTAGAAAAGATTGTAAAGTGTAAAACTGGAAACTTTCTCTCTAGGAGAAGCCATTAAAAATAAAAAGGGATTAAAATCAGCGCCTCTTCTTTCCTTTATCGAAAATAATCCTTTTTTTATCTTTTCTTAACTCTTCTTCGCCTCATCTAATAAAAGATTTCTATCAGAGCCCCTAAAACCCAAAATTATATTTCCTCGCCATTAGGGGTAGCCAAAATGAATTTAATTCAATTAATAGAAAGTTAAAATAAGTATACCCGTTGTATGTAGGTTAATTTAGAGACAAATCGACTCCTACAATTACTGAGACTCTTAAAAAAACCGGGATTTTAAAATAAAGGCTCGCATGGATTTTTGATTACGCGATTACATTGATTGAATAATGACTATGGTGTTTACGTCTGACTACGCATAGTAAAAATGATTACAGAGAGAATACGTAATCATTATAGCCACCGATTACACTAAGTGATCAATCCTTCTTTGATTATGAATCTTAAGACTTATATTTAGGCTTAGCGAGCTAAAATCGTAACTTCAAATGTAATAATTATTTAACTGGAAATTAACGAGAAACATGTGGTGAATTTTAATGATATTTTCATGCATATTTTAACGCTACTAATCGATAAAAATTAACATAAAACTAAAACAAGATCCTCCATATACTTACGAAAAGAGTAATACTGCATTTTTGTATATTTTTTTATAAATAAAATTTTACGAGAATATTTTGGCCCACAGAGTCAAAACATCAAAAATTCGTTTCACGTGATACGGTACGTAGAAACATCATATGACCACAAAACCTTTTTTATCTGCTAAGCCTAATTTTTTTTTTCTTATTTTTTTTCTTTCACTTTTTCGGATGAATGCTCGACAAGAGAAGAAAAAGTCTATTTGGCAAACAGATCAACGAAGAATAAGAACTATTAGCTAAAACATTAAGTTTTATTTTCCGGGAAACGTAAAAGAAAATTCAGCGTCCATTTTCCGTTCTCTTTCGTATATCCACTATCTTTCGGTTGAAAAGAGTCAACGAGACAAAAAATTTTGACGAGCTTAGTCACGAAAACTTTTAGTTTTCTATTCGGTAGCCGCAGTGGGACTCGACGGAGACTGGAATAAGAAGAACTCTCGCGTCGACCCAGTTAAAATAAGAATTCGATCGGTCCCGACTGGTTGACCATTGTCCGAATGGCCTGTCGAATAAAACTTCTCTAGGCGTAAATACACGTAAAACACTTTTTCCCCTCCACATTACTACCCTGCCCCTACCTCGCGATATAAAACGTCGAATTTCGGACATTATAGGCACACGCGCCTCGTATTGCTCGTTCCCTTTACACTATTATAGATTGGTTTTCCCGCGCAACGCGGGGTCAAGGTATTTGCGGGAAATTTTTCGCGCGTTAACGTTAGTGAAGTAATGAATAGAAGTAAGATATATTCAGGATTGGAAAGTTCTGTTAGGCTTAATCGACGTTTGAAATTAGGCTTAATCGTCGCTTGAAATTAGGCTTAATCGTCGCTTGAAATTAGGCTTAATCGTCGCTTGAAATTAGGCTTAATCGACGCTTGAAATTAGGCTTAATCGACGCTTGAAATTAGGCTTAATCGACGCTTGAAATTAGGCTTAATCGACGCTTGAAATTAGGCTTAATCGACGCTTGAAATTAGGCTTAATCGACGCTTGAAATTAGGCTTAATCGTCGCTTGAAATTAGGCTTAATCGTCGCTTGAAATTAGGCTTAATCGTCGCTTAAAATTAGGCTTAATCGTCGCTTAAAATTAGGCTTAATCGTCGCTTAAAATTAGGCTTAATCGTCGCTTAAAATTAGGCTTAATCGTCGCTTGAAATTAGGCTTAATCGTCGCTTAAAATTAGGCTTAATCGTCGCTTAAAATTAGGCTTAATCGTCGCTTAAAATTAGGCTTAATCGTCGCTTAAAATTAGGCTTAATCGTCGCTTAAAATTAGGCTTAATCGTCGCTTAAAATTAGGCTTAATCGTCGCTTAAAATTAGGCTTAATCGTCGCTTAAAATTAGGCTTAATCGTCGCTTGAAATTAGGCTTAATCGTCGCTTGAAATTAGGCTTAATCGTCGCTTGAAATTAGGCTTAATCGTCGCTTGAAATTAGGCTTAATCGTCGCTTGAAATTAGGCTTAATCGTCGCTTGAAATTAGGCTTAATCGACGCTTGAAATTAGGCTTAATCGACGCTTGAAATTAGGCTTAATCGACGCTTGAAATTAGGCTTAATCGACGCTTGAAATTAGGCTTAATCGACGCTTGAAATTAGGCTTAATCGTCGCTTGAAATTAGGCTTAATCGTCGCTTGAAATTAGGCTTAATCGTCGCTTAAAATTAGGCTTAATCGTCGCTTAAAATTAGGCTTAATCGTCGCTTAAAATTAGGCTTAATCGTCGCTTAAAATTAGGCTTAATCGTCGCTTGAAATTAGGCTTAATCGTCGCTTAAAATTAGGCTTAATCGTCGCTTAAAATTAGGCTTAATCGTCGCTTAAAATTAGGCTTAATCGTCGCTTAAAATTAGGCTTAATCGTCGCTTAAAATTAGGCTTAATCGTCGCTTAAAATTAGGCTTAATCGTCGCTTAAAATTAGGCTTAATCGTCGCTTAAAATTAGGCTTAATCGTCGCTTGAAATTAGGCTTAATCGTCGCTTGAAATTAGGCTTAATCGTCGCTTGAAATTAGGCTTAATCGTCGCTTGAAATTAGGCTTAATCGTCGCTTGAAATTAGGCTTAATCGTCGCTTGAAATTAGGCTTAATCGTCGCTTGAAATTAGGCTTAATCGTCGCTTGAAATTAGGCTTAATCGTCGCTTGAAATTAGGCTTAATCGTCGCTTGAAATTAGGCTTAATCGTCGCTTGAAATTAGGCTTAATCGTCGCTTGAAATTAGGCTTAATCGTCGCTTGAAATTAGGCTTAATCGTCGCTTGAAATTAGGCTTAATCGTCGCTTGAAATTAGGCTTAATCGTCGCTTGAAATTAGGCTTAATCGTCGCTTGAAATTAGGCTTAATCGTCGCTTGAAATTAGGCTTAATCGTCGCTTGAAATTAGGCTTAATCGTCGCTTGAAATTAGGCTTAATCGTCGCTTGAAATTAGGCTTAATCGTCGCTTGAAATTAGGCTTAATCGTCGCTTGAAATTAGGCTTAATCGTCGCTTTAAATTAGGCTTAATCGTCGCTTGAAATTAGGCTTAATCGTCGCTTGAAATTAGGCTTAATCGTCGCTTGAAATTAGGCTTAATCGTCGCTTGAAATTAGGCTTAACGTTTGAAATTAGGCTTAATCGAAGTTTGAAATGCAGACTTGTATAGATGATTTAAAACGTTAAACTTCGACCTCTCTTAGCAATTTGTTCACTTTCAAATTAAAAAGTTTAAAATTATAAATTACAATTATGGTAATTTTACCAGAGCAAACCGTAAATTACCATTACCGCTTAAATTACCGATTTAGAACTCTAGTCACGAAGACTCTGACAGGGATATAAAACTGACCATTATTATAATACATTGCACTTTGGCAAGATCATTTCAAACAAGACTAAAGCGCAGAGAGCTATAAATCTATCCTTCTCATTTGATTTTTAAGTTTATCTCAAACGTTTTAAATAGCTTTTGAAGTGAACACGTTTGCCTTGATCTAATCTCTTTCTGATAATATAGGCAATATAGCGGACCATGTAACCGAAGAGATGGAAATATCGGAATCGTTTTGCTCGAAAATTATTTTGGTATGATAAGAAGATGGAATTTAAATTTCAAATGAGAAAAAAAAAAAAAAAAAAAAAATAGAGAGATCTGAAGAAACCCGGAAGAAGGAGAAGATAATATTATAGAAGGAAGGAACGATTCTGAATATGACGAAATAAAACGGAGTATTGTTGAGAAGAGAAATATACCGGTTATCTTCGATTTATGCAATATGAAAAAGGCATGAGAAAGTTTTTGGGCGCATTTTATTTTACGCTGGGTGCATATAGTCATTTTTGGTTAACAAAAAATGGTTCTTTGATCTCTCTTCGTATTAATATTCCATTTTATTTATTACGTATTATGTTTGGAAATATATTAAGGCTTAGAATATATACTACCAAGAATCC
Source organism: Odiellus spinosus (assembly GCA_963920705.1). Lineage (NCBI taxonomy): Eukaryota > Metazoa > Arthropoda > Arachnida > Opiliones > Phalangiidae > Odiellus > Odiellus spinosus. The sequence goes on along the minus strand of OY987234.1, from coordinate 17,881,694 downwards.
ATTCAGGTTCCATAAGAATATGGGAGCATAGCTTTAGCCTCTGGTACCATCCTCCCAAACTTTGTAATAAATGTTCGTCTGCAATTTTCGCAACATTTGTACGCTTAGATCTTTTTTTCGGTCGGCTCCATTTTTATTACCCAAAATTTTATGTCAAGTTCGTTAGTGGCGCGGGTTAATAATAGATTTCAGGAGCGATTTACTTGAAAAATCGATTCGAAGCGGACGAACTTTTGCTACAAAGTTTGGGAGGATGGTTATTGAATTGCGGCCCTCCCATATTCTTATGGAACCTGAATGGATTCTTGATACTATTTTACAACAAAAAAACGACATACACAAAAATAGAAATGATAAAATATCAATGAATTTCAACTCGTGAGCGTCAGTTTTTTTTTTTGGTTTGTGGTTTGATCAATATCTTATTTATGAATTGTAATTTTTAAATTTTGGGCATTTTTAAAAAGACCCTAAGCCTTGGCTATGGACGAACTCTTTTCACTACCAAAGCGGAACTCATCAGTGCTCACAAGAGGTTTTAACTCTTTGCACTGTCAAAGTTGAACTCTTTCGAACTCAGGTGTACGAGGAATTCAAGAGTGACGTCCCTCTTGTGGGCGAAGCGACTTGTCAGTGAAAAAATATAAACGAAATTTTGAACAGAAGGCTCAAAATACAAAAAGAGGTGATGAATTAGTGATGGTTTTCATTCGAGGGTGCTTCTGTTAATGGTTTGAGGATGCTTGTAATATTTATAGGGTCATATATGTAGAAAGAGACGTTAAAAGGACCTCGGACAAACATTCAATAACCCTTAAACTTCTCAAAAGAAATAATACGAGTCAATTTCGTATCCATAACTATTAAGTTTCGATAGAGGTAAAAGCTTCCTTTAAAACATACGACCCAATTCAGCGTGATAAGCGCGGGTGCTAGCTGGAAGCGTTCCATCATTCATATTTCCAACATTCCTCCTCATATCCGCCCGCCTCCTTCCTCCCTCAAAAATTTGGTAAACTATATAGCGTCGTAAAGAAAGCTCGAAAAGCCCCGCAGGAAGAATAAGCCGGCGCCGTTATATAAAGTTAATTCACTATAAATGTCAAGATCAATAGAGAGACGGGGATCACCAGGCGAGTTCCATCTCTGGAATCTGCCTCCGGATAAATGGCTTCTATCCTCGATCATTCTATCCCCTAAAAACTTTCCAACTCCTACTAAATCCCCCCTTATCGCGTTTTAAAAAGAAACGCTTTTCCCCATGAAGCCGTAATGATGCCAAGGCGGCGATTTTTTTCTATCTTTAAATAAATCCTGCTCCCAAACTCATCCTTTTCTTCATCCTCATCCTTTCCTGATTTCATCTCATATCAGGTCTACAGTTTATCCAAAGATAACATCTCCCTTCTGGTTTGAATTAACCTACAGAACAGTCGTCTTACGGTTTTGGAAAAATTACATCTTCTACAGCTCTCGAACAGCGTCAGACAGGATTTTAGAAAATATAATGACGTCACAGTGGAAAATTATTTAAAGTTTCGTCTTAATAATGTTGAAATTGATGTTAGAAATCTTTGATCTACTGCCCGCGTAGAAGAGATAATAGAAATTTGAAGCCCATAAGAGAATCTTCTTAAAACATGTACAGAATGCGATTGGTTTTATCACAGGCGTTTGAAATTACGTTAGCCAATCACAGTGTGCGAAGGAAAATTTAATTCTTTGAACCCTATATTCAATACTTAAAATATATTAAAAAATAACGAATTGATATTTTCTTAAGTTATATTAATGACTTCATTAGATTTCTCTTCATCCAAATTATTTCGCACCTTCTATAGGTTAATCCTTAATATTGTTTTCTCGTTTAAATCCTGCAGTTTCGCGCCCCAATACCTTGCAGGACTTCAAAGCTTTCCCCCTTTTCATTCAACTTATTCGAGGCAACGCGTATAAAGTTAGAGTGGTATAGATTTTCTTCGCACCCATTTCCGTTCTTTTCAGGTGATACCAACAGTAACAACATTGACTGAAAAAGGCTTAAAAGAAAATATTGTTTTGACCCAATGTTAGATTAAAGCAGAGTGGAACTAGGGAGAGACGTTTTCCTCAGGAAACCTAATTTGGATAGCGTCTAGCTTTATTCCACGGTTAAGGAAATAACTGAAAATTACACTGTATAGCTTTCCTGGCCTTCTTTCAATGAAAAACGGTGCCCAGGGAAAAGAGGTTCTTCCAGGGGAAGTCGTAGAGAGAGGGAGATGGTCGTATTTCTTTAAGTCAGTGCGTTGGATTAGAAACAACAGAGATAAAGGTAGGGAGACAGTATGGTTGGCAAAGAGGTTGTTATTCTTAACTACACATCTCAGGCTTTCATTCTATCGCTTCTAACTAAAAGAACTCTAAGGAAGAAAGGAGGAAAGAGATGAAGGAAAATTCGTGCTTCTCTTTTATGTCTCTCTCTGGCTGGATGTATCGGTTCCGTGTTTGTTCTGCAGGGTGATCGTTTCGTTTAAAGCAAACTTCTCTCTTTTTCCTAACGATACTGTTGTTAACAGTTATCCCCTTTCCATTCCCCTAAGTCGTTCACTCCCTTCCCTCACAGATCCCAATGGTATTTCATTTTTTCTTCTATTTCGCAAATGGTACTCAGCACGAAAAGTTACATTTTTCCTTTTTTCGTAATAACCTTTTTTGGGGCTTCGCGTTGTCGTATAGTCAACACGACACGAAACCTAGCTTCCCGATATGAGAATAGAAATGGCGACTAGAATTCCATTTTTTTTGTTAAAAAGAGGTCGAAATTTGACATAAATCTTCTAAAAATAAGTCTTAATGGAGTACAGTCGTTCAAAGTTAATTTGATATCATTATTATACAATTTAGGCCCATTTATAATCATAAAAGAACTTAAAATCTAAACTTATATTTCGATTAATAATTATAATACCGGTACAAATTAGTTTGCTGGAAACAAAAGAGAAAATCTAATTGTTAATTTTACTAATTAAATTACAATTTATATAAAATTAGGACCATTTTTAAGTAAAAGCATAATCATAAAATATTTAAAAACTTTGTCAAGATTAAGGCAAGATTAAAATGATTTTTTTCGAACTAAATAGAGATGTTCGCTTAACTAGAACAAGCTGAAGCGGATTGATACTCAATATTAAACCTCATATAGAAGAAAGTAGTCGTTGCCAAGTTATCTTGAAAACGAGTATAATTTAAATAAAACGTGCCTAATTAATTTTTCTCGAGTTAATTAACAAGATATTTGTCGGTTATTTAATGAACAATTCAAGCGATAATTTTTGTACGGTTTGTTAATTAAAAATAACGATTTTTCTAATTTCTTTGAAAGTCTCTGTTGAAACAAAAGAATATTTTCCATACATGTTTACAAATTGAATTATTTGTGGGCTCGCCCGCAGCTAGCTCAAGGTTAAAGGAAAGAATCCATTGTCGCGTATATTGTGTCAGAACGGCGACGAAACATTATTTTTTACTATATCGCGATCTATTTTTAAAAGGATGATGGAAGAGTCGTCCCACGCGCAGCGAGAGAAAACCTCTTCAGAAATTGGTTTTCTATCGAAACATTAGTAGCCTTAGCTATACAATAGAGCTAATTAGCTAATGTTACTATACTTTACAAATATATAGGTCAACAAGGTAGATGAGATAGGAAAATGTTAGTGGGACTCGACTAAATGAACCATAACAACTAAACCCACCTCTTTTGTTTCGAAATCGAGATACAGGGGTGCCTTATATAAAGAAGAATTGTCAAATTACATAATTACAATCAGTCTAACTGTAGTTTCATGGAAACAGGCTCAAATTAACTTTTATATACCATTTTCCATTATTCTAAAGGGAGGGTGAAGAGGAAAATAATAATTAGTATAATCTTCAGCAGAAATTCATATTTAAATATAGACGGAATGATCAAACAGACTTTAGTAAATGGGAGTCATAGACCAGCTAACCAACTTTTTTGAAATAGGGTAAGAAAGAGGAAGTAGGTCTAAGCAGTCCGCCAACGTTTACTCTCAAAGGCTTTTAGGGATTGATCTCGGCGCCGGCGGCCTCGCGAGGCAAGATATTTTTTTTTTATTTTAAATTAAAAATGCAACGAAATCAAATAAAAACACGCTATTTTAACGGTGATTTTTTTCTTTAAGCTGCTCCGACTGCTCCCGGGGCACTTAAAAATCCTCTGACACAATGTATTTTGGATTAGAGAACAATCGGATCAGCCCTTGGAAAAAGATCTAAAAAAATAAGAGAAAATCGGGCGATCTATGGAGGAACATGAAACATTTTTATTTCCACAGATATTATGGCTCGTCTGCTAATTGTCACTAGTAACTAGATATCTTGGTATTTCTCTCCCCGTAGCTCTTTCCCCCAACATTCCTATTATATCTTCTCATAGTTGGAATTAAAATTGGATTGTAGAAGAAACGTTATGCATGGCTAGTCTCGTTCTTAATTGCACTGTTCCCCAAACAAACAACACTATACTACTGTAATTTGTAAAAGTGCATTTATCTAACGTATTTGGTATATAGTAAACGACAGAGAGGGATATTTATTCCATGAAATGTTTCATTGTTATAAGACTATAGATAATTCATCAAAAAAAACAACAAGTTAGTGAGGAGAAAAATAAAAGTAACAACTTTTCGCCCTAGTTTTTTTTATGAAATCATCGAGAGAAGAGCTAAGATTAGTACGTTTGAAAAACTGGTAAAGCTAAGTTATTAAGTACCCTTCTTAAGAACGCGTAAATACAGAAGTATTATATTTGGAATATGGAGTTAGAAGAACCAACTTTAGCTCTATAATATGATAATTTCTATTTTTTTTTTTTTTTTTTTTAAATTCTAAATTTTATGGTTATGGTATTTTTATAATTTTATTACTTTAAGCTAAAAATGTAAAAATAAAACGAAATAAAATGCTAATTGGTTTTTGCAAAATTCAAACAATTTTGCGATATTCTTTACTAAATTTGGTAACTCTATACTAATTAGAGTTGAAATATTGATTAGTATTAAGTATACACTATCATGTTCGTCGCTAATTAACTTCCTTAATGATTAAACCCTTAATTTTCAAGACTGTCCGAAAAAATAAAAAAAAAAATAAAAAAGTTATATATACTTGGGAAAAGGGGTCACTCGCGTAAAATTTACAGCTCGGGTTCCCGGCCTTTTTAGCTTGTTAATTATGTTTTTTTTTCTCGCGCAGTGGGCTATAAATTTTTGGGAGACAATTTGGCTCTGGTTTTCTTCATCTATATACTTTTTTTACTAAGTGAAGATGACTATAAAAGAAAGGGCCAGTGCGGATTATTACACGATGTTAAACTTCATAGGAAAAAAGTAGTTTTGCGAACAGCGCTGAAGAGTATATACAGTACCGTATATTGGCTCGCTTTCCTATTATCTCTTATTAAACAAGATGGGTAGGGGGCCACAATAGTTACGCAACGTGACGACTAGGCCAAAATTAAATTGTTAATTAAAACCGCGGTGAAAATTAAGTTTTTCGAGGTTTTTGCAAGTTTTTCGACTTTAATAAAATCTTGCAGGAATGGATAAAATCTAGTAGAGATAAACCGTAGACAAAAGCCAACATGATGGGGACATTAAGTTAGAAAAAAATCTACAAGGGATGGAAAAAATTCAGTAAACAAGTTGGATACACGAAAGAAAACAGAGACAGAGCTAGAAAGTCTAGTAGGGATGCATCATGGACAAAATCTACAACAAAAGCAACATGGTTTGCGCAGGCCCCTGCCATGCATTGACTGTGGCAGCAGTGGCGGAAATAAACATGATCGCTACAGCAACAAAAAACAAGTTTTTGCGTAACTAAAACTAAAGTAAGGCGCTGTGGTGTGAGAGAAAATAACCTAAAATTGCAGAGAGCATACTATATTAGTCTAGAACCATGCACCATAGGAGTGTTCAACATGTACAAAGGAGTCCCTCAATGATTAATAAAAACTGAGAGATACAAAGGAACCAATAGCTTGGTTCGCGTTGAAATTCAAAACTTGTATAAACTTATAGCCATTTAGTAACAAAACACAAATTTTCATTCGGCCTATGAGCGTAAAGAAAGCGAATCTTTTCAACAAGATACTCGAAGCGTAACCGAATACGAAAAAATGCTGGGTATTGTACGAACGTCAAAAGTACCCGCTGATTCTCTTCACCTTAATTAAATCGGAGAGCTAATAGATCTTGAGTGAAATGCTATATACTTAAGATGTAAAGTATTATAATTAATTTATTCATTGAACTCGAATGAAACTTGATCCGAACGCACCCCTTCATTTAAAATAAAACAATAAATTGTAAATAAAATTTTTGATTAAAATTTTCGAGCGAAATGAGAAAAATAAAAAGATTTCGAAGTAATTTAATCCTTTGAAGTGGCGGGAAGTCCTAAAGCAATTAAAAATTGTACCTGTCAAAATATTATTATAGATCTACGCCCACGTATTTAAAAATATATATACAGGAGTATATGAAAACCGTCCTTAAGAGTATCGATCTCAGCTATTCATTTGAACCGTAACTGCATCCGTAAGCAACCTTTTTCTGGGGGGGGGGGGGGAATAGTGAAATATGGGCAAGCATCGGCTCCCCCTTTTGGAAGAAAACCTAAACTAACGATATTAAACAAAGCTTTGTATTAAACCAGCCCAATTCGCTCCTCGAAGAGAAGGACAATTTCCATTCCTCCCCTCCGGTTCCACTAAGGCCGCCTCGATTGCTCACGGATGCGGGTCGGTGACTTACAACAAGAGAAATACTCTTAAAGATGGTTTTTATATATTCTTGCTATAAATAAAAATAAAATTTTCTCCGCATAATTTAATTCAGGATCCTGCACTGCTTTTAAAACTTTTATTTGAATTCAATAAAAAGCCAACCTTTTAAGGTGCATCTTTATTTTGTTAAGAAGGGGAATAGACCGTTTTTACCCTAAAAAAGGAAAGGAAAGAAGAATTTTAAGAAGTAAAGGAAAAACATCCTATTTCTCTACGCGTCAAAGAAACCAAACAAAACGCATCTGGAAAGGCTTAGAACTGGAATAAAAAAAATTGTAGTCGAATAAAAAAATCTCGTATTTTATCATCCTTATCATTTTGTCATATTGAGGCGAGTGGTTTAGGAAAAAAAAAAAAAAAAAAAAAAAAAAAAAAAAAGAAAAGCTAGGCAATAAAACTTTTTTTCCCCTCTGGGTGATGGAACAGCTATTAAAAAATCTACCCATCTTAATAACACTAATGGAGTTTTATAGATAGGTACGGTACTATATTGCCAAACGAAAATTAAAGGGATACTGAAATTATATTTATAGGTGTAAGTTTTGATATATTTGTTAGTTTAAATAAAAACGTATGTACAATTTGAATATAAGCTTAATTATCTTAATTTGCCTTAATAAAATTTAAATAAGGTTAGGTTATTTCTTATCAAATGACTTTTAAAACAATTTGAAAATACTCAGCATAAAATTTCGATTTAGGCTTAGATATAATTTTGGATAAAATTTCCTTATATCTCGACATAATTTAAGTTTGCATAATCTCCCTATACATTTTCAATTAGGTTTACTTATTTATATAGCAGCCTACATAGGCTATAGAACTACCCTCTAATAAAAATTTAATTAGGCTTAGCAATATTGGATTTAAATTCAAAGGTAGCTTTTAAAAATTTACCTTCCATAGCTAAACCATCTACTTTAATTTACCGTTCCATAAGTCTTTTATCTAATAAACCCACTCGTTTAACCCTGGAGATAAATTATACTATTTTAAAGCATTCCCCGGTAAAGCCCTTCATTCAAAAATGAAATATTTAGAGACCGTACAGAATTAAATTTAAACGTTGGAAAAGTCAAAAGCGACTACTCTTGATAACCGAAAGTTCCCAAATGATGGCAGAAACCCAAGTAAGCTTAAAAGCCGCGGTACAAAAGCGGGAAAAGCTTGACCTTTGACACCGCTAGCGCGGACATATCCAGGCTAGAATTAAAGACGGGAATGAACCCGAGCGAGAAGAGGAATATTGTCAATTAGTCGAGTCTTAACGAGATTAGAACCCCTATACTTTACCCTGGCTTTACTCCCTATACTATTATATTTGTTAGACTTATTTGAGACAATCAAAGAATAAAGGGGCAAGGAGAAAAATACGGTTAGAAACCCCACTTCCATCAACTTGTACCAAAAGTCAACCATTACATTCCATAAAAGTAAACAACGCCCCGTAGCTTAATACTATCAGCAAAGGCCAGTTTTACGTCATCACTTAAAAATAGGCAAAAAAGTCATCACCCCTATCTGGCTCGAGTGGTTTGGACCCTTCCTCGATATTTTGAGTCAGGAGAAAACGACGAATTTAGACGCGCCGCCCTTGCCTATATTGCATTCCCTCTCAACTCCGGAATACATTCAACTTAGTACATTCATGACAACCTAATTTAATTGGATAGATTTTTGTAATCGCCGTCATCAACATGACGTGCCATTTAGTTATTAGCGTAGGTTTAATTAAAAGAAAAATATAAATAAAATATTCCAGTTCTCATTTTTAAAGTCATAAAATTGGTTAAAATTTCGAAATTATTAAGTAAATTTTTCAAGAAACAGCGGGGAATTTCGTGGGATAATTATTCCTATCCTTAACTAAAGTTAAAATAAAAAGCGTGTGGCGCAATTCCATTTAGGATTGAAAGTACTTCAGTACTTATTGAAATTTCGGATTGATTCGGACTACAGTCTTCTCCGGAATCGAGGGAGGGGGATGACTGAAACGTCCCTGAATAATTAATTCTGGAACAAAACGAGGAAATTCGCGCGTATAGGAGAAGGGAATATGATGAAAATGATGACAGAGAATGAAAGGGGAAAGAAAATTACACCCACTTCTGTGAAAATCCTATTTAATAACGTCTTTTCTAAATTTAAATTGCCTCTCAAAATTCATTGTTTTTACCACATTTTTAAAGTAATGGTGGGTCTTGGTAATAATTTAAAACAAACCAATTATTTTGGAATCTTTAAGTATTATATTTTGAATTATTTATTCATTATAATTTTTAATTAATCCAATTTAGGATAGGGTAAGAAATTTCAAACCAAAAATTCTAAAATTTTCAAGACTGAAATTTCTTCGAGCCAATTTCACGATTTTGATAATTAACTCCGAATTATCGCCAATGTTTTTACCCCTAAATGATTAAAGGGAGAATGCAACCTAACAATAAGTGATTTTTTATCTATTCCTTATCGTTTAAATAGTCCTAATCCAAGAGTAAAAAAATTTAGAAATATTAAACTATAAATAAATTTAAAACTTACAATCAATATAGGCTTAGCTGGATTCATGAAGATATCCTGGTCTCTAGCAAGCAATGAGATTGACCATGGACATCCCTGCATTCCCATCGAGCCCAGGCATAAATTATAAGCAATATATATGCCGCCAAGTTTTAGGGTAATGAATAAAATTTTACATTTTCACTCCCCCTTTTATTTGATTGAAATAAAAAACGGAAATTTAACGATGGAAATCCTTGAATAAAATAACGTTTTGGAAAGCCAAAGATTGATTGCAAACTAACGAAATCATTGGTGGATAAATACGTAATTTTAAACATCATAGGGTCAGAGTTATTCGCTACAAATTCTCCTCCCAAGCACGACCATATCTAAAAATATAAATATACAATTCACTTCGATACAGTTTACCGTCTATAATATATACGAAGAAGGTTTATAAGCTCTGGGGTAAAATTTTGAACTGAGCATTCGTTCGAATGAATTCGTCCCCAAGAACGTCGTAAAAACAAGACTTTATTACGCCAGCTTTAAACAAATAAAATAATAAAAAGAAACCTGTCCAATATTTAAGACGTTGTCCATTCTTTAGATTCGATAGGACTCTACGGATTTTTCCCTCCCAAAGAATGGTATGTATGTGGGAAAACTAGAAGAAAAGCCCTGGTTTTGGAGATGGTGGAGAGATATGGCTAGTTTTCGCAGCTCGGTTTCCGCCCTCTCCTACTACAGTTTCACTATCGATTTACAGTTTTCTACTAGAATAGGCCTTTGCGAGTTGGGGAACGTTTCCTACATAGCTAGCCTATAGGAATAGGATGGAGAACACCCAAAATATCGTATTTGAAATATTACTCGATGCTCATAGCTGTTGTGAAACTTGAGTGTTATTCATATTTTAATTGGTTTGGTATTTGTGTTCTTGTTTTTGTAATTATTATAATTATTATTTAATTTGATTACAGGAGATTAGTTATCGTATTATATATGAACTTTACATAGGACTAATCCTATTCTAAATAGGACTAATCCTATTCTAATCCACTTTAACCACTTATGTGCAACACAGACGAACATACGACAAAATATGGAGTTTCCCTTAAAAATACTAATTTAAATAATTCATTAATTAAGCGCATTTAAATATATTTACGAAATTACTTATTGATGATTTACCAAAAAAATTGGGAAAATTGTGGCGAAAGATTCTGGAAAACAAGGGCATATAGAAATGGTAGGAATAAGGGGCGCAAAACAATCTGACTTAAAACCCTGCGGAAGCGAATGCCAAGGCTTAATCTTTAATTCATTTCCATTTAAATTTTAAGATAAAAAACCGAAAAACTCAATATTTTAAAGTTACGATATTATATCCCTGAAGTGTTGTAATTTTCTTACTTTCTCCATCCTCATATAACCTCTTCTCTGGCGTGCTCGCCCCGGCTTCCTCCGAATGACCTCCACACTCGCCATCCCCCAAAAATCCTCTTTCTATGTAGCTCTTCATGCTCTCTTCTTTCCCCGAGAGGGAGAGAGACCGAGGAAAAAAAATGGGCTATGGGGACGCCGAGAGGAAAACGAGAAATAGAGGAAAAAAGAGCCTTAGCCTATCTTTTACATGGCGTTTGCTTTGGCAGGTTGCAGGTATCCTAACGGGCTTGAGTACGATTTGGTGCTTCGTTACTTAGCGAGCTAGATGGAGCACCTGACACGATACGAAACGTTTATAGATAGATAGAAATGTAGATTACTTATTAGTTCAAGAACAGTTTGCAAAATAAAGAATAAAAGCGAAATATTAAAAAATTATAGTTGTTAAACGTTAAGGACATAATAAAATAGTATGAGAATGGATGAAGTATACGAAGGGATATCCTTCATAGATTTTAAATCCTGAATTCCTCATTCAAACGTCTTCAAAAAATTCTTATCTCGGACTAAAAAACCACTACACTCGTGAAAAATGCAACGTTCTTCGGGCTACGTTTGACCATTTGACTTTGCATTGATAGGGCACATGAAAAATTACATAACATGTCCTTAACGACGTGAAACAAGAATTATTGAAAAGCAGACGATTTACAAAGTTAAACTTTGACCTCTTTTAGCAATTTCATAAATTTTTAATATAAAATATTATAAATTACTATTTCAGGAAATTTTGACAGAGCTAATTACCCTGGTAATTTACCGCATAAATTACCAGTATAAATTACCCATTTAGAACTCTGTACAAAAATCAAGAAAAGAACCGTCCTCGTAACTCGTTTGTTGGAAATGATTTTGAGTGTTTCGAGTTTAAATCTAGTTCTCAAAGAAATATAATTAAGGTGAAAATTTAAAAACCTATTCGTATGCTAGTAGGAAATGGGAAATTGTGGAAAAAGGGGCCTCGTAAAGTTTAACCGAGTAAAATTTGGATTCAAAATGTACCTATAATTTTGGATGGTTATATTGACGTTGCGAAATTGTGTAACTTTATTTCGCAATCGTACTCCAATTGAGGGTATTATTTTTGCTTTCCTTATCTTTGTTCAAAGGTTTATTAGAATGCATGAGGATAGAACGAATTTTTTACAAAAATATGTTGATTTAAAACAAATATATTAATTCCATTTCGATCTTGGTCAGATTGGTTATCAACTTTCAAGACTATAATATTTTTCAGCAAAATGTTGGGTATTGATCCGCCTACACTTTGATAAGTTTGCTAACTGCTCTTGAACTATTAAACACCGAAACCATCATCAGCATGCGCCAACCAAAACGACCGATCCTATTCCATCTTCGTCCATCAAGATGATAAATATGAACTATACGCGTGCAGACATATACACGGTTAACGGTCAGGGTTAGTCATTACCGAGTTGTCGGGAGGGGAAAAAAAGGAGTCTTATCTAGACTTCTAGAGCCACTTTTAGGGGTGTTACGCGTTTACGGTAATTAGCTAGCTAGAGGGGAAAGGGAGAATGGGGTTGAAAAAGATTAAAAGAGGCTAGGTTGATAATAATTTTGACGTAGGAGAATTCACGCTAACCCTCCATCCCAGCACCTTATATAAATCAGTTATAATCCCTATTCAATGACGTGTGATATTATGGTAGACTTAAGGCGCGTTTTCAAGCTAGAAAATAATTTTAATTAAGCTACGGTCACACTAGCACTTCTTAATCGATTTGAAACGGTAAAATCAAATCGAGACTCAAATCGTATCGCCAGGAATCGGTTTAAAGCGTCAAGTATTCACTTTATAAATCGATTTGTTGCAGCTTCATCTATTGGTTGTTGAAACTGAATCGTTATGAAATTGGTTCCTGAAGCAGTTTCCCGTTTACATGACTCAAAGGAAACGTTTTGAAATGGATTACAAGGCCTAGTATGAACGCGGCTCTAGAGTTCGAAATCGGTAAATTGCCAGAATAATGATAATTGCTCTGGTAAAATTAACGAAATGGTAATTAAAAAATTGGATTAAAAGTGAACAAATTGCTAAAAGAGGTCAAAGTTTAAATTTGAGTAAACAACACACAATTTTGGCCAATTTTAAAAATGAATTTTGGCGTAATTAAGCTTAGTAAGGAGGAGTTTTCTATATAACTCAGCTCGAAAAAATATTTCAATCAGTCTGATAATAATGTAAAACCTAATAAATTTTCGAAAACACATTTCCAAAGTGTTCTTAAAATTACAAGAAGATATTTCTCGCCTCATAGATTATTTCATGAAAATACGCCTTTGTACCCAAAAATGTACAAGCCGCCCCCTCTCAAAAGTGTAGGAAATTTTCTATAAGGGCCGTCTACCCCGTCTTACACTCCCCCGCGAGCGAAATGTTAGAAACCGTAAATCAAAACGAGCACTAACCGTCAAAACAAAGGAGCAAAGCAAACAATGCTTTTAATACTTTCTTCCTTCAAGGGTCATAACCATAAATCCCTTAGTTTCTCAACATCCCTACCACGCTCCCTAACGTATTATTTAAATTACCCTACATTGTACGCGCTCTTTAAAAAAAGATCAGTATATTTAGTTGAACAATTTGGCTGAACGCACCCAGGGAATTCAATGGTGACAAACTTGATAGTCTTATGGTGTTTTACATAACTTTGCGCGGCTTCGACCGCTCCAGAAACAACCCAAAATGCATTGCCTCTAAGGCGAGTCGAAGAAATCCAAAGGAAAACGCCATCATACTTTCAAAGGAATAAGTATAGTTATTTAAAATCCTCTTTAAAATTAATTTTCATCTTCACCCTCCTTTTAAAATAGATTAAATCCACGCACCATTTCAAAAACAATCTCTCATCAATTGAGTCTTTTTTTTAATCAGAATTTTTTTCAGGCCGATTATTGCAACTGCAACGAAATCTTTGGCAAGTTATGCAGTAAGTACGCTGGTGTTTTATTAAGGAAAAGGTGTGGCGTTATTAGATTTTAATTGAATAGCAAAATCTAAATCTTTGCCAAATTTTTGAAATATTGAGAGACATTTCCGGAAGTTTAAATTGTAAACGAACTAATATTCATGTCCTCTATCTCTTTATGGGGTTAAAGAAAGCAAACTACATATTCCTGTTCAATAAGAGTTGTCCAGACTACTTTTTTACCTAAGGTTTAACATTTTGTATCAATTAGCCTCATCTTTGGTCTTTGGGTTAATTTCTCTTGAATAATTTTTTGACGTCAAAAATATCATTCATAACACGGAAAAAAATATTATTTCTTAACAAACCAAGGCTTAGTAAATAATTGGAGGAGGCGGTAGGAAAATGAGGAGGAAATACGCTCAAAATAAGCAGCGACAAACGCATCTGTTAGTAAGGATCAAAAAGGGAGAGAGAGGGAGTGAAAGCTAGAGAGTAGGAAGTTTTTTTAACGCAAAAGCTCTGATAATGATCTTGTACATTAATAGGCCTAGGAAAAGGGGCAAAAGCTCGCTTCGCATCGTATTAATAATGTGCAAAAACTCAGAAAACTAGGCTTAAAGGAAAACCATGTCAGAAAAACATTTCGCCCGTATTTGACAACGCTTTTTAAGCCTTTAGTTCTCTAGAGCTTAATTGCGTCATTGTATCGTGAACGTAACAAAGTGTTAAATGAATAGCACTATCAAACGATGCGTTACATTGTCGTTACCGTGACGTAAACCTTGGTGGAATAATTATTATCCTTCGATACGTTATACATGTAAAAATTAGAAGAGACTTAACTGGCTTAAAAGCAACTTTTACAAGAAATGCAACCCCTGCCTGGTAACGGACTGAGGTACTACGCAAGCTTTAGGACTTGTTCGTCAGCTAAACCTCATTTAGCACTCAAAACTATTAACGTTATCGTGATACCTCAACTCGTTGCCATGGGCGCATTTCTCGTCGAAGTTGTCTGTAGAGGTAGCTAATTAAAATGTTGCATATTATAATTTAACTTTTCATTTTTACAATCTCTACCAAAACATAAAAAAGGAAAATTCCATCTAAGTTTCATTTTTCAAATCCGTTGGTAATTGTTTTTAGCTTCGACGTTAATTGAAATCAGTTTAATTACTTTACAACCTATTTAACTCAAAAAGCCAGATATCTTAAAAGATTATCACAACGATACCTTTGCCAAGATTAAATGTTTCAACGCGTATTTGAAGTTCAGTTCTATTAGTTTATTTTCAAGGGTGGAGTCGCCCTTTAAAATATATCGTATCCAAATACAATGACTCCGGCATCTTTAACCTATAGTACCAATTCTCATCGCCATGGGAAATTGAACGTAATTACTTCGATAAAACAATTGGCACGCGTTACATATGCATAAAAATGCCTCAACCAATAATCTCCAAATACTTTTTCCCAGGGACTTTCATTACATATAGCTCGTTAGTTATTATTGCAGGCTTCACAACAAGTCTTATTAGAAAAACAATGTAAAGACCTTACACACCGAAATATTTCCTTAGAGACTTATATAGGAATCAATAGCGAAGCTAAAACCAGCCAATAAGATGTATATCGCTTACGGGAATGTGCTTGGTGGTGCGAAATTTCAGCATCAATATTTATTGGGGAGAATAAGCGCGCGGCATGCAACGTGTGATTTGTGGCCCCCAATATCCTAGACATTATATTCCCCGAGCTAGAAACCGAGTTTCTGCAGGGCCTTTATTGAGATTACGGGCTTCCTATACACCCATAGCAACGATTAATCAGAAGCGTATGAAACCCCGAAGTATATTGTTTAATTCCCACTAGCTTCGTCGTTGAGCAGCTCGGCAGGCTCTGAGTACTTTTCTCCTATTGGCTTACGACACTTTCAGACCGTTCTATAACCACACCCTTTTTGGGTGAGTAATTGAGAGGATATGAGAGGATTCCGTTAGCGTTTGCTCGACCCTGTTTCGGATTATTTGGTTAAATTTACGAGGTTCGTAGTTATGCAATAACTATGTACTTCGAGAAACTCGTAAACTTCTGATACACTTAAGTCGAATATTACAGACCTAGTTTTCCACGCGGCCAAACATTATTGGCTAAGGTTTAAGTAGAGCTTAAAATCAATATAAAATATATCCCTATTTTGGATTTAGTTATAGCTCGGATATAGAGTATAAAGACGGTTGGATATATATCCAAGTCTTATACTGGAAACAATCAAAAATTGGCCTGAAAGGTTAAAAATACGTCTATTTTTCTTTTCTTGGAAACCAGTTGTAAAGACTTAGCAGACGCTGTTCCATTGTCTATTTCGACTATCAGAATAAATCGGATCTATGAAGCGGCCAATTAGTTCTGAAGTACCAACAGACTAAAATAACTTTACAAGCAAAAGTACTTTGTTTTTAAGCTTACTTATCATTTATTTAAGTTAATTTTTTTAATTAGATTATTGCCCTGGCGACCACACTGTAAATGCTAAACGCATCTGTGGTTGACTGCAACCTTGTTGCGAAATGAAATTAATATTATTACCGAAACCTCTAACTGACCAATTCGAGCGTTGACCCTGTTTTGACCCCGACTGGAGTACGCGGTAATGAATATTACAGAGTGTAAATTAAGTCACTGACTAGACGTTGCTCTAGATTGATTTCTTGTTTAATAATAGATTCTCGCTATACAACTTTAGCTCGCCATCGTCATGGGGTAAAGACTATAGTCAGAGTTAGTTTGTAGTTTAAAATCACCTACTACAAAGAAGCTTTCTTTGAAAAACGAGGAGATGCTAAAGATTATTTTAAATTTCGTATATATTAATATTAACCAAGTTTATGATTGATTCTTGGTATCAATGAAACTTAAACACACCGTGATACTGTTTAATTAGTCCCCTTCTAAATGTATACGTACACTAAAGAAAACCAATTATAAACATAGTTCTAATTTGGCTAGATTGAATACCATCTATCCGCCAATACCCAATTAATAGAGTTAATTCATTCTCCGCATTAATTTAACCTACTTATTCGAAAATTTCTCCTCGTAGACGGTTTTACCACGAACAAACTCCGCAAAATTAGATCAGGAAGATTCAAAAGAGAAGAGCGAGAGAGAGATTTGGGAGAGAGATAAATTCCTGGAACTCCCAGTACAATTTCATCTCTCATATGATTACCTCGTGTGATGGGCAAACTCGGCTTCCTTCCCAATATCTCTATTCCCCAAGCCCCCTTTCTCATCGATTAGATTCTCCCAACTCCCGAAACTGTTTACGCAAGAGGTTGGGCCAACTAACAAGCCACGCAGTGAATGAGAATTAGGATTCCTCTAAATTCAAAAATAAGAAGAGACTTGAAAATGGATCGTCGAAAACTACAATTGAAACTTAAGTTTTAATTCTATTGTCTATTTATGATTATTTATTGATACTAAACATTGTAAACCATTGTATTTCGAAGGCCTACTTTTGGGAAATAATTTTCATTAGAGTCTATAATATTTAATATTTTATTTTGTAACCGAGCAACCGCCGAAGGTGAACCCTTTAAGTTATTAATCACTACATAATGAGTATTGATTAGACCGATTGTAAGGAATTACACGAACCTTTCCAGGTTTCCCTTGTATATCCAAGGATAATTTATATAATAACGCGCCTCAAGAGTATAAAGGACTTTCTCTATGAAGTACTTTGCGCGAAAGTGACCTAATCACGTGCTCTACAATAGACACGCAACCATAGTGATGACGAATTGTTTTACCACGAAAATAGGCTTAGCTGAATTCACGAAGATTCTAAATTAGGGCTAGCGACCAATTGAATGTTATTGGAAGTTTCGTAGAGATCTCGCCTTAACGCAAGCCTTTGCTCATTGGTCGTTAGCAGTTATACGCGAGGAAATCGGTATCTCCATAAATCCAGCTAAGCCTATTTTCTGGATATAAATTAATTTCTAATTTAATTTTTGTAATTTTTTTCTTTTTGCTGATGGATTAAGCACATTTCCTTTAAGTTGAGAGTTTCGACCTCAATGCACTGCCCAGCAAAGTGTAGTTCACTAAATTCGGGTTTACACTATAGAGCCTAAAGTTTCAACCCCCTCGGGAAAAATAATGGGAGAATAAAATAATGACAAACACAACGAGCGGAAAATATTCCCATCGCGAATAGAAAATATTTTCCAAAGTTTCCCTAGCTCTCTTTTGGATTCTGCTGGAAGCATCTGGAAGCTCCATGGTTTCAGTTCTCTTTTCTTGGTAAAGTTTCTCTCTCCCGCATTTCCCCAGCGTGATAGGCCGTCTTCAATAATGTACCTTAACTAAATAGGAGCTTTCTAGTATAACCTCCCCTCTTGCCGTCGCTATACTGCTACGCATCCCCATAATTAATGTAGGCGGCCAGTTGGAGACACGTGAGAATTATAGGTAGGGGGAAAGAGACAAAACTGGCTGCCATTTAAGGTTACCGGAGAAGGAGACTAGGAGAGCCAATTACCAAGGCGGATGTTAGACATTAAACGGGAGATGAAGCTAAAAAGAGGGAAATGAAAAAAAAAAAAAAAAAAAACTATATCGGGAAGGATGGATCAAAAAAAATAAGTTAATTTCATCTTGCTTTGCTAACACGCGCAAAAATGCTTAGCTTTTATCCAGAAGTGATATAAAACAATGATTATAGCAGAAGTAGATGAAACCCTTCTTTGAAGTCTACTACTGTAATGTTCCATATAGCGCTCCTCTCTGTATGGGTAAAATTCACAATTTTACGAGATCGGAGGGGTCCTACTTCACACCCCCCTGTCTACGGAAAATTTGAAATTCTCTCTCTCCACAAACGACGACGTTTTTTTGACGAACTCCAAGGCTGCTAGAGATATTCGCTCGACGAACTCCCGCTCCGAAAATATCTACCGTTAAGAGGCGTACGAATCGCGCTTTTTGAAACTAACCCATACAGAGAGGGGTAGACAAGACCCGGGAGTAATAGACTTCAAAGGAGGGTTTCATCGGCTTCTGATTATAGGGATGGCGTATTAGTTTTTGTACGCATTGTCAATTCAATGTGAAATCGACTGTACATTTATAAAGGTAGAAACGTCCCGAGAATCGTAGCCAATCAAGTCTACCTTCGTCACACTGTTTAATAATTTATCGGAATATACGCTATTCTATCCAAGAAATAAAATAGTTTTTTATGAGAAAACTGATAGGAGAAAAGTGATAAACTTTATTGATTTAAAGAAGTTTGCAAAACACAAAGTTATAAAATCCTAGATAAAAGATTATAAGGGGGATATATTAGAGGAGAGGATCGGGGAAGGGCCAAGAATAAACAAAACCCAATGTCATGTTTACACACCCTTACTCACGGGCAAATAGCGTAAATGATAAATCCTCAATTAATTGGGATGATACCGAGATAAGAGATAAAAAGCTTCTGAAGATACAGGTTCATGATAAGTTTTATTATAAAAATATGATATATTACGTTGGGAACGTTGCTAGTACGTGCAAGGTATGCTGCAAATTCTACAGGCTCTAATTATGTGTCAAATTGTATTATTAAAATTAAAAACTTAATCTTTATGGATCTTTAATTAATTTATTTATGGTTTTCACCTAATTTTGGGTGGTTCTCGAAATAAATACGCTATGCCCATATACTAGACATTACGAAAATAATTTCAGAATTTTCCATATAATTAATATATTGTACTAAATGTTAAACAACGTATTATTCCTCAGCGCCCTCTATACGAATATATGGAGAAACCAAGTAGCAAACAATAATTTTGTAATAATTACTATAATGAGAATTGGTTGATTCAAATAATTTCCCAGATGATGCGTAATTAGTCACTTTAATTAGTAAGTTCTATTAAAAATATTAAAATTACGTTTTTCTGAGCATGCGGGTTTGAAACATCCAATTACAATTATTATTATAATTATAATTAACAAAATTTGTAATGAAAGAAAGAGAGATTGATAAAGAAGGAAAATAGACAGAAAAGGATAAGGTACCTAATTCAGTTTCGTCTTTGGACCCGGCGGATTGCCTGCAGCCAGAATCCACAAATTCAGAGTAAGAGCTCGCCATAGGTCAAAACACAATGCACACTTCTCCAATATAAAAAAAACCCAAAAAAAAAAAAAAAAAAAAAACCCTCAATTTATTCTCGCGTTATAATCCTTTAAAAGGCTAAGTTAATTTTCTCCGCTCTTAATCCAATGTTAATTAAATAGTATAATAGTTAATCGCGGTACCGTTAAGGACCGTAACATCAAAACATTGAATTTCACAACCATTTTCGCTGGGCATTGTGTTTTTTTTCCTTTTTTCTTTCCTCTTCTTTACATAAAAATGATTCGAGTAATAGGGAGGCGGATTTAACACCACAGTTTTTAAGTTAAAGCCGGTAGAATTTGTATCTCAAAATTACGATAAATATATATATTTTTCAGGCCGAGAGTTTTTGGTAGAACGGTGGAAGTTCGCGGGAATACGAACGTCTTCGACGGCAAGTGCATGAGCCGATTCGGCAGCATCTCTTCCGTTGCAGGAGCGGCATTCGCGAAACCCAACAACAAGCCGTCAAGAGGGCAACTTCGCCCGCCATGGCGATTCGCGACTGATCGTATAGTAGCCGGAGAGAGAGAGTACGCGAGACACCAAAAGAGAGGCTGAAGAGTAAAGAGGGAAAGAGAGAGAGAGGGAAAGAGATGGCTGGGTTAGCTCGCTACGATTCCTTACTCGCTCGGTTGTTATAACAGAAAACGCCCGCAACTTGCCTCTCGTTTTACGTTTTACGGGCCGCGACGCAAAAATCCACACACAGCTAGAACCGAACGAGGAGAGAGAGAGAATGGTGTGAGAGGGGTGAGAGAAAGATTGGAAGAGGGTGCGAGAGCAGAGAGAGCGAAAGAGACAGAGAATGCGTGGGTGGCATAGGCTTAGCTAACTGTGAAGGAATAAAAGCGATGGGAACTGAGAAGGGAAAAGATAGAATAAGAGAATAGCCCGTCGACGAAAAGCAAATGTAACGTATCTCGTCTTGCGTGGTTTGTGGATAAATATAGTGGTTTTATGCAAATTATATTTTGTCTTGCCTATTTGAATTAATTTGTTGATATTAAAATTTCGGGTTTTAATAAGTATAAAATTATACGATCAACACAATTAAATGTACGGTTTTAATATCGCGCCGATAAAACAATTTCACGCCTTAAGTATTTGATTTCAATCAATGCTCCTAATTCGAAAGCTAGGATAAATTATAAATATATCAATTAATTAATTAATTAAACCTAAAATTAGTCTCTCCTATTTATTGGATGCCTTTAAACAAAAGTAAAAAAGAATAATTTGAAAATTCGTTTCAGATCGATTCGTTATTACGTATTCTACCGCAGCCATAAAACATTTACGTCATTTCAGCTTTAAGATAATATGAGGGGGTTTTTATCGAAAGAAGGAGGAGGTGAATCCTGAGAAAAGAGATGTATAGGGGCATGAAAATTTTTCGAGGCGTTTTGCGTAATTCCCGGCGTCGGCGCTGCAGTTCCGAGATTCACGCACGCGCAGTGTCGCGTATCGTGTGGGAAAAGCCCCCGCTGCCCGTATAACTAGCTTGGACTAAAAGCCGGAACCATGTATCTAGATATTGTTCCAATACTTCCAAAAAAAAAAAAAAAAAGATTAGCTATGATAAATTCTAATCTATCTATAATAGTTTACACTAATTATTAGATATGGATTCAAGGCCGTAAATGTTAAATATAAACTACAAAAATTAATTTAAAATCAAAAATCACTAAAGGGAGAATGCATCCTAACAACTAAAAAAATATCAAACAAATATTAATTAAACTAGAAATATATTTAAAATTTTCCTGGAAAAAAGGCTTAGCTGGATTCATGGAGTTTCCGAATATCTTCGCCTTGATGGTCAGCGACCAATCAAACGTTATTGGAAGTCTCATGGAGATCTCGCCTTAACGACGGGCCTTTGCTCATTGGTTGATGACCCTTCAATACGAAGAAAATTCAGGATCTCCATGAAAATTAAGAATTTTTGCAGAAAAATAGCCCTAGTTAATTTTCTAACTCGAAAATTTAAAAGCTAGTGATCGGAATTTGCATAACTTTTAAACAGTTTAAGCAGAAGCCGATGAAACCCTCCTTTGAAGTCTACTACTCTGATGTTCCATATAGCGCGCCTCTCTGTATGGGTAAAATTCCCAATTTTACGAGTTAGAAGGGGTCCTACTTCATCCCCCCTGTCTACGGAAAATTGGAAATTCTCTCTCTCCACAAACGACGACGTTTTTTTAACGAACTCCAAGGCTGCTAGAGATATTCGCTCGACGAACTCCCGCTCCGAAAATATCTACCGTTAGGAGGCGTACGAATCGCGCTTTTTGAAACTGACCCATAGAGAGAGGGGTACACAAGACCCGGGAGAAATAGACTTCAAAGGAGGGTTTCATCGGCTTCTGGTTTAAGTTTAAATAACTGTTTAAATAAATATGTTTGAAAATATGACTGTTATTATAAGCTACAATATTTTACGGTTGATCTTTCCCTTTAAAAATGTGAGAAGGTTGAATTTTTACATCACCCTTCCTCTAAAGTTGCTTCTTTCCCCTATATACTCTTCCCAGTTTTTTATGGCTTTTCTCTAATGAGAGGAAAATCTATGTAAAATGGATTTCCGATCCGGAAAGATTGTAAGATACCGTTCTCCCTGTCCTACCATTTTCCTTTCTCATACCTAAGCCCCTCAGTTCAAGATTTATTTCCCTAATAAAAATGAGTAAAAAAAATTTTTGGAGACTCTGGAGCTTGAAAGACTAGAGCTATAATACAAACAAGGTCGATATTTTCAGAGTATAAACTTCAAAGTGAATTTATTTATAGAGACTCAAAATTATAAGTACATAGTTAATTAGCCACGGATCAAAAGCAAAAAAATTAATGAATAAAATTAAAGATTAAAAAGAAGAGTTTTAAAGTTAGATTTTGCAATTTGTTCTCCAAGTTCTACAGTTCAACTTTATTCAATATATTCTAAAAACAAGTGAGAAAAGATGATATAAACCCATCCTAGCATACTTGATACTGATTTGCGGTTCAAGAATTAAAAAAATATTGCAGTAAAATGCAGAAACAATTGGCGTGTAACTGCAAGGCTTAGTTCTTTTTAGACATGTGACTAAAAGAAAAAGCAGACGAATATTGTCTGCAAAATATATGACCATGGTACCAGATGCTTAGATACAAATTAGTGGGGGGGGGGGGGTTAAAATTATGAGTTTAAAACCAGAATCAGCCCACTTTAGGAGTTTTTCATGCACGTAGGCTCAATCTTTGGGGGCCCATTTAGGACCCAGGCTATTTAATTTGATAAGAACTAGGGGGGGGGGGGTCCCATTCTGGTTCCCTTGAAATTTACACCGCCACTGTTTTAAACTTATTTTTGTCGTAATTAAGAATAGTAAAAATACTAGAATGAAAATTTTTTTTTTATTACTGTATTATTGTTTTATCAACAAAATAGGCCGCTCCAAATCCACTATATGGCTCCCGGGTCCCAGCTCTACTTAATCCTGACCTTTTCAAGAGCATCTACTTCCTCTTTTAATATAAAAAAAAAATCTATTTTTATCGTAATATTAGTTGTACGACAAAATATATATAACGAATTTCTTTCCCAAGATTTACAGAAAGAAATTGCAATCTGAACACTGCAAATATGTATGAAATGAAGAAAAGAACGCTAAATTACGCGTCAAAACTGTTAGGAGGGGAATTTCAGGGTGAGAATTGAGAGAATGTATGTCGACTCTCCATCCAAGAAAAAAAAAGTTAGGCTCTAAATAAGATTTTTATTGCTGTCAGATATAAATCATGTTGGTATTCAAGACTTCATTCTTATTATATATTTTTCTAAAATGCATATGGTTTTTCAGCCAAGAAATAAATTTGTTACACATAAAAAAAGGAGAGAAAAAAATTGGAACGAAATTATATTCTCATACGCTCCCAAAAACCCCATGGTTTGGCCCTATATAAAAGGGTGTAAGAAAAATACAACTATACCTAAATAACTAAAAGGGGTTATATAAGACTAGGGTAAAAGGGATAGGATCTTATCAAAAAAATAGAGAGAGAAAGAAAGAAACCTTTTCTCGTTATCAAGGGAGCAAATAAACGCGAAGCCTGCCTGTCAAAGTGTTCCAACTGGGGGCCAGAACTTACGTGTCAAGCCATGAAGCCGATATAAAAGTGGGGGTTTCACCCCTAAGACGCTATCTTGGTTCGCTTCCAAACTAAGTTTACCCCATTCGTACCATTATGACGTTTAAAAAAAAAAGAGTTGGTACGATTTTAGTACCGAAGAAAACTGCGAATGACGTCAAGAACGTGTATGGTCTTAGCCTCAATATATAGAAGTAAAAATAAAATTTCTTGCCGAAAAAAGGGACTCTTTTTCTCGCCGAAACTAGTCAAGGGCAAAAACTACGTTCTTGACAGCTATAATTCAAAGCCCTATACGGCTATCGGTCGCCCCCATGAGCTAAAAAAATAAAATAAAATGGAAATAAAATAGAGAACAGTTGGACAGTAGCCCGCTAAATCAGTGACGAGGAACAAGTTGGTGTGACAATTCTATTTAAAAGGTCAAGGGTCAGAGCTATAAGAATATACATATATTTTTCTGTGTTGCTTATATTGATTAATATTGTTTAACAGCTCATTTTTCGAGCGAGAAACAGGGAGACAAGGAAACAACAGAAAGAAAATATAATAAGAACGAGACCTTTGAAGAAGTAACGGGTATCCGGGAAAGAAATGTCTATGGGGACGGTGGAAACTCGAAAAAAAACACGCTAAACTATAAAAAGAAAGTGGACCTGGAAAATAATACGGAGGGAGACCATGGGGAATAATACGAAGGAGGAAAACTCATGGTAGTATGACGAAAGTAATACCCATAATGGGGACCACTATAAGTTTTATACACGGGGACCCAGGGACGCAATGAGAACCTTTGAAAGTTTTACCCATCTAAATACTGATGAGTAATACGAAGTGGAAGTAATACGAACTACGGAAGTAACACCATGAATGAATCTTAATTTGCTTTCTATTTCCTACAACAAAATGGATACCTTTTGTAACAGGGAGGAACAATGGTTCGCAAGCACATGTCGTGGGAAAGTAATACAAAACGGAAACTGCGAAATAATTTGTAGAGTATCACGGAGACCTTAAAATAATTTATATCTCCTTACACTGCATTCTAGATCATAAGGAGTTATTCCTAAGCCTAATTAAGCATAAAACAGAATCATAGTGAGGGATACAACTCTAACCCACGCAGCCTTCA
Source organism: Odiellus spinosus (assembly GCA_963920705.1). Lineage (NCBI taxonomy): Eukaryota > Metazoa > Arthropoda > Arachnida > Opiliones > Phalangiidae > Odiellus > Odiellus spinosus. The sequence continues at coordinate 17,856,501 of OY987234.1, read as the reverse complement.
GGCTATCCGTTAGAGAAATACTCAGGGCATGATCTTGTAGGGGAGAGGAGAAAAGTATTGTATAAAAATTGGGCTTAATACGCTCCACCTGATATTTCCCCTTTCTCCTCGATATATATATTTTAGTAGACGAAGGAGCTTTCCCGCGAGGCCCACGAAAACCTTGGAAGGGAAGAAAACTGCCGGAAATAGAAAACATCCGTTCACAAAGAATATACCACTCTTCCTCAATACCCCACCCAATCTTATAAAGCATCTCCACCCCGTTTTCCTTTTATAAACGGAGGTATAGGGATCATACAGGCGGAAAACCGGCTATGGGAGCAAAAATTCCTCATCTTACCTCCATACGTGCTTATTTCAAACAGGCCACTATACACAAAACTCCATTACACCTTTCGTGCGCAAAATGAGAATGATCTGGGATGACACATTGTTATATTATGTACATATTGGTATCTTCAAACGAAACGAGAATAAATTTAATAGAATGTCTATCATTTATGATTATATAATCATATACAAACTATGTGAATGTAATTTTAGAAAATATTTTTGCATATTTTAAAAATTAAAAATTGTCTGGCAATTTTTACCCAAGAAGAACGCTGGTCTAAGCAAAAGTTAAAAAATTTTACAGGAATAAAACTGGTTTAAAATACTTTGAAAGCAGCGAAGGTTATCATTCTTTGGGCTTTAAGAACAAATACCTGACGTCATACCACACCCCCTTTTCACTGGCTCGGCGTATGCAAGGCCAAAGTTGATATAATTTGAAAACATTAGTCTAGAGAAAAATCTTAGATTGCCCCGTGTAAGATTGCTTTTCTCTGCACACCAGAGCGCGAATGTTCGAACATTTCTACAGGGGCCCAGTAGAAATTAGGTAAATCGTATGACCCTGTAAAGTTTTCTTTACTCTGAAGAGCAATGAAATAATGTTGAAAAGTTTCGGCAGCTGGTGAATCAATACGTGTCAAAGTGATTTAATAACACAATACATTTGAATTAGTATATTCTTCTTAAAGGGATAAGACCCATACTACTTTCTCCTATATATAGTTTACCATTATGTATCAGTCCGCCTCAACCTTTTCCATTATGCCATCTAATCTTGAAAATCATTAACCGTTTTTTTTTATTCGAAATATATTGGATTTCAGATCAGTATATTTTTACTTAGTAACATACGTAATATAATAGATATAAGTACGGCCTTCGAAACACCATGACTTGGAATTTCACTTTAATATTTTTGTATACTATGCCAATTTGTTGCGAAACCTCGCTTTTGCTCGTTGGCCGGAGACTGTTTAACGGGGAGACATTAAACTTGTTAGGCCTATTTTCCGATTAAGTAAACATGGATTTCTAGCTTAATATGAATTTTTTTACTATAGTGAATATTGAATAAGACCTATTTTAAAGTTAATTGGCAGAAAAAAATCACTTTTGTCGGGCTTCATTCACAGTTTAACGTAATTTCCAATTACATTACTTCAAAGCTTGGTTTTCCACTTATGATATCGCCGTGTTTACGCAAATTTTCTCTAGTCGGATATGATTAAGCCAGATTTTGTTCGTGGAAAAAATTTCTACATATATCTTCGCCGCGTCTCATCATCTCGCTTTATCTCTAGGTTTACATTTTAATTGGATCCCCGGGGAGATTAAAACCTAACGAAAGACCCTGGCCTCAATAAACCTAAAAAAACTTTATATTTGCCAGAACTAGTTAGACGAAGGCATGTATGCTCAGTATATAGAGACTTATTTCTGGTGATGGTTACGTGGAGGAGTTGATGAAAGCTGAGAAGTCAAAGACAGGTGAGACATATTGGCGGTGAAAAAGAGAGAGGCTGAAAGCTTTTGGCGTACCGACCACGCAACCATAATCCGTTTCATTCAGAAACCTCAGCGATAGACAATCTAAGCTTTACTGCTCCAAAAAAAAGGGATAGTCTGGTTAAAATTGAACTATTTTAAATAATTTCGGTTTTGAAGAGATTACAAGTTCAAAATGAAAAGAAATTACCACGAAACTGATCCATGGTTGCCAGAGTTTTTTTCAGATTCAATTCCAATATTTTTCCACGTTTTCCCTGACGTTTACAGCCAAAATAATCCAATTTTTAACCTTATATATTACTTAAAGGCCTAGGATTTCTTCTGCCTGTAACCTGCCTGTTTCACTGGAAGTGGGCTCACCTTCTGAGCTTCCCTTTTGGGATGAAAGGCAAGAGAAAGCCTGGAGGATGAGTTTGTTTCCAGGGTGACAGGCAGAAGTAATCTTAGGCCTTTAAAATATTTGTTTTTTCAAATTGTTTCAAAAGATTCCCATATCTTTTAAAATATATAAAAATTTCTTAATTTTTGTGGTTCATTTTAAAATTATCTTACGTTTCTCTGTTTTCCCTCACCCGTGGCAACCATGTTGATAAGATAAAAGCTAAAAATATCTAAATTTAAAAGCTAAATATCACCATAAATGTAGTTTTGATAATCTCAGATAAAATGACTTCAAGAACTGTTGGCAGCAAAGTCTAACGCATTCCTAATAAAGTTAACGCTCAAAAATAAATTCTGAACATCACGTCAAGTCGTGAAGAAGACTCGCTCTTTATAAGAAATGCTTTTAAATATAAAGAAAGAGAGCTTAACTTCCTACGCGTTGAGGACTTCCTCGTGAAACAAACTTTTATCACATCTGATATATAGGAAACGAAAGAAGTATAATGTAAAATTCAAGAAGTCATCTCCCATCACGACCGCGGCCTGTGGCTGGCGGATCATCACCTACACTATCTACTAACTTAGATACAACGCGGTGAAAGGAAGGGAAAAAAGAAAAGATGGTAAAGACGATGAGATCTACGCGTATCTTTTTCACGTTCCCATCTTTCACACTATTGACTGAAAGGTAAGTTGGAATCCTTTCCTATATAACACGAAGCGTAGATTGAAAAAGAGCTCGAAGAAAAGGTATAAAGAAAAGAAAACCGCGATTCCCGCCAAGAATTGTAAAATAGTTTATCTAGTACGCGCTTTCTACGCCATTGGATGACGAGAAAAGACTACAGTCAACGCGCAATCCAGTTTCTTTTTGCAACGAGGCCAATTCTTTGTTTCTAAGCCAGTTTGGCGCGTTCTGAAAACTGAAACCTATTTCAAAAATTTCTACTCGAAAAAACGGTGGAAATATGAAAAAAGTTTTAAGCAGTTTCTTTTATACTTTGGAAATTTCAAATTTTTGACGACTGAGGCACAGCCGCACTTGTCTGATATTACAACTTACAAAAATAAAGAGGGTCTTAATTTGCGTAGGTGAGAATTAGTTTTAGATTTACAGTAGAGTGTTACTTTTGAGTGAAGATGCGAATCTATAATATAAACAACGTAATCTCATTGGCTATGTTGATACCGAACTTTACAACAATATTTACTACTTTTCCAGGTCAATTAAATATTTTACCGATTGATTTGCAGCTATAGAAAAAAATCTACAATTTTAAAGGATAATTCTAAAGACCGGTCATGATCCCTTGAGTCCGAATTTTCGTACTATTTCAACTCAAACTTGTTACAAAGTAGCCATAAAGTTGCGGGCAAGATATAATTAATTTCCCTTAATCGAACTAGAAGTACTAAAATACAAAACTCACGTTTTCAAAATGGTTCGCGTGTCTACAAATATACGTGTATAGAATAATAGAGTAGAAAGCGAACAGGATATTAAAGGGACAACGAATAATTACGTTAAGCCTATCAGAATAGTCTCTTACCACGTCAATTTATTTTAGGCCTTAAAGGTGAAGAAAAGTTAATTTAGAGAATTAAGGTCTAAAATCTGAGTTCTAAAAATCTCCGTAACGTTGGAAATTGGTAAAATAAATACTCTTGTTAAATATTTATCAATTCATTATCCCTTTAACCCTACTATTTTTACGAATACGATCGCGTGTCGTTTCCAATTCTCAAGAATGATAAATAATCTTTCTTCCTCGAGATGGGATACAAAAATAATACTAAAATACATATGGTTATTTAAAAGAATTATGAAAAAGCCGCGTATCCATGAAGGCTGCACGCGAACAAACTAGGCTTACCACGTATAAAACAAAAACTCGAACTATATTTAGATTAATTACCGCTTCCCCTTATTCATCCTATTTAATTATTGGAGGTTTGTGAATTAGTAAAATGTCGGTTGCTATATATTCGCGGTTTGTTCATTAATGAATTTTCGGCTGCGTGTCAATGAAGGGAGGGTGAAGAGGATTAATGGTCCGAATTAGTTGAAATTTCTACTCATGAACACAAGATATACTTCACGGCGTCAAGGCCTGACCTTTTGTAATAAAGGGTTTCGTCACGACAAAATTACACAAATAACAAATTTTAGGCGAAGCAAAGTTATTAGCTTTTGGTAATCACTCCCCGAAAATATCTTTTACCAATCCACTTGATCCTAAAATATAAAAATATTAAAACCCGATTTCATCATCCGAAGCGAAATATAGTTTTTCAAACTGCTCATTTCTTTTTGAGGAATAAATAAAGAAAAAAATCCTCCCCACAAAAACCGTAAAACCCTGCTAAAAATTTGAAAAATTTCGATGTAGAAACTTTGGGAACACCAATTTTTGGCCAAAAACGCTCGGAAGAGGCTGAGAGGGATTCGAGATGGAAGAGAGAACTCGGGACGGAAGAATTATTAGCGAGATTCGGAGGATGGAGAACGAGAGAGAGAAAGAGGGTAAGAAGGAAAATCCCCCCTATGCAGGCTTCCCCTCTTAGCGTCCTTAAAGGTCAAGAGGTAAATCGAACAAGGACAGCAGCGAGAGAAGTTGAGCTACGAATCCATAACCCAGAAAGCTATCCTCCCCCACACGTACCATCATCTCAGTCCATCCATCGTTCAAGAGCAGTTTGCAGCAGAAACATCTAATCCATACGAGGCTTAACATGGTTATTAATTCGCCACAATCTTACGCCTCTTAAACATGCAAAGAGCGCGTCCGATACATGGGCATGAAGATAAGATAAGATGTATGCATGAGTCTACGGGGTTTGTCCTCATCCTCTATCACTTCAAATACCAAATCAAGAAGATCAAACTGTTACAAAGATGGACCCCAAAAAGGTTAAAAGGGTTCATGCATGAGATATAAGGGAATACAGCGAAAAGCAGTCTGCCGCAATTTTCTAGTACTCTTCATTTATCTCTATATTGCATCAATTTCAATGGACCGACAGTAGAACGAAATTATTTAATTCAAATAATTGCGAGACTATTAGATGATTAGATTGGATGATTTCAAATTGATATATTCAAATATTCCTTTGATTAAATTTAAAGAAATAATTTATGTATCGTCTTGATATAATTTCAACATTGTGAAGATCTTAATGATTATATTAAAAGCTATAAGCCTATAATTCAAGATTACCTTTAACCCTAATACCCTTTTCAGAGGAGGCGCAACTAGCCGGTTTAACCAGATTTAACCAACTTTTTTTCAACCTCGGTTAAATCTGATTAAACCACGGCTAATTAGGCCTCGTCTGAAAAGGGTATTAGGGCCTGTTCAGTCGATAAATTTCAGTTAATTTGAATTTAGTCAACTCTTGAGTTAGCTATACTGAGCTATACCTCAGTATAGCTGCTTATAATCTTTCTTAGCTTTAGATGCAATTCAAAGTCTTTAAATTTGAACAGAAGTACCCTATAGCTAAGCTTCTTTTACTCTATTGGGGCCCCTTCATTGTTCGAGTTACAATTGTAATTGCTTAACGTTTAAAAAGATCTCGGGAACCAAGGTTACCCCTGGTTGGGTTTAGCTTACAACGAGAAGCCGTGGAAGGATGGTTGGTTTCTTTTCCTTAATCGAATATCAAGAAGAAATGAAAAAGGAAAGAGAAGTAGAGACTAGCGCAGAGCCCGGACGGGATCGAATATATCGATTGTCCTATATAGCGGGTGAACCAATGGGGGAGGAGTTTTTGGATTGCCAAATGAAAAGTTCTTCTCTTTTCACGTTCTTACCCCTCCTCGAGCTTGAACCCTTCCCTATTCCACTCTTCCTACATAATTTTTTTTTTCGTTGTTATTCCAATACACGGTCGATGGTTATATTTTATTCATGTCTTTGTGGAACATGTTTTTTTAAAATATATTGATGGATAGAGGGGACGAGTTTAAAGGAAGACTTCAGTGTAAAAAAATATTTCATATTATATGAAAGTCCACGTTTTAAAACGTAAAAAACCTTTTACGCAATATTTTTTCAAAGCTATGTTTAAGAGTTAAAAACTGATTGTTCAACCCTCATCTTGGAGGAAGAATGACGTCATATTTCACTAAACAGAGATTGGCTTCATTTTTATCTATTAAATCAGCATAATCAGCTAAAAGTGTTTGGTTTTAGTTCAAATTTGGTTTTTTTCCTTTCAGGGAAATGAGATTCAACGAACTTATTTTTTAAGATTAGAAGTGACTAAGTATTCGACGTTTCTAGAAATATTCTAGAACCTCACGAGATTGCTAACTTTGGGAAGAATTGATGATTTGCTAAGCCTAAAAAATTAATTATTGACGTATATATTTTGTTTTAAAATGTGCAAATATTCTTTAAGCTGTATTTAAATCACAAGGAATCATGGGAAAAATAATTTAGTAGTGAAATTTTAATCTAATAATATTATATTAAACTATATCTATTAATCTGATTAAATCAGATTAAATTTATACCTTGAAACTACGTGATTATATTGGCCTTTAGACTAACATAATTTAAACATTCCTTTAAACAAGCTATAATCGGTGTATACCGTTGCCGTATGCAAATACGACGAGTATATAAATAAAATATGATAATTAGAGGGTTCGCCTCATATAGAGAAAATGGTTTTTACTAGCCGAAAGACGAGATTATTACCACAAACACGGTTAATGAGACGTTATGGCGACCAAAACGAGAATTCGTACTCCTCAAAAAACTAATAAAATAAAAAAACATCTCTAAAACATCATAATCGCAATAACCATATAGGAAAAGAAACTGTATCCTTTGAAATATTTTTCTAACCGACCGACGTGGAGGAAAAAGTCGCTTAGCTTTGGGCTAGAATGAAAGAAAGATCTCTGTAGCCAAAAAGGTAGGAAGAAGAGAAATGATTAAAGCCCGACGGAGCGTAAAAATTGCCATCTTGGCCCATCTAACCGAAAATAGGGAACCAAAAAAAAATATATATATATATATATATATATAACTAATCGGCCGCCAAATTCGCAAACCCTTAGCAATTTTGTCTCACAAAGAATGTTCTACGAATCTAAAACTGATTCAATTTTATATTCGCGTTTATTTTGTCGCTCATATTTCGATTATATAACACTATATTGAAATGTTTCCAAATTAAAATATAAAATTTTGGGTAATTCTCAACGTTTGAGTGAATCTAAACTTTTGATAATTTGAAGAAGCAAAGCGAAACTAATTGAAAATTGAATAAACACAACACTTCCCTAATTCGTGTGGTAATATCGACAAACCGTTAAAAATGTAATATAATTCTCGACTACCTAATGATCCGATAAAAAGCGCAAAAATTTAAGAAAAACAAGATGGATAAGTACATAAGAGAAGCCACACCCCCGCGAGGCCATTTGCATGCTTAGGATATTTTTTAGAGATCATTTAGAGACGTTTTTAAAACTTATAAGAGTTTAAAAATTTTTAAAGGTTTTGGAAATTCAATTAAAAGGTAAAATGTCGCCTAAAAATTAAGGGAAAAGTGTTATATTATTAAATTTAAAAATATTCGTGACCGAAAACAAGGTCTAAACCTTGAGTTTTAAAAGTATGGCTACGAAATGGGATCAACACAGATACCTAGATTCGTTTCGGTTGTGAATAAATTCAAGTAACGATTTCATGTTAGGGCCAAGAAGCTAAATACTTAATTTTTAATTAAAAGCAAAACAATTCCAATATCATTTATTCCAGAAGTAGATGAAACCCTCCTTTGAAGTCTACTACTCTAATGTTCCATATAGCGCTCCTCTCTGTATGGGTAAAATTCCCAATTTTACGAGATCGGAGGGGTCCTACTTCATACCCCCTTGTCTACGGAAAATTCTAAATTCTCTCTCTCCACAAACAATGACGTTTTTTTGACGAACTCCAAGGCTGCTAGAGATATTCGCTCGACGAACTCCCGCTCCGAAAATATCTACCGTTAGGAGGCGTACGAATCGCGCTTTTTGAAACTAACCCATACAGAGAGGGGTAGACAAGACCAGGGAGTAATAGACTTCAAAGGAGGGTTTCATCGGCTTCTGTTTATTCGTATACCGACGAAATATCACGGTTCGAACAAAGCCATGGTAATATTTATCAACCACACTTATCTCAAAGTCGTACAACCTTTTCACAACGACATTACACGCGTAAACACGTCCATAAAACCCTCGAGTCTTGACATTAGTATACTTCTATTCCAAGAGCAGTTTACATAATGAAAAAAATAGGTGGCGGACTGATATACGTGTTAGATATCATAAGTTAAAAAAACAGTCGATGCTAAATTCTCTTTAACACTAGTATAAACATTTTCTTAAAAATAATGGCTAGGCGTACGGGTGTTTACTTAGATGTTTAAGTACCCGTAACGCTCATCCACGCTTGCCTTGGGAGAGAGTCGGCCGGAAGAAACAAGTCTTTCAAAACACTAGGGACCTTATCAAAACATAATATAATACTTTTAAACACTACAGACTATATACTTGTTTTAAACGCGAAATTTCGGAAAAAAGAGAGTATAGATAAAAATTTCTTATCCAACACAATCAGGATTTGTTCAGAAATATCTCAAATCCATTTTTTAAAAGACTATGTAGAAAGCTTTAGGGTTAATTCTGATAGGCTCTTGAAAGTATATTTACCGACTTGAGTCATTTTCCACACTCAACTGAGTAAAGGAAACGATATCTTTAAGTCTAACATAAGTCGAAGTAGTTGGAGAAGGAATTGTGGTTACCCCGAAATTATCAAACTGATAAAGGTCGCATTTCCAGCACCAAAGCATCATTTGTTAAGTCAAATAAGATTACGACAATGGTACAACCACAAGATACAACCAAGAATTCATTCAGGTTCCATAAGAATATGGGAGGGCCTCGATTTAATAAACATCCTCCCAAACTTTGTAGCAAAAGTTCGTCTGCTTCGAATCGATTTTTCAAGTAAATCGCTCCTGACATTATATTATTAACCCGCGCCACTAACGACCATGACATAATATTTTGGGTTAAAAAAAATGGGGCCGACCTAAAAAAGATCTAAGCGTACAAATGTTGCGAGAATTGCAGACGAACTTTTGTTGCAAAGTTTGGGAGGATGGTACCAGAGGCTAAAGCTATACTCCCATATTTTTATGGAACCTGAATGGATTCTTGATACAACCATACCTTAAAACACTCAGCGATACCTTATTCCTACAACGTGTAACGACGTTAGTACCTTTTCTATTATTCCCAACCTTTAAGTTCATTCAATTTAAGACGGTGGACAAATTTACAAGGGATAGCTACATCACCCTCTAAAAATTACAGCTAGGTTATAATCTAGGAGAAATACACAATGGGGTAGAACAAAGGTTCATGTACATTATGGATTTATATTACTTTTATCAAATCCTAAAAATTTGTCTTCATTCCTTTTTGAGCGTATCGTCAATTAATTCAAAGTTGAAAAGCTGAATATGGTAAAAGGCTTAAGAGTAATCTAATCTAATCTCAATCTTTACAGGAATTTCTTCTCCTCCCTAACATTCATTAAGTCTCGTTACACGAATATCTACACGGACCCGAGGTGGATATAGCAGAACAGCTAGAGCATAGTGTATAAAGAAGTTAGGCGAATGCGTAAAAAACTCTTTAAAAAACGAGTTAACGCTCGGATAACCTCGACTGCGAGGCATTCCTGATAGAAAACAGTGATTTATAAGAGGCTAGCTTTAGGTTTCTTCTAACTTTAAGCCTACGTTACGTTACGACGCTTGGGTAGGGAAAAAAATACAAAGAAAAAAAAATTTCAGTCCCAAAGGCGAGGAAAAAAATAAAATGATATAAATCAAGATAGTAGGGAGTTTTATACCAAAGAAAACTTAGTTACTCGCTCGCTGTTGGGGAATGAGAAAAGATTCAGAAGGAAAAGCTCTAAAAACATCTTATGACACAATTTGCTAATACACACCCTAAACAGACAGAAAAAAAAAAAAAATTCTCTTTACTTTAAAAGTTTGAAAAGTTTGTTGGAAAAACAAACCCGGCTGTCTTATAAAACATTTCAAATATGGTAAAAGGTATTATACTTCTGGGCATTTGTAAAGGCAGAAGCCGATGAAACCCTCCTTTGAAGTCTATTACTCCCGGGCCTTGTTTACCCCTCTCTGTATGGGTTAGTTTCAAAAAGCGCGGTTCGTACGCCTCCTAACGGTAGATATTTTCGGAGCGGGAGTTCGTCGAGCGAATATCTCTAGCAGCCTCGGAGTTCGTCAAAAAAAACGTCGTCGTTTGGGGAGAGAGAGAATTTCCAATTTTCCGTAGACAGGGGGTATGAAGTAGGACCCCTCCGATCTCGTAAAATTGGGAATTTTACCCATACAGAGAGGAGCGCTATATGAAACATTAGAGTAGTAGACTTCAAAGGAGGGTTTCATCGGCTTCTGGTAAAGGTCAAAGAAAGTATATTTTTAAGATAAATTTGTTTATGTTTTGATACCGGTAATTTCAGAAGTTGATGAAACAAACTTCGAAATATATTAATCTAATGGTCCTCTCAGCGGTAGGTGGTACAATTTGACTTTCCTGCCACTACGTCTAAATGTTCTTTAAAATCGGTTTAAGATACGTAAGGAAACAAAACATCGCGCCCATGTTTTGAGGACGATTATGTTTTGTTTATTTCATTGTATTTTTTAGCAAAATATTAAATTAAAAGTTAATTCGGGAATCTAAAGGATGTATTTGAAGGTTTAATTGTAACCATGGGTAACTTGTCTCTGGTTTTTGGTTTGGATTTAAGCGATTTAAACGGATTTACTCAAAGTACAAAAAAAAAAAAAAAAAAATGGCTTAAAGATTTAGGGAGGAAAAAGCAAAATATTTGAAAGAGTAAAAGTTCTCTAGATTTATGGGGCTTGGTTTAGTTTTAAAGATATCTTCTCGGATGGATTCCTAAATCTGCTAGTTGGTCACGTTTTCATTTTCCATATATATACAAGAGCAATATTAAAAGAGAAGATAAGAAATGACCCATATTTACGATGATGTATAGTCTCTGGGGGTTTTTTATTACCAAAAAAATATGGATATGTTCGTGTGTATGAAAGATGATCTAGGTTTCGTACTAGAAATTATATCGAATTAATAATGAATATAAATTAATTATTGTAATTAAGGGATATTTTAATTGATAAGCTAAGGAATTATTTCAAGATAGTCTCAAATTCTCAATGTTTCAGTAAGTTGAGAACCGCTTTTTAAAAAGACTTTCCCAAATCAAAATAAGATCTGCTAATTTACTACATTTTAGTGGCCCTTTAACAATTAAAAAGTTCTAGAGAATTTACAGCTCGCCTACTGACCAGTAGATAAGTGTTAGTTGAATTTGAATCTTGACCTCGATTGATTAGACACAATTGAATATCAATTTGGTGCGATATGACGAATTGCTTTCAAGTTAACGTGTTTACACCACAAAGATATCAACTAGTCAACTTCGCAAAATTGGTAAAGTTAACTAGACATTTCCTAGCTCTTCACCCATCCTTTAAAGCGCAACTATAGTTCAAAGACAGTTTCAAAATAGCAATAACTATAAAATCTCACGCACTAAAAGAGGTGTTAGCAAACATTATACTTTGGATGAACAGAGGTACAGGTTTATATATATTTTTTCCGCTACATATGGAGGTTCTGCCAAACTACTGCAATCCAGATTGTGTTCATAGATAAAAGAAATCCCGTCATTTCGATGTAAACTTGAAAGATTCTCTTACAAACTGTTTAAAAAGAGAAAGGTCTTAAAAAATGAAAAACTATCTAAAAGATCGCCAAAGAAAAACTTAGATCTTTTGAAACCCAAATTCAACTTTCTCCTTCATTCGTTTTCTGGCAAGAGCTCGACGGATAAAATTCGGTTTGACACAAGAAGCTCGCAAAAAGAAAGAATGAAAAAAAAAAAATCTACTTTGAAGCGTTTTTTCTCGGAAGGATGGAAGGAAATAAAGAGAGAAAGAAAAGAAGAGAAAAACCTATTACACGCTCCAAAGAATTCACCGTTCTGTATTGTCGGAAGTAAGCACCTCGACACTTCCGTCGCTAGCAATAAGCGCCCCCGTCCGACTGTCCACGTATCAAAGTGTAAGTCACGCGACATTTATGAAAAGCAAACTAATTATTCTTAATATAGGACCACCTAGCTGAAATGACACGAAAAATTACATCACCGCGATATTTTACTTCAAAAACCATATTAATATTATAACTTTGCCCATTTTCCTTAACGCGGTATAGCTTAGGGAAGGTTCACTCGTGATATCAAGAGTATATAAAAACACTCCATAGGAGTAGGCGTCTTAGATATTACTCAAACCAGTGACTTGACGAAGGGAAATAATTTTTAATCTTTCTTGGGCAAGCAACTCAAATTAGCGATAGTAGCCCCAGCTTAGTATTGACCCATAATGCCTTAATTATTCTTCCCTTCAGAGAGAGAGAGAGAGGGGAGCGAGCAAAAAGCTTCAAATCTCACGTTTTCAAGCTTTTGCTTTCGCTTTTTCAAGAGAAGCTTAAATCAAATTCGTTTAGATATCCGCTTTAGGGCAGTTTTCGATCGAAAACTAGATTTCGATGGGGCTCAACGCGTAGATCTGGGGTATCTAAAAAGATTGTAATAACTCACTCATCTATTTCGTTGAAGCAAGAATCCATTCAGGTTCCATAAGAATATGGGAGGGCCGCGATTCTATAACCATCCTCCCAAACTTTGTAGCAAAAGTTCGTCCGCTTCGAATCGATTTTTCAAGTAAATCGCTCCTGACATTATATTATTAACCCGCGCCACTAACGACCTTGACATAATATTTTGGGTAATAAAAACGGAGGCGACCGAAAAAAGATCTAAGCGTACAAATATTGCGAAAATTGCGGACGAACTTTTGTTACAAAGTTTGGGAGGATGGTACCAGAGGCTAAAGCTATGCTCCCATATTCTTATGGAACCTGAATGGATTCTTGGTTGAAGGTATTCAAGATAAAATCAGCTCAACATAGTAAAAATATGCGCGACGTAGCTCTCAGTACCGAAAAAAAAAAAATCTAATTCTTAACTCTCAATTCAACAGTTTTGAGCAAGTATTTTGTCTTTAATTGTCACGTCATTGTCAATTTTCATTAAATAAAATAAAATTTGTTTAAACGTAACGAGAAAACCCTTGTGTCTGACACTTTTAAGTTCAGTAATCTAAAAGATGAAGAAAGGGGTCCCGGAGGAAGAAGAAGAATAGGAGGCGGTCATCTTTTAATTAACTAAATTTCTTCGAAAGCATTCCAAAAGGATTCCTTCATCTATATAAAGACATATATTTATACTAACGTGATGTTACCATCCTTTTGACCCTTAATTCTCGAGACTAACTTTCAAATTTTTCACAAGAAGACCGAGGAAAGAAAAAGATGGAAAGGCAAAACGTGATGGAGAAAGGGAAGAGAAGAGACGAGAAACAGATGTTCTCTTTCGAAATTTCGATCCAAATGAAGAGAAGATCGATCTTATCGGGTGCGGGGGGGAAAAAGGAAAGGAAGAACGATGGATGCGTGAGTTTTACAAAGAAAAAAAATTTCCGTCCTTAAGAGGGCTCAAGGCTGGGTTGGAACTATAGATATAAGAAATAGGCTCTTCTCTTAAAATTCAGTAACCCATGCAATTGACCTTTATACCCTATCGGAGAAAGTTTTTAATATATTAGGCTTGTTAGAAATATGTAAGGCAGAATTGGTACGATTTTTGAAACTTATCAGAATCAAGCAAGTTTAGTGAAAATCAAAGGTTTACACTGAAAAACCTTTTACCGCAGAAACCGAAGATTAAGAGATTATCAAAGATTAGGGTTAAGAATCCTTGACCCCATATGTTATGGTTGTAAAATATGAAAAACGGTACAAGTCATTAATCAATGATGGGAGAATGAAAGAAATATCAATTATTCTCTTCAAAGGAAGTTGTCCCGACTCCCTTTGTTATTTTTATTCGATTATTTATTTTTGTTTTGCCCTTAATTAAAAAGAAAAACAATTGGAGGCCGCCTTGAAGTCCCAAAGGTTATTTAAAGATTTTCTGAGCTCCCAAAATTTGAGGTCAAGTGTCCCCTCCGCGTTTAATCCGGGTTTGCCACGCGCCACCTATTGCGAAATTTTGGAACTCCCCTATGATTAGAATCGCCACGTATCTTATTGAGAAATGGCTATAGGAAATGACACCCATAAAAAATTCAGTTTTTATTTATTACGAGCGCGAAATAAACTTGTTCGGACATTAATTTCAACCTTTAAAATATCACCATTGCTATGTTTATTTAAGACTTTCGGGCGCCTCCATATTGATTATAAATTTTGAATAGAGCTAAAACCGAGAGCTTCCCGTAATATAATAGCGAGGTGGGCAGAAAGGGACCAATTCTCAAGACTAGAAAGGCAAGGAAAATGACTTTTAAGATCCCGAGAGATTTAGAGAAGGAAGCGATTTCCTCATCGAGGAGCGGACTAAATATTTGGTCAAAAGCTATTATGAATATGGCTTAAGGCTTAAGCCTCCTAGGAGATTCTGATTAATTTCCGTAAAGGGAGAGAGAACTCGGAGAAGGGTCGCCAGGGTGCTACGAAACCCGATAATGGAAAACCCAGACAAAGGAAAAGAAAAATTGGTGAAGAAATCGACATAGACGCGATTACGACAGAGTAGGCTTAAATAGTAACAGACAAAACTAGGGGCCTCGGTAATTTGCGAAATACGTAGGTCACGTGTACTTGGCACGAAATATAAATAAAATTGACGAGATTCAAAAGCAAAATAGCTTCCATTGATTATGTTTATTACTATTATTATATAGGATTAGGCCTAAAGAATAGAGGTGATACTCAAATTTTGCCACAAATTAAGTAATAATATTGAAAAATAACCCAAAAAGTAACTGAAAAGAAACGGTTAAAAATGTAATCTAAAAAGTGACTTTTTAATCCATTACTTATCGTTTAAATACGCCATTGAAATAAATTTCAAATAAATATTATATTAAACTAGAAATAAATTTAACTTGTTAGATTACATTATCTCTGTAACCCTTTTGAAAAAAACAAATAGTATTTGTCAGTTACTTTATCACTTTAATAAATCAGTCTAAACTATTCCTCGGATCCAACTCACTATCCATTATAACTAACATACCCTTAATTTCACAGGATGTGCGTATTTTAAATTTTATTTTCCTTCGTGGGCGACACAAATTGAACGAAGAAGGATGAGGGTTCAAAGGGAACACATTCGAAAAAATAACTAAGCTGAACAAACTTTATCGAAACGAGCGCCAAGTCAATTTTTGAATAGACAGTTAACTTCGCAAAACCAAAAATAAAATTGCTTTTCCGTATTTTTTTATTTATAACAAAATTCGGTTCGTTTTACTTTCGGTTTATTCGAGAAAGTTCGAAGAATACGAAGCGGCCCTAAGGGTGAACCATCGGATTTGTAGTAGTAATAATTTGGAAAGGCGCTATTCCGAGCGCTTTTAAGACATTTCTCCCAAACCTATTGAAATAGTTTCGCCCAGCTACTTTCTATAAAACGTGAAACGATAAAAGCAATTTCAAACGGCCCATTGATTTCACCCACTGGACTCTTTTAAGAGAAAGATTCGAAAAGACTCGCGGATAGAGTTATCAGCAACTGAGAGAGTTATGAGCCTTACACTTTAATTTATACCACCTTAAGTTTACAGAACGTACAAAGTTAGGCCCAATTAAATGCAATCACTAACACTTCGTTTCGTATAGTGAGGGTTGTAGGGTAGCTTTCTATTTGATGAAAACTAAAACTAATTCCGTTATCAGTCACTTCCCATTCTTAGAAGATACCGAAACGGACGATATTTTTTTAAAAGGCTGTTCAGACATCATAGGGTTAGTCAACTAGTAGTATAAATGTGAATGTTGCTAAGTCACAAAAAATTTAGCTTGGAAAAAATTGGGTGATTGCGTGATCCATTTCTGCTGACTCATCTTTTAAAGGAGGGGTTCTACTTCATGCCCCTGTCTACGGAAAATTCTCTCTCCACAAACGACGACGTTTTTTTGACGAACTCCAAGGCTGCTAGAGATATTCGTTTGACGAACTCCCGCTCCGAAAATATCTACCGTTAGGAGGCGTACGAATCGCGCTTTTTGAAACTAACCCATATAGAGAGGGGTAGACAAGACCCGGGAGTAATAGACTTCAAAGGAGGGTTTCATCGGCTTCTGTTGTTTTAATAGGAGTTTTTAAAACTAACAAATAACGTAATTGTAGAATATTTAACTCTAAATTAATCATGTGACCTGCTTTTACGTATCTTTATAATAGTTTATTGGTTCCTTTAAAGATTGGAAATAACTTTAATCAATGTCAGTTTTAAAGATTTCATCATGTACAAAAGTTAGACCTAGATTTTCTATACTTATTGAGATCCTAAGCTTTGAATTTTCAAAGCAATTCCGGCGATTCCGACTAGAATATCAAGCGTATACAACGCCTTGATGATTTCTGAGCTATTTCCGTTCAATGCTGTATATTACGACACCTTCCTTTATATCCACCCTTTCAAAAAGAAATGGACAAAAAATCCTGCTCTCTTCACACACATTCTAAAAAGTCTAGCAGGAATTCTATGAGGATGAAATGGTCAAGTGGATCAGAAAAAAAAAAAAAAACTTAAAAGGAATTGGATAAGAGCTAGCAAGCTAGTGGATAAGAAAAAAAAACTTTTTGGTATACAGAGGACACGATTCTTCGTTGAAAGGACGACATACTGATTGTGTGATGATATTTCAGGACCTATTTCACATTGATATTAAATGTAACTAGATTTTACAGTCGGAAGATGATGATTATGAAGTTTTTAGGCGAATTTAAGAAAAAATAGACTTTCTAAGACAAATTGACTTACGTCTGAGCATGCGCTGAGACACTAATATTCGAGAGATGATGGCAAATTAAATTCTAATTTATCTTGTAACAAATGAAAACTATTTGTATGATCAGAACCATGGGATTGGTGTTTTACAAATTATTTGCAGGAACTATAGCATGGTTCCGAACTATCACAATCAAAAGTGAAAACTTATTCGGAAATCGGAACTAGCATTTTTACATAATTCGTCGTCTGCTAAGGCTTTATAGCACCCGAAAATGTCAAAACTACCCGCGATTATATAAAACAGTATGTAAACCCCAACTTTTATGCTGGAAATCGAATGTTTTCTATCGAAATTAATAATTTAATAATTTAATAAATAATATGACTACAAGGCTACTTATTCCCTCAAGTGGTTCTGAGTCGCACTAGAAAATTTGTTACGTAATAAAATCCAGAATGAATTTATTCACCTAAAGAAAAAAGAGAAAAATATGGAGCTATTCGTTCCCATATACTCCTACTATATAGAGACCTACGCATCATTAGCTGTTCGTATTTAATCCTACATACCGGTATTAATTTAAATTAATATCCCACCATCCCAAAATTATAATTATATATTACGTCTGGAAAATATTTTGGCCTATTTGGCCCACTTTTATATTTGATGATGTAGACTCATAATGCGGTGATATACATTTTGTAATATTGAAAATTAGATCTCTAACAGAGTTAATTATGTTTAATTAAGCGTGGGTTTACGGAGTTTCGCCCCCGATATTTTCGCACCAAATTTCGTTAATATCAGAATGAATCTGCATGGCAGAGACAGTATTTCAAACAATATAGAATATTTAATTGTGTAGGCGGTCACGGGACTAGAAAACCAATAAGTTTCTAGCTAATTTACAATCTTTATTTGGCAGCGGATACGAAGCTTGGCTTTCCCCGTTTTCTCTAGTTTGCATGGATATATTTAGCCTAACTATTTACCAACTCGAGGTAAAATTAGTATAGAGACTTGAGCGTCGATCTATCGCTATTTTGCAAACAATATACCCTTATAAGCAGGCGCTCTTATCATTTTTCGCGGCCTTGATTCCGAACGTGCAACAATGTCTGACCTAAAGCGCATGGAGTAAGTTTCCTTACATCAACAGGAAAATCTGTTCATTCAAACGATAATAAAGCAACATTCTACCACTTATCTCTTTGAATTCAAAGCGTAAAAATAAGATGAATTAGACCTATAACTTTCTAGATGGATCATAGCTCGGAACGTGCTGAAATTTCAAATTGATACAGCCTGTATATAACGGGGTATATCCCTAAATAACGATTCACTTTTGAGTTTAAGGGATAACGAAGACGACTAACATTTAATTTTTAATCGTTTAGACGCGTTAAAATATTCATAAAAACATTAAAACACTCAAGACGTTTTTCGTTAATTTTTAAGTTAGTTAACAAAAGCGTTACGTACTACTGAGCTTGAAAAAACTAGTGCTTTTGATTTTTCTACATGATCCTTGGCTAGTTATTTCACTCGCGCCAACCGAAACCTAAATCCCACTATATACACACTAAAATGAATTAAACCGCAACTTTGTAAATTAACTAAAAATGAACGTAAAACGTTTGGTGAGTTTTCATTGCGTTTTAGTGTATATTTTAAGGCTCTTATTTATTATCCCTTTAAGCGTACCATCGTCACTTGACACCACAGCCCCTTGTTGAATATTTCGCGCATTCGAGCTTCCTATCGCAGCTACGCCTTTCAAGTTTGACCGTAAATACACGTATATACAAGGAAAATCGTGTACGTGCGTAGCAAAGCTGATGATATACAACAAACGCGTCATGGCAGAGGGTATACTTATTGTTGACGGAACAAATTTGCGAAGCAAGCGTTTTGAATGAGAGTGAAGGAGAGCGACGGGGGTTGAAAGGGCGCGACGGTTTAAGTAGCGTTTCCATATACGCTTCAACTAAACAACCCAGCTTGTTACAAATGACAACTGCTTACCTCGAGTGTCAAAAGGAAAAAATGTATTGTGCGGAAAATCTTTCACCTAGTTTTAAATGTATTTCTTTATCTAAATGGGTATTGGACAGTACCCACTTTTGAGCAATTGGCCCAGTTTTTACACCGGAAATGTCTCGTGTAAGCGAGTAGAAATTATATCTAATGTGTAAACACCCCTTCACTCACAGCTTTAATAGGACGGGCTACCAAATAGGAACCCTAGAAGGTGGTCCCTTTGATGAAGTAGGGAGATTCGCGACCCTCTTCTAATTTGAATAACGAGTCGATTAGGAATAATTTTCGACGTTTATTCCATTCCGCCGCCACCACACACCTTATACGCTATCCCAACCCCTAAACTTTACTATTAATATTTAGATTTGGCGCGGTGAAAAGAGGGCGAGTCTGTTTTGAGGAGAGTCTCGCCAACTAATCATAATGAGAAAGAGAGCAGGGGTATAGGGTCCTTAATTAAATCCAGGAGTTGTAAAGGGCTTTCCTCGCTCGCCCTATAGTTCAGTTCTCATTTCAAACAACTTCAGAAATCGATTCCAATCAAGTTATAGAGGTTATATTAATTAACATTCATAGAGGCGACAAAAAAACGGGAGAAATATTTCTGAAATCAATCAGTGTGAAAATAATTTCAAGTGTTAATTCGAATTTTGTTAATTTTTAAAATTGAAATAAAAGTTTTGATAAGCTGAATTTCAATATTGACCATTTCAAGGGCCCCATTTTAAACCACCGGAACCTAGTATACACCCATTTAAAATGGCCTACCTATAATAACTATTATTTTCATATTCCCTGCCATCAAAAATCCCATTAACATCGCCTTACTTACATAGCCCTATTTTAAATGGCCCTTGCCAAAAATAATCCCATTTCAAAATGATCTGACCGAAAATAATCCAATTTCAAAATGACCTTACCGAAAATAAATCTAATTTCAAAACGGGTGTCAATCTTTATATAGTGATCCCATTATTTAAAATTTACTGGAACCAAAATTTATTTAAGATTCAAGTTCAAGAAATTAGTTTTAAATTTTACTAATAGTAATTATATTTCAAAATAATTGCATGCACAATTATATCAATTAGTAATTACTAAAATACTAATATGGTTCTTTCGCAACAAGTTCAAAGTGAACTTCAACTTGAAGTCCCGGACCAAAATTCCTTGACCAAATACAGCCACCGTTAAAAATAATCTTACCGAAGTAGCTAAATTTTAAAATACCCTAATAGAGTCCCATTTTGAAATGTCCTAACACTTCAAGGTATTTCCGGTATGATAATTACAACCCTGATAATAACACATATGGTTTAAATAGGTATGCTTAATTTAGAGATGTGGTGTTGGTTGTAATTATTAATTAAATAAAAATATGCCTACTCAGAAACCCTTTCCTTGTATAATTGAGTGTTTAAAAATCCCCTAGCGAAAGAGGGTTGGCATTGCGCCGGCTACTGTATGGGCTTTTAGCTCTAGAATTTACGAGAGAATCTTCGATTTTCTCCTCGGGATTTTCTAGTATCAAAGGCTTCCATCAGGCGGTGGCCCATATAATGCACGGTGTATGCACCGCCAAAGATTAAAGAGGCCTTTACCATCGATCGGTCTACAAGCGATAAAGAATAAAGCGCCCTCTAGTAATGAACCCACAAACTAAAGTAAAACGCGATATTAGTGACATCTACAGTCCGAATTTATATTATGGTTATTAAATTAATATAAATTATTTCTTGCATTTTACGCGAATCTGTGTCATATTATTAATTTAACCTTCGGTTATTGAATATTTAGACAATGAAGTTGTAATTTTAAAACCCATTTACAGTCAACTAAGCCTAATCATATCACAAATCGCTGAAGTAAAAGTATTTAAACTTGAATCTAAAAAGGTATAGATCCAAGTGATCGACAAGGGGGTTTTGGTTAATTGATCGAATTTCAATTGATTAACAATGACCTAGGTTAGGTCAGTTTTTTAACTCTATCATTTGGAGCGAAATCATTAAAAAAAAATAATAATAATAAGCAGACGACCTTTAAACATTTACATAATATGTATGTAGGCGATTAGATGGTTAAAAAAATGTATCATTTGAATGTGAATCTCTATACGTATATGTTTCTCTACGTACCGAATAAAATATTTACCATCATACTATCTTTTTGCGTTTGGGAGTTAGAGAAAAATATCTACCTCAGGAAACTCACCTTTACACCATTGTTCGGGAGGTAATGGTTAATAATAACCAGCAAGAAGTCTATTCTAAACTCTTAAGTTAAACTAATGACTTGATGTTATAGCAGTCATCAAGTTACTGATGAAGGCAATAGTAAGGTACGTGATTACCCCAAAAGGTTTTGACTCAATCGCAAACGCTGCGCATATAAAATGTTTTTTAAAAACTCACTCAATGTGTAGCCGAAGACATCCTCCTCTTCGTCAATCTCTCTTTCGGAAGGCGACAGTTTAACGAATCCAGCGCTGGCTCTATCAATCTGTCGAGAAAAATTTAAATATAAAATTAATATCAAAATTGACAAAGAAATGTAACAAAACTATGCCTAATATTTCTTTTTTACGAAATAAACGTACTTCGGCTCCCTTCTTGGTGTAAACTTTTCCTTGAAGGTCACGTTCATCCACTTCTTCTTCTGAATCTTCAGTATCTGACGAATATTGCTTGACGGGTTCGGGGGCCGAAGCGAAAGAGGTCACCGTAAACCCAGGCCTCTCTTTTACCAAATCGGGCATTGGTCCTTTTACTTGGCCAGTGGACGAGATTACGTGGCCTTGGTGGCTGGTATCCAAATGAGCATGGTCACTCACCCCGCGTTGAATCAATTCGGGAGACGGTGTACGCGCGTGACCCCAGTCGATCGGCGCCGTTAACTATTGGTAACCCAAAAAAAATAGATTTAAAATTATGCACCCGGACATATTCGCGATGACTAACAGATAAATGTTGATAGAAAACTGAAAGTCAAAAACAGGTTTTATCACGCGAAGGGCTAAGAAACTTCTATTTAGCGCATGCTCAATACACAACGAAGTTTTCAGTCTAGCAGGTTGACGTCATCGTTTCTTTCCCCCTTTAGTAGCCAAAACCTGTTCCGTGCCGTATATCTAGAGGGTTTAACGCCCGGGGCGGACTCTGAATTTTGCCGCCCCTTTCCGAAAACGTTTTGGCGGATGATTTAAAAATAAAATCCGCACCCCCAAAATACCAAAATAGTGTGGTCCGCGGCGTGGCTAATCGCTTTCTTCCCCCCTCGCCCCTAGATACACCCTCTCTTGTGACGTTCGAATGCCCAGAAAATAAACATTTTTGTTTTAGTCTATCAACAAATAAAACTTGAAAATATGACTGATGTTTCACATTTGGTATATACATGTACTAATTTAGTCCATCAATCTTACCTTCGTAAGATTTTCTTGACCTGGTGATACTGTCTTTTCAGCGAATTGAGGCGCGAATGGTTGGGATATTTGCAAAGTAGGTGTTATGGCGAATTTATTAGCTTCTTTCGATTCAGGTGTTTCGACCTCATTATCTTTGGGCTAAAATATACATACAAAAACGATCATTTAGTTACGCGCGAATCACTGTAAACGAATAAATTTGAATAAGTAAAATCAATTAATCATACCAGTGGAAGAAGACTTTGCACCAGGAACTTAACAGGGTTGTCCGCATTTTTAATTACATCGACCGCTTTATCGTGGGACGCGTCCCTTAAATCTTTACCGTCAACCTGAAACCATTTTTTAAACTTGTTCAAATGTTCTCGGATTTCGGCCAAAACATTTGTCTAATTTACGAGTGCCTCACCTCTAAAATTCGATCCCCTCTTTTGAGCGTTAAGCTTCGTCCAGCGGGACTTTCTGGCAAAACGTTTTTGATAAAGATTCCGGAAATGTGGTTGCCTTGGGACAAATCGACTTGACCCCAGACAATGCTGATGCCCAAACCTCGATTTGGTTCCCTCAAGACTTCGACGCATCTTTCGGGTCCAAATTGCACGGGAGAAACTTGAGGCTGACTCGGCGTCGAGATGGGAGTAGTCGGAGCGTCCGTCTCTCTGGAAGCGTCGTCTAGGGCAGAGTACAAATCTTCCAGTTCTTTTGGCATCGGAGGAGGTAATGGCGGCGGCGAAGGAGTTAGTAGGACTCGTAAGCCCAACGGGTTACCAACTAAGGGAAGCAAAAAATAGATTCTCAGATATGGGTGATTGTCCGCGCGTTTCCTAGCGATATTCTGTAGAGGTTAGAGGCAACAAAGTGAAGGGAGTAACCCTGATAATGTCCTCAAACCAAAATTACTCATGACGCCATGGATCATCTTGTTCTAACTCACTGCCTTTAAACCAATAGACAAACTGAAGTTAGAGAATTCAGCACGTCTTGGCGAATAGGTAGATTTTAGATAAAGTATTTCGATAAAGGGGCCGTTCACAAATTACTTTCTGGCAACATAAATCTTGCTACATGGACACTATAATCTGACGTAAATCAAAATGTCAAACACATTTGCTTATTTAAAAATTACGCTTTCTAGAACACGAGTTTTCACTAGCTCTCCACAGTTCGATACGCTTATTTAAACAACTTCAAAAGTAAAACGTGATGAAATAGGACATGGTACCTTTTGGAAGGGGAGAGATGACTCTGGACATGACAGGTTTGGCAGCGATAACCGGTTTGACCACTGTTTTGGCTTGGAATAGCGCCCGTTTCTCTTGGAAGCTGGGTGACTTGGCATCTTCTTGGCTATTAGTCGTCGTGTCCATCTCGGGTTTTATGACATTGACCACGGCGGCGCTGTGTGGCGCCGGAACCACCGGAGGTCGGTCAAGCATGCTAGCGTCCAAGAACTGTCTTTGGCTGTTGGGGCTAGAGACGTCCGAGAAAGGGGATGGCAAGTCGGGTGGTAATGACGAAGGGGTCAAGAGACTCGGTGTCGTACCCGCGGTTGTCGGGATGCTCGACGAGAGACTATACGACGAGGAAGAAGCCAAGGGCGTGAACCGTGACCTGGTCACGTATTCATCTTCGGCGTCACTCTCGGGTAAACGAGTCGGGATAAATGGGGAGCTGTGCCGTAAATAAAGTAAAAATCAAACCCGCATTTGTATTTCCGGTTGTAAAAAAAATAATCATGAAATTTAAGGATAAACAACATGCTCATGCCTATTTACACGTCAACTAAACTTGTTGATAAAAATCATCGAGGTAAACTGTTACGAAAGGTTTGAAAATGGGTTTTCGTTGTCCATGCATTAGAAATTTCATTTCCATAAATTTTACATATATAATTATATTTTCAACCTCAAAGTTTAATCCTCATCACCAGAAGTAACATAAATGGTACAAACAGAAGTGTAACACTACAGTTGAAATACTAAAATGTCATCTTGATTTGGCAGTGCATCTATAAAACTAAATAACATATAGGTTTCCGAGTTTTAACAAAACAAGACAGACATTTGAAATTAGGAATGTTCCGAAGTAAAAATTTTACCCTCACCCCTAATAGTTACAATTCATTGTTTACAATTACGTCACTTCCGATTCAAACCTCAGAAAACTACACTATCGATCTTAATTAAAAATAGTTTTTAAATTCCCAACCATGCCTCGAACTCGAACGAAAATAATAATTAATAGGTTGCGCATGAGAAATAGTAATATTAATTAAAATATAGTTAATATTATGGAAAAGAAATAGAATAAATTAAAAAGATGCGAATTGAAAAGTTAGAGGAGTTAGGCAACCTACCGGTAATACTTAGGAAATATCCTGTACGTTAATGTTGGGATTTGTTTGCAAATTTTAGGATTATTATTATTTTTTTGGTTTTGGATTTTTGGTGGACGAAAATCAAAATAACCCAGAAATATTGAGAAATAGGTGACAGAAAATTTGGTTCGGGAGAGCGAGATAGAAAGAAAGAAAGAGAGATACGGTGACTTAGAAAAATAAATTAAACAAGTGCCGGAAAAAAAAATTATAATACATAAAATTTTTACACCGCGCAACAAAAAATCGGATTAAAAATTTGAATAATTTTCGCCAATTAAATTTAAAATATCTCACCAAGTATCATCACCTACGCGTATCGTATTCCGGGGCAAAATGCGCGTAGAATTTTAAAGATAAGTCACGATCGAAGTCGACGGGAATTCTTTTGGCTTCGTCTGAAGCCGAGAACAGTACCGTTTTCAACCCTCCCATCCCAAAGGATTTGCTTTTTCTTTTTTTTTTTTTTTTACTTTTACCCCGATATCATTGGAATTGGCTTAAAAATCGGCATAACCTATTTGATAAGCCAGGCACGTCTTTCTATATTTACTTATGTACAAGATAAGTTTGCAGAATAACGAAAAGTAAATGGGCACTAATACACAATGTTAAATCTAATGGAGAAAAAAGTAGTTTTGGAAAATTGTTCTCGGGCACAAATATGTTGTCCCATCATTTTTCAAATATATAGGAATGTCCGTACTAAAAGTAGGCTTAGAGACAATAATATTAACAGTTGAAAAATCGGTACTAGTATATTATGACGTCATTACGCGGGGAGCTGTATATTCTATCGCCTCTATATTTTAAACCAATCGCGAGTTGACGGACTACAGGCACTTTGGTGCTTTTAGATCGAGACTGTGCAGAAATTTATATATATTTCCGAAATGCCCACTTCTTGATGAATTTCGCGCAAACACAAGGAGGTATTTGATGTTTGTACGCAATTTTCGCGCCAATTATTTACGCGCCAAAATATGATTGGAACTTTTTTTGGCGCAAACAGGATGGATGCGATATTAGTATAGGAAAAATACCGTATATACAATAATTAACAAACTCCTATTCATACTTACAAAAATACTTAAAATTCGATCAATTAAAGTTTGGTTTTATTAAATATTTCTTTTGTTTCAAATGATTTCGCGACAGTGCGGTTAAAGGGTGGCGTACGTGTGAGGTGTACGGTGTTTAGTATAGTAATAGTAGGGATATAATCGCAATCACCAATTTCATTCATTCATACACAAATTAAACTTAACTTAAAATTAAGACACAGAATGGAGTGAAAACACTCCTTGACACAGGGGACGCGACCCTCACCTTGGAGATGGTTGTCTGACGAAAGCGGAAACGGGTGACTCTCGACCTTGTTGTTGCGTCAACATGACCGTTTGCATGTGGATAGCCGCGTCATCAAGTGGAATGTATTTTACGCTGAAACATAAAAGTAAGAACTATATAATTAAAGGTAACACCTAACCAAAATAAACTACAAGTTCGTTTGTGATTTCACTTCCAGAGAAATCTGGAAAAAACCTATAAAATTAGGCATATTATGAAATAATAATAATAATTATTCGCGACCGAAAGGAATCTAGGTGGCGCTGTTGCTTTGGTCGTCTGCTAATACATTTTGTTCCCAGGATTGGCGACCGACAGAGCGGCGTGGCGATAGTTTTCGGTCGTGAATAAATTTCCTCTTTCGAAAATTAAAATATATTGAATTATAACTCGAAGGGCTTATCATTCCACGTATCCTGTAGCTTTTGACTATAACTAAAGCGATTACTTAAGTAATCATTTACGCAATTGCGCGTAACCGGTGCGCAGATTTTAATGAAGTGGTTAAAACTTCGAACAAAATGAAATGTTCAAACTTCGCAGTTTTTGTTAAGAGAATTTGGATGTAACACTAATCTCGCGTTAATCCCTCACTTTCAAAACTAGTTGCCAATCTATTTGTTATTTAATTATAGGCTAATGAATATTTGGAAAATAAATAATAAAGGTTTTGCGTGTTTGTTTTTGTAGATTGTTAATTCAAACGTTTAATTTTAATCTCGGCGATAAAATTAGCAAAAATGGGTTGTGGTTTTAAGATTATATGTACACGCGGTATATAGAAGCTTTCCGGAGCGAGGGACATTTCGTAGGAAATTGCATTAATATGCTAAACATTTACCCCGAGGAATATACGCGCTCGGCGTTAAGTTTAGTATCGGTATTCGGTGCAACAGGGGACGGGACAAGAGTACTGGAAAAGTGGTCATTTTTTATTTCTGTTCCGGAAAAGCGGGCCAATGTAGGAAGACTTAGAAACGCTTGATCTCATTATCTCTGATCGCGTCACTCGCCTTAATGCCATTACTAAGCCTCCACCCACTATCTTCCCTCCCCTAACTGGTAGCTTTCCTAATCTAATAAGAGCTGGTGCGGTGTCGAAAAGGGTATTGCAAAAAGGTACCTTCACAAATATGCAAAATCGAGAAGTGAATCCCTCTATTTCAGATTAAATGTCATGTCTGGTAATTCGCTCTACTGCTACTTACCCCGAAGCCGAAATTATGCACATTTTGCCCGAAATAAAGGCTCAAATTATTAGATTTGCTCAAGCAAAATTTAGGTAACAATAATCAGCCTGAAATTTTAAGTATCTCAGGTAGCCCAGCCATACATTTCAATTCCTTATAGAAATTATAAGATTATTGTTTCCAAATTTTAGGATTAGAATGCAGGACACAAAATAATGCTTTATAGGATAATATGGTATTATAATGAGCTCAAAATAAAGGATTTTATAGGGTCCTAAATAGGACTTTTATAAGACATTTCAAGGAAATACAGGGCATGTTTGAAAATATAGGAACTATAGGACCACTGAGCTACGTGCGTTGAGCTGGCTCAACCCGGCCGTTGACATAACCTAAATCCAATAAACTCCTTTCGATGCCTAAAAGTCAACTTCATTTTTTTCTCATTCTTGTGCGCTTGTGAAGCCACCTTAAAATTTACACCACGAACTACCCTTTCAGGAGATTGCACGCAACTCTCTATATATACATCTGTTATTTCAGGATCTTTGAAACAAACCTGGCAAGGGGATGAACTATTCCTAGCGCCTGCCTAAATACCGCGGCATCTCTCCTTTCCACTTTCCTCAACATAGCTTCAGAGCCTTCAGTGATTCAATTTAAGTCAAACGGACTGTTATAACTTCGTTTTACCCTTTTATAGATATTAGTTTCAACAGCTATAGTGCGGGAAGCTGCCCGACTGAGTGACTAAAGTAATACCGTTTCAAATTGTCCAAAGGTCTTACGGACTGTTAGACTTATTTGAAACAACTCTATCACAACTGTGCGGAGGTTTCGATTCTTAAGCCTAAAGTATCTGCCTTTTCCTCCTTCAACAGAAAATGAGATTTGAATTTATCGAATTTCCAATAGTCAACAAGTTATGTTTTTTTTTAAAGGGCATAAATGGTTAAAGAATTTATCGTTAAAGGGACAAAATAAAAATAGGATGACATTGCAAAACCCTTAAATAGAGAATGCAACCTAACAAGCGATTTTTTTATCGACTAGAAATAATTTTAAACCTTGCCATCAAAATAGGCTTAGCTGGATTGATGGACATCCTGTCCATATAAGGACGAGCGACCAATGTCATTGGTCGCTGGTCCTTATATGGGGAGTTTTAGATCTTGGAAAAGTGATTAAATTATTGGACATTTCGATTAGTAATTATGCCTAAAGTAGCATAAAAATAATTGTACCAAAGAATTGAAAGCTTCGCGATATCGTACGTGTTAAAGTATGGGTCAAATCAAAAACCTGCCAGACCAAAAAACCAACAGCGCTCTAGTTTTCACCAACCGCTAGAATGAGTTACTTAGGCATCTTTTACGAATTGACCACAAGAAAAAATAAAAATTATTATATTGAAACATAAAAGAACTCTTACGCAATATCCGAGGTCAAAAGGTCGACTCTTTTAAGAATAGCCCTGGCTTGGGAGCGCGTGATGTTCTTCATAGTCTCGTTGTTAACGGAGAGAATGTAATCGCCCACGTGGAGCGTGCCATCTTTATGGACGGCCCCTTGTTTCTGAATCGACTTGACCACCATGCCGTTGACACCCTTATCCACCATTTCAACAGACAAACCTGCGCGCCACCGAGACAACGAAAATGAGAGAGAGAGAAACAGAAAGATAAGAGTGAATTGGAACGAAATCGATTATTTGATTACATAATGCAGCGTGCTTTTGAAATTTTTCCGCGTTTATACATTTTCGCTTACTCTCAAAATTCGATTGATTCGGGATTGGACAAGAGGATGAAGGGAAATTTGGATACGGGCCCGAAACTTTAGATAAAGCGAGAGAAGTTTGCATAGTAGCGTATGCTGACGGGGATTGATACATAACGTTTAACGAAATTGTTGATAAAACTATTTTGCCAAACTGTTCTCGATCATAAATATGGTTGGAATTAGGTTGAATTTAAATCGTTAAAGAACACAATGCCAGCAGATTTGTTTTTCACCCCCAAGATATGGTTTTAGGAGTTTTAAGGTCGCCAATAACTTGGTACTCGCTGAAAACACGATCTGATTTCGACTAAAGCGTATGGATTTTGTAAAATAACTAAGGGACCAATATTAAAACCCGCGTTATCCTTAAGTTTAATATCAGAGTTTTGAAATTGGCACGAAGAATTTTATGCTAGATCCCGGATAGTTCCCCCCCCCCCCCAAAAAAAAATCTCTGCTAGAACTGGAGCTAGGAACCGGGCCATGTCCACCAATCTTTAAAGGGTTACAGCCTGCATTCTCGGATATTTTAACTTTAAAATATCTCCCCATACAACTAAACTATAAAGCACGAGCTTTGATTACCTGCAGTTATTCGGCTATCTTTACTAGCCTGAAAATGGATTTAGGCTTAGCGGGCCCAAATCGTAATCTTTTTAATTAAATTCAGCAAATTAACGATAAATCTTTTGCGAGTTTTAATGATGCCTTATTATATATTTTTACCCTCACGATTTAATAACGATAACCAATTCCTCTTTTTCATAATTACTTTAAAAGTGTAAGTAGATTTGTAAAAATAATGTCTCCAACCCTTCAAAGAAGGCGCCTTTTGATACGGCTCTTACGAAGAAGAAAAGGATCAAGCCGACCTACTTTTCTTACTCGATACGGGTTCGAGGTATTTTTCCCTGCGCTTTCGCGGCGACACTAGGCAAATCTATATATTATACATATCCCTCCGCCAAATTGCGCAATATAATCCTAATAGAGACGTATAAAGGATGACAAATAAAACACAAAATTACCCAGGAGGAAGAAAACCCTTGGGAAATTTAAACTTTCCCCCAAAACGGGACCGACCCCCTTTATCCCGTTAGGGACGCCACGAGCTAACGTATTATTCCGGATTTGGGGCAGATCCCGAATTCGAAATTGGGATCAGAATAAATTTCTTTCAAATTAAAAAGAAAGAGTTAAATTGTAAAAAAATGTGGTTTATACGAACCTAAGGGGTCCGTTCCCTTCTTAATCTTGACCTGTCTCTCCAGAGCCGACGGTAACAGGGGCACATCGGGCCCCCAACGTCCGCTGAGGGCGGGACTCCCCATCGGAGTTGAATTCTGAGAATCCCGATCAGCAGATGGCGCCGGAGAAGGCGCCAGCCGAATATCCAACGTGCTGATAAACTGATTGGCGTCCAGGATCGAGGAACCTTGAGCCTAAGGAGAAAAGAAACGGCCAAAGGGTAGAAGAGAAGAGTGGGAAAAGAAAAAAATAAAAATAAAAAAAAGAGAGCGTTAATAATTCATTAGCGTAAAGGAAAGGCAATGCCTTATGACCCGACTTAGAGGCAGGATGGATAAGGTGGGGAATATGGATAAGGTTTAATAGCTTCCCTGACGTAAGCGTAATTAAATAAAGTTTTTCGGTATCAAGAAGACGTAATTTAGTCATAAATATTGCTTTAAGGACGGCAGAGAGCCCAGAGGAAAAAAGGTTTATTGAATTATTAAAGCGGTAAACGTTACCTTAATTATCATATACGAAATCAGAAGCCGATGAAACCCTCCTTTGAAGTCTACTACTCTAATGTTCGATATAGCGCTCCTCTCTGCGTGGGTAAAATTCCCAATTTTACGAGATCGGAGGGGTCCTACTTCATACCCCCTGTCTACGGAAAATTGGAAATTCTCTCTCTCCACAAACGACGACGTTTTTTGACGAACTCCGAGGCTGCTAGAGATATTCGCTCGACGAACTCCCGCTCCGAAAATATCTACCGTTAGGAGGCGTACGAATCGCGCTTTTTGAAACTAACTCATACAGAGAGGGGTAGACAAAACCAGGTAGTAATAGACTTCAAAGGAGGGTTTCATCGGCTTCTGACGAAATTAAAATAGAATCAGAAGTAGGATATTAAACTTGAAGTATAACACTTTTTTTCCCCACTTGAATGTAAAGTAAAACAATTATCGCAGACTAACTTAACTATGAGGTTTAATATTTTGTATAATCGTCAAAGTTGTAACATTTGGTAAAACATTCAAGCCACCATGGAGCAATGTAAATTGTTTTTAAAACAACAATTTTTTGAATTTCATTGATCCATAGCTGCTGTAATATTTTCCTAATGTAAAAAGTCATTAGTATATGCAAAATTTGCCCTAGGGGAATACTATGTTTAAAAAAAGGTTACAATACAGGAAAACCTGAATAAAAGTTGCAATTTACAATTCCTTAAGAATATCGCTTAGTGGGTTTTAATTTTCTCCATCAGAGGTTAAGGTTTCTTTCATTTAGATTAAGTTATTTAATTATTAAATTGGGTATGAGAAGTTCAAGAATTATTTATATTAGCGAATGGTAGGCAATTTAAAAAAATAATGAAGTTAATATTGTAATGGAAGCAGGGAAGAGCAAATATCGAGTTTGGTATTAATTAAGGTTAAAAGGTTACGAGAGCGATAGCGTGCTAATTTGTTACTAAATCAACATCGAGAAACGATAAAATCGGGGTTATAGAGGGGCGAATTTGGCAAAAAACCTAGCTAACAGGAATGAACCTTTCCTATGTCAACAATTGCGCAGTTATACATGAATAAATAGCCTTTGCTTCCAACCCTGTTTAATTAAAAACCCAGCCTCATTTACAATAATTAATCTGTTAATTAACTAGCTGTTAAAAACAAGAAGAATTTTGATTCATGAAACTAGAGGCCAATTTTGGGTTAACTAATATTTTAAAAGCTTTCAGTGAAATATATTTGAATTCTAAAAATTAGAATTTTCATGTAAGATTTGACCTTTGATCAGGAGGGAAAAATGACAAACATTGAGAATTTCCCTAGCGCGGTCCCTTTAAGCTTATTGGAATACACCAGGAGAGTCGGAACGAACGGCTTTTACGGATATCAAATACTTTTTCCGTTTCGATGAATTTCATTGGATATTTTAAATAAATAAAACCGGATATGCTTAATCAATTTAAGTACATTCAAACAGACGTCCCTAAACCAAGCACGTTCGACAACGCATCATCCGTAGAGAGATTTGTAAAATAAAACAAGATTTTTAAGCCTTTTAAAGGGAGGATGCAACCTAACAACAAGTGATTTTTTATCGATTCCTTATTGTTTAAATAGGCCTAATCCACTAGCGAAAAAATTTACAAACAAATATTAAACTAGAAATAAATTTAAAACTTACCCTGAAAATAGGCTTAGTGGGATTCATGGAGTTCCTGATTTCCTCGCTTGTAAGGTCTAGCGACCAATCGCACGCGACGTAAGTCTCGTGGAGATCTCGCGTGAACGACGGGCCTTTGCTCATTGGTCGCTAGACCTTACACGGATCCATGAATCCCGCTAAGCCTATTTTCAGGGTAAGTTTTAAATTTATTTCTAGTTTAATATTTGTATTGCAAACTTTTTATCGGTGGATTAGGCCTATTTAAACGATAAGGAGTCGATAAAAAATCACTTGTAATTAGGTTGCATTCTCCCTTTAACACAATGTCCGCTATCTTCAATAAATTCTCCAATTTTAATATTACATTCGACTGCGAGTGGTTTTATTTTTTTGAAATATTTTAAGTCACGTAAGAAATTTTTATCTTTCGTTCCATTTTCATTATTACATCGTCTCTTTCGGGATCAATTTATTAATCAAGGGTTGAAAGCGGGAGAGATGGGGGTGTAAGATATATACGAATATACGTAGCCCTCATTTTGAAACGCCGTCATCATCATCATTAAGGGGCTAACTCCAACGTGGTCTCATTAAGGATGAACTTAAGGGAAAAAGAGGGAAGAGATACGAAGGCGTTTTGATACACGAATATTAAATTCGAAAACACAAGCCGTCTGCTGTTTTATACCGAGTTTTTCCCCCCAGAAAAACTGCAGCGTCATCATCGTCATTAAGCTCAAAGATATAGACAAGAGAAAGATGGGTATTAAAACAATTGGTCAATTTTTTATATCCCCTAAAAGGATTACAAAAATGGGTTTTTGGACCATAAAAAGTTGATAAGAGGGTACACAACAAACGTATGGCATTAGCTTTAACAAGATGATGCAAACCTATAATGGGTTTTCCCTGTTAGATAATGGATACCGATAAACGTGGCCTGAAAACATGAGGTCGATTAAAGGATAGGATCACCATAAAAATAATTTCATATTTAAATTAACAACCTCCCAACACCTAATGGCGAAGTATCGTTACGCACGAACTAGGTGGCGCTAAGGACGTTTTATTTTTTTTATGGTATATGAAGACAACATAACAATGACGAAACCCGGTTATTAATGTTCAAAAAATACTCCTTACTTTTAAAACTCTTTTTTTGCAACAATAAAAACGTAACTTTTTTGCCAAAAATCAAGAAGAGAAGAGAGATAGTTTTTCCTCGCACTGCCTACGCTAGACCTTGAGCCTTAATACTCATCAAAATGTATTATTATTGGTTGGCAATATATCACTCGTCTTTAAGGTGTTTTCTACTGGCAGAGGAAAGACAGCCGGTCTAGTCCTAGACTTTTTTGTCAAATTATTTTTATCCTGACCCTTTCCTTGATTATGATAAATTTCCAGCGATAAATTTCCAGCGATTCGGACACATTATAAAACTCCAGTTCAAAGTTCAACTAATTTTGAACGTATTGCTAATCAACACGTGCGGTAATACTAGTTTATAAGAGTTTCTAGAAAATAGTGGTGAAACTGAAGACATGAAATAAGACAAAAGCAAGATGGTGTACATGTACGAAAATGGATGACGCTTGGAACAGAGAAGAGACACTGGCCTGCAGAGTCTTAATGGCTTCTCGTCTATCAGAGCTCCGTAAATGGGGAGGTATCGACAGAAAACGGGACAGCAGGCAATTTCGCTGTATACGAATCGACTGTCCATTTACAATAGCTGGATCACCTACATATACATCTATACTGCTTTACAATACATATAAATAGAACCATAAGTAAGACTAACGTAAGACCATACGTTTCAACGTTACATATTCTCTCCAACCTTCTTACGTTACAAGAATTTACACCATTACCAAAAGTAAACAAGGTAAATAGCGCATCAGTAAAAACTAGTCAAAAAAGTCATCACCCCTGTCTGGTTCTAGTGATTTGAACTCTTCCTGGATATTTTGAGTCAAGAGAGAGGGACGTAATTTAGGCGGGCCGCGCTTGGCTATATTGTCTTCCCTCCCAACTCCGAAATTTCTCCAAAGATTGGTGCTTCCGATTTCACCGACTGCGGCCGCTTGAGTGTCTCGAATCAGAGAATCTGCCGGTACATTTACCCGGACCTTTGCTGATAATATTTTACTTTTCACCACTAAAATTGTAAATGATATTTCAATGTGCACCCAAACCCTTTTAGCATCTCTAAAATCACTGGGAAGAAATAAAAGTAATTTCGGATAACAATGACGAGAATCCCTCCAATAAAACTATTTCTTTCCTCCATTTTTTAATATCTTTTCTTCGCGCCATATAAGAAAAAGATAATTTTTTTCTTTAAACTTATCGACTTGTTCCCTCCCCCGAATCACCGTTTAAATTTTAAAGTGAGGTAATATATGGGAAGTGTCGAAAAAAACCTATACTTTGAATTAAATTGCTTATCTATGTATCTATATTAACATTTCTCTTTCTCTCTCTTGGGGTGCGTGTTTGTAAGGTTGGTAAAAAAAAATGTAGTCGATTATGATAAGGAAATGATACCTTTAAAGCCAAAAGGGTGCAAGTGCAAGAATGTCCCTAAACTTGCGCTCTAATCCTCTAATCCTTTAGAGTCCATATAAATTCAAAGTTTTTATTGTTTCATGTTATTAGTTGTAGATCGAAGAGTTGATGTTTCCGGAGAGATTTTAATTAAATTTAGCTTCGGTTGTTAAATTTTAAGCTAAATAATATTGCATATTGGTTCACCTTAATCTCGTTTCCTCAAATATATATTAATTATAATTTAAATTAACTTTAAATATCTAATGAACTTTTACAAGTTAGATGAGGAATGTTGAAGGACGTAGAAATATATATTCTTATATGTATATTTATTATTTAAATTATACATACAAAGTACAATTAAATTTAATTTCCAAAAAAAAAAAATTGATTTTCTATTTATCGAAATCTTTCAAGATTAAAGCTTATGACGTTTTGACTGGTAAGTGAAGATAATTTAATCATAATTTTTAACCCCCTTAACGGTGAAAAGGGTCCGTAATCTAGAACGTTACAGCACGCGACTTTCTCATCTCCGGTCGAAGCTGTCGCCGCGTTGCGCCACCAAAAATAAAACAAATCAAAAATTTATTTCTTAACACTTTAATAGTTCCCTTAACGGAAATCGGAGCGTGCCTATAATAGAATGGTGAATAAAGAACCACTAAATTACCCCCTTTTCTCTTGTTTTAAAGAGATAATGAAGCTTGTCAATTTAGTTTTACGATTGCCCATTTCCTAAATAAACAATATTCATTAGCATAGAAATTAATAATTTATTACAAAATTAAAAACTAAATTTGCCTACGAATAAATCAGAGCTAAGCTAGAAAATATATTTCTAATTCAATATTTGTTTGAAAATAATTTAGATTTTGAATTAGGGAATCGATAAAATTAGTTTTTAGACTTCATTCTCACTTTAATGGCTTTTTGACGCATGCGCGGGAAAGAAACAATCGTCCACGACGACGAAACAACTCGAAGAAAAGAGCCTATATAGTTGGGTCAACTGAATTAGAAGAAATAGAGTGAAAGAGATAAGGGTAATGACGTCATTACCCTTACCTTTCCCTCTATGGCTTCTTGGTCAGTGAATCGACTACTCGGCTATGGTATGGTTGGTCGGCGCGAACGAGGAGGGCGAATGTGGATCGATGGATTAGAACGAGCAGTTTCTAAATGGCAAAACATTGTATTTCGTACGAAAGCAGTTCTGAAGACTAACTATCATTTTGTGGCTTTTTCGAATAGCGCAACATTTAAGGTAAAATTATGTAAATTTTTAAATCGAAATCGCGAATGATTATAAAGCGTGGTTCAGATCAGGCGAACTGAGAAGCGATCGTCGAACAATAACTGTACGAGATCTGTGTGCATGCATTGTTCAAGATTGTTGCTCTAGAACCTAAATCTCCAGTTAAATTGCTCCAAATTCAACTCTCAGTTCGCTTCGTTTTAACCGGGCTTATGACCATAATTGACTATTGGACTCTTTGTGCTTTACCAAGTGTGCAAGTTAGTGAAACTTAATTGGATTTTTCAATTCAATAAACTTTTGTAAATTGCAATTTTTCATGGAATAAAATGATCTATGTAAAGGTTGGAAATCGTGCCGAAACTGTGCCTCCGGCTTTACTCGGGTATTAAATCGATTTAATAGGTGCGCTTTTATTGCATGCTGGCTAGAGAGATGGCACAGATAAAGCTATACATTTCAAACTATTTGTCTCTCCAAATATTCGTGACAAGCCTATACTCTCCGAGAAGGTTAAAAATCGATTTTAAATTTTCTAATAATGAATGCCTGGCTTCAATACACCTTTACAAAATATCCGATCCCATTAGCTATCTTTATGATTTGTCGATATACAGTCGAAGAGAAACTAGCTTTACGCGCGATGCCAATAAGAGAGGGGAATTAGGGTAATTAAAACATAGAAAAGAGAGTTATTTTGTTTTAGCTTTCGAATGAATCGATAAGAGAAAATGGGGGATGGAAAAAAAACCAAAGAGGGATGCAGACAAGAACGTGGAAGAGAAAGATGCAGACAGAGGAGGGAGAAAGAGAGAAGTCTCTCCGAGACTGGATCGAGAGAACGGAGGAGAGAGAGAGACTGGAATTTTGGTCCGTGGCGGACGTTTTCGCACCATCATCCGGAGAGCGGACAATGCGCGCGGCCAATGATCACGCGCTTTTCAAACGCTCTGCGAGCTACGAAAGCTAACCGTTTCTATATAAACTATCTACGCCTTATAACGGGTTTTTCCTATAAAAATAGTTAACATAAATCGGTCCAACGAACGAAGAGGAAGTCGCCTAAAAATCCCTTCAGACAGGAAACGGAACTGGTTTCGCGTACCCGATGATACCACCGGAAACCTTTTCGGCTTTTTCGTCGTTGATCTTAGTTTTGTCAAGAGTCGACAACGTTTGTTCGACGATCATCGCGAAAAACATATTCCTCAAGATCTTAGGGCCATAGAAGATACACGGTCATACGGAATGAAACTTTTCGGAAGTGAATTTTGTGTAAAGTAAGTGTTTCCATTAGTATTTTGTGTATTTGTGCATGACGTATTAGTATTGTAGTTCAGAGAAAGAAATAAGATGCCTGCTATGAATAGATTGCCTTGTTCAGTTTTATAAATCTCGAGTCCTTGACATTGTAAAATTAAAACGTAGTCTATTTGTATATAACATAATTTTGAAATACACTTCTTTTATATGCTATAACCGTATCTCATTGTTCTCTATGAGAACAAAAAAGCTACCCTTGAGGGCAAAACCTCAAAAGCTATTCTAGTTGGCTAATTCACTGAGAACTTTCCAACTCTTTGCAAAGCACTCGAGTTTGACTAGTCTAACCACCCCTCCCACCTTGATTA
The DNA here is from genome assembly GCA_963920705.1 of Odiellus spinosus. Taxonomy (NCBI): domain Eukaryota; kingdom Metazoa; phylum Arthropoda; class Arachnida; order Opiliones; family Phalangiidae; genus Odiellus; species Odiellus spinosus. Next base: position 17,818,246 of record OY987234.1, on the reverse strand, counting down.
AAGGGATACTATAATTAACTATATAAACGGGATAATTGTAGTTTTGAATTCGTTCACAATTATGTTTTTTTTTATTTAACTTTAATTTGCATTTCAGTTAAGCGGGAAATTTTTTAGCTACGTTCACAGTTTAAACTTTGAAATCGTTTTCAATCTTCAAATCAACGTTTCAAGATAATAAAAATTCTATATTTTGAGACAAGATCTTTACAGTTGACCTCAAAATTTTAAAATTTGACCTTTCTAAAACTATTAAAAATGGTTTCAAAGTGAACACTGCTATAGTGAATTAATGTTACAAAACAAAAATTCTCATAAGCCGCGTTTACGCTGGAGAATTTGAAAATGCTTTGAACCGTTTTTGAAAGGTCAAAATGGAAAATTTGGGGGTCAACTGTAGAGATCCTCGGTCAAAAAATGAAATTATTTGCTTCCATAGTGGATTTGAGGATTTAAAACGGTTTCAAAGTTGCTAGTGTGAATATAACTCCAGAGAACAAGGTGATATGCTTCTTGATTAAATTTGTTTTTACTAAAATTTCGTTTCAAAAAAAAATATAAAACAGAATTGTAATTTAAATAGTTTCCAAAAAACTTAAAGCCAGTACACTGATGCAGTAAATTATTTCAAACTAAGGGAAAAAGATTTTTCCATCTAATCTAATTTACTAATCCTCCTAATATTTAGTAGGAGATAAATAATGAATCGAGTCGTTCGATTTAAAAGATGGTGGAACTGTAATTATTTTCACTATTAGAAAATACTGCCTATAAAAGAGAGGATTTCATGGTCTCTCAAAAAAATATTTAAATATATAAGCCTCAACTTTGAACTAACAGTAGCTTATAATCTAGAAAAATAACTATAACAACATCATTACTCATTCCTCCACTTTCTATTTCAAAATCAACCGGCGATTTAAGCACGCGAAGAGCTTAAGCTTCCCTCTATATCTGTATGACACAAAATCATAGAGATATAAGGGTCACTTAACTTTGTACGTGCTGCAAATATTTACTGATTTTTAGGCGAGAAACCAAGCGCATAATGCTTTTACAAAATGATGGCAAAATTTCTTCGGTTCGTATATAATACAACCCAACTATGAAAGGGAGCGAAAACGATTTAAGACTTTCCACTATCATTAATCGTAAAAGGGGGCAGTGGTGTAAAGTTATGTAGTTTAAAACAAAAAAGAAAAAGAGATGAATTTGTAGAATTTTAAAGTTGAAAACTTTCAAAGGGAGAATGCAGCCTAGTAACAAGTGATTTTTTTTTTCGATTCCTTATTGTTTAAATAAGTCTAACCAGAAGCCGATGAAACCCTCCTTTGAAGTCTATTACTCCCGGGTCTTGTCTACCCCTCTCTGTATGGGTTATTCTGAAAAGGCGCGATTCGTACGCCTCCTAACGGTAGATGTTTTCGGAGCGAGAGCTCGTCGAGCGAATATCTCTAGCAGCCTTAGAGTTCGTCCAAAAAACGTCGTCGTTTGTGGAGAGAGAGAATTTCCAATTTTCCGTAGACAGGGGGGATGAAGTAGGACCCCTTCTAACTCGTAAAATTGGGAATTTTACCCATACAGAGAGGAGCGCTATATCGAACATTGGAGTAGTAGACTTCAAAGGAGGGTTTCATCGGCTTCTGGTCTAACCCACCAGTAAAAAAATTACATACAAATATTAAACTAGAAATAAATCTAAAACTTAAAAGTAAAATAGGCTTAGCTGGATTTAAGGAGATCAGGAATTTCTTCGCATTAATGAATCAGCGACCAATCAAATGTTATTGCAAGTCTCATGGAGATCTCGCCTTAACGACAGGCCTTTGCTCATTGGTCGCTGACCCTTCAATCCGTAGAAATTCAGAATCTCCAGGAATCTTGCTAAGCCTATTTTCCGGGTAAGTTTTAAATTTATTTTTAGTGTAATATTTGTTTCTAAATTTTTTTATTGTTGGATTAGGCCTAAGTAAACGATAAAGATTCCTTTAAAGATTAACTATATGATGTTGTGGTAATTCTTAATTCCTGACTTTAGACTTCTTTTTGCAAATACTATCAAATAAAAGCAACTTCTTTAATTACTTCACGCTCTAGTTATTAAAATTACCTCTTTATTCTCGGGAGAATACGCGAAAAAAATGAATGAATTTAATTAGGAAACTAATTCTAAACAATAGAAATACATAGACGAATGATAAATCCATAAATTTAACGTATACCATAGGTTGTCAAAAAACAACAAGGAAAAGTAACAAAAGGAATTGGTATAAAATACAAAAGAAAAGAAAAAAGAGAAAAGAAAGAGGATCGAGCTCGTCTTCTTTAGGAGTTTCTTAATAAAAAATATTCAACAAAACGCTTTTTCATTCTCGAGCTGTGGACACCTTTCTAGTCGAGACAGGGGAGATTATGAAGCGTGGGTGGACGCTGAAATTCAATCACCTCAAAGAGAAAGTAAAACCCTCTACGTTCAAACGGTTCGAATTTAAATGTAGGCCAAGCTTTAACTTACATTTTTGATAAGAATATTAAATTATTAAAATTTAATTTACACATTGAAGGAAGTTACTAAAATATTGAATATTACGACTGCATCTATATTATTGTTTAAGAAACGCTTAGAGCTGTTCATTCTAGGTAATGTGTACAAGACTGTTGCTTTGACTGTACAGAAGTGATTACGTAACTGAGAAAGTATTCAGCATTACAAAAGCCTCAAAAGGTTTACATATTTAAATAAATAGAAATAAATTTAAAACCATCAAAATAGGCTTAGTTCTACTCAAGGAGATATCCCCGTATGAGTACTAGCAACCAATGACATTGATCATGGAGCTCCTGCTTTCGCCTAAAAATAGCCATCGATCTAATGTAATTGGTCTCCATGAATCCAGCTAAGCCTGTTTTCCGGGTAAATTTAAAATTTATTTCTAATTTAATAATTATTTAAGTTGGATTAGGCCTATTTAAACGATAAGGAATCGATAAAAAGCCACTTGTTTTTAAGTTGCATTCTCCCTTTAACTGTTCTAAAATCATAAAATCATAATTTATTAAAATTGAATACGATATAAAAATATAAAACTGATTTGGTCGAAGCTAGACCGTCCCTTTAAAAGAGGATTTAAGTCGTTAAGAGGGTTTTGAAAGAGGAATAGACCTTTAACTTATTTTCGTTCGCTGCATATGGTATTACGTTATAACTCCTGTAAATCTAACTTGCAAAAGAGAGGTTTAAAATTTGAGCTAGCTAAGCGGAAAAGGCTTCACAAAGGGAGTTATCCAGGCGGTAAGATATTCGCGAGAACCCCAAAACACCCCTACAACGAGAGAAAGAGACAAGGGGGTCCGAGTTACAAAGGACGAGAAGAGATTTTTTTTTGAGGCCGAGGCGAAAGAAGTTACGACACCACTTTTGCAAAAATATTTAATCTTTTGAAAAAGAAAATAGAAAGAGGGAAACGAAAGTACGATGAAGACACACTTTTCTTTATGGAAACTAAGTCATACGTAACGTCATATTTCAAAAAGACACACTCCATGCAGCATAGCTTCTTCGTGAAATCAGAATGGAGAAACAGACGAAGACTATTTTGGTCACGTGATGATCAAATTCCCTGACTTTTCCATGTTTTTCCCTGACCTTTTCCAACGATTTTCCCCGACCGTTTCAGCTAATAATACCCAATTTTTAAGCTTTTATTTTTTATATAATTGCGTTCGACAAACTTTTTGCACGCATGTATTTGTTCTAATCTATACAACTGACACGGTCAGCTTCGAATCTTTTCAGCAGATATTGATTGTAATTTCGTGGCTTCTTGTAAGATCTTTAAATTCCCTGAATTTTTTTAAATATCTTAAAATTCCGTGACTTTTTAAAATATCTTAAAATTCCCTGACTTTTCCCTGACCAGTGGCAACCCTGTGACCTTTAAAAGGTTTAGTTGAAAGACTCAAATCTGTCTTCAGGGAATGGCAGTCACTATTAGTTCATACAAAATATATGATTCCATCAATTTGCCTGGCAAATAGTTTAGTTTTAATATACCTTAATAACTTTATAAATATCTTTTCGAAAATGTATACTCAAACTTAATCTGATTTTCCTAAGAAATGCAGACAGATTAATTTAAAAAATATATATCTTTTACGATAACATTTAGTATTACTTTTCTAGCGGTATAAAAAAAGATTTTAAATAAAATCCCGCACAGTCCCTTTTGAAATTTAGTTTCCCCCCCGTGTTATACAACTCACAGTAAGACCATAAAAGCCGTACGTTCAATAATAAAAAAAAAATAAGCCTTAGAAATCCCTTGGCGAAAATACTTCTGAAGGGAATACATCACTTCCCGTCGCCAGTACGCCACCACATACTGTATTGATAAAAACATAGTCACGCTCATCATTTTGAATTTTCAGTATGCGCAAGGCTTAGTTTCATCTT